>CM042171.1:14257415-14262415 GCA_023376005.1 Doryteuthis pealeii | reverse complement strand
ATTCATCTTGTCACGTGTTTTTTTAATTTTTCTTATAAGAATTTGTGGACCATATGACCTTTAGGCACCCCTTTTGCGATCTCGTTTCATAAGGACATTTTTTCATTTACACCGTCAAAATCTGGTTGTTTGTTAACAGATGATTTTTAGATTTTTTTTTAATTATAAAATTTTAATTATTTTTTGCTGGCAACATATATTTTCTCACATTAACAAATAATTCGGATGGAGAAAACTCAACAAATAAATAAAAGTACAAACTTATATTAAAAAATAAAACTTGAAAACTTAATGGCGTTGCGGCCAGATTTATCTGCTGAAATCCATCTTAGTTCTGGAAGATACTGGATTAGACGTCTTGCTGCCGTAATGGTAAACACTACATGTAAGGAAGAGATTCAATTTAGGCGCCAATCTACGGTATTGGTGATAGGCCCCCTGGTGCCAAGGGCAGATAATTAAATTCCTCGTGTACTTAGTTTCATTTCTATGCTGAGGCAATTTGAAGGGCCCTCTATCCAGAATTGCACCAGACACCCATGTCTAAATCCGACCCTATACTGAACCCCATAGGACGATACCAAGTCAATATGATTCTTATTGTTATTGTTGAAATCATCATTATCAGGTTGCACTGACAGTATAGATACTCATGACACCAACCATCCCTATCGGTCTTCCACACAGCATACAGTATCTGCACAGAGCTGACTGATATATGTGTCCATGTGTAGATGTGTTACAATTTTATGGGCCATCCTTTAGGCTTCAAGCAAGAGTGCTTGTCCAGCGGAGATCCTTTGTGTTAAGCAGAGCGTAGTTTCGAACTCCGGGTAAAGAATCCTTTGGTTGTTCCTTGGTGCTCCTCAGTCTGGCAAGTCCTTCGCCAATGATTGCAAATGGACGTCTCTCAATGATTAAGTAGTCAACCAGCTACGTATTCGGGCTGTGGATTAGCTGAGGCTTAAACCACGCGACCTCGCTTAGTCTATACATTTAAGTGGTGTATTGTAGCACACCTTATATACAAAAGATGAAAAGAAAAAGGAGGCGCGTGGTCTAATGGTTAGAGTCATAGGAAATGGACTCGTCGATCCGAGTTCAATTCCTGGACGAAGCTGTTTTAATTTCACATAACGCTAATACCGTTGGGAAAGGTATGAATCCAATTCTCCCTCCAGCTATGGGTAAATAGCAGGGCAGACTGGGCTCTATAACCTTGGCTAGGTAACCAGTCTAGGGGAAGGGAAACTCTGAATTCAAAACTGTTGAACTCCGCTTAAGAAATTGACCTTGTGTCGCATCCTGCTCGTGCGGATTAGTTGGTAAATATATATATACAAAAGATTTCCAATAAGGTGTCCACAGGAGAATGTCATTTATGAGTTTATCCTTGCTTTTCCAGCATGTCTTGTTCGACGTACTTGGATAGTTTATGTGATAGGAGGCAAGTGGCTGTACGACTGCTTTTTTTGTGGGGTGCTGCTTTGTTCAAGGGTGAAAATATTCTGAAAGAGAGAGAATATAAGTCAAACTGGAAGTCAAACCAGTTTTAAAGCAATTGGACTAATTGTTCCCAATTGGAAAAACACCCGTGCCCAAGGGTAGTCAACAATTAAATACATACAACATTAGTCACTACAGAGTCACTAAAACAAGTAGGTTTTTAACTACTTACTTTTCAAGATGGAAGTGCTCGTGACGTCATGGTTATCATGAAAAATATTCACTGTTACCCTGTGGGGATTAAAATAAAATTTAAATTTAAAATTTTAAAAAATCGAAAATAACAAACTCCCATGAGCCTTCAGACCGGAAGAACCTTCCAAGCATGAGCAGGAAAAAGGATCCATTTCCGACCCCCATTCTCTCTCGGCCATTCAATCTTAGGCCTTAACTGGCACCAGACACTACTACTGGTCAGGAAGGAATTTCCTTACCACGTGGTGGCTATAACCTGTGAACGACGCCTGGCTCATAAAAATAACTTTTGTCTTTGTCTCTTCCTTTTCTTTCCTTGAATTCCTTTTCAGCGCGATCGTTAAATAAGATGGAATTAAAAGCAAAGCCTAGGAACACGCACCAGAAATAACCAGTGTTATATACACTAATATAGATATCTCTCGATCCACTAAATTCAACAATTCAATTCGCACACATACCGCAATAAAGAGATACATACACTCGCCAACAAAACAAAACATAAGTTGCTGACGCCAAACGGAAGTTAACTCAACAGTAGCCTAAAACGAAGTGACCAAAATAACATGGTTCTACGCATAGGCTCCAGCAGAACTTCCGGCTGGAAAACAAGAATTCCTAAACAATAAAAAATAATATCATAAATAAAATTCGCATTTTCATCCAATCCAAATCATTCCCACCTTTAATAACAAAAGGGTTGAGTTGATCCGATTTCAGATCACGACAACGTCTATAAGTCGGCTTTAAGAGCCGACAACAGAGATATCCTGGCGACAGTACCGAGAGCATCAACAGGGACCGACCTCGCAAAACGAAACATACATCACAAGGTGGCGGACTTACATCTATTACCTACCCTCTACCCTGACCGACCGGCAAGTTAAAGGGGCAAATATCCTACAAGACCAAGACAACGCCAACTATCACCACGATACCAAACCGCTATCGGCTACTACAACAACAAGACTCTGCCCACCTAACCAACATCTAACTACTACTACTGGTTCATCTGCCCACATCACCACCTACACTACAACTGATTCTGCCACCGGACACTTCTCTAACTTTATTATTCACGTCACAACTATCACCAAAAATCAGACCTTCTCTTTAAAATTCACTTCGAGCTTTTCCTCGCTTTTCATGTTCCTTTTTAACAATACAATTGATAAAACATAAAATCTGTGTTTGTTTTTCCTCGCCACCATACGCTTCATACTAACCCTGTTTATTACACCAGCTACCTTTAAACTTAAAACATTAAACCTCTTGTCACCCCACAATCCATGTTCAAATTCTAAACGAGGCTGTGTTTAAAGTTTCCTGGCTATTACGTCGTAGAGGAAGCTTTGCTCAACAGATACGAAGGTGAGTAAAAACGTAATGCCATTTTGTTTAGGACAAGTATAATTACCAAAACAGGAACCTGTATCATACATCAAAATAAAGCTGGTCCTCTGTAGATCACATCCCTAGTTCTCTACATAGTCACTGTTTCTCTCAATAGCAATGTTCTACCTTTGAATGAGAACATGTATCCCTGCTCCGTAAAATTCTGTTGACTGTTCTTTGAGCTACTTCATAAAAAAAGTAACGCCATTTTGTTTAGGACAGGTATAATTACCAACACAGGAACATGTATCATACATCAAAATAATGCTGGTTCTCTGTGGATCACATCCCTACTTCTCCACATAGGTGAGACAAAAAGTAACGCCATTTTGTTTAGGATAGGTATAATTACCAACACAGGAACATGTATCATACATCAAAATAATGCTGGTTCTCTGTGGATCACATCCCTACTTCTCCACATAGGTGAGACAAAAAGTAATGCGATTTTGTTTAGGACAGGTATAATTACCAACACAGGAACATGTATCATACATCAAAATAATGCTCGTTCTCTGTGGATCACATCCCCACTTCTCCACATAGTCACCGTTTCTCTCAATAGCAATGCCCCACCTTGGATGAGAGCATGTATCCCTTCCCCTTGCCACGAAGCTTGCACTCAATGAAGACCTTCGCTACTACTCTTACAAGCGTCGCAGAGGTCAACTGCTCCCAGAAAAGGCCCGTGAAAATCGTCTGACAAAGGCGAAACTTCTGAGAAAAGTGAAACATCCGTCTGAACCACAAACAATCTGGTACTTTTCCGATGAGAAAAAACTTTTGCCAAGATCAAAAGCACAACACGCAGAATAACAGATGGCTTGCATACAGTCCAAAGGACACTCCTCGTCTCATGCAGACTAAATTTCCCCAAACTGTGATGGTTTTCGGATGTGTGTCCTCTGAGTGTGATGTGATGCCTCCGCATTTTTTCAGAGAGGGTATCAGGTTGAATTCAGATGCCTACGTGGAGTTGCTAAACACTGTAGTCAAGCCCTGGATAACAAGGGTAGCCAATGGTAGGCCATATGTATGGCAGCAGGATTCGGTCCTCTGTCACACCTCTGGGAAAAGTCAAAAATGGTTGTTGGTGAATTTTTACGACTACACCAGTCCTAATATTTGGCCTCCGAACTCCCCAGATCTTAACCCCATGGATTATTATGTGTGTGGCGCTGTTGAGAAAGACAGCAATCGCCGTGCCAGTAGTACAAAAGCCCAATTAATCGACAGAATTAAGATAGTTTTTGAGACCCTTCCCAGGGAAACTAAAACATCAGCTTCCTCCAGGTTCGGGAGCAGGATTGAGGCTGTGATCGATGCTATTTGCGGTTATTTTGAGTGAAACTTGTTGACAATAGTGTAATTTCCGTGCTTGTTGAATTTCTTTACAGTCCATTAAATTTTGTAGTTACCAAGCACTTTTTCTTTTTCCTTATGAAACTGTCAAATTTCTCCCGAACACCCTGTATATGTGAACATGTGTGTTTAATGTAATATAATAAATTAATATAATAAAATCAAACCTTATTACTATTATTATTTTTTTTATTATAAAATATTTTTCTCTCATTGGACAAGACCCATAATCTTTATATATATATATATATATATATATATATATATATATAAAGATTATGGGTCTATATATATATATATATATATATATATATATATATATATATAAAAGATTATGGGTATATATATATATATATATATATATATATATGGGCAATTCGATGTCAAATCATGCATAAAAAAGTAAAATTGTTACCCACCCGCTTCGATTTTTCTGAAATTTTGTACAGGTACGGGCTGTGTTAAAGTTAGACAATCCCCAAAATTTGAGCTTCCAATTCCAACAATTGGCGGAGTTGTGTCGATTTTTAGCTCAGAAAAAT
>CM042171.1:14129915-14252415 GCA_023376005.1 Doryteuthis pealeii | reverse complement strand
TTAGGTATTTGAGTTCTTTGGTGATCGTAACATATATCTACTGATGAATGTATTTATCAGTTAAATATTTGCCTCTTTTGAGGGGAAAGGAGTCAGACTGATGAAAAACAATTGGGTTTCACTCAAGGCTAGAGGTAGCTATTGGGTCTAGCCACACTGATGAGATTTAAATATTGAAATAAATCCGGCAATGTATAGAAAACAGAAAAACAAAGCATTCCAAAAAAGATGGCGAAGTTGACACTAAAATGTTTCAACCTTATTTAAACCTTCATCGGGACACTAGGATGGAAAAATTAATGAGAATATATATGCTCCCAAACTCGGTAGAGCTCTCTAGGTGTGACTTAAATTAACTTTCACTGCCAGCATATATTAAACAATGATCGTCTGTATACAGACTGGATCTCTCTGGTGATCGTAAAATATATAAATAAACATATGTATTTAATAGTTTACAGCAGCTGCCAAATGGCCGAGAGGTTAAGAAGGTGGGCGGACAAAAAGTCGGTCAGAATGCTGCGGGTGATCTTGAACAAGACGTGGAAACAACACCCCACGAGAAAACAGCTGTACAGTCACCTGCCACATATCACCCAAACCATCCGAGTAAGACGGACAAGACACGCGGGACATTGCTGGAGAAGCAAGGACGAACTCATAAGTGACATCCTACTGTGGAAGCCAACACATGGACACGCCAGCAAAGACGTACATTGATCAGCTCTGTGCGAATACAGGATGCTGCATAGAGGATCTCCCGAGAATGATGAGCGATAGGGACAGATGGAGAGAGATTGTCATGGATATCCGCGCTGACAGCGCGACATGATGATGATGATGATGATGATGATATATATATATATTATACATAAGTCGGGGTGGCCTAAAGTCGGTATCAACCAGACAGCGAGGGAGTCTATCCCTTTTTCAATAGCGCTACACCAAGAAGATTGTTTTTGCATCTGAGGTGGAGTGTCAGACCTACCCTCAGCTCCTTACTTTACTGAAAAAATCCCTGTGCTACTCATATGCTGAATTGGCAAGGGTCGATATTGAACCAGTAACATTGTGGTTCCTAGGTGGACACTCTACTGACTGAGCTAAACTGGCCCTGATATATATATATATATATATATATATATATATATAATATATATATATAAGGTGTGTAATAAAAGTATCGAGATTGAAGCTTTATTTAGCAAGATAGAAACGAACAATGAATGGAATGTTCATTTTTTCAGAATACAAGGGGGAGTCATAATAGTATTGAGATTGAAGTTGTATTTACCAAGATAGAAATGAACAATGAATGGAACGTTAATTTTTTTCAGAATAGGTGTGTCATAAAAGTGACGAGTTTGAAGCTGTACTTACCAAGATAGAAATGAACAATGAATGGAACATTAATTTTTTTCAGAATACAAGGTGTGTCAAAAAGTACAAAAAATCTCGATACTTTTTTGACACACCTTGTATATATATATATGTGTGTGTGTATTTGTGCAGTATTCTTTCATTTATACATGTAGAATTAAATAAAAGACATGTCTCCTGTTTAACAATTTTATTAACGTTCTTTTCAAGCTTTCTAGCCAACTTTTTTACATTTGGATGGAATCCGTGGACTAGTCCACTGAAGTTTTTATCCCAAGTACTTTCGGCACTTTGAAGTGCCATTATCACAAACACAAGTACATCACCCCTGATGATGGCATTTGAAGTGCCAAAAATACTTGGGATAAAAACTTTGGTGGACTAATCCACAGATTCCATCAAAATGTAAAAAAGTTGGCCAGAAAGCTTGAAAAGATTTTAATAAAATTATTAAACAGGAGACGTGTCTTTTTTTAATTAATTAATTAATTATATATATATATATATATATATATATATATATATCAAGTTAAGTAAACAAACAAATGTGTTTATTTTTTTATATGGCTTTAAGCTGACAATTTTTGGAGGATATGTGCTTAATTGAAATCATACCTAATTTTGAAAATTAATTAGTTAATAATTAATGAATTTAGGCAGGCATATATGTTCAAATGTAAGGCTAAACGAATCAAGAAAATGCCATAGCAAGACGACAACTACTTCCATTCCAGTTTCTTCTGAAAAAGAGATTTTATCTCAGAATAAATCACAGGTTAACAAACAACACCATTGTTACCTTATTTTTCTTTTCTTTACACTTGCATTGTGATAGCCTTCAAAACCAACCTCCAAACCAATATATATATATATATATATATATATATATATATATATAGGTCTGTGTATGACCACAGCAGATGTTACACGATATATAAGCTGGTGTGTAAGGTCAATATGTACAATCTCAGATTACGCCAGTTCTGTTATAAAACTTATATACATTCCATTCAATTTATTTCTGTTAACCAGATTTCCCCCTGAGGTTGGGCAAGATGGCTGACTCTTAACAGCAAGCAGTCTTTAATCAATTTACATAAAGAGCACAAGTCCAAATGTCGTCGTTAGCATGTTTGTCCAAGTTGTTTTATTAACCTTTGTTTAGTCTGGTGCAGAGGGGGCTCAGGTTGCTTACACTAACTGCTGTTACTAAAGGGTCATCTATTTAAGCAAATTTGTCTAAGTTATTGATTGGTTGGTTAGTTTTATGACAGGTTAAATTTTGTTGGGTCAGCCATTTTTTTTTTTTTTTTGCTGCAAATATGGTTTCAAATAATTAATAATAATAATCATTTGGAAACAATTATAGCTTTACTCGTGTTAGTATAGCATTTAATCCTAAGACTAACAACAACAAATGAATAAATTAAAACTTAGTTTAATTCTAACAATTTATTAAAGAACAAATAAAGCAATGACTAACAATATAAAGTCCTTCCTGTGGATAGAGTCAAGTTTGAAAGACTTACCGGTGTGAGGGAGAGGATAGCTAGTATTTTCTGACTTAATGATTTCTTGGAGAGAATTTCTGGTTGACATCTTGCCAGGAGCTGATCCAGAATGTCTTTGGGGGTTTTGGTATTTTGTGCCAAACCTTCTGGGCTCATCACGTGATTGGTATATCCAATCACAGAAAGCTCTCCCTCACTTAACTCCACACACAGGAATTACCATTTTACTGACCTAACAGCTTCAAGTAACTATTCTTAATACTAATTATTCTTAATACTAATAATTTACCCAAAATTACATTTTTTCAAGTAAGCATTTCTATTTGATATTAATAATTTGTATGGAAACAATTATATGAATTCAAGTATTCCTATCTAATAATATTAATTTGCACACAATTATATGGTCTTAAGTAACTAATAATAATTTGCACCACAATTATATGGTCTTAAGTAACTAATAATTTGCTCCACCTCAGATGCAAAAACCATCTCCTTGGTCTAGCGCTAGTGAAAAGAGGATAGACTCCCTCGCTGATACTAATGATACTTTAGGCCACCTCGACGACTTTATACATATATATGTGTGTATTTGGGCAGCACTTTTTCATTTATGCATGTTGAATTAAACAAAAGACACATCTCCTGTTTAACAATTTTTTTTGTGATCTTTTCAAGTTTTCTGGCCAACATTTTAATATTTGGGTGGAATTTGTGGATTAGTCCACCGAAGTTCAGGTCCCGATATATATATAACATGTCACATTTGAGAATGGATGGAACAGTTATTTATCAAATACCCTTAATATTTTCAGCAGGCAACATGGTTGTAATGTTTACTTATTTTAAAATTCTATGAATGTTTTGGCATTTTATCAGCTGTGTACTTGCTTTACATTCTTTGATTTGTGGAGAAAAGTAGACAAACATGGGATGTTATGGAAACTTGATATTTATTGTCAACGGTGCAACGTTTCGGTCCTTATTAGACCATCTTCAGGACTTGGATATAGTTCTTACTCCAATGATGGAAATTCTCAAAATGCTGAAAACGGAAGGTCGTCAGTAGGGGGAGGTGTGGTTGGGGTGATTAGTGGATTCTTCTTCTCTCTGGAATGGGGAGTGCCGGAATGGTGGATGGTGGTACCACAGGTGTTAGATTGTGGGGATTGGTTAGCTAAATATGTGTATGTGTGATTGTGTCTGTTTAATTGTTTTTTTGTTTATATGTGATGGGGAACTGGATTTGTCCTTAAGTTATATGTGTGTTGTTGGTATGTTTTGATTTATAAAATCTACATTATTCTTTGATTTATAAAATCAGTATATAAATAATAATATATATATAGAGAGAGAATATAAAGTATTCTTTGATTTATAAAGACACATCTCCTGTTTAACAATTTTATTTGTGATCTTTTCAAGTTTTCTGGCCAACATTTCAGTTATTTATCAAATACCCTTAATATTTTCAGCAGGCAACATGGTTGTAATGTTTATTTATTTCAAAATTCTATGAATGTTTTGACATTTTATCAGCTGTGTACTTGCTTTACATTCTTTGATTTATAAAATCTACATTAACCAAAACTCTATCAACAAGAAAAATCTTTAATGAATAAATTCCTCATGAGATTTTTTTTGTTTTCTTTGGGAATTTTAATTTTATTACTTCCTCCATAAATTGATTAATTTCTGGATTTGCTGTTTTTATACCAAAGAAATATGTTGGCCTTCAAGGAATTCAAAATCTCTAAAGAGATTCTTGAAATTCCTGAAATAAATCAAGATATCTGCTACAGTTCTTACTTAAATTTTTTATTTTTTTACAATTTTCATTTATTTATTTATTCATTAATCTCAGACACCCACGTCAAAGAAAGGAGATAAGGTTGATTTTTCTGCGTGAATTTGTGTATTTATTTAAGAATGTCTTTCTTCACACTCACTTTACAATTATGGACAAGTCACCCTGTAAGAACCAGACTTGAACTCGTGTCCTTGTGTCCATTTCCTATGACAGTAACCATTACACTAATATATATATATATATATATATAGTTTTTTTTCGTAGTTAGGATCTTTCCATGTGTGGTTTAACCAAGCTGATGCAGGTAGACCATAAGGAGAGATCAATGTGCCTAATACCAGTGAGTAAAAGGACAGAGCAAGATATTTTGTAAATAAAGAAAAACTCTAAACTTGCTTCATTACAATAATTTATTTCAACCGTATTAATACGGCATCTTCAGGTAATCACAAGGTAATCACAAGAACATGACTCAGTAAGAGTCATGTTCTTGTGATTACCTGAAGATGCCGTATTAATACGGTTGAAATAAATTATTGTAATGAAGCAAGTTTAGAGTTTTTCTTCATTTACTAAATACATATATATATATATATATATATATATATATGTAAAAAATTGAAATTGAAATAAATCCGACAATATGAGGAAGAATGAATAAAGAAAAGAAAAAATAGAATGGATAATAAAAGATGAATTTAATCAATATCACTTACACATGTGTTTCGGTCAGTTCATCTGTGTGAAAATATTTTGCACACAGATTCGACCTTCATCAGAGTGAAATTTTAATTTTTATTCAAAATAAAATTTCACTCTGATGAAGGTCGAATCTTCTCTGTGTGCGAAAAATTGTGCTAATATATAAATATATGATAAATTGTGTTAAATATATATATATATATATATATAATACAATGAATGAAGGAAAAAACTTTAAATTTGCTTCATTACAATAATTTGTTTCAACTGCGGTAATGTGGTTGAAATGAATTATTGTAATGAAGCAAATTTAAAGTTTTTTCCTTCATTCATTGTATATATATATATATATATATATATATATATTTTTTTTCATTGACTAATGATGTTTAATAAGCCTACACTGCAGTGTTTTGGTCTGTTTTAACAAACCTTCATTGAGGCTTTCGTTGCTTTAAGGAAAAAAATAAATTAATAATGAAAACAAAAAGTTAATGAAACTTGTGTTTTTTCAATTTTTACAATATTACGTATTGTTGGATTTACTTACACTTTTCTTCACACACACACACACACACATATATATATATATATATATAATATATATATATATATATATATATATAAAAGTATAGGTAAAGAAAAACAATAGTATATATTGTGCTAACAAGCACCTGTTTCAACCTTATGGGATTTATAAAATGTAATTCAATTGAAATTATTTTGAATTGTTTTCATTTTATTTTTAAAATGATTTCAATTGAATTAAATTTTATAAATCCCATAAGGTTGAAACAGGTGCTTGTTAGCACAATATATACTATATACTTTACCTATACCTTATACTGTTGGATTTGATTCCATTTATATATATATATATATTTATAAAAGGATTTTATAATTTGCTTGAAGCATTGTGTTTATATTGGTTTGTTGGTTGGTTTTGAAGGCTATCACAATGCAAATGTAAAGAAAAAAGAAGGTAACTAAGGTGTTGTTTGTTAACCTGTGATTGATTCTTAATATTTCGGGATAAAAATCCCTTCTACAGAAGATCACTAGAACTGAAGTTGTTGCTAGTGGCTGTTCATTTGTTCTGTCTCATGCCTTCCAAATTCTATGTGTGTGTGTGGGGGGGTGCTTGTTTATGTGTGTGTGTGTGTGTGTGTAAGTGTGTGCGCGTGCTTATGTGTGTGTGTCTGTTTAGTTTCTTCTTCTTTTTTAAAATTATCATTCCAGATCTGGCTTGCCCTCTCAGCATGATTTTTTTGTTTGTTTCCTTTTTTTTATGGTTGTGGGTGGATATACATTAATATGGGCAAGGCAAATAAGAAATTTAAAAAAATTAAAAATAGAAAAATTAAATAAAATAAGATAAATATAATATAAAATAAAATAAAATAAAATCTAGCAGACTCTATAATTACAATTTTTGATGAAATTAATTTCATTCTAAGCTTCTCAATCCAACACACACATATAAATGTATATGAACAAGGCACACACACAAACAGAACACAAACACACACATACAAATAACACACACACACACACACACGGTGTTGGGACTTAAGAACAAGAACACCACACACACATCAGGACAACAGGTGATTTTGATAGACATTAAATTTACACACCATAAAAAAAAGGAATCAGATGGCCCTGTTAGTAAACAAAAAAATCATGCTTAGAGGGCGAGCCAGATCTGGAATAATGATTTAAAAAAAACCAAAAAACCAAAACGAACAGACACACACACACACACATAAGCATGCACACACACTTACACACACATGAAGAAACAAACACCCACCCACCCACACACATACAGAATTTGGAAGGCATGAGACAGAACAAATGAACAACAACAACTTCAGTTCTGTGATTTTCTGTAGAAGGGATTTTTATCCCGAAATATTAAGAATAAATCACAGGTTAAATAAACAACACCATAGTTACCTTCTTTTTTTCTTTACACTTGCATTGTGATAGCCTTCAAAACAAACCAACAAAAACCAATATATATATATATATATAATATATATATTATATATATATATATATACATATTTATATATATATAGCTGTTTATGATATATATTATTTGGGATTTAGTATGAAGCATTTGGTGTGAAATATAAGAAACTCAGTTTTTGAATGCTAAGTTTCATTTTATTTTGTTAAATTTTCAGGGATGTTTATACCCCTTCTTTGCAATGGATGGACTGGCTGATCTGTTCTTTATGGCTTCTATATATACTCTTTATTGATGTTGATGGTTTCATCTCTGTGACCCTGTTGGATAGTATGGGGATGGTTGCTCTTCGTGATCTCCTTTCTTCTTTTTTGCCACTACTCGTTTGTTTTGTGCGGGTACTTGTCTGTGTTTTATGTGTCAGCATGGTTATAGATTTGTTTTGGTTGTCTGTGTTGATCACCTTGTGCCCTTCGCTTTGCTACTAGTGTTAGCAGTGGAGAAATATTTATATGAGTTGAGAAATCCTAAATTTGTGTTTAATCCGTGTGTATGTGTGTGTACGCATGTAACCCATTTAATTTCAATATGTTTGCGTGTTTGTGTGGATAGAAAACCGTGGTCAATTAAAATGCACTTCAGGTTTTCAAGGTTGTGCAGTGGTTTATTGAAGTGTTGTGCAATGCTACTCAGTTCAGATTTTTGTTTTATTGTACATTTGTGGTTGTTTAATCTGAATCTGAAGGGTGTTTGTGATTCCCTTACATATCCACTGTTTTTGCATTTTTGCAGTAGATATAATAGATGATGTTTGTGCTGTCGCAAGTGAATTGTAGGGGTTGGATGTCTATGTTAGTGTGTGGTATTAGGATTGGTGAATTTGTGTTTATGTGTGCGCATACTTGGCATCTTGGCTTGTTACACCTTTGGTTACCTTTTTGTGTGTTGTTATGTAGGTGTTTTTTTTATGCAGTGGGGATGCTGTGTAAGTTGGATGGTTGTCGTTTAGCATTGATGGAGGGGGTTTTTGGAAGATGGATTTTATTTTGGGGTCAGATTGTAGGATTTTGAACTCTTTTGTTAGTGTCTTTATGAGTTTGTGCATATGTTGGCCATGGTGGAATACCATAGGGATTCAATCGTTAGGTTGTTTTTGTTTGTATTTGAGGAGCTCTTGTCTGTTTAGGGATACTGCTTTGTTAATTGCTGTTTTGATTAGTTTTATGGGGTTGTTGCTTTTTAGGAATCATTGTAGTAAGTTGGCTGCACCAGGTGTGTATTCTTGGGGGTCTGAGCAGATGTATTTTATCCATATGCATGCACTGTATATTATCAATTTTTTTAGTTTGTGTGGGTGGTTACTGTTGTAGTTAAGGAATGTGTGGTTATCGGTGGGTTTGGTGTATAGAGTTGTGGTTATAGTGCTGTTTTTGGCTTTGATTATTACATCTAGGAATGGGATGGAGGTGGGCGAGTGTTCTATAGTGAATTTTATAGAATTGTGGTATTTGTTGTAGTATTTTTAAAAATCTAGCAGGCTATTTAGGCTGTGTGTCCATATGAGGAAAATGTCATCTATGTACCTGCAGTAGTGCATAGGGGCCAGAGGGTAGTCCCTAAGTAGTTTGGTTTATAGTGTGTACATGAATATGTCTGCATAGCTTGGGGGTATTTGTTGTAGTGTTTGTGGAAATCTAACAGGCTATTTAGGCTGTGTGTCCATATGAGGAAAATGTCATCTATGTACCTGCAGTAGTGCATAGGAGTTAGAGGGTAGTCCCTAAGTAGTTTGGTTTATAGTGTGTGCATGAATATGTCTGCATAGCTGGGTACCATCTTCATGCCCATCGCGGTACCTTTAGTTTGTAGGTAATATTGTTTGTTGAATCGGAAGTTGTTGTGTGTTAGGATGGAGTTGGTGACTTGGCATACATCATTTATCAGGTCGGTGGAGAGCTTGTCCACGAGGAACTCCCTGCAGGCTTGAACACTCTCATTGTGTGGAATGTTGGTATATAGAGATGTTAAGTCCATTATTGCCAGTTTGGCTTCATCGGGGAGTGTTCCTATCTTATGAATTTCATTTAATAAGTGTGTGGTGTCTTTGATGTGTGTGGGGATTGTGTGTAATAGGGGGGTTAAGAATTTTGTCTCCGTATCCCGACAAGGGTTCTGTTAGGTTGCTGTTTACTGCTATTAAGGGTCTCACGGGGTGTGTGATATGGAGGGATTTTGTGAGATGTTTGATGTCGTGTGTATTGTTATTGGTAGTGTGGTTGGATAACTTTTCTAACTAAAAGTTTTGGAAGTTTGTGTATTTTGGGTGTTGTGTAGAATGTTGCTGTTATGGGGGTTTCTGGGATGAGGGCGTTCATGGTGTTTTTTGTATGTGGGCTGAGGTTTTTTGCTAGTTGTTTTAGTTCCTGTTTGTATTAATTTGTGGGGTCTGTTGGGAGTGGTTTGGTGTGATTTCTGTTATATCAACTAAGTAGCATATGTGGACCCCACTACAACATATATATATATATATATATATATATATATATATATACACACACATATGAAGTGAACAATCTGTTTGAGATGGCAATAGCCGACAATTTTTTGGGAGATTATGGGCTAAATTAAAGTCATACCTAATTTGAGAATTAATTAGTTATAATTAAATGAATTAGGTGTGCATAACGGTTTAAATATAAGGCGTAAACAAATCGAGAAAAAGTCACTCTCTGTATATACATTTCAGCCTATTAGGCCTCATCAGCAGAGTTATAGACAGGACAGTGCTTTGTGCGTGATTCGAACCCTACCTGCCAGGCGAGGACTCTAACCATTACACTAGCTGGCTTTTCCCCAGATTTTCTCGTTTATTTTAAACTGATGTATATATCGCACTTTTTGGTTGACTTACGGCAAAATCTGAGCGAACCAATATTTGTCTCCTAAAGGCTTTTTTACTGTTTAGTTTAATGGTACAAAAGTTATACTAAATAATTCCTTAGTTTTAGGATTGAGTCAGGTTTGAAAACAATTCCATTTTAATTGGTTCTAATTAGAATTGCAATTAAGTCAAAAACTGACTTATCTCTTACTTCACATTCTGTCACTTTCCCCTTCTCTATGTATATCTTGATTACCTCCTCGTTATATATGTCAGTTTCTCAATGATGGTAGAGAGAGAGATTGAAGAATGTGAAACGTATTTGTATGTTAAGTTTCATAAGCAGCAAATTACCATTACACCACATGCCTCCACAAGGATTAAACACCAACCAACTAAATTTATCTATATAATAATAATAATAATAATAATAATAATATATTTTCAGCTAGTATATTAGGTCTGAGACCTGTCAGCTGTTCCTTATAAACATTCATCTTAATTCCACAGAATATTTATAATCTTTCCACAGATTATCTAACATTGCCTTAAAGGAGTTTAGAGATGGGGCATTCACTATTGATGATGGTAGTTTATTCCATGTATTCACCACTCTGTTACTAAAATAGTTTTGTCTTGCATTTGCTTTACACAATTTTTTTAAAGAGTTTTAATTTATGACCCCTTGTATTGATATTTTGAGCAATATTTAAGTAGATCAAAGTTCGTTGAATAAAATCCATGGGTATATTTGTAGACTTCAATCATATCCCCTCTTGTATGTCGATAAACCAAACTTGGTAAGTCAATGTTCCTAAGTCTTTCTTGATACGAAAGGTTTTTTATTTAAATCATTCATTACTTTAGTAGCTCTCCTTTGAACTCACTCAATGATTTTTATGTCCTTGATTTGTCTTGGACCCCAAACCACATTAGCAAATTCCAAACGAGGTCTTACCAATGCAATGAATACATTTTTCAGCATTTCTTCATCCATGTATTCGTATGACCTCTGTATTAATCCTAATATCTTGTTTGCTTTATTTACTTGTATTTATGTGTTTGGAAAATTTTAATTCAGGGTCCACATTCACACCAAGGTCTTTTAATAAAATTCACTGAAATCTTTTTTTTTTTTCTCACACATTTAATAGTTTTTGAATAACCTAAGATTTAATCCACAAGGCTGGAAAACATAACTGTAATGTTTACATTTAAACCTGACAATATAAACATTGGAACTTGGTAAATAATTATCAGCTCACTGAGCTGAATACAGAGGAAATGAAAAAACAGCTGTGAAATTGAAAAGAGAAATCAATTAAAATTGAATATGCCAACATTTTGGTAATCTAATTAATATTACTAGTGAAAAAGGTGGTCTGAGAGGCCCCCTCCGATCAAGCCCTAGCACCTATATGATTTTCCCAACCCTATTGCCTTTATGGCAAGCCCCAACCCCTTTTTATCATATGGGTGCTAGAAGGCGGTGGCTGAGGGTCTACATGTCCTGGAAATGACGTTAAACTCTATCTGATGGTGAGGTTCCAGTTTTGGAGGTTTGGGGAATGTGGAGCACCACTTCATCACCATTGCTCCCTATATATCCTTATTGACTTTTTCTTTAAAATATGAGATCATCCATTGCTACTGGTACCACGTAGGTATTTATTTATTTGTAAACTTCTTGTTACTAAAAAGAAAAAAAAGGAGCAAGAATAAAAAAAAATCATTTAGATTGTTTACTCAAATTTTGAGTATATATAACACAGGTTTGTTTTTATTCTATGCATTAATGATTTTGACTATAAAATAAATACTTATTAATAGACTATTATGAATAGAGAATATTATGACGTAAGCTGTGACATAGTTTTGGTTACAGACAGAAATACACCATTATAAATAGTTAGGGCATAGTTGTCTTATGTATTTACTCAACTCCTACATACATGCAGGACGTGACACAAGGCCAATTATTTTTTAAAGCAGAGTTTAACAGGTTTTGAATTCAGGATTTTCCTTCTCCTAGACTGGTTGCCATACCAAGGTTAAAGAGCCCAGTCTGCCCTAAATCTCTTAAGATATAACTAGACAAAAAATAGAAATATGAATGAAGGTATTATTTGTGTTATTCGGACTATTGTCCTCATCTTCATTGTTATCTGCACAATGTTTCGGCTGAAGTGACACCTTGCCTTCTTCAGGTATTTCTTGTCGGACTTGGGAACCTTCTCGGACTTTAGATATATATGCTGTATCACTGATATTGAGCACTATCTATAGATATACCATAATACATAATCTATCGCTCAGTCTCTCTTTTTATAATACATATAATACATATATACATATATATATATATACATATATATATATACATATATACATATATATACATATATATATATCAAATTCCATGTTAAATCTATTTGGAGTCAGTGCTAGTTAGCGTTTTCGGGTTTATCTTTGTGTGTTTCTATTCGGGTGTAATATCGTCTTTTTTCCGATTATTTCTATGATGGTGGATCTTGCATCTCTGTTAAAATCGTGACCATTTGAATAGAAATGTTGTTCTACAAGTATTAGTTTGTTGTAACCCATACATTTAATTCTTTAATTAATTAATTTAAGGTTTAAAGACCACATGGAAATTTATTTATCTCGGACTCGAGAAGGTTTCTGAGTCTGACAAGAAATACCTGATGAAGGCCGGAGGGCACATCGGCCGAAACGTTGTACCGATAACAATGAAGATGAGGACAATAGTCCGAATAACACAATAATAATTACCAAGCCTCACCTCAAAAATTCAGAAAAATTAATGAAGGTATTTACCAACCCCAATGCATGATCAGGATGTGACACAAGGTCAATTTATAAGCAGAGTTTAATAGGTTTTAAATTAGATTTTTCGTTTTTTTTTTAGAAGTGACTTCTTCTACACAACAATATGAGAAGTAAATACACAAGCGATGTGTTTATGATATGGCTTTTTTTTAGCCGACAATTTTTGGGAGAATATGTGCTTAATTGAAGTCGTACCTAATTTTGAAAGTTAATTAATAATTAATTAGGCGGGCATACCTATTCAAATGTAAGGCTAAACAAATCGAGAAAAATCAATCTCTGAATATATATATATATATATATATATATATATTATACTAGAAGTACCTGTGGATGTACTACAGTATGATTGATTATTACGTTTGATATGTTTACTTAAGAGCTATTACTATATATATTTACCAACCCCTCCGCACAAGCAGGATATGACACAAGGTCAATTTCTTAAGCGGAGTTCAACAGGTTTGAATTCAGAGTTTTCCTTCTCCTAGACTAGTTGCCATACCAAAGTTAAAGTGCGAGTCTGCCCTACTATTTTACCCATAGCTGATGAGAGAGAGGTTGGATGCATTCTTTTCCCAAGAGCGCTAATGTGAAATGCAAATAGTCTCGTTCAGGATTTGAACTCAGTTAGCTATGTCCATTTCTTACGATACCCAATACACATCAAGTCCCTCCAATGTTGTCTTATAAATAAAACATTTGATTTGAATAGAATACAGCTGTGAAAGGGTTAAGTATTTCAAAGTGTCAAAATAAATAAGATGACAAAGAGAGAAAAAAATGCAGTCACCTGCCAATAAAGACAAAGTTTATTGTAATGTGAGAACTGACAAGAATTAATTTGAATTATATAGTTATTCACTAAGCTTAGCTTAGATGTGGCACAAGGCCAGAAGTATGAAGCACCCAATGAGAATCAAACTCATTAACAATCGTCTGCTAATCTAGCTTGCTAACAATTACATCACGTGAAGTGCCCTATAGTTATTTATTAAGCCTAGCTTAGATGTGGCACAAGGCCAGAAGTATGGGGCGCCCAATGTGAATCAAACTCATTAACAATTGTCTGCTAATCTAGCTTGCTAACCATTACACCGCGTGAGGTGCCCTATAGTTATTTATTAAGCCTAGCTTAGATGTGGCACAAGGCTTTGTAATATACTCTAACCCAAGTCAACCCAGTTGACAGGGCTTAGGATATACTGACTGTATCACCAGCAGAGGGGTAAGACCCTGTTACAATGGGCCATCCTTTAGGCTTCAAGCAAGAGCGCTTGTCCAGTGGAAATCATTGGTAAAGAATCCTTTAGTTGTAAGTTCCTTCGGCAATGATTGCAAATGGATGTCTGTACAGTATCAGTGATTAAGTAGTCAACTAGCCATACATTATGGCTGTTGATTGGCGGAGGAATAAACCACATGACCTCACCTAGTCTATAAATTTCACAATGCAAGAAGATTTCTGAAACTGAAGCTGTTGCTAGCGACCGTCCATTTGGTTTTGTGTTTTATATCTTATAAGATGTTTGCTTTTGCGAATATAAAAGACACAAAACCAAATGGACGGTCGCTAGCAACAGCTTCAGAAATCTTCTGTAGAAGAGATTTTTATCTCGAAATATTAAAAATAGATAAAAGGTTAACAAACAACACCATTGTTACCTTATTTTTATTTACACTTGCATTGTGATAGCCTTCAGAACCAACCACCAAACCAATATAAAGACAATGCTTCAAGCAAATTATAAAACCCTTATTATATATATATATATATATATATATATATATATATATAGTCAGACCACATGGGTGAGAGAGAATGTGGAATATTCGATTACAACAAAAACACTAATTCAAATTTAAAAACAATTGTTTTGAAATTTGAGTTTGCATTTTGTAAAAAAAAAAAAAGAAAAATGAAAAAGAACAAAACAAAGAAAAAACAAAAGAATGAAAAAAAAGCAAAGATGGGAGAACATAAGAAAATGAAAAGAAAGAAAGAAAGAAAGGAGCAAAGAAGGAAGGAAAGTTAACGAAAGAAAGAAGGAAAGAAAGTTAACAAAAGAAAGAAGAAAGAAAGTTAAAAAAGAAAGAAGAAAGTTAACAAAAGAAAGAAAGAAAGAAAGAAAGAAAGTTAACAAAAGAAAGAAGGAAGGAAGGAAGGAAAGTTAACAAAAGAAAGAAAGAAAAAAAGAAGGAAGGAAAGTTAACAAAAGAAAGAAAGAAAGAAGAAAGAAGGAAGGAAAGTTAACAAGAAGAAAGAATTAACAAAAGAAAGAAAGAAAGAAAGAAGGAAGGAAAAGTTAACAAAAGAAAGAAAGAAAGAAAGAAGGAAGGAAAGTTAACAAAAGAAAGAAAGAAAGAAAGAAGGAAGAAAGTTAACAAAAGAAGAAAGAAAGAAAGAAGGAAGAAAAACAAAAGAAAGAAAGAAGAAAGAAGGAAGGAAAGTTAACAAAAGAAAGAAAGAAAGAAAGAAGGAAGGAAAGTTAACAAAAAGAAAGAAAGAAGAAGGAAGGAAAGTTAACAAAAGAAAGAAAGAAAGAAAGGAAGGAAGTTAACAAAGAAAGAAAGAAAGAAGAAGGAAGGAAAGTTAACAAAAGAAAGAAAGAAGGAAGGAAAGTTAACAAAAAGAAAGAAAGAAGGAAGGAAAGTTAACAAAAGAAAGAAAGAAAGGAAAGTTAACAAAAGAAAGAAAGAAAGAAAGAAGGAAGGAAGTTAACAAAAGAAAGAAAGAAAGAAGAAAGGAAAGTTAACAAAAGAAAGAAAGAAGGAAGGAAAGTTAACAAAAGAAAGAAAGGAAAGTTAACGAAGGAAAGAAGGATGGAAAGTTAACAAAAAAAAGAAAGAAAGAAAGAAGAAAAAAATGTCGAAACAAAGTATGAAAGATGGAAGAAAGTGACATTTTTCCCCCTTCAAATTCAATTGAAAAAAAAAATTGTTTGCGTTCTTATTTTAGATTTGTATTTTATTTGTGTGTGTGTGTGTGAGGGGGGTACTTTTTGGCTAATCTATGTGGGGAGTGTGGAGTTGCCATTACTCCCAGGTCAATGACATCCTGCTCATGCGAAGAGGTTGGTAAAGAGTTTGAGTGGATGTGGGAGTAATGACAATAAAAGAGTGACCCCCCCCCCCAAACACACACGTTGATGTTTTTGTCAAAATGTTGGTTAAGTCTAAATGATGGAAATTAGAAGGGCAGATTATATCATCATCATCATCATCATCATGCTGACAGAACGGATTCCTATGATTCTCTCTGGCTATTCATCCTGATTGGTCGATGCTTCTAGCAGGTCTTCCACACAGTCTCCAGAATCCGCACATAGCTGATTGATCTGTTTTTGTTGGTTGGTGTAGCGTAATTATTAGGGTCTACGGGGAATTTGGGGATTGAAAATAAAATGGTATTTGGATTTCTGGAGAAAGAGAGGAAAAAGAAATAAGAACAAAGAAAGGTTAAAGTTTGGAACTCAACTGACCGACCAATGACCCCGGAAATAGATTTAAAAATAAAGGAAGGAAGGAAAGTTAACAAAAAGAAAGAAAGAAAGAAGGAAAGAAAGAAAGAAGGAAAGTTAATGAAAGAAAGAAGGAAGGAAAGTTAACAAAAAGAAAGAAAGAAGGAAGGAAGGAAAGAAGGAAGGAAAGTTAACAAAAGAAAGAAAGAAAGAAGGAAGGAAAGTTAACAAAAGAAAGAAAGAAAGAAGGAAGGAAAGTTAACAAAAGAAAGAAAGAAAGAAAGAAGGAAAGATGAATTGAAAAAATGTCGAAATGAAGTACGAAAGATGGAAATAGATTTAAAAATAAAATGGAAGAGGAGAAAAATCTTCCCTTTTTTGGCTGGGCTCTAGTGGGAGCAGATGTGGCTCATGGTTCCCCGTATGGGTTTGGGGTTAGTAGTACAGAACATGATACTATGTTAGAAGATAGAATAATGTGACCATAAATTCTCTCTCTTTCCTTCTCTCTGAAAAAGAACACACGAGCGTGAAAAAAATAAACAGCCCCCTGTGACTATAAAACCTGAGTGTGTTGTTTCTGAATTTGGTCCTATGCGACATACATCATTCTGTAACAGTCGGCCTACACTGGTGGGTCCATGAGAACATCACGTACAAGTTTATCCTTCCTTCTCCAGGATGTCTTGTTTGTCTTACTTGGTGGGTTTGTGTGATAGGAGGTAAGTGGCCGAACAGCTTTTTGTTGGGGGGGGGGGTGTCTCATATAGGAAAATATGATGATATGATGCTGAGTAGTTACCAAAAAGTACCTACAGTGTTTCAAGATTTAAAATTTAACTTCCTCATCACTGGAATAATGTTTGCCTCTCAAACCCTCTTTAATGGGGCCGAAGTGAGGTAAACATTATTCCAGAGACGAGGAAGTGAAATCTGTAGAGAAGAAGTGCCTCAAAGAAAAGTCAACAGAATTTTACAAGGTAGGGATACATGCATTCATCCGAAGGTGGAACATTGCTATTGAGAGAAACGGTGACTATTTGGAGAAGGAGGGATCCACAGAGGACCAGCTTCATTTTGATGTATGATACAGGTTCCTATTTCTCGGAATTTTTGAGATGAGGCTTGATAATTAGTATTATTTGTATTATTATCTATACAACATTTCGGACGATGTGTCCTCCTGTCTTCTTCAAGTATTTCTTGTCGGGCTCAGGAACCTTCTTGTCGTGATCGGGAGCCATCAGGGAACTTTGAACCTAACCCTTTATTCAGTCCACTAACCATAGCTGGGGTACAGGTGTTAAGCTGTGTTACTGCTGCCCCTGACCAGGATTGATCCTGCAATCTAGAGATAACTGCCACTTAGAACTGTCTTAACCTAACTCCTATATCCACTAGGCTATATGTCCAATTGGCTTTTAGGTGTCTATATTTGCGTATAAAGCATGTGGTGTAATGGTTAGAGTCATGGGAAATGGACTTGTCAACCTGAGTTCAAATCCTGGATGAGGATGTTTGCATTTCACATAGTGCTAATATCCTTGGGAAAGGTATGCATACAACTACTCTCCCTCCAGCTATGGATAAATAGTAGGTTTGATTGGGCTCTTTAACCCTGGCTAGGTAACCAGTCTAGGAGAAGGAAAACCCTGAATTCAAACCTGTTAAACTCTGCTCAATATATATATATATATATACACACATTTGTATCTATACACAACTGTCTTGGCTTACTACAATGTTTTTTTTTTTTTTTTTTTAAACTTGTATATTGTAATTTGTCTATTTGTACAGTTTATGGGATTTAGCTTCAGAACTTGATTGTAAAGCTCCAGGTCTGGAAATCTAAAGAGTGCTGAGTTACATTTCTGTTGTTACTACTCTGATGTTTTTATTTACCCTACCTATGAACATTAATGGGTATATTGATCCTACAATCTAGAGATAACTGTCATTTAGAACTGTCTTAACCTAACTCCTATATCCACTAGGCTATATGTCCAATTGGCTCCTGATTACAACAAGAAGGTTCCTGAGTCCAACAAGGAATACTTGAAAAAGGCTGGAGGGCACATTGGCCGAAATGTTGTACAGATAACAATGAAGATAAGGACAATAGTCCAAATAATACATGTTCTTGTGTTGGTAATTATACCTGTCCTAAACAAAATGGCATTACTTTTTGACTGCCCTATGTGGAGAAGTAGGGATGTGATCTACAGAGGACCAGTTTCATTTTGATGTACGATACATGTTCCTGTGTTGGTAATTATACCTATCCTAAACAAAATGGCATTACTTTTTAACTGCCCTATGTGGAGAAGTAGGGATGTGATCCACAGAGGACCAGCTTCATTTTGATGTATGATACATGTTCCTGTGTTGGTAAATATACCTGTTCTAAACAAAATGGTATTACTTTTTGACTCAGTCTTGTATATGTTCAATACAGTACATATCAATTGAAACTGAGTGTCAACAAATATCTTTTTTTTTTTTTTTTTTTAAATATTTATAAATTATCCTTACATTTCCTACTTTCACTTTCACTTCAACAGACTGTCAGATTCATTTCTATTTTTCTATCCTACACACATACAATATATAATAATCTTCATGCAATGACTGCTATTTACACAGTAGCATTGCAACCAACAAAGCATTCATCAGATGATGACTCTGGGTTCAGGCATGGTTTCAGGGCCGAAACATCATTACCACTAACCCAGAGCGCCCCAGCAGTATCTCACGATACCACCAGACTTTGTCGGTTTGATGTCACATTGTAGGATTGCCATATCCACGCTGATGTGGTTAGAGCTTTATCCTGGATCTTTTTTATGTATTTCCTCTTGTCTGGTGGAGAATGTCCAAGTTTAGTAAAAAAAAAAATGCCAGGGTTGATGTGTAATAAATCCTCGGCATCCGACTTCGATAGGAAATACATCCATAATCGATGCATTGTTCTTGTAAATCTACATATTTTTCTAACTTAAGCTGATGTGCCCAGTCAAGATTTTCCTCGAAAGGAACTGTTAATTCAACAATGAAAATTTATTAATACTGGTGTTCCTTACTTTTCCAACCGTTATCATCTTACAATACACTCTGGTTTAAAATGACACTGTACAAAATGAAATGCAAAAATGTAAATACTGATTATCTGGTGTTGCTTATCTGCCGAATTCTTATTTCGTCACTATGGACCATTCCGTATTATCTGCGTTATTCGGACTATTGTCCCCATCTTCATTGTTATTTGTACAACATTTCGGCCAATATGACCTCCGGCCTTCTTCAGGTATTTCTTATCGAACTCGGGAACCTTCTTTTCGAACTCGGGAACTTTCTTCTCGTAATCGGGAGCCTCACGGAACTTTGAACCTAACCCTTTATTTAGTTCCGTGAATGCTCCCGATTACGACAAGAAAGTTCCTGAGTCTGAGAAGGTTCCCGAGTCCGAGAAGAAATACCTGAAGAAGGCCAGAGGGCATATCAGCCGAAACAAAAAACAATGAAGATGGGGACAATAGTCCGAATAACGCAGATAATACTAATCTTCAAGCCTCATCTCAAACATTCAGAGAAATAGGACCATTCCATTTTGATCACAAAGAAAGAAAGGACATGCTACACAGAAAAATATAATAATGAAGAAAGAAAGAAAGAGTAAGAGAAAGTTAGAGAGAGGGGGTGCTAACATGAAAACAATAATGCTAATCTCTTTCAATCAATCATAATGAAAAGATAAAAAGAAGGAAAAAAAAGAAGAAAAGAGTGAGTAAGAGTTAAATCAAAATTATTGTACTTTTTACATATTGAACTATATAGTAATAGCTAGCGCATGGTGAGATGGTTAAAGTCATGGGAAATGGACTCGTCACCCCGAGTTCAAATCCTGGATGTGGTAATTGCATTTCACTTAGTGCTAATAAAAGGTATGAATCCTACTCTCCCTCCAGCTATGGTTGAATAGTAGGGCGGACTGGGCTCTTTACCTTGGTTAGGCAACCAGTCTAGGAGAAAAACTCTGAATTCAAACCTGTTAAACTCTGCTTAAGAAATTGATAAATATCTCTTAAGTATGTTGTAATAATCAATCATACTGTGGTACATACTGTAATATATGAGAAGTAAATTTGTGTTTATGATATGGCTTTTTTTAGCCGACAATTTTAGAATATGCATAATTGAAGTTGTACTTAATTAAAACGTAAGGCTAATCGAGAAAATTCTCATGCCTATTAGGCCTCATCAGCAGAAGGCGGTCCTTCCTATAGCTCTGCTGATGAGGCCTTATAGGCCGAAATGTACATACAGAGATTGATTTTTCTCGATTTGTTTAGCCTTACATTTAAATAGGTATGCCCGCCTAATTAATTAATTATTAATTAATTAACTTTCAAAATTAGGTACGACTTCAATTAAGCACATATTCTCAAAAAAAAAAAAAAAAAAAAAAATTATATATATATATATATATATATATATATATATACATACATACATACATACCACAGTATGATAATTTAATCATTACAGCGTTTGATATGTTTATTGTAAAATAGTTAAAAACATAAAAAGTATAATAATCTTGAAGGGCCGGGTTAGCTCAGTCAGTAGAGCGTTCGGCTAGACACCACAGGGTTCCTAGTCCGGTACAGGCCCTCGCCAACTCAGTGTTATGAGTAGCACAGGGATCTGTGCGGTAAAGTAAGGAGCTGATGGTAGGTGTGGCACTCCACCTCAGATGCAAAAACTATCTCCTTCGTCTAGCGCTAGTGAAAAGGGGATAGACTCCCCCGCTGATACCGACTTTAGTAATAATCTTGATTTAACTCTCTCTCACTCTTTTCTTCTTTCTTTCCATCTTTTCATTATGTTCAATTGAAACAGATTAGTGTTGTCACTTCTGCACGCTCACCCTCTCTATCTTTCCCTCTTTTCTTACTACATTTTCTGTGTAGCATGTCCTTTTTTCTTCCCTTTATTTCTTTATAAAAACAGAATCGTCCATTATTTACCTGAGGTGATTACACTCATAAGAAATGAGAATTTGGCAGATAAGTGACACCAGATAATCAGGATTTACATTTTTGCATTTCATCTTGGATGATTCGGACGAACTCATTTTTAACCAGAGGATATTGGCAGATGATAACAGTCATAAGATTAAGGAACAAGAGTATCAATATATAGATAAGTAGATAGATGTTGTCAAAAAAAAATAAATAAAAAATAAAAAAGTTTAAAAATCAAGTAATAAAAAAAAAAAATTGGACAAATTCTCTCTCTCTCTCTCTCTATATATATATATAGATAGATAGAATATTTTTTTTTAAATTGAAAATAAAGTAATAAAAAAAATGGACAAATATATAGATAGATAGAGATGTAAAAAAAAAAAAAAAAAAAATTTTTTTTAAGTTGAAAAAGTAATAAAAAGAAATTGGACATATATATATATATATATTAGATAGACTGGAAAAAAAAAAAGTTGAAAATTAAGTAATAGAAAAAAATTGGACAAATATCCATTGTTTTATATATTCATTTTATATTATTATTTTTTTTTTAAATGTTTTTTTTTTTTAATTATTTTCTCTCATTTTCAATAAAAGGATTTAAGACTGATACAGCCAAAGACACGTTTGGAACAAAAAGAGTGAAAGTAACGTTGTCGTTGTATGTCTTCTTCAACATTACTCCATATTTGTTTTTTTTGTTTGTTTTTTTAAATTGTTGTTGAGTGCCGATCACCAGTACCATTGTTTAACCCTCAGCAGCAGCAGCAGCAGTAGCAGCAGAGATCCATCCATTCAGACATTTCCTCTTTGATGATTGAATCATACAACAGGAGAAGACAGCACTTTGCAAAATTGTTCCATCTTGTAAGCAATTCTAATTTAGTTTTATTACAGGACACACTTTGCTTAGACTAAAGTCAAATTCTGGAGCTTCCTGAAAATAGAAAAAAAAAAAAAAATATATTAAAGAAATGTTAGGATTAAAAAAATACTCTGGCATCTGGCCTGTTAAACGCTCATAAGGTCATTAATCATCTTAACAACAGCAACCTTGAACACCTTTTTGATCTCCATATTTCTAACACACGTGGGCATGCCTACAAAGTAAAAAAACAGCATAGCTCACATAACTTTCAGAAACATTTTTTCACGCTCAGAGTTGCCGAGGCATGGAATAAACTGCCTGCGTCCGTTGTGGGCTGTTGAAACACTGCATCTTTCAAAGCCTACATGCTTCCTGTAGTCTGCCAACACTATACCTGATACTCCCTTCCACGCGCATACATACATGTATATTGTTACTGTACGCTGTTCATGTTCCTGACACTAATACATTATTCTGTGTACTAGACATGAGACTTTGATGAGTTGTGGTGCACCTGAGCACTGTACACAATATAAATTTCATTATCTGCTCTCTCTCTCTCTCTATATATATATATATATATATATATCCAGATTCAGATCTTAGCCCTGAAGAGCATTAAGCAAAACTTTTAGTAGGTTCATCTGACTCATTAGATTTATCTTTATTATTTGCTCTACTTAGGCATTGAGCACTTTTTACTTATTAGCTTTAGTCTCCTGGCGGGTTTGTATGAATATATATATATCTTCAGTTATTGAGTTGGTTGATTGACATGCCAGCCCATTGAGTTAAGAAAAAAAAAATTTTGAATACCCATCATGAATCAAACAAAATGTCTTTGGCATGAAATAACCCAATAAGGGTTGACTTGCTGTAAAATTCAACCAACCATTTTTTTAATGTAAATTTTGGTTACTGATTCTAAATATGCCATCAGTTTTTCTCTATCAGCTCTGGTTGGTTTTTATGGCATGTTAACCTTTGTTGGGTTATTTTATGCTGTAGATGTTTTGTTTTATTCTTTCTTGATGGGTATTCAAATTTTTTTTAAACACATTATTTTAAACTTCTTTTTTTCTTCTATTTAACCCATAGATGGGACTCTAACAGGTACTACCACTCCGGGTCATTCTATGCCAAAGACATTTTTGTTTAATTCATTCTTCATGGTTACTCAATTTGTTTTAAACACATTTGTTTCTATTTAACCCATAGATGGGACCCTAACAGGTACTACCACTCTGGGTCAATGTGGACCAGGGAGCAATGGTGATGAAGGGATGCTCTACATTCCCAAGACCTCCAGAAATGGAACCTCACCATCAGATAGAATTTAACGTCATTTCCAGGACATGAAGACCCTCAGCCACAGTCTTCTAGCACATATACAATAAAAGGAGTTGGGCGTTGCCATAAGGGCAATAGGGTTAGAACAATCATATAGGCGCTAGGGCTTGATGTGACCAGACGGCTTATCGGAGAGGGGCCGATAAATTTATATCTTTCAAATAAAACTAAAGGGTTTAACTTCAAATTAAATCAAATAAAATCCATCTTATAATGTGTATAATTGCGGGGGAGGGCAACAGATGAAGAACTGCAAAGTTAAACAAGTCAGAAGCCATACATATAGCTGGTGCCAGATGCACAATAACATTAGTGGGTTAACACTTGACTAGATTGCACAAGCTGTTGTGCTCAGCTAGGTTGTAATTATAATTTTACCCTATAAATTTATAATTTTTAACCATATAGGGTAAAATAAAAAAAATGTTGATATTACTATATTTTTTCATATTGCCCCCCTATTATTATTGAATTGCCCCACGTTGGGAATCACTGGGCTACACTATCCCAACTCATATATGACACAGATAAGTTGAATATCTCTATATATAATGGAGATTCAGTATCTGTCTGTAACCAAAACTATGTCACTGCAATTTCAGGAATTAAGTTTATCAATGAGTATTTAATTTATAGTCAAGATCATTAATACATAAAATAGAGGACAACACTGTATTATATATATATATATATATATATATATATACACACTCAGAAAGTAAGTACGCAACATTTTATGGTCTACCATGTTTTTTTTAAAACAAATTTTAATAAATACATGCCTGGTATTATTGATTTATATATAGTTTTTATTTTGATATATATTTAAAGTTATCTAACATATAGAGTTTTACAAGAAAATTATTCACAAACAAGAAATCGTCATATAAACTTGTCCAAGCTTAAATTTTAAGAACTGTAAACTAAACGGGGAAAACTAAACATAACATATATTACATTCATTCATTGATTGTACAAACATATTTTAAATGAATTTTATTTATCGAAAATAATTTTTAAAGAATTTATTTTTCTACAGAACTGAACTGAATAAAATTTAGTTTAATGAATTCGAATTTCTACCTCCCACACAATATTTTTTCAAAATTTTATTCTTACATCTCCCTGAGGGTGTTTTTTTTTTTTGGCTAGTAATAATAATGATAATAATTTTATTCTGTTTTTTTTTAAATTAAATAAATAAAGTTATTCAATTAATTTAAAGCTAACTTTAATAAATATGAAATTTATTAAATCTCTAAAAAAATGAATTAAAAACATAACAACATGGGTTATCTCAGTCGGTAGAGCTTTCAGCTAGAAACCACAAGGTTCCTAGTTTGATACCGGCCCTCGCCAACTCAGCATATGAGTAGCACAGGGATCTGTGCGGTAAAGTAAGCAGGTGATGGTAGGTGTTTGCTCCACCTCAAACAATCTTCTTGGTCTAGCACTAGTGAAAAGGGTATAGACTCCCTCGCTGATTGGCTGATACTAACTTTAGGCTACCCCAATGACTTATTACATTCATTGATTGATTGTACAATTTATTGACATTGAATTTTTAACTCCCACCCAATTCAGGGTATATATTTCAAAAATTTATTTTTACACTGCCCAGAGGGCGTTTTTTTTTGGGGGGGGGGATAGTGCAATTAATATTTTTTTTTATAATCATCAATGAAAATTTGTTAGTTTTATTTGAATACTTACTGAAGAATCCTTTTTATGGCCACTGAGTAAAAGTTTCATCACAACAAAGTTCGTCTTGGCAATTTTTATTAAATTTTGAATCTGAAAAGAGACAAAGGGTTTGGTTAGAATAAAGAGAGAGAGAGAGTGAAAAGAAAGAGAGAGTGATAGAGATATAAAAGAGATAAAGAGAGAGAGATAAAGAGAGAGAGATAAAGAGAGAGAGATAAAGAGAGAGAGAGAGAGAGAGATAAACAGAGAGATAAAAAGAGAGATATAAAAAGAGAGAGAGAGAGAGAGAGATAAAAAGAGAGAGAGAGAGATAAAAAGAGAGAGAGAGATAAAAAGAGAGAGAGAGAGAGAGAGATAAAAAGAGAGAGATATAAAAAGAGAGATAGAGATAGATAAAAGACTATTTTAATATAAAAATGTGTCTTTCATTTAAAGTTTTATAATAAAAAAAATCCTATTGAATTAACAACAACATGAAATAACTAATTTTTAAAAATTAAAAACTATTTTAGTATAAAAATGTGCCTTTGGGTTGTAAATATACGTGAACAAACTTTTAAATAATCTTATAGTGAAATTCTAATAAAAAAAAAAAAAAAAAAAAGAAGTCTTGTTTGTAAACTAACAACCACAAATTTACAGTGAAAAGCAAAAGGTGTTCCTTTTAAAACAGATCACAGCTGGGGTGCCTATTAGTTACTTGGTCCGAAATTATAAATAATTTTAAATACAAGGGCAATTGAACAAAGAGAGAGAGAGAGAGAGAGAGAGAGAGAGAGAGAGACAAAATGAGAGAGACTTACTTCTTCATTCGGATTGGGGATATTTTCATAAAATGTTTTTGCTTGATGAAAATGTTTACAGGCAAGCCCATACATTTCTGTAGATGCACGATCATAATTGTACTTAGCAGGATCATTCATTTCCTACAAAAACGGAAAAAAGAAAAGATATATAATGCAAAAAATATTTCATTTCATACAGAAAACATAAAAGAATAAACAAATCCTTTTCAAATAAACACTTTTGGTCCATTTACTTCCGTCTGAAAAGTTCAGAAAAATGAAAGGTAAAGATAAATGGAAATCATCATTTTGTTTTGACTGTGACTCTTTAGAGCGGAGTTCAATAAATTGTTATACCTTAAAAAAACAAAAAACAAGACCATTAAGCAATAGGTGGGTTTGCCCCTCTGAAAAAAACCCAGTTGTGTGGTCAATCTACCCCTATCATACTTTTGACTCACCAAAAGGCTTTCATTAATCTCTACAGTCATACTAGGTTTTTGGTTGCATCACTTTAGAGTGGTGTTCAATAAATTGTTATACCTTAAAACATAAGACCATTTAAGCAATAGATAGGTTTGAAAAATGGCTATTTCTCCATCCTTTACGGCTGAAGTGGGTTTTGGGTGAATAAAGACAATAAACTCAAACCAACCCAAGACCAAGACAAGAAGACCAGAGAATCCGGCCAGAATAGAAGTTAGAATTTGCATACAGTTGTAAGGTTTCTTTAGAGTGGTGTTCAATAAATTGTTATACCTTAAAACATAAGACCATTAAGCAATAGATGGGTTTGAAAAATGCTGTACACAGGAGAAACTTATGAAGGGAAGTTTGGGCAGACACTTTTTGTAAAGAAAAATACTGTAATAGGTGGGCATGGTATGACTGTAGAAATTGATGAAACCCCTTTTGTATAACAGGGGTAGATTGACCAAGTTTACGCAGTTATTTGGTCTTTGAACGTAAAAGGCATTAAACCAATTGAAATTCATTGCCAATTAACGTAAGTGTATGGCAAGTCATGGCTGGATGTCAGAAATATCCATAAGTGATATAGGGAGTTTGCAATGAAAACTAGATTCAACATTTCCTCAATGATATGGGCATAGAAAAACTGTTACAATGTATGCATAGGAAAGGTATGGACTGCTATAAGCAGATTACTGCACGTGGTGTAATGGTTAAAGTCATGGGAAATGGACTCGTTGCCCCGAGTTCAAATCCTGGACTTGCTAATTGCATTTCACTTAGCGCTAATACCCTTGGGAAAGGTATGAATCCTACTCTCCCTCCAGCTATGGATAAATAGTAGGGCAGACTGGGCTCTTTAACCTTGGTTAGGCAACTGGTCTAGGAGAAGGAAAACTCTGAATTCAAACCTGTTGAACTCCGCTTTAGAAATTGACCTTGTGTCACATCCTGCTCGTGCGGAGGGGTTGGTTTACCATATATATATATAAGCAGATTATTGACCATATGGAAATATAATCTGATAAGATAAAGTAAGAATTCTTTCAAGCTGTAGCCGTGTCAGTGCTACTATATGATGGCACCACTTGGACTAAACACTTGGAGAAAAAGCTAGATGGAAACTGCACAAAGATGTAGGATGCTGCATGCTGTCCTGAACAAATCCTGGAAGCAGAACCATACAAAAGAACAGCTGTATGGTCATTTGTCTTCTATCACACTAGTATTCCCAGTTGATTTTTTTTATTTGAGGTTATTGTTATTTAATCATATTAGTTAAATAGAGCTTTGTAAATGGAGTTCAGAACTGTTTGAATTATGCAAATATCTCCAGTGGTTCAAAAGTTATGAGAATTTAAAGCCCCAAAATTGGGGGTACAAAAGTGGACATGATTTTGTTAAAAAAAATATGTCAAACCACGGACCAATTCAAAACAAGAAATTCAGTAATTCTTTCACCACTGCACTTTCAATTTCCTCATATATCAAATCAATTTTCCCCATTGAAATAAACTGAAATGTTATTAATCCATTCCAGACCCCCTATATCCTATTTTTTTTTTTCGTTATGTTTTTTTTTTTAATAAGAAAAATAGCACTGTATAGTACAAAAACATAAAATATAATGTAATGGAATATGTAGCATTCCCATTTTTTTGTTGTTTTTTTTTTCTTTTTTGAGGTTATTATTTATTCATATTAGTTAAATAGAGCTATGTAAATGGAGTTCAGAACTGTTTGAATTATGCAAATATCCCCAGTGGTTCAAAAGTTATGAGAATTTAAAGCCCCAAAATTGGGGGTACAAAAGTGGACATGATTTTGTTAAAAAAAATATAGGTCAAACCACCGACCAATTCAAAACAAGAAATTTAGTAATTTCTTCACCATTTCTTTATTTTTGGAGAAATTTTGATAAAACTTTGATTATATAAAATTGTATGTTCTTTCTGATTCTGCACTTAAATTTTATGTATCTCCATGCTGGAACCCATTATTTGGGGAATAAGAAGTAAGGATATCAAGGTCTTTTTTGTTTTTTTAAAAAGTTTACCACAAGATTATTCAACATTTTCATTTTAATACAAAATGAGCTGGTAATGCTAATCACACAGACTATCTGAGTAAAATGAACAAGACATGTTAGATACGGCTGGAGAAGCAAGGACAAGCTTATATATATATATATATATATAATTGAATCATATTACCATGACCAGACAACTTGGCAAACACCATCTGTGACATATGTTACATATTAATTGGATCCCTATTACTTTTTAAGGTAGTATAGAAATCCTTATGGCGATCAGTACAGCTGATGGCCTTGAGAGTGAGTGACAATGCTTGACCTCACTCTCACCTTGCTTTCTGGGGATAGAATCGTGAGAACAGAACCCCGATAGAAAGCCCCTTCCGGTTTAAGGTGGGCAACTCAGTTAGTTGCAGTTACAGTTAGAGTTAGTCAGTTGCAGAGTTAGAAGCTAGCAAGATGTGACTCTCCGCGCGTATTTGTCTGGTCTAGGGTTCCAGAATAAAATAACATCAAAAGTAAATCGAAGTCTTGTTGTTATTACTAAAAGCTAACAATGACACAAGGCTTCTGATAAGGAACGCTCCCCAGCAGAACCAGACACGGGACCCAGATAAGAAAGACCAGACCAAGATAGACGATAGAAGATATACAGGCCAGAAGACTAGACGATCAGAAGACGGCCGGAAGAATAGACCAGAGTAAGACGTAACAAATATATCTATTTGGTACAGTGACGAACGGCTACGTAACACATACAGAGCACTGGACAGCTGTTTCGACCTCCTTTGGTCTCATCAGCAGTGCATACCACAATTAGGTTGTGTTCTGAGGATTCAGACCCGAATTGGGAAGTCGTTTTCCTGGAGGTGACCTTGCCCTCTGTAATCCTGCGATGGGATACATGGTAAATACAGGTTAAGTGACTGCGCAGTTTGAATTACTATTACCATTGACCGGATGATTTGGCATTCTCCGTTTGTGGTATGGGCTGGTGGCCCACTCTATGGTCCACTGGTTCAATCTCTAGTGGTGGAGATTGTGGTATACACTGCTGATGAGACCAAAGGAGGTCGAAACAGCTGTCCAGTGCTCCGGATGTCACAGATGGTGTTTGCCGAGTTGTCTGGTCATGGTAATATGATTCAATTATCAATTATATATAATTCCTCTATGAAATTTAATATATATATATATTATACCAGAGAAACTGCAAATTTAACTGATTAAGGTCGCATATTTGAAAATGTCAGCGTTTTTCAGCTAAATGCCTGTAATGCTATATTGATCACCTCTGCATGAATACTGGATGCTGTGAAGAGGACTTTACAGTAGCGATGGCCAATAGGGACTGGTGGTCAAGATGAGTCATTGAGACTCATGCTGTCAACACGATTTGATGCCAATGAGTAAAAAGAAAAGAACATTGAAAGACATACCTTGTAACGTGAATAGTGTACCATGGGAGGCGTGACAAAATGCACAAATGGAGCGAATCGATGAGAGTAGCGAACTTCTTCATTGTCAAATTCAAACTTTGCTTGCTTCATCCTGCCATCCAACTGGAAGCCCATCAGAGCCTGGAGAAAAAAAAAGAAAAAGAAAAGAGTTCAATCCTTGGATCAGGTATTGTAAAACTATATTCTGGTTCAGTAGAGAACAACATTTAAAATAATTTTTCTTGAAATTCCTTGGTTACCAAAATGATTACTGTTTATTTCATCCTATTTTTTTTTTTTTTTTTAGTGATTGATTGATTTTAATCAATTTTATAATTGGAAAGGATTTTTGTTTGTTTGCCTGTCTGTGATATATATATATATATATATACTAGACAAAACGTGACCGTTGGGTCACCCATTAAGCTCTCACTAGATGATTAGGGAAAAGAGTAGGATCTGCCAAAATATCATCTGCTTTTCATTTTAAAAATGAACTAAAATTTATTAAATTGATTATTTAAGGTCAAATTTTTGTCTGTCGAAAAGTAGTAACATAATGAGTATCAGTAAAAAAGCAAAATAATATTACACATATAATTTATTTTTGATATATTTAAAATGTTTTTTTCGTCAATTTCGATCAAGATGCCTGCCAAGAGGCTACTTAAAATCCGTTTTTACAAAATAAATTGTAACTTTTGCAATTGAAAAAAATTCACACTGGATTGTCCAATTGAACACATAATCTTTACAGATCACTGCTGTCCCCCAAAATTCTATAACCCCACCACCAGAACATTTCTTCTCATGAGCCCTCAAATGACTCATCAAACCCACTGCAGATCTACAAAGTTTGATGCAAATGACATAGGAAGGACGTCCTACCAAATGGATCAGATGGTAAAGTTTTTATGCTTATGCACCACTATATGTCTCTTAAATCCAGGAGCTGACTTACAAATTTTGTTACAGATTACACACATACACACACACACACACAACATATATATATATATATATATATATATATATATATATTATAGAAAAACTCAAAAGAGTTTGTTGTAAAAGTTTATATAAAAAATGTAAAGTGGGTATCAAAATAGTATAGTATATATTTTTCAGCTGTTAAAAAATATACAAGTCCACATGGTAATTTGAAAAAAGATGTTAGAGTTCCAAAATTTACTTGTGGCGTTGATAAGTCCGTAGTTATAGATGAAAGTCTTCAAGGTGTAAAAGTCCCATATATAATGTTTTTTTATTTGACAAATATGAAAAATAGATGGAAATTAATCCGACAGTATGAAATTTAATATTATGAAAAAACATATGATGTTTGTTATGTAATTGCTGACAGTACTGTTTCAACCAAATCGATAAGTTGGTCTTCATCAAAGAGCGACATAGATGGGAAGAGAAGATATCCGTTAAAAAAGACTGTTTACAGAAAACGAACGCTGAGTTCAACCGCTGAAATTTTTTGAAAAATGCATGTTCTGTTTTAGAAATAAAATAAATTTTATTTTTAATTTTTAAAAAATCAGAAGCATTATAGTTTATAGAAAAACTCAAAAGAGTTTGTTGTAAAAGTTTATATAAAAAATGTAAAGTGGGTATCAAAATAGTATAGTATATATTTTTCAGCTGTTAAAAATATATATATATATATATATATATATATATATATATATATATATACAGTGATGCTGATAGCTTTTTGATTTAGTGTGTTTTGGAAAGCACATATTTGCTTTGAAGGAGTCTCCGGGAAAATTTATGGGTCCCAACTAAAGCTGTCTAACTCTTACCTTGTAACCTATCCAGTGTAATCCATTTCTAAGAAACTATTGAAATCTATTTACAGTTAGCTTGAAATGGTGAGGGAAGAAAAAAAGAAAAACACTGGGATGCATGGATACGATTTTACTGCATCCTTTTAGATTTTTGTGCATCAAAGAATATCAGCACCAAAATAAATGTTCCATAATGGAATTAATATGAAACTTAATAGTCTGAGAAAAAAAAGGGGGGGGAGAGGAGGAGGAGGAGGAGGAGGAGGAGGAGGAGGGTGATATTATATTCAAAGAAATCAGTTTCTAGGTTATTGTTATTGGTAGAAATAAAGTTAAACTATTTTATCGGACAATACATTAAACCTGGGTTATCATGAATTCTGACTAAGTAATAGAATAATTTGTAAACATCCTGAATTACTTGAGACACAGATTTGTAACATTTGATATAAGTCATATATCAACCACACCTTTCATAGACCCACCCACTGTAAAACAAAGAGAGGGTATCAAGTATGGAAATGAATCTGACATATGTTGAAAGGATAAATAAAGGAAAGAAAATGTTGAATGGATAAAATTGAATTAATTTGAGTTACCAACATGTGTTTCAGACAGGAGTTTGTTCATGTACACGTATTCTATTTATTATTATTTTAAATATTATATTATTATTATATTATTTTATATTTAAAATAATAATAAATAGAATATGTGAGTATATGAACAAACTCCTGGCTGAAACACGTGTTGGTAACTCAAATTAAATCAATTTTATCCATTAAACATTTTCTTTCCTTTATTTATCCTTTCAATATATATATATATATATAATAAGATAAATATATAGGTTTTATATATCTAATTATTGGGTGACAAAGGAACATTCACAACTATATTGGTTTCATGCAATGCATTTATCAGGTGAAGATGTTTCAATTGTCTTTCATTTGTATGTATATTTCATGTATGTATATATATGTAAGTTGAAAATGGAAATGAATCCGACGATATGTTGAAAGGATAAATAAATAAAGGAAAGAAAATATTGAATGGATAAAATTGATTTAATTTGAGTAACCAACACGTGACATGTGTACATGAACAAAACCCCTGGTCATCCTTTCAACATTTATATATATATATATATATATATATAAAAGTCGTCGGGGCGGCCTAAAGTCAGTATCAGCCAATCAGCGAGGGAGTCTATCCCCCTTTCAATAGCGCTAGACCAAGGAGATTGTTCTGGCGTCTGAGGTGGAGCGCCACACCTACCATCAGCTCATTAATTTACCGCACAGATCCCTGTGCTACACATACGCTGAGTTGGCGAGGAACGGTATTGAACTAGGAACCTTGTGGTTTCTAGCCGAACACTCTACCGACTGAGCTAACCTGGCCCATATTAATAATAATAATAATGAAGATACATTTGGAAACTATAATGATTAAACTGACTTTGGCATAAAATAATAAATATATATATATATATATATATATATGTTTATCTCGATTATTATTCATTGAGCTCTCTTTAGGGATTTATAAAAATCCTTGTATGAATTATATGTCTGCACCTACAGGAACATACAGTATAGTGAGGTTTTGAACATCCCAAATAGAATCATCCCTTACAACCAGTCATTTGGATACCTTACAAACACACACACACATATATGTATGTATGTGTGTGTGTGTGTGTGTGTGTGAAATAGGGCAATATATATATATATATATATATACAGGGTTGAGTTTAGCCCAAGAGAAGGCTAGACAAAAAATTGCCTTGGTAATCCCTTAAAACTGAAGGTACCCGAACAATTACTGAGGGCAATTTTTTTTAGAATTTGCAAGGTTTGTTTTTTAGTTATAAAAAGTAATATTAACATATTTTTAAAAAATTGATAAAAATAAACAAAAAGCTTTAAAATCAAATATTCTTATTGACACAGATTATGATGACTAGAATTATTATTGGCTTGTTTCTGAAGGAAACCTCGCCATTGAATATGGGCACCATGACACAATTCTCCAGTGCCACAATCTAAGCTCATACCTGAGTGTGTGTGTGTGTGTGTGTATATATATATATATATATATTATATATATATATATATAAAACTTTCAAAGAAAGAAAAAGTTAACAAACCGTCATTTGTCTGTTATAATTTATTTCGACCAGAAACTCAAAATGAGTCTGGCCTCTTCACACAGAAATATTGGTCCGTATATAATTAATTTATTAGTTATTATTCATTGAGCTCTCTTAGGGATTTATAAAAATTCTTGTATGAATCTATGTATTTGCACCTACAAGAGCATACAGTATGGTTTGTACAGTGAGATTTTGATGATTCAAAATAGAATCATCCCTTACTTACCAGTCAAGATCAGTGAAAATGAAGATAAAACTGACAGTAAGTAAATATATAAAATATGAAAAAAAGAAGAAGGTATTCAGAGGTTTTAATATAGTTGATGTATTCGTTTATGTTAGACGTTTATTTAAAAAATTTTTTTTATATAAAACCATCATCAGGAGATTATCAATATGTGATGATGTATCAACTGCGATGGTGGGTTTGTTTGTTTGTTTTGTTTTACGGCATATCAACCTCAGTGGGTCATTTAATGCCGATAAAGTTTTGAAATAAATCAATTCTTAACGGATAATACAATTTTTTTATAAATACATTTTTCTATTTCACCCATAGATGGGACCCTAACAGGTATTACCACTCCGGGTCAGAGTGGACCAGGGAGCAATGGTGATGAAGGGGTGCTCCACATTCCCCAAACCTCCAAAACTGGAACCTCACCATCAGATAGAGTTTAACGTCATTCCCAGGATATGTAGACCCGCAGCCACCGCATTCTAGCACCCATATGATAAAAAGGGGTTGGGGCTTGCCATAAAGGCAATAGCGTTGGGAAAATCATATAGGTGCTAGGGCTTGACGTGACCAGCCGATTGATCGGAGGGGGTGCGATGGTTGGGTCACACCATCCACATGCCTGAAGATGGACTCCCCCATAAGAAAAATCTTAATATTTATTTCTATTTCTTTCCACATTTAGAATTAGATCTAATAACGCTAATTACACTAAGCAGGCATTTTCTGTGGTTTCAAGTATTCCCATCTAATCTATTAATAATTGGGATTAAGTCTATTTGTCTGTAACTGAAACTACCTCACTACTTACATCATATTACCCAAAATCGTCATGACAGAATAAACACACTGAAAATTGGAGCATGTAACCTTAGAAGATTATCATTGTTTTTAAAATACGTTTTAATAAATACATGCCCAGTATTATATATTTATACATAGTTTTATTTTGGTATATATTTAAAGTTATCAGAACTAAGTTTCAATTTCAAATTGTTTTTCTTTTCTTTTTTTTTTACTCCTTTAACGAATTTGATGATTTTACATACTTATGCTACAAACTTTCTGGCATTGAATTTTTAACTCCCACACCCTCAGGCAATATCTTTCAAAAATAAAATTTTTATACTGCACGGAGGACTTTTTTTGTGTGTGGGTGGGGGTTCCACTAGTATTATAATTTTTAAACAGATCTATTATCTTAATATATATTTAAAGTTATCAGAACTAAGTTTCCATTTCAAATTGTTTTTCTTTTTTTTTTTTTTTACTCCTTTAATGAATTTCAAAAATTTATTTTTACACCGCCTGGAGGGTGTTTTTTTTTTTTTTTTTTTGCTAGTACTTATAATTTTTAAACATATCTATTTGATCCATAGATGGAACACTAACATGTACTACCACTCTGGTAAAGTACACATGACCTGTAAGTAATGGTAATGAGGGGATGAAAACAAACCCTCCAAAACTAGAGAACAGGAGTCTCACCGCTGGATGTCGTTTAGTGTCATACCCAGGATCTTTTTTTTTTCCTCAAATGGTGGGTGAGGTCTTCTCCACTGCAGGGGATACAGTGAGCCTATCCTAGGCCTTGCGAACAGGATATTGGGGTACAAACAAATGAATATAACAGGAGAGCATCATAGATACAACAAAATTTTCCCCTCCCCCCCATAGTGTTCCTAAAGTCTGTAAATATCACTACTATCTATAAACAACTTTAATTTTTTGTTTGTTGAAAGAAGAAAGAATTGAACTGGTTCTCAGTGGACATGAAGGATGGTCATATTGAAAGATAACAGATGTGTTTAATATACTACATCCCAAGAGGAGGTCCTCACAATTGGCTTTTCAACAGAGGGGAAGGTCTTTAGAAAGTTTACTGTGGACTTAAGTCATTGGGTTCAAGTGAATCTCAAAAAATAATTCGAATTTTGGGTGCTGTTAATATTGTCATCCTGCCTTTATTTACACTGTTTTTTCTTAATAAGAATAACATATAAAGTGGAGGGGGTAGTTCAGAGGATGGTGGTTTGTGTGGGAAGATGAGATGAGGAGATTGCTGGGGGGGGGGGGGAAGTAGGTAAAATTCTTGGTTAGGAGAGAGATTTTTGATTTATTGCATAAGGATAATATGGGGGGGGGCAGTGGTGTTGGGTATCACTAAATTAGGCAGTCAGTTTTATGGTGGGTTTGGATGGGAATTTTGATTCTTTGCGAGTGGAGGGGGAAGAAACGAGATGACATGATATTATTCTCAGTTCAATAAAATCCTCTCTAACCTCCCTACTTCTCAATTTCACCACAAACTCACTTTCTCTTCTATAAACACAAATGTACGTATTTTGCTTTGAATAAAATCAAACTGATGATATTCTTTGCGTTAGAAGGACAAAATATTTCTCTCCTACTTCTACTTGTTTGAGTCATTATTTTTTGTTCACTTTTTCTTTTACCTTACCTCATATATCGTTATATAATAGCCATAGTAAATGGAATCGGTTAAGAGAGAATTCTATTCCAGCATTTTCTTCTCACAATCTTATTTTTTTTCCCAATAAAGACAAGCTGGAGGTGTGTGGTGTAATGGTTAGAGTCATAGGAAATGGACTCGTCGACCCGAGTTCAAATCCTGGACGAAGCTACAGTTTACATAGCACTAATACCCTTGGGAAAGGAATGAATCCAACTATTCTTCCTCCAGCTATGGGTAAATAGTAGGGCAGACTGGGCTCTAACATTGGTTAGGCAACCAGTCCAAGAGAACGAAAATTCTGAATTCACACCTGTTAAATCCGCTTGGGGTGGTCACTACTAGAATATACTTGGTCCTAATTAGTGATCTATTTTCACTAATTTCTAATCTATTTGAATTCAAACCAAAGAGGTTCTCTTCTCGTTAGTCAAATTACTTTGAGAGCTCTTCAAAGGAAAAAGAAAAAAGGATTTAAAGAAAGAAAGAAAAAAAAATCTAAATACAGATTCTATCTCTTTCTCTCTAAATTTCAAATTTGTTTTCCACCTTTCTCAGCATTTTTTGAGAGAAAGAGGGAAGAGGGAAAGAGGATGAATATATATATATATATTATATATATGAGAAGAAAATATTTAAAAAATATAACAAACACAGGATGATCAGGAAAACAATTTTATAAACATTACTTAACAGTGTCCCGAAGATGGTACAATATACCAAAAAGCTTAAGTATTGACAAAAAAAAAAAAAAAATTGTTTTCCTGATCATTACATCCTGTGGTTGTTATATTTTTTATATATTTTCTTCTCATATTGTTGGATTAATTTCCTCACCGTATCTCCATATATATATATATATATATATATATATATATATATATATATATATATGAGAGAGAGAGAGAGAGAGAGAGAGAGATAAATAGATAGATAGATCATTGTACGACAGAAAAAAGGCATTCGTAGAAGACTATATATATATATATATATATATATTTTTTTATTTATTTATTTATTTGTTTTCAAACTTTCTCAGCCTTTTTTGATAGATAGATAAATAGAGAGAGCTCAACAAAACAACACCAAGACAGTTTTCTTGCACAGATCCGAGTCATAGACATTGACAAATACCATTAACCACAAGGTCCAAACCTTTGCAAATAATGGCTGATGACACATCCTGAACATTGGGTGGATTTAGAAGATTACCAACACTAATGCACAAGAAAGAACTAATCAGAATCCTCATCAAACAGGACATGAAAAATTGGAAATGGGCATAGATAAGACACACCCTATGCAAACGAGATGGTAATACCCCCAAGCCAACCCACAGACTGGAATTCCGTGAGAAAATGAAAAGTCAGGAGGATAAAGCAGAACTGAAGTAGATCAATCAAAAGTGAAGCAATTGTGGACAGATAAGGAGAATTGCACAGATGGTGGGTCATTCCGTGTCAAAACAACAGCAAAATGTTGAAATCTGCACCCACATTTGAGAGTTCATGGAGCATTAGGATGATTGTCTTTAATTATAATCTTTCACTGAAATCCTGCATGTACATAGGAAAAAAAAACCCCCTCTGAACTTGGCAGGTTCATATCTTCTAAAGTAGTCTTGACTCTCTCACAAAATTCTTTGGAGAACTTAGGCAGGCATAGTAGATGTTAGGAAAAAATATTATGAAAATTGAAGAGGACCTATTTTCTATAGACTGACCGTAAGCTATATAGGTGAAAAGTTGTTAATTTTGGAGTCATGCATTTGGGTGAGCAAAATAAAATTTTCTATCAGTATAGGGTTAAGATAGTTAGATATTTGGATTCTACAGGCCTTATTTGCCCTACATACCAAATTTCAGAAATATTGAATGTATGGAAGTATTTAAAAAAAAAAATTTTAACACCGAGATTCTGCAATACAGCACAGCCTTAATTTAAAGGCAAAATAAGAAAATTATAACCCCCCCCTCTTCTAAAATCGGAATGGTAAGGTTTAAGACAAAATAATTTGGCACATTTTCCTAACTCATGAAGAGGAACATTTGTGCCAAATTTCAAGTAATTCGGTGACGGTAGGTGTAATGCCCTGGTGAATTAACATGGAATGACCCTGGTGCCCAATAAATAATGAGAACTGCACAGAACTGCAAAAATTGAATGGTGCCCAGTGATGTAGATAACTTTTTGATTTAGGGCATCCTTGAATGCAAATATTTGCTTTGAATGAGTCCCCAGGAAAATTAATGAGTCCCCAGGAAAATTAATGGGTCCCAACTAAAGTTTCTTAATAGATTGTAAGTTTTTTTTTATTTATGATCTGGGAAACAACTAAAGCCGTCTAACTCCTACCTTGTAAGCTATCCTGTGTAATTAATTTCTAAGAAACTATTGAAATATATTTACAGTTAGCTTGAAATGGTGAGGGAAGAAAAAAAGAAAAACACTGGGATGCATGGATATGATTTTACTGCTTCTTTTTAGAATTTTTCTGCAGGACGCATACTTATCAGCATCTTTGGGTGCCCAATAAATAATGAGAATTGCACAGATTTGGTTTGGTTTGGTTTGTTTTATGGCATATCAACCTCAGTGGGTCATTTAATGCCGATAAAGTTTTGAAATAAATCAATTCTTAATGGATAATACAATTTTTTTATAAATACATTTTTCTATTTCACCCATAGATGGGACCCTAACAGGTACTACCACTCCGAGTCAGAGTGGACCACGGAGCAATGGTGATGAAGGGGTGCTCCACATTCCCCAAACCTCCAAAACTGGAACCTCACCATCAGATAGAGTTTAACGTCATTCCCAGGACGTGTAGACCCGCAGCCACCACCTTCTAGTACCCATATGATAAAAAGGGGTTGGGGCTTGCAATAAGGGCAATAGGGTTGGGAAAATCATATAGGTGCTAAGGCTTGACATGACCAGTCCATTGATAGAAGGGGGGCCTCTCTGACCGCCTGTCTAGCCTAAGTAAGAGTCTAAATGGAGTGTTGCAGGTCATGGACTGCTCATCCACTAAGACTCCGTCCTTAAGCATCACGGGTCGCCACCAACAGTTGGCCCCATTGTGGGGAGTCTTACCCCTCTGCAGAGGTACAGTCTGTGTATTCTAACGCCTCAGCCAACAGGGTGGCCTAAAAGTAAATATATATACACATTAAATATCACCAGGGTTTGGTTTTTCAGCAAAATTAATAGAGATTTGATTTATATTTGTGAAGATAATTAAAAAATAAAATTTAAATTATAATAGCATGGATTCTTTTTTCATTTAATATTTTAGATAATAGACATTAACATTTCTTTTCAGAGTAGCTGGATCAATGCAAGGTCTATTTTTTTTTTTTTTTACATAGGGATTTAAATGGGGCATCCCACGAGGATTCAACTCACGATTCAGTAATAATGGATCTGCGGGACTAACTTTAAAAAATCTCCCCTCTACCCAGGCGACGCCGGGTAGCCACTCAGTGCATGAAGTGTCGTTGTCTAGTTGAATCAAGAACCCTCCTTAGGAGCTTGCTTAATTGTCACCCAATAGGGCGGCTCTTAAGCTGGTACAATATATCAGCAGCAGAATCATCATGTCGCGCAATTTGCACAGATATCCATGACGATCTCTCACCAACCTTCCCTATCATTGCTGCTAGTAATGAATAAATCCCAGAAGATACAAATGAAATAAAATTGTTTCCAGATGATATTTTGTGAGAGAACAAGAAAAATCACATGTGGTGTTTTTTTTTTGGTTTTTAGGTATGGCTCAACCATTTTTTTTTTTAAATAAATTTGTTGATGACATAAAAAGTTTATAGTGTTTTCCTCCTGACTAAACCTGTCATTAAATATATTAGGGATGGGGTTGAAAGAAACTGTGTTATTGGTAAAAAGAAATGTTGTTTGTTGTTTTTGATTCATTGTAAAAACACCCACATCATGACATCATAAACTCCTTGCCCTGTTAGATTATATTTTTACAGTGTGTCATATAAATAATGTGTGCCTTACTTTTTAATAGTCTTTTCAAGGGCACACACACATGCACACACACACACAATGTACAAATAGTTAAGTGTTCACAGGTGCTGGTGGCCTAATGGGTAACAAACAGCACGGAAAAAATAATTCGATGGATAAGAATGTCTGATCCAATCTTAAAATTTGATGGATAAGAACACAGTATTTCTGATCCAATCTTAAAAAAATATTTATATGTAAGCATATTTAGAAAGATTATTTTCTTTTCTTTTAAACCATATAAATATTTTTTTAAGATTGGATCAGAAATACTCCAGAAATTGTGAATTAAACTGATCAATGTCCACCGATTTCAGTGAAAGTGCTGGTAATGCTAATATATGAGTGAAGACTGAAATAAACAATGAAACTAAAATTACTTGCTCCTAAAAGTGGTGGACAGAGTTGAGATATTCTACAAAAAAGAAATGCTTTATCACATTGACCACAAAGATGGTTTTATGAGTAACCTGTCCTGTCAATTGATAAACCTAATTTTAGTTTTTGGTTTGTTTTGTTTTGTTTTATGGCATATCAACCTCAGTGGGTCATTTAATGCCGAAAAAGTTTTGAAATAAATTCATTCTTAATGGAGACTCAAATTTTTTTTTATAAACACATTTTTCTATTTAACTCATAGATGGGACCCTAACAGGTATTACCACTCTGGGTCAGAGTCGATCTTGGAGCAATGGTGATAAAGGGGTGCTCCACATTCCCCAAACCTCCAAAACTGGAACCTCACCATGAGTTTAATGTCATATCCAGGATATGAAGACCCTCAGCCACCGCCTTCTAGCACATATATGATAAAAAAGATTGGGGCTTGTCATAGGGGCAATCATATAAGTGCTAGGGCTTGATGTGGTCAGCTGATTGATTGGAGGGGGCCTCTCTGACTGCCCGTCTAGCCTAAGTAAGCGTCTAAGTAGAGATAAATCTAATTAAACCGGAAATTGTGAAAATAAGCAAGGTCATCTTACAAGATATTTATGCCACTCTAAGACAAAAACAGGTACTGTAAGTATTGTAGAGTAATTAACACCCCCTTCAACACTCTACTAGATGGATTGGCTCTGTTGTAGATTAGCTAACAGCCCTTCAGTACTCTACAACAAAGACAGTCCATCTGGTAGAGCAGCTAACACCCCTTCAGCTGCTCTACCAGATGGACTGGCTCTGTTGTAGAGTAGCTAACGCCCCCGTTCTACCAGATGGACTGGCTCTGTTGTAGAGTAGCTAACGCCCCTTCAGCGTTCTACCAGATGGACTGGCTCTGTTGTAGAGTAGCTAACGCCCCTTCAGCGTTCTACCAGATGGACTGGCTCTGTTGTAGAGTAGCTAACGCCCCTTCAACTCTCTAGCAGATGGACTGGCTCTGTTGTAGAGTAGCTAACACCCCTTCAGCAATCTACCAGATGGACTGGCTCTGTTGTAGAGTAGCTAACGCCCCTCCAGCACTCTACCAGATGGACTAGCTCTGTTGTAGAGTAGCTAACGCCCCTTCAGCGCTCTACTAGATGGATTGGCTCTGTTATAGATTAGCTAACAGCCCTTCAGTACTCTACAACAAAGCCAGTCCATCTGGTAGAGTAGCTAACACCCCTTCAGCTGCTCTACCAGATGGACTGGCTCTGTTGTAGAGTAGCTAACGCCCCTTCAGCGCTCTACCAAATGGATTGGCTCTGTTATAGATTAGCTAACAGCCCTTCAGTACTCTACAACAAAGCCAGTCCATCTGGTAGAGTAGCTAACACCCCTTCAGCTGCTCTACCAGATGGACTGGCTCTGTTGTAGAGTAGCTAACGCCCCTTCAGCGCTCTACCAGATGGACTGGCTCTGTTGTAGAGTAGCTAACACCCCTTCAGCAATCTACCAGATGGACTGGCTCTGTTGTAGAGTAGCTAACGCCCCTCCAGCACTCTACCAGATGGACTAGCTCTGTTGTAGAGTAGCTAACGCCCCTTCAGCGCTCTACCAAATGGATTGGCTCTGTTATAGATTAGCTAACAGCCCTTCAGTACTCTACAACAAAGCCAGTCCATCTGGTAGAGTAGCTAACACCTCTTCAGCTGCTCTACCAGATGGACTGGTTCTGTTGTAGAGTAGCTAACACCTCTTCAGTACTCTACCAGATGGACTGGCTCATAGCCATAACATAGCCTATGATTAAAGTGGATTAACAAGCTGAATAATATTAAGACTGGCTTTGCTGCATTGGCTATACCAAAGTTGACCCTCCTCTATTTAGTGTTTGTTGTGTTAATTGTTTGTACTTATTTGTTCCGTGTTTGTATGTATCCGTTTGGCACTAGATCCTGGTGCTTAAATGTATTAAGCACACCATTCTTCTGTGCATCTTTCCACCTCGCAATACAACAGTAAAATAAATAAATAAAAAAAATGAAAAAATAAATAAATAAATAAAAGTTTTAAAAACTAAAAACAAATTCACCCATTTTTGTTTTTAAACATATCAAAAACAAGAATTTCCATTTTATCTGGTTTTATTTCCTCTTTTTTAAAAAAGCAAAGAAATCACTTTCAGGAGAACCATTATATTTATGGAAGAAAATGACACAAAAACGGTTGAATTGATATACTGCAAAACCAACCAACCAACCAACCAACCAGTCTAAGAACTGAGCTAAACAGGCCCTTCCAAAGACCATGAAATCTAAGTGAAATAGATCTTGCTAAATTACATCAGCTCAAAAAAAATTTTTAATTATAAAAAAAAAAAAAAAAAATAAATAAATAAAAAAAAAAAAAAAAAAAAAATGTTTTAAAAACTAAAAAACAAATTAACCCAATTTTTTTCCTTTAAACCATAATATGAGAAACAAACATTTTTATTTGTTTGTAGTTTCCTTTTTAAAACTTGTCTAAAATGATTAATATGTGAAGTGGATAATGAATTAATATTTTAAATTTTGCCACTGATATGAATATTAAATCCTTCAGCTTAATTTGATATTTTTCTCTCTTTTTTTTAAAGTGCTTTTATGGTGTATAAGGTTATATAAGCTTTCAACTTTATCAACAAGGGAATTAATACAAGCATTGAAATGTACAAGGGTAATCCCTAAGTAAAGTCTCCTTATTTTTCCCTACTTCTCTCTATATTTCATTCTTGGAGGGGAGTGTGGGGTAATAGTTATCAGCACAGAAAATGGACATGGTGACACGAGTTCAAATCCTGGACAAGGCTGTTTGCATTTTACATAGCGCTTGGGAAAAGTATGCATCCAACTATTCTCCCTCCAGTTATAGGTAAATAGTAGGGCAGACTGGACTCTTTAACATCTAGAAGGAAAACTGATTTCAAACCTATAAAACTCCACTCAAGAAATTGACCATGTTTCACATCATACTTGTGCAGAGGGCTTGTGTGTGTGTGTGTGTGTGTGTGTTGTGTGTGTGTGTGTATCAGAGATGCTGATTGCTGTTCTGCGTCCCTGATGCATAAAAATAAAAAGTTTTAATTACTGTCCCATAATAGTTGATACATTTGCATATAAATTTAATGCACTAAATGTAACAACTATTATGGGATAGAATTAACCATAAACAACTATATATGTCCCATAATAATTTGTACAATTGCATATAAATTTAATACACTAAATGTAACAACTATTATGGGATAGAAGTAACCATAAACAATTACATATGTCCCATAATAATTTGTACATTTGCATATGAATTTAATACACTAAATGTACCAACTATTATGGGACAGAAGTAACCATAAACAATTACATATGTCCCATAATAATTTGTACATTTGCATATGAATTTAATACACTAAATGTACCAACTATTATGGGACAGAAGTAACCATAAACAACTACATATGTCCCATAATAGTTGGTACATTTCCATATGAATTTAATACACTAAATGTAACAACTATTATGGGATAGAAGTAACCATAAACAACTACATATGTCCCATAATAGTTGGTACATTTCCATATAAATTTAATACACTAAATGTACCAACTATTATGAGACAGAAGTAACCATAAACAACTACATATGTCCCATAATAGTTGGTACATTTCCATATAAATTTAATACACTAAATGTACCAACTATTATGAAACAGAAGTAACCATAAACAACTACATATGTCCCATAATAGTTGGTACATTTCCATATAAATTTAATACACTAAATGTACCAACTATTATGGGACAGAAGTAACCATAAACAACTACATATGTCCCATAATAGTTGGTACATTTCCATATAAATTTAATACACTAAATGTAACAACTATTATGGGACAGAAGTAACCATAAACAACTATATATGTCCCATAATAATTAAAAAAAAAACCCTCTACCCAGGCGACGCTGGTCGGGAGCAATGGTGATAAAGGGGTGCTCCACATTCCCCAAACTTCCAAAACTGGAACCTCACCATCAGATAGAGTTTAACGTCATTCCCAGGACATGTAGACCCTCAGTCACCGCCTTCTAGCATCCATATGATAAAAAGGGGTTGGGGCTTGCCATAAGGGTAATAGGGTTGGGAAAATCATATAGGTGCTAGGGCTGACCTGTAGAGGGGAATCTGTGGTGTAACATGCTAAACATGTAATAGCAGTGACGGGTTACTCCAGACTCCCCAGATCTCCATAACTTGAGGGTCATCATCAGATGTAATTTAGTATCACATACCTAGGATACCCCCATTTTTTTTTGGGGGGGGGGGTAAGGGTGTCTTGCCCCTCTTCAAGGGATACAGTCAGCATATTCTAAGTGCTACTGCATAAGTCAGATTAATGTAAATATTATATAGCCTAAATAAATAAAAAAATTTAAAAAGAAAGAAAAAAAGGGAAAAAAATTTATAAAAAAGAAAAAAGGGGAAAAAATTTATTAAAAAAAAAAAAAATAAAAAAAAATGTAGACTACAAAATTCTTTTCAGTTCCCCCACCCCCCAAAAGAAAAACACCACCACCACTGTTCTTCTCAAACCATAATAGAAAATTGTTCCCAATTCAGAATATTCAGCCAACAATTGCTGACAATTCTGTTTGAAACATAAAACCAAAATCATTTGCTTTTTAGTTAAATTCCTGAAAATCAGACATGTGAGAAACAAGTGCTGTCTTGTTTGACATTGGAACTGTATAATATACAATTTCCAGAGAGAGGGAGAGAGGGAGAAGAGAGAGAGAAAGAGAGAGAGAGAGAGAGAGAAGAAATAGAGAGAAAGAGAGAGAGAAAGAGAGAGATAAATAGAGATAGAGATAAATAGAGATAATAGAGAGAAAGAAGAGAGAGAAAGAGAGAAGGATAGAGAGAGAGAGAGAGAGAGAGAGAGAGAGAGAGAAGAGAGAGAGGATAGATAGAGAGAGAGAAGGATAGAGAGAGAGAGAGAAGGAGAGAGAGAGAAGAAGGATAGAGAGAGAAAGAAGATAGAGAAATAGATACAGAGAGAGAAATAAGAGAGAGAGATGGAGATAGAGAGAGAGAGAGAGAGAGAATAGAGAGAGAAGAGAGAGAGAAAATAGAGAGAGAGAGAAAATAGAGATAGAGAGAGAAATAGAGAGAAAGAGAGAAATAGAGAGAAAAGAGAAAGAGAAAGAGAGAAAGAGAAAGAAAGAGAAAGAGAGAAGAGAGAAAGAAGAAGAGAAAGAGAGAAAGAGAGAAGAGAGAAGAGAGAGAGAAAGAGAGAGAGAAAGAGAGAGAGAAAGAGAGAGAGAAGAGAGAGAGAGAGAGAGAGAGAGAGAGAAAGAGAGAGAGAGAAAGAGAGAGAGAGAGAGAGAAAGAGAGAGAGAGAAAGAGAGAAACACTCTTCTCAATTCAGGAATTATTCACAGCTGCTGAGAGTATTGTAAACTGTCTAGGCACAAAGTGAACATTGTGGGACACTATCATCATCATCATCATCATCATCAAGGCATACTGACAGCACAGAATCCCTTGACCCCCTATTGGTCATCACTCTTGGTAAGTCCTCTAGATGGCACCCAGTGTAATTGTTTCTCAAGAGTATTTCATCTGCACCGTTATATTAGCATTCCCAGTTGATTTTTTATTTATTTGAGGTTATTGTTACATTAGATATATAGAGCTCGGTAAATGTAGTTCAGAACTGTTATTTGAATAGTGCTTCAAAAGTTATCAGAATTTAAAGCCACGAAATTGGGGGTACAAAAGTAGACATGATTTTGTTGAAAAATATGTCAAATCATGGACCAATTCAAAACAAGAAATTCAGTCATTTCTTTATTTTGGGAGCAATTTTGATAAAACTTGGAATTCGTATGTAAAAGTATATGTTCTTTCTGATTCTGCACTCAAATTGTATGTATCTCTATGCAGTAACCCATTATTTAGAGAATAAGAGATATAGATATCAATATTAAAAAAAAAAAAGTTTACCACAAGATTATTCAACATTTTCATGTTAATACTGCATGTATACACATATATAGTATTAATTTAAATAAATAACATCACTTTGAACTTAAAAATACATTTTAAAATACTTGATATGTTGTATTACATACAAGAAATAGAATACCTATTTACATCAATTTAAAAAAAAAAAACAAAGCCTGCCTGGCCGGCATGTAAAGATGTATTTTTTTCACGTTTTAATACTATATCGTAAGTTCTTTTTTTCCAAAACTGAATGTTTGACAAAAAATACTGATGGTTAACCATCATGTAAATATCACATATTAGATATCAAAATAATTCTGAGACTATGTTCTATTAAGGATATAGTGCTTTGTTTTTGCTTAGCTTATACTTTTTGAAGGAACCTGTGTCAACTTTTGTTGGTAGTGGTTTCGCTTCCAAGGACGAAGAAGAAAAAAACAACCTACACGATGTAGTATAAATTGTCTACTAATTATGTGTTCAATTTCAAGAATATTGATAAAGATTATCCTCTTTGATTTTGCAATGCAAACTGACGACTAAAATTTAGCCTCTAACAAAAAAAAAAAAAATTCCTATTTTTTGTTTTCAGCTGTTCGAAGCAAAATACCATTTTAAAATCACTGTAAGAAATAATACAATGGATAAAAACCCATGGAAATTACATATTTAGAAAGATTATTTTATTTTCTTTCCAACCATATACATATTTTTAAGATTGGATCAGAAATACTCAAGAAATCGTGAATTAAACTGATTAAGGTCGCAAATTTGTCAATGTCCACCGATTTCAGCTAACTGCTTGCAATGCTAGTAATATATAAAGTATTCCTATCTAATACAAATAATTTGTATATGGTTATATGGTTTCAAGTATTCCTATCTAATACAAATAATTTGTATATGGTTATATGGTTTCAAGTATTCCTATCTAATACAAATAATTTGTATATGGTTTCAAGTATTCCTATCTAATACAAATAATTTGTATATGGTTTCAAGTATTCCTATCTAATACAAATAATTTGTATATGGTTTCAAGTATTCCTATCTAATACAAATAATTTGTATATGGTTTCAAGTATTCCTATCTAATACAATAATTTGTATATGGTTTCAAGTATTCCTATCTAATACAAATAATTTGTATGTGGTTTCAAGTATTCCTATCTAATACAAATATATTTGTATGTGGTTCAAGTATCCTATCTAATACAAATATTTTTCAAGTATTCCTATCTAATCATATGTACATGGTTTCAAGTATCCTATCTAATACAAATAATTTGTATATGGTTTCAAGTATTCCTATCTAATACAAATAATTTGTATATGGTTTCAAGTATTCCTATCTAATACAAATAATTTGTATATGGTTTCAAGTATTCCTATCTAATACAAATAATTTGTATATGGTTTCAAGTATTCCTATCTAATACAAATAATTTGTATGTGGTTAAGTATTCCTATCTAATACAAATAATTTGTATGTGGTTTCAAGTATTCCTATCTAATACAAATAATTTGTATATGGTTTCAAGTATTCCTATCTAATACAAATAATTGTATATGTTTCAAGTATTCCTATCTAAAATAATTTATATGGTTTCATATGTATGTTTTCAAGTATTCCTATCTAATACAAATATTTATATAGTTTTCAAGTATTCCTATCTAATACAAAAATTTTGTATATGGTTTCAAGTATTCCTATCTAATACAAATAATTTGTATATGGTTTCAAGTATTCCTATCTAATACAAATAATGTATATGGTTTCAAGTATTCCTATCTAATACAAATAATTTGTATATGGGTTTCAAGTATTCCTATCTAATACAAATAATTTGTATAGGGTTTCAAGTATTCCTATCTAATACAAATAATTTGTATATGGTTTATAGGGTTTCAAGTATTCCTATCTAATATAAATATTTATATGGTTTCAAGTATTCTATCTAATACAAATGTTTTATATGATTTCAAGTATTCCTATCTAAATACAAATGTTTTTATATGATTTCAAGTATTCCTATCTAATACAAATGTTTTATATGGTTTCAAGTATTCCTATCTAATACAAATGTTTTTATATGTTTCAAGTATTCCTATCTAAATACAAAATGTTTTTATTGTATTCCTATCTAATACAAATATTTATATGATTTCAAGTATTCCTATCTAATACAAATATTTATATGATTTCAAGTATTCCTATCTAATACAAATGTTTTTTATATGATTTCAAGTATTCCTATCAAATGTTTATATGATTTCAAGTATTCCTATCTAATACAAATGTTTTTATATGATTTCAAGTATTCTATCTAATACAATGTTTTTATATGATTTCAAGTATTCCTATCTAATACAAATATTTATATGATTTCAAGTATTCCTATCTAATACAAATGTTTTTATATGATTCAAGTATTCCTATCTAATACAAATGTTTTTATATGATTTCAAGTATTCCTATCTAATACAAATTCCTATTAATACAAATATTTATATGATTTCAAGTATTCCTATCTAATACAAATATTTATATGATTTCAAGTATTCCTATCTAATACAAATTTTATATGATTTCAAGTATTCCTATCTAATACAAATATTTATATGATTTCAAGTATTCCTATCTAATACAAATATTTATATGATTTCAAGTATTCCTATCTAATACAAATAATTTGTATATGGTTTCAAGTATTCCTATCTAATACAAATGTTTTTATAATATATATATATATATATATATATATATATATTAATTGTTAATTTTTTATTGGTAGATATACACACACACTATATATATATATAGTTTATATATATATATATATATATATATATAAAGTTTCTTTGAAATCAATAAGACAAAAATAACTTTTTGTTTTTATTTTTTATATGCATTGTAATTGCCTTCAAATCATTAATATTATATATATATATATATACACATATATATATATATATTATATATATATTTGTTAAATGTTTTTTTATTGGTATATATGTTGCCGTATCCATTTCCTACAGCAATAACCATTACGCCATACACCTCCATAACTAAATGTTACATTTGCAACTGATAGGATTTTTTTTTTTTTTACCTTAAATCTGGTGAGAATTTGGTTTTCAAACTCGATACAGAAAAGCCGAGTACAATTTGATATGCAAATGGGTCATTTTGTAATCTGAGAAGAAGAGAGTTTAGATTAACTCAAAGAGTCAAAGCGCCATTCTTGGAGATTCCCAGGGTGATAACGATCAGACGGCGGCAGCGGTTCGCATGAAAAGTTCAGGTCTAATAAGTGGAAACTGCGAACTACTGTAGGGGTGCAGGGGCAAAGCACTTTGGCGGAGTTGAACAGTGTCTGGTTAGGCTGACACAAGGAGTGCATTGACAACTCTAAGTAGGGAATAATTGAATGGAAGGGTGTGGTACTTGCAGCCAGTAACAGGGGGAGGGGGAGGAGGAGGAGGCAGACGGAACGAGAGATAAATGGAGACTCTAATGGAAGCTGAGGGGTGGAAGGTTGAACAATAGCTGGGTCAATAGATGATAATAGGGTGACAAAGTTTATGAATTGTGCTCCCACCACCCTCCTGTGTGGTAATGCTGCAGAAGATGCGGTGTGGAAAGAAGAGACTTGAAAAAAAAAAGAAAAAAAAAAAAAAAAAAAAGGAGGGAGGAAGGGGAGGAGGAGGAGGGAAAAGGGTAAAACTAAAGAGAGCAGAGAAAAATGAAATATCAGATGAATTAAGAGGTTAACAAATACAAAAATTAAAAGAAAAAATAAATAAAAAAAAAGACAGTTTGGTTTATTTGTTTAATGGCATATCAACACCTTATTGGTTATGTAATGCCAAAATTTGATTCATTGTAAATGTTTGATTGCAATGGAATAGAGAAAGGAAGAAGAGAGAGAAAAGAGGGGGTGAGATGGGAGAAGAGGGGTGAGAGAGAAGAGGGGGTGAGAGGGGAGAAGAGGGGGGCAGAAGAGGTGGGAGAGAGAGAGGGGGGTAGAAGAGAAAGGGGGTAGAGAGTGGGGATAGAAGAGGTGGGAGAGAGGGGGCAGAAGAGGTGGGGGAGGAGAAGAGAGAGAAAAAAACAGAAGAGGAGAGAGAGAGAGAGAGCGAGCAAAAGGTTAGGTTTGGTTTGGGTTATTTGTTTAATGACATATCAACACCTTATGGGTTATGTAATGCCAAAATTTGATTCATTTGTATATGTTTGATTACAAAAAAGGAGAGAGAGAGAGAGAGAGACCTGGGAGCAATTGCAATAAAACTCCACACTCTCCAAAGCTCCAGAACAGGAGCCTCACCACCGAATGCAGGTTTATACGATACACAGGGCATCTCTTTGCAGGGGTGGGAGTAGGGGGTGTCTCATTCCTCTGCAGTTTGTGTATTCTAAGACTTGCCACCAACACTGATGAAAAAAGAGGATTAAGAAAAGTGGAGTGTTGGCGTATTTTGTGGTATAGTTATTTACTAAGCGTAGCTTAGATGTGGCACAAGGCCAGAAGTATGGAGCGCTCAATGGGAATCAAACTCATTAACAATGGTTTGCAAATCTTGCTTGCAAATCATCACACCACATAATGTGCCCTTTTAATAGTTATTTACTAAGCTCAGCTTAGATGTGGTACAAGGCCAGAAGAATGGGGCACCCAGTGAGAATCAAACTCACTAACAATGGTCTGCTAAAGACAGGATCAACTCTCATACAACTCCTTTCTACTTCAAGCAGGATCAACTCAACAACTTTGAGGACAGATCAACATACAAGGATTACAACTGATACTACATCTTTCTACTTCTAGAAAGGATCTTCATTGTTAAACTGCTTTCCCCTACAGCTTTAAAATGGCTGCACTTGTTGTAACATAGGGAAAAAAAGGATAAACAAATTTTTCTTTTTACCTTATGGTAACCACCAAAAAGCTGTTGATGTCCTTGGTTAAGAGTAATTTCTCGGCTTAATGTTTTGGTCCTTTTCTTTTTCTTATTTTTTCTGTTATTTCTTCCTTTTACTTGTTGGTCTGAAAACAAAAAACAAGAAAATAGTTAGCTTAAATGTGGTACAAGGCCAGAAGTATGGGGTGCCCAATGAGAATCGAACTCACTAACAATGGTCTGCAAATCTAGTTAACCATTTACCATGTGAGGTGCCCTTTTAATAGTTATTTACTAAGCTTAGCTTAGATGTGGCACAAGGCCAGGAGTATGGAGCACCCAGTGAGAATCGAACTCACTAACAATGGTCTGCAAATCTAGCTTGCTAATCATTTACCATGTGAGGTGCCCTTTTAATAGTTATTTACTAAGCTTAGCTTAGATGTGGCACAAGGCCAGAAGTATGGGACACCCAGTGAGAATTTAACTCACTAACAATACTTTGCAAATCTAGCTTGCTAACCATTACACATCTTAAGGTACCCACCCACCACAAAAAAAACACAAAAAACTTATAACTTCCAGCTCTTGCGTGTATGTTTTGGTCAGCGATTTTCATTTCACTGTAAATCTGCACTGAAAATACAAATCAATACAACTGCATGTTTTAACACGAAAATATCATAAAATGTGTTCTTAATTGTGCTTGCGCATTATTTGAAATGAACTTAATTGCTATTAAGAACACATTTTATGACATTTTCGTGTTAAAACATGCAGTTGTATTGATTCAAACAAATTCCTATTTTCAGTGTAGATTTACGGTGAAATGAAAATGGCCGACCAAAACATATGGCTTCCTCAAAGTAAAACAAACAAGGGGAGGTTACTCTCATTTATGTAACTAATGTTCAGATTACCGAATATACTTACCATTTTGAGTTTCATGTTCCATCAAAAAACTGTCAGCTCTGATCAGAGTGGACACCATCCAAGCATACAGCATTTCATGAAGATACCTAACAAAACAGGTGAATACTTTTTAGGATTTTGAGATGATTATATATACTAGTACAAAATAAAAAAAACGCCCTCTGGGCGATGTAAAAATAGATTTTTTAAAACATATTGCCTGAGGGGTGGGAGTAAAAAATTCAATGTCAGCGAGTTTGTACCCTAAGTAAGTAAAATCATCAAATTCATTAAAGGATTAAAAAATAAAACAATTTGAAATGTAAACTTTAGATATGTATTAAAATAAAACAAACTATATATAGATATATAATACCAGTCATGTATTTATTAAAACTTGTTTTAAAAAACAATGAGGACTGTCTAATGTTGCATGTTCAAATTTTGAGTGTATTTATTCTGTTATGATGATTTTGGGTAATGTGACGTAAGCAGTGACGTAATTTTTGTTACAGACAAAAACCGGAAGCGAATCTCCATTATTTATATATATATATATATATATATATATATATATATATATATATATAAATACTTTTGGGCAGGGTTTTAGGTATTTACACAAACCCCTCAAGTAAGGAGAATAATTGGATTTATACTTAAAAAAATTTTTTTTTAAGTATTTGCAATTTTTATCTAATATTTTCAAAAATTTAAATAATAAGTAATATAATTAAGTAATAAGTAATAATAATAAGTAATAGTTGGACTGAATAAAGGGTTATGTTCAATGTTCTGTGATAACTCCTGATTATGACAAGAAGGTTCCCCAGAGGACACATTGGTTTTGGCATCTGAGGTGGAGCACCACACCTACAATCAGCTCCTTACTTTACCGCACAGATCCTTGTGCTACTCATATGCTGATTTGGCGAGGGCCGGTATCGAATCAGGTATCTTGAGGTTCCTAGTTGAACAGTCTACCCCTCGATTATTTAATGCTGAAGTAGTCTTTTTTTTTCAAGTAATTATTTCTTTTTATTAATAACCATTTGTAAACAACTATACGGTTTCAATTTGGTTTGGTTTGTTTTGTTTTATGGCATATCAACCTCGGTGGGTCATTTAATGCCGATAAACTTGTAAAATAAATTCATTCTTAATGGATACTCAATTTTTTTTTTATGAACACATTTTACTATTTATAAACACATTTTACTATTTAAACCAAAGATGGGACCCGAACAGGTTCTACCACTCTGGACCTGGATGTAATGGCAATGAAGGTGTACTTCACACTCCCCAGAGCTTAAGAATTGGAGCCTCACCACTAGATACAATTTAGCATCATACCCAGGACAGTAATACCCTCAGCCACTTCTAGCATATATATATTATGAAAAGGGTTTGTGGGTTGCCATTAGAGCAATACAGTTGGGATAGGTTCTAGGACTTGACGTGACTAGCCGATAAAAAGATTTTATTATGATTTCTACAATACCTTATAAAAGCATTAGGGATCCAATAATTATGTAACATCTGGACCTGGATGTAATGGCAATGAAGGTGTACTTCACACACCCCAGAGCTTAAGAATTGGAGCCTCACCACTAGATACAGTTTAGTATCATACCCCGGAGAGTAATACCCTCAACCACTTCTAGCATATATATGATGAAAAGAGTTTGGGGGGTTGCCATTAGAGCAATACAGTTGGGATAGGTTCTAGGACTTGATGTGACTAGCCGATAAAAAGATTTTGATACTCACCAGAAAATGTAATGGTATTCATATGGGGCATAGAGTTCTAATTCTAGTCCAGCTAGAGTATAGTTAATCATCACATAAAGGGTGTGGTAGAGGACCCAGGTCCCAAAACAGGCTAGATGCACTTTGGTGGGCTCAGTTTTGATCAACTGGTTATGCAGGTAGGAATCCACTTTATCTGCCTGAAAATGCAAAAAACAAGAGAAATTTAATAAAAAAAAAAAAAAAAAAAAAAAAAAAAATAATAAAGAATTAAAAAGATAGAAATAAAGAAATAAAATAGAATTTATACACAGAGATGCTGATAGGTACGCGTCCTGCATCACTGACTCATAAAAATCTAAAAGAACGCAGAAAATCATATCCATGTGTCCAGTGTTTTTTTTGTTTTTTTTTTCCTTTTCATTTTCAGCTAACAGTAAATACATTTCAACATTTTCTTGGAAATGAATTACACTGTATGAGATACAAGGTAGGGGTTAGATGGCTTTAATTGTTAATAGATAAAAACTCTACAATTTATTAAGAGAGGAGTTGATCCCGGCTTGAAGTAGAAAGGAGTTGTATGAGAGTTGATCCCAGCTTGAAGTAGAAAGGAGAGTCAACAAGTTTAGTTGGGACCCATCGAATTTCCCGTGTACTCATTCAAATCAAATCCATGTGTCCCAGGATGCACTAAATTAAAAAGCTATCAGCCTCACTGACACGTTATTATTAACACTTTGAATGTCACATTTTCTAATTTTTAGCTGCTTCCACTGATGCCTTTTCTCAATCAACAAAAAAAAGAAAGAAAAAGATACTATATTCAATTATAGTTTGTATATTCTACTATTAAGTAAAGTCATCGGGGTGGCCTAATGTCCGTTATCAGCAATACAACGAGGGAGTCTATCCCCTTTTCACTAGCACTAGATCAAGGAGATTGTTTTTTTTGCATCTGAGGTATAGCGCCACACCTACCTTCAGCTCCTTACTCTACCGAACAGATCCCTGTGCTACTCATACGCTGAGTTGATGAGGGCCGGTTTCAAACTAGGAACCTTGTGGTTTCTAGCCAAACGCTCTACCGACTGAGCTAACCCGGCCCTACACATACTATATTCAATTATATATCAATACGAATGTTCCTAAATCTTCTGTCTGTTATTATCCTGCAACATCCTCTTGTTAAAATGAGAGTCAGGGCAAAAATGTAAATCCAGATTATCTGGTGTCAGTCAATTGCAAATTACTTATTTGTCCCATTTTATTTCACCAAATTTTAAAAATTAAACATTCTAAAACGGTCTTGCATTGCTTAACTCTTAATATCCTGTTGAGAATTTTCTAAGTTGAGAACATTTCTATATATATTTATATATGAAATATTGAAAAAACAAAGGATGTTTACAAATCCATGGGCTCATCAGGAGAGAATGTGCAAACCGTTTCGGGGCCTTTCTCTCTATCTCTTTCTTTTCAATATATCATATTTACACTGTCAGATTAAGTTCCAATTTTATTTTCATATATTTATATAAAAAGATGGCTAAAAATGACCTTTGCATCTAAAGTTACCTGTTATTTCCCTTAAATCAAAGATTTCTAAATATGTTTAATATTACATTTAAACAAAGGATATCATTTGGAGTAGATTAGGAAAATGAATGTGACTTCCGGCCGGGTGGAATGAGGAGGTATAGGAAATTAAGAGTTAAATGCCAAACGCAAGATTGAAATGAATTGGAAAAAAAAAAAAAAAAAAAAAAAAAAAAATAATAATATATATATATATATATATATATATATATATATATTAAATATTAACTTTTCTTCTGGCCATGTGTGTCATCATATTTAGGATGGCATGACCTAAAGTACCTTATCTCTATGCACCAAACTGTCTAACAAATATTTCTGTTTCATGCCATTATAAAGAAATAACTAACTGAAATATGAGTTTGTTTATAATTTTGTTTCTTTTACGATGAACTTATTTCTACCACAAACTTGTTACATTTTTGTGTAAACATGTCCATGTGTTTGTTCTATATACTGTATACATTCTGTGTTTGAAAACATGTCAAATATAAAAGTTCTTATATTTAGTTGATATTAGGTCTACTCAACATTGCCCAAGTGGTTGGTTGGTTGGAATTTATGGCATGTCAACCCTTGTTGGGTTATTTTATACCAAAGACATTTTTGTTTTATTCATTCTTGTTGGGTATTAATTTTTTTCTTTCTTTCTTTTTCAATTGCTTAGGTCATCCTATTAAAATATTCTGAAGATTAAAAAAAAAAAAAAAAAAAGAAAAAAAAAAAAAAAAAAAAAGATTATGTTCAGATTGTACAAAAAGGCAAACAGAGTGTTCCTCTCCTTCTTCTCGAACCCCCCACCCCCAAACAGAGATAAATATCCATATCTGCCTTTTGTATGCATCTATCTATCTATGCTCATATCTATCTGTCTGAATGTATGTATGTATCTATCTATCTATGCTCATATCTATCTATCTATCTGTCTATGCTCATATCTATCTATCTATCTGTCTATGCTCATATCTATCTATCTATGTCTATCTATGCTCATATCTATCTATCTATGTCTATCTATGCTCATATCTATCTATGTCTATCTATGCTCATATCTATCTATCTATGCTCATATCTATCTATCTATCTATGCTCATATCTATCTATCTATCTATGCTCATATCTATCTATCTATTATGCTCATATCTATCTATCTGTGTCTATATGCCCATATCTATCTGTGTCATCTATGCCCATATCTATCTATCTGTGTCTATCTATGCCATATCTATCTATCTGTGTCTATCTATGCCCATATATCTATCTGTGTCTATCTATGCCCATATCTATCTATCTGTGTCTATCTATGCCCATATCTATCTATCTGTCTGTCTATGCTCATATCTATCTGTTTGTCTATCTATGTTCATATCTATCTGTCTATCTATGCTCATATCTATCTATCTGTCTATCTATGCTCATATCTATCTATCTTTTTCTTTTGAACTCATTTTTTATTAAAACTCATCTTTTTATCACATGATTTTATGGGACTCATTTTTGAGAACAGATTCTGGTTTGTGCATATACCATGTATGGTCAAACTTTAGTCTCTTGCATAATTCCCAGTGGATAACCTTTCCTACCCAGCAATGTCAACATAAGGACAAATAGAACAACCAAATCTAGAAAACAAAAATGAGAAAGAAAATAAGTTTCTCTCAGGTGAGGGTCTGGTACTGAGCATCACTCATCAAGCACTTAGGTTTGGTTTGTTTGTTTTTTTTGTTTTGTTTTATGGCATATCAACCTCCAGTGGGTCATTTAATGCCAACAGAGATTTGAAATAAATTTGCTCTTAATGGATACTCAATTTTTTCTATAAACACATTTTGTTCTATTTAACCCCAACAGGTACCACTACTCTGGGTAAGAGTGGACCAGGGAACAATGGTGATGAAAGGGTGCTCCACATTCCCCCAGACCTCCGGAACTGGAACCTCAACAGCAGATAAGAGTTTAAGGCCATACCCAGGACATGAAGACCCTCAACCACTGCCTTCTAGTACCCATATGAAAAAAAGGGTTGGGGCTTGCCATAAGGGCAATACTATTGGGACAATCATATAGGTGCTAGGGCTTTGACTAAACTGGAACCTTAGCAGCAGATAAGAATTGAGGATCATACCCAGGACATGAAGATCCTCAGCCACTGCCTTCTAGTACCCATATGAAAAAAAAAGGTTTGGGGCTTGCCATAAGGGCAATACTGTTGGGACAATCATATAGGTGCTAGGGCTTTGACTAAACTGGAACCTCAGCAGCAGATAAGAGTTTAGGGTCATACCCAAGACATGAAGACCCTCAGTCACTGCCTTCTAGTACCCATATGAAAAAAAAAAGGTTGGGGCTTGCCATAAGGGCAATAGTGTTGAGACAATCATATAGGTGCTAGGGCTTTGACTAAACTGGAACCTTAGCGGCAGATAAGAGTTTAGGATCATACCCAGGACATGAAGATCCTCAGCCACTGCCTTCTAGTACCCATATGATAAAAAGGGTTGGGGCTTGCCATAAGGGCAATACTGTTGGGACAATCATATAGGTGCTAGGGCTTTGACTAAACTGGAACCTCAGCAGCAGATAAGAGTTTAGGGTCATACCCAGGACATGAAGACCCTCAGTCACTGCCTTCTAATACCCATATGAAAAAAAGGGTTGGGGCTTGCCATAAGGGCAATACTGTTGGGACAATCATATAGGTGCTAGGGCTTTGACTAAACTGGAACCTTAGCGGCAGATAAGAGTTTAGGATCATACCCAGGACATGAAGATCCTCAGCCACTGCCTTCTAGTACCCATATGAAAAAAAGGGTTGGGGCTTGCCATAAGGGCAATAGTGTTGGGACAATTATATAGGTGCTAGGGCTTGACATAGCCAGCTGATTGACCAAGCACTTAGAACCAAATCTTAGGCTGATATCAGTGCCAGTTCTAATGTAAAACAACTTGGTTTTTCTTTTTCTCACATCTGGTTAACCCTTTTAAATAAACAAACAACACATTTTTATTCTTGATTATCTTCAAAGAAAAATCTATTTGGGGTGGGGGGAGGGTGGGAGTATGGAGAGGTGGTGAAAAGAAGGCAACCTCAATCAGATGACCCACTCACACCTCCACCATCCGATAAAAAGGAAAGAAAGAGAGAAAGAAAGATGGAAAGGGGGGGGGATATATTGTGGTTAAGTCAATATGGTATTTATGCTTAGTTGAATAAATACTAAGGGCTATCAGTTTCAACATATCAAGTTGTGAGTGAACAACACACACACACACACACACATTTTCCTCAGTAGCTCCTTAAAGTCTAAACAACATCCTCTCTTCAACAGACACATATATATATATATATATATATATATATATATATGTGTGTGTATGTGTGTTTGTGTGTGTGTATACAGTGTCATATATAGATAACACTTCAACACACACACACAAACACACACAAACACGCACACATATATGAAAAGAACATTTTAACTGAGATTTTTTAATATATGCATATATAAAGGGCAGTTGTGTGTATATGTATGTCCGGAGGAAACTTCGAAAAATAAAACAATTAACGACAAAGTAAATATATATACACATTGAATATCACCAGGGCTTGGTTTGAGCAAAAATAATAGAGATTTGATTTATATTCGTGAAGATAATTAAAAAATAGAATTTAAAAAGATAACAGCATGGATTTTTTAAAAAATTTAATATTTTATATAGTAAACATTAACATTTCTTTTCAGAGTAGCTGGATCAATGCAAGGTCTATCTTTTTTTACATAGGGATTTAAACGGGGCATACCACGAGGATTCAACTCATGATTCAGTAATCATGGATCTGCAGGACTAACTTAAAAAATCCCCTCTCTACCCAGGCGATGCAGGGTAGCCACTGCTAGTGTTTTAATATACTCACTTTCAGTCTTATATATATATATATATTGTCATAGAATAAATACTAAGGGCTATCAGTTTCTACATATCAAGTTTTGAGTGAACAAACACACACACACACACACACACACAGACATACATTTTCCTCAGTAGCTCCTTAAAGTCTAAACAACATCCTCTCTTGATAATAAGCCTTTATTTTGTTGGTGTATAAGGCTAGCAAGAATCACAGCTGGCATATCTATTGCCAATCCTATGTGACATATCAACCAATCTCCAGAAGTAAAAGACATTTGATATGTGACTCACAAGAAAATTCTTTCCATTCATTTCTTAGACATTTTTTTCTAACACTAGCAGAGATGAATATTAAACCAAACCACTCCCAGAAAAGGCCAGACTCACACTTTAACTTTACAGTTTTATTATAGGTTGCATTAGATTGCATGGTGTCGGGGAGCAGGGGTAGGTACCGTGGGGGTAAATATAACAGAGATGCAGTCAGGATTTTGGAAGTAGGACCAAAACATTGGTTATATATATATATATATATTATATTTAAAATTCTTTGAAGAAAGGGACTTTTACATTGCACTTAGGAAAGGAACTAGAAAAAAATATTAATAATGGGTTGTTTAGATTATATTTCTTGACAGTCAAAAGAGTCTAGAGTCACAAAGGAGAGAGAGAACTGGAGAATGGGAGAGAGAGAGAGAACGGGAGAGAGAACAGGAGAGAGAGAGAGAACGGGAGAGAGACAGAGAGAGAGACAGAGAGAATGGGAGAGAGACAGAGAGAGAGCACGGAGAGGGAGAGAACGGGAGAGAGAGGGAGAACGGGGGAGAGAGAGAGAGAGAGGGAGGGGGAGATAGAGAGAGGGAGGGAGAGAGAGAGGGATGGAGAGAGAGAGAGGCAGAGAACGAGAGAGAGAGAGAGAGAGAGGCAGAGAAACGGGAGAGAGAGAGAGAGAGAAAGAGAGACAGAGAGAATGGGAGAGAGAGAGAGAGAGACAGACAGACAGAGAAAGAGAACGAGAGAGAGAGAGAGAGAGACAGAGAAAGAGAACGAGAGAGAGACAGAGAGAGAGAGAGAGAGAGAGAGAACGGGAGAGAGAACGGGACAGTTATTTATCTTGTATATTTAAACAATGTTTAGTTTTTATGAATACTTCTTATATAAAAAGTGATAGAGTTATTCACCAATACTCAAGTGGGTTGGTTGGTTGGGTTTTTATGGTATGTTAACCCATTGGGTTATTTTATGCCAAAGACATTTTTTGTTTTATTTCTTTGTTGTGAGGTATGGTTGTTATGCGTGTAGCTATTTGCATATCATTTTAGTTTTTGATTGTATGGATAAATAGTAGGGCGGACTAGTGTGGAAAAAAAAAAATCCAAGTTTTTATTATATATGCCATATATTCTTGATATAATAAAATACAAAAAATAGAAATAAAAGAAAAGAAAAGAAAAATAGAAAATAAAATAATAAAATAAAATAAAATAATTAAAAATAAAATGATAATTAATAATTATTAAATAATTAATAATTAAAAAGAGAAGAAAAAAAAAGGACAAAGAGACAAAAAAATATTTTAATTATTCTTTGTTTCTTCTTTGTTTCATCATCATCATGATCATGTTGCGCAATCAGCACGGATATCCATGACAATATCTCGCCAGCCTTCTTTATCCTTCATTGTCCCAGGGAGGTCCTCTGTGCAGCATCCAGCATCCTCGCAGAGTTGGTCAATGTAGGTCCTTGGTGGGCGGCCCACATTAGCATGTCCATACGTTGGCTTCCACAGGAGGACGTCGCTCATGAGTTCATCCTTGATTCTCCAGTAGTGTCCAGCATGTCTTGTCCATCTTACTTGGATGGTTTGTGAGATAGTTGGCAGGTGGCCATACAGCTGCTTCCTTGTGGGGTGCTGTTTCCACGACTTGTTCAAGACTGCACGCAGCATTCTTGTGCAGGTCCCATCTAGCTTATTATCAAGGCGCCTCGTCAGGGTCCAAGTGGTGCAGCCATACAGTAGCACTGATATAACCACAGCCTTGAAGAATTGTCGCTTTAACTTGTTAACTTTTTTCTTTGTTTAATGGCATATCAACTCTTGTGGGTTATATAATGCCAAAGCCATCCTTAGAAAAGAACAGTAATTGGGAGGATGAGGAGGTTCATGCCTTTCCCACCGTCTGAAAGTGAATGTAATAGCGTGACTGAAGGTTTAACTCGCTTACTATTACTAGCAAATATATGCACCCTCCAGGTGCTAGTATTTAAGTTTTAATATAATAAAATATATTAAATTAGAACGGCTGATGAAACTGAATAAGAATGCAGATAAAAAGATTTTGAACAGACGGGGTATGATTGAAAAATAGAACAGCTTTGAAACTAACTCTTCCATCATTTTACATTACTCCCGTCTGTCTTTGTTAAATTTTCCTAATTTAACTATTTAGTTAAGATAGAAAGTAAAGAATAATATTACAGTTATTTCTTTTTGTTAATGGATTTCTTTTAAGATTTATTCCTGAGATTTTTGCTCATATTCAATAAGATAAAACCAAACAATTAGAAATCAATAATACTAAGCATATATTTATTAAAATCAAATTTTTAATATCAAAATGCAAATTAGCCTTACCATTCACACTGTAAACTGCTATTTTGTTGTATATATAAATACAATTGCATGTTATTAGTATGTAGATATGGTCAACAGTCTTAATGATGTAAAACAATTTTATTAATAATTCGGTTTTAAATAAAAAATAAAATCATGGAGAATGTGATGTAAATAACAAAGGGAATTGTGATTTGTATAGTAATATAGTTTCGGTTACAGACAGACAAACTCATAATCTCCATTATAATAAGATGTTGCAGTCCTGCATGTTAATCACGAAATGGCTAACATGTTGCAGCTGCGTAGATTCAATCAGCCAATCAACTCGCTCGAATACATGGTTACTTAACTATTTAATGGCTGATCAATAACCAAGGATTCTACTTAACACTGAAGAACAAGCAAGGATTCCATTCAAAAAATCCTTGGTTGAAGGAACAACCTTAGTTGAAAGAAAAATCCTTGTTGAAGTGAACAACCAAGGATTCCACTATCCTATATATATATATATATATATATATATATATATATATATATATATATATATATATATATATGTCTGTAATACAGTGTTTGAAACAAAGAAATAATCTTGGATGCTAAAAAGCAATGATACCAATAATTTTGGTAACAATTACTTTGTCATATTGAGCATGTCATAATTAATTTGGTTTGGTTTGTTTTACGGCATATCACCCTCAGTGGGTTATTTAATGCCGATAAAGTTTTGAAATAAATCAATTCTTAATGGATAATAAAATTTTGTTTATAAACTCATGTTTTTTCTATTTAACCCATAGATGGGATCCTAACAGGTACTACCACTCCGTAATTAATTTGGATTTTATATATTGAAACAGCTTTATGGAATATTGTGAAATTTTGAGAGGAGGAGATAGGTTTGGGGAGACAATATCTGAAAATTATTTCTTAAAAGATATATTAAGGGATCCGAAAGTCAGTGAACCTGGGAATAATGGCAATAAAAGAGTAAACATACACTTCATACTTAGTTGGACCATCAATCTTTTTACCACCAATGTATGAATATAGTTCAAAATCATTTTAAACAATATCTCAAACAGATCTATTTGATACATAAATAGGGCCCTAACATGTATTTCTACTCCAGATTATTATTATCATTATTATTATAACATAGATGTGGATAGGTACCCTTCCTGCAAAAATCTAAAAGGACCAGTAAAATCATACCCATGCATCCCAGTGTTTTTCTTTTTTCTTCCCTCACCATTTCAAGCTAACTGTAAATATATTTCAATAGTTCTTAGAAACGAATTACACAAGATAGGTTACAAGGTAGGAGTTAGATGGCTTTAGTTGGGACGCATAAATTTTCTCGGGGACTCAATCAAAGTAAATATGTGCGTTCCAGGACGCACTAAATCAAAAAGCTATCAGCAACACCATTATTATTATCATTATTACAGTATCTTCTTTTCCTTCTTCAAATGATAAATGTAAACCTAACCCTAGCCGTAAATGACGAAAGAATCCATCATGTCCGGCTCTGGTTAGGGTTCGACTTAATTCTTCTGATACTAATACTAATGCGAAATTTACCATGAATCATATCTATAAGCCTAACCCTAACCGTAAAGGATGAACAAAAACATACGAAAAATCAAAGAAATGACACTTCTTGTTCTAATGCTAAATTTAAAATTCATTAATCATGGCTATGTTTAGGGTTCGGCTTAATTCTTCTGATACTAAAACTAATGCGAAATTTACCCCAAACCATATCTATAAGACAAACCCTAACCATACCCATAAACAATAAATTAAAAAATACAAAACATCGAGGAAATTGCACAAAGTTAATTTTTTTTAAACTCAAAGATACCAGGATTTTCTTATTTCTAGTAGAACAAAAGAAAAACCCAGATAGAGTGAACCTGGGAGGAATGGCAATAAAGGGGAAAATCCACACCCACCAGAGCACCAGAACTGAAACCTCACCCCAGGATACAATTTAGTGTCAAACCCAGGAAAGTCTTTTTGGGGTTTTTTTGGTGAGGGGAGAGAAGGAGTGTCCTCTCCCACTGAACAGGGGATGCAAGCAGTACCTTCTAGGAGCCCACTGATAGGGTGTGGTAAGTAATATTTGATGAACAAACAAGGGTAAGGGTTTTTTCCCAAATTGGATAATTTGATCTTTGAATTAACTGTTTTTCTTTGTAACAACTATTTATGTTCGTTATTTCTTTTTTGCGAGATTTTTTTTTTTAAATTTCAAAAATATTTACATTTCTTCCTTCAGTATGACCTAAACTGATCACGTGACATATTTTGGTGGTACCTATAAAACAGCTAAGCAGATCAACAACTTGTTTGGTAATCAAATACTGATTAACACCAAAACAAATTGTCTAGCCACACTGATGAGATGTGAAACGTCAAAACACTGTGTCTGTGGATGACTTATATGCTCCCATAACCTGGTAGAGGTGTTTAGGTGCAACTTTAATAAACTTTCACCGCTAGCATAACGCAATGATCATCTGTTTACAGATTTGATCTCTCTGGTGATCATAAAGTATATACACAGATGTATGTATTTAAAACAGTTAAAACACTGCTTCTTAAATGGCAGCTGGCAATGGCCTAGAGGTTAACGGATCGGACAGGCGTAAAGTAAGTCGGGGTTCGCTTCTGTTGGAGTTAGTTGTTGTGTCTAGCCACACTGATGAGACGTGAAACGTCAAAACACGGTGTCTGTGGATTACTTATATATATATATATATATATATATATATATATATATATATTATATATTAACCAACCCCTCCGCCCGAGCAGGATACGACACAAGGTCTATTTCTTAAGCGGAGTTCAGCAGGTTTGAATTCAGAGTTTTCCTTCTCCTAGACCGGTTGCCTAACCAAGGTTAAAGAGCCCAGTCCGCCCTACTATTTACCCATAGCTGGAGGGAGAGTAGGATTCATACCTTTCCCAATGATATTAGCGCTAAATGAAATACAATTACCACATCCAGGATTTGAACTCAGGGCGACGAGTCCATTTCCCATGATTTTAACCATTACACCACGTGCTTCCTATATTTATATATGTCTGTAATACAGTGTTTGAAACAAAGAAATAATCTTGGATGCTAAAAAGCAATATTTACATTTCTTCCTTCAGTATGACCTAAACTGATCACGTGACATATTTTGGTGGTACCTATAAAACAGCTAAGCAGATTAACAACTTGTTTGGTAATCAAATACTGATTAACACCAAAACATGTTTTTTCAGTTATCCCTTGACTTCAAATTCAAATTGTCTAGCCACACTGACGAGATGTGAAACGTCGAAACACTGTGTCTGTGGATGACTTATATGCTCCCGTAATCACGTAACAAACAAGGGTAAGGGTTTTTCCCCCCCAATCGGATGATTTGATCTTTGAATTAACTGTTTTTCTTTGAAACAACTCTTTATGTTCATTATTTCTTTTTTGCGAGATTTTTTTTTTTTTAAATTTCAAAAATATTTACATTTCTTCCTTCAGTATGACCTAAACTGATCACGTGACATATTTTGGTGGTACCTATAAAACAGCTAAGCAGATCAACAACTTGTTTGGTAATCAAATACTGATTAACACCAAAACATGTTTTTTCAGTTATTCCTTAACTTCAAATTCAACTGATAAACTCAAGGTCACAAGACATGATGTTTATCTCTTAAGAAAAAAAAAACAAAACAAACAAACAAAAAAAAAAACATCATAAATAAACTTTTTTTTGTTTCTTTCATTAAAGTCAGCATGATATGTCATCTTTGTTGATGACCAAGAAAGATTAAAATAACTTATTTATAATAAGAATAGACACTTGTCTAATAAAAGTAGAAATGCTATTCTAACTATAACAGTATTGCTATCAATATGGAAGATGATGTTTTGGACTGATATCAAACAAACGCTTGAACTCCAGTGCAAGATTATAAATACAAGGGTGTATCAAAAACTTTCTTTTTTTTTTTACAGATATTTACTCTTAAGCTTATTTTGTGTACATGTTAACTCCACTATATTAATCTATCTATATATCTATCTATACTATACTACATATAAAGGACACTTGTGTGTATATGTATGTCCAGAGGAAACTTTGAAAATAAAACAATTAACAACAAAGTAAATATATATGTAAAAAAGTAAAGTCGTCGGGGCAGCCTAAAGTCGGTATCAGCCTGTCAGCGAGGGAGTCTATCCCCTTTTCAATAGCGCTAGACCAAGGAGATTGTTTTGGCATCGGAGGTGGAGCACCACACCTACCATCAGCTCCTTACTTTAAACCACACAGATCCCTGTGTTACTCATACGCTGAGTTGGCGAGGACCGGTATCGAACTAGGAACCTTGTGGTTTCTAGCCGAACGATCTACCGACTGAGCTAACCCGGCCCTATATATATATATATATATATACACATTAAATATCACCAGGACTTGGTTTTTGAGCAAAAATAATGAAGATTTTATTTATATTTGTAAAGATAATTAAAAAATAAAATTTAAATGATAACAGCATGGATTTTTTTTTTGTATTTGATATAGCAAATAGAAGAAATTAATTTTTCTATTAGAGTAGCTTGATCAACGCAAGATCTTTTTTTTTTACATGGGGATTTTAATGGGGCATCCTGCAAGGGTCTAACTCACGATTCAGTTATAAATTATTACTAAATCGTGAGTTGGATCCCTGAAGGATGCTCCATGGACCTGTGAGACTAACATTTAAAAAAAAAAACCTCTACTCAGGCGATGCTGGGTAGCTGCTGCTAGTACATATATAAAGGGTAGTTGTGTGTATGTATGTATGTATGTTCGGAGGAAATTACGAAAATAAAACAGTTAAAGACATAGTAAATACATATACATTAACTGTTACCGAGTCCAGCTTTTGATGCACAAATTATGAAGATTTGATTTATATTCATGAAGATATTCAATAATTAAAATAGCATTAAAATTCTACTTAAAAATTTGAAAGCGCGAAACAATTTTTTTTCAGGCTGGTTTAACATAAGGTCTTTCTACGTGGGGATTTTTATGGGGCATCCAGCGAGGATTAAACTCACTATTCAGGAGCAACGGATCTGCATGACTAGCTTGCTAACCATTATACCACTTTTTGTTTTGTATTGTTTGTTTTTTCCTCCTCTACCCAGGTGAAGCCAGGTAGTCGCTTCTAGTCTATATATAATGGTGATTCAGCATCGGTCTGTAACCAAAACTATGTTACTGCTTACATCATAGTAATTTCAGTAATTAAGTATGTTTATCAATGAGTATTTAATTTATAGTCAAGATCATTAATACATAAAATATAGAACAATGCTATTATATATATATATATATATATATATATATATATATATATATATATATTAAGTAAACAAACAGGTTTATTTTTATATGGCTTTAAGCCGACAATTTTTGGAGGATATGTGCTTAATTGAAGTCATACCTAATTTTGAAAATTAATTAGTTAATAATTAATGAATTTAGGCGGGCATATATGTTCAAATGTAAGGCTAAACAAATCGAGAAAATGTCAATCCCTGAATGTCGAATAGGTCGAAATGTACATTCAGGGATTGACATTTTCTAGATTTGTTTAGCCTTACATTTGAACATATATGCCTGCCTAAATTCATTAATTATTAACTAATTAATTTTCAAAATTAGGTATGACTTCAATTAAGCACATATCCACCAAAAATATATATACATACTAATAAACTAAATATGCAACATTTGATGGTCTACTGTGTTTTTTAAAACAAGTTTTAATAAATACACGTCCAGTATTATTGATTTATAGTTTGTTTTATAGTATTTGATAATTTGCTTTGAAGCATTGTTAAGTAAAAGTATATCATTATTTATATTTTAAAGGCAATTACAATGCATATAACGTATAGCTGTATCCACAACATATACATAGATGGAATTAGTTAATTATAATTGAAATAATCATGACAAGCAACTCGGCGAATACCGCGTGCGACATGTGGAACACTGTACAGCTGTTTCAACCTTATTGGGTCTCATCAGCAGTGTATACCTATGATCATATCATATCTATCTATCTATATCAGTCATTTCATATCATATCTATCTATATATCAGTCATTTCATATCATATCTATCTATCTATCAGTCATTTCATATCATATCTATCTATCTATATCAGTCATTTCATATCATATCTATCTATCTATATCAGTCATTTCATATCATATCTATCTATCTATATCAGTCATTTCATTTCATATCTATCTATCTATACAGTCATTTCATTCATATCTATCTATATCAGTCATTTCATTTCATATCTATCTATATCAGTCATTTCATTTCATCATTCATTTCATATCTTATTCTCTATATCAGTCATTTTCATTTCATATCTATCTATCTATACCAGTCATTTCATTTCATATCTATCTATCTATACAGTCATTTCATTTCATATCTATCTATCTATACCAGTCATTTCATTTCATATCTATCTATCTATACCAGTCATTTCATTTCATATCTATCTATCTAGTCATTTCATTTCATATCTATCTATCTATATCATTTCATATCTATCTCTATAAGTCATTTCATATATCTATCTATCTATATCATTTCATTCTATCTATCTATATCATATCTATCTATCTATAAGTCATTCAATATCTATCTTCTATAAGTCATTCAATATCTATCTATCTATAAGTCATTCAATATCTATCTATCTATAAGTCATTCAATATCTATCTATCTAAGAAGTAAGGCAATTCTAGAGGCCAAAGCAGCAAAGGAAATGTCTGACCAAAAGAAATATTCGGTTAGGAAATCTACCCTGGCACAAAAACATCCGTAAGGAAAGAAAGCTCTTTATTTGCGGTTAGACTTAACAATAAACATCTGTTGGATAACACAACAAAAGTCTTATAGTGAAAATTGTTGACACAAAAAGACAAAAACAATAAAAAGAAAAAAAAATTGAGTTAAGTGGGTGCTCACTCGAATTGCATATGGAATTTAGAAGTTTGGGATGATTTAGAAAAGAAAAAAATAGTTTAGTAAGGATGGTACGTTTCAGGAAATCAGAGAGGAAGACAGTTATTGTAAGGAAGGAAGAATCTTATTAATATTTTACTAACAAGAATTTTATATAGAGATTTAAGACAAGAAGCCTTGAAAAATAAACACTTAAAACACAGACAAAAGATTTAAAAGGATTTACTGACACTATTCTTTTATATATTGATAAAACAAAGAAGTCATTATATAATATATATATATGTTAGGAATGAAGGATTGAGTAAATCCGACAGAATGCAGTTGAAAATAGAGGAAAAATGTGAATAAAACAACACAACAACTAAATTCAAATGATATTTCGCCTCATTATTTTGCGAAGTTTTGTCAAATTTATTCTGAAGACAAAATGGGCTCTACAGTCTACTTTTAAAAAATTTACAAAACTACCTTTTCAGCATAAAAGTAGACTGTAGAGCCCAGTTTGTCTTCAGAATAAATTTGACAAAGCTTCGCAAAATAAGGAGACGAAATATCATTTGAATTTAGTTGTTGTGTTGTTTTATCCACATTTTTCCTCTATTTTCAACCACATTATATATATATAGAGCAATTGGTGTGTATGTATGTATCTACGAAAACACAACAATTGACAAATTAAATATATATACATTAAATATCACCAGTTCTTGCTTTTTATGCAAAAATTATGAAGATTTGATTTATATTCAAAGATATTTAAAAATTAAAATATACATAGAAATAGCATTGAAATTGTATTTAAAAATGTCCAGCATTTTTAAATCTCAAAAATAAACAAATCAATACACCAGGGTTTCTCCCCCCACCCCACATACCCAGGTGATGCTGGGTAACCACTACTAGTTGTACAATAAAAATAAGTTTGTTTGTTTTGTTTTACGGCATATCAACCTCAGTGGGTCATTTAATGCCGATAAAGTTTTGAAATAAATCAATTCTTAATGGATAATACAATTTATTTATAAATAGATTTTTCTATTTAACCCATAGATGGGACCCTAACAGGTACTACCACTCCGGGTCAGAGTGGACCTGGGAGCAATGGTGATGAAGGGGTGCTCCATATTCCCCAAACCTCCAGAACTGGAACCTCACCATCAGATAGAGTTTAATGTCATTCCCAGGACATGTAGACCCCCAGCCACCGCCTTCTAGCACCCATATGATAAAAAGGGGTTGGGGCTTGCCATAAGGGCAATAGGGTTGGGAAAATCATATAGGTGCTAGGGACAATAAAAAAAATTTAAAAAATTAAACAAGACACAAGAACCAATATTACTGATACTTGTATTATTATCTCCAATAACAAATACCAATGTCAGTGTGTCACATTTTTTCAACTCCTAGAAGCCATACCCCAACATATCATTTGGAGGTACATGGTTACTGTCATAGGAAATGGACATGGTGACACAATTTCAAATCCTGGATGCGGCTGTTTTGCATTTTAGATAGCGCTAATAACCTTGGAAAATGTATGAATTCAATAAATCTCCCTCCAGCTATGGGTAAATAGTAGGGCTAGGATATGTTTGAATTTCTGAGATGTTACTTTTTTTAAATTAAGAAAATGATTGATTGATAGGCATTAATGGAATTGTCAGACTGTCTAGAAAAAGAGAGAATCCTAAATTTGTAAAGTCTTAGAGAAGGGCTCTACAGTAGAAATAGATACATTGATAAGAGAGAGAGGGGGGACAATAGATATATGGATATGAAAAGAGAAATAGATACATTGATAAGAAAACAGAGAAAGAAAGAGAGGAAAAAGAAATACATTGATAGCAGAATAGAGACTAGAAAGAAATAGATACATGGATAGCAGTACAAAGTGGAAGAGAGAGAAAGAGATGAAATAATTATATTGACAGAAGAAAAATATTTTATATATATATATATATATATATATATATATATATATAAAGAGAGAGAGAGAGAGAGTGAGAAATACATTGGAGAATGGGGAGAAGGAAGAGAGGGGCAGGGAAGAAGGAAGACAGGGGGACAACAGGGACAACAGGGAAGAGAGAGGGGACAAGGGAAGAGAGGGGGGACAACTGGGGAGAGGAGGAGGGGAGAGAGAAAGACAACAGAGAAGAGGAGGAGGGAGAGAGAGAAAACGAGGGGAGGGGAGGAGAAGAAGAGTGAGAGTGAGTACAGAGAGGAAGAGTGAGAGAGAACAGAGAGGAAGAGTGAGTGGAGAGAGAACAGGAAGGAGAATGGAACAGAGAAAGGGAACTGGGAGGAGAAAGAGGAGACAAAGAGAATGGGGAGGAGGAGGAGGAGGAAGAGAGAGTACAGGGAAGAGGAGAGAGAGAGAGAGGGACAAGAGAGAGAGAGAGACGAGGGAGGAGAGAGAGAGAGAGAGAACAGGGAAAAGAAAGGAAGAGAGAAGAGAGAACAGGGAAAGAAAGGAAAGAGAGAGAGAGAACAGGGAAAGAAAGGAAAGAGAAGAGAGAGAGAACAGGAAAAGAAAGGAAAGAGAGAGAGAGAGAGAACAGGGAAGTGAAAGGAAAGAGAGAGAGAGAGAGAGAACAGGGAAGGAAAGGAAAGAGAGAGAGAGAGAACAGGGAAGTGAAAGAAAGAAGAGAAGAGAGAGAGAGAGAGAGAAGAGAAGAGAGAGAGAGAGAAGAGAGAAAGGAAAGAGAGAGAGAGAGAGAGAGAAAGAGAAAGAGAGAGAGAGAGAGAGAGAGAAAAGGAAAGAGAGAGAGAGAGAGAGAAGAGGAAAGAGAGAGAGAGAACAGGAAGAGAAAGGAAAGAGAGAGAGAGAGAACAGGGAAAAGAAAGAAAGAGAGAGAGAGAGAGAGAGAGAGAAAAGAAAGAGAGAGAGAGAGAGAGAAGAAAGGAAAGAGAGAGAGAGAGAGAGAGAGAGAAAAGGAAAGAGAAGAGAGAGAGAGAGAGAAGAGAAAAGGAAAGAGAGAGAGAGAGAGAAAAGGAAAGAGAGAGAGAGAGAGAAGAAAAGGAAGAAGAGAGAGAGAGAGAGAAAAAAGGAAAGAGAGAGAGAGAGAGAAAGAGGAAAGAGAGAGAGAGAGAGAGAGAAAAGGAAAGAGAGAGAGAGAGAAGAGAAAGAGAGAAGAGAGAGAGAGAGAAAAGGGAGAGAGAGAGAGAGAGAGAAAAGGAAAGAGAGAGAGAGAGAGAGAGAGAAAAGGAAAGAGAGAACAGGGAAAGAAAGGAAAGAGAGAAGAGAGAGAGAGAGAAGAGAAGGAAAGAGAGAAGAGAGAGAGAACAGGGAAGAGAAAGGAAAGAGAGAGAGAGAGAGAGAACAGGGAAGAGAAAGGAAAGAGAGAGAGAGAGAGAGACAGGGAAGAGAAAGGAAAGAGAGAGAGAGAGAACAGGGAAGAGAAAGGAGAGAGAGAGAGAGAACAGAGAAGAGAAAGGAGAAGAGAACAGAGAAGAGAAAGGAGAGAGAGAGAGAGGAAAGGAAAGAGAGAGAGAGAACAGGGAAGAGAAAAGGGAAAGAGAGAGAGAGAGAGAGAGAAGAGAGAGAGAGAGAGGAGAGAGAGAGAGAGGAGAGAGAGAGAGAGACAGGGAAGAGAAAGGAGAGAGAGAGAGAGAGACAGAACAGGGAAGAGAAAGGAGAGAGAGAGAGAGAGAACAGGGAAAGAAGGAGAGAGAGAGAGAGAGAACAGGGAAGAGAAAGGAGAGAGAGAGAGAGAGAGAGAGAGAGAACAGGGAAGAGAAAGGAAAGAGAGAGAGAGAGAGAGAGAACAGGGAAGAGAAAGAAGAGAGAGTGAGAGAGAATAAGAAGGAGAAAGGAGAGAATCTGTTATGGTCTGTGAGTACAATAATAAACTGATAGAAAAAGCCTTGAAGGCAAATGTGTCCTTGGAAATAAAAAGTCTGATTCGCTAATTAAATAGGTTATTTAATCAATGAATCTCATGTGTAAACACATTCATGCATACAAACACGTGCACGTACTTATCTACACACACACACACACAACACACAACTATGTGTATGTTCACTTGTAAAAAAAAAAAAAAAAAAAAAAGTGTTTACCATACATAAGGATGCATGCAGATTTTAACTAGCTTCAAAGCCAGTTCATTTTTGGGCTAAAAAAACAAAATAATTACAAAGATTTTCCTAAAATAATAAATTTCTATGCATACAAATTGAAAACAAATGGCATTTCAAGTGTGGCGCCAATAACAAACGTATTTCCCAAGTTTTTTTTTATTTCTTATTTATGTTTTCAAAAATCTAATTGGCCGACTTACAGTCTCAGATGTTGTTAACAACTTCACATGTATTCACTAACGCCTCAGAATGAGAAGTATGTGACACAAGGTCAATTATGAGCAGAGTTTAACAGGTTTGAATTCAGAGTCTTCCTTCTCTTAGACTGGTTGCCTAACCAAGGTTAAAGAATCCAGTGAGCCCTATTATTTACCCATAGCTGGAGGGAGAATATTTGGATGTATACATTTTCCCAATGGTGTCAGCACCATGTGAAATTTGGTTTGGTTTGTTTTACGGCATTTCAACTTCAGTTAGTTATTTAATGCCGATAAAGTTTGGAAATAAAGTCATTCTTAAATGGATACACAATTTTTTTTTTATAAATACATTTTTCTATTTAACCCATAGATGGAACCCTAACAGGTACTACCACTCCGGGTCAAAGTGGACCAGGGAGCAATGGTGATGAAGGGGTGCTCCACATTCCCCAAACCTGGAACCTCACCATCAGATACAGTTTAACGTCATTCCCAGGACAAGTAGACCCTCAGCCACCGCCTTCTAGCACCCATATGATAAAAAGGGTTGGGGCTTGCCATAAGAGCAATAGGGAGTAGAGTATTGCAAGTCATGGACTGCTCAACCACCTGGGTTCTATCCTTAAGCATCACAGGTCGCCACCCACGGCCAACAGGTGGTCCCATTGGAGGAGTCCTACCCCTCTGCAGAGGTACAGTCGGTTCATTCTAACGTCCCAGCTGACAGGGCGAATGCCTCCAGTATGTGTATAATAAAATATACAAACTATAATTGAATAGAGTATGTTTATAGTAAAATTTTCAAAGTATAATTAAATGTGTATTGGCATCCATTTGTGAAAGACGATGGAGTAGTGTACAGAAATTTTATTTTTTTTAAAACTACATAGCCTGGGTGGGTTGATATGGAGGATGTGCTGTTGCTCAAGCAGCAAATTCCCCCCTCTCTACAGTGCTGCTGTGGTCCAAAGAAAAGGTAAGAAACCAATGCAGTTTGGCAAACGGCAGTGTCGCTGGAGTTGCTGGGTAGTGTTACTCCATTTAGGGGACTCTGGATTTGTTTTCAGGGTTTAGTATGTGTATAAGCAGAATATACAGTATGATATAGGTATAGTAAGTAATTAAGTAAGTCGTTGTCGTCGTTCATGTTGGAATTTTTGTATATAAGGCATGAGGCAAATGGTCACTTCTACTTATAGACTTGCCGACTACCATGTGACTAGCCTTGTTGTCCAATCACTGGCAGTGCTGCTGCTGCTGTATTTATACTGGCTGATTCTAATCTTAGCTCACTGCTACTTGGATCTTCTTGGATGATGGACCTAAAGGATTCACTTACCAAAGGATACTCCATTTAGGGGACTCTGGATTTGTTTTCAGGGTTTAGTATGTGTATAAGCAGAATATACAGTATGATATAGGTATAGTAAGTAAGTAAGTCGTCGTCGTTCGTGTTGGAATTTTTGTATATAAGGCGTGAGGCAAATGGTCACTTCTACTTATAGACTTGCCGACTACCATGTGACCAGCCTTGTTGTCCAATCACTGGCAGTGCTGCTGCTGCTGTATTTATACTGGCTGATTCTAATCTTAGCTCACTGCTACTTGGATCTTCTTGGATGACGGACCTAAAGGATTCACTTACCAAAGGATACTATACCACAGGACTTATTGACTTACCAAATAACTCGGGACTTACTTACTTTGAGTTCTATCCAACTGGCCAAGGATGGCGGCCAGATACTTAACAGTTCTGCCTAATGTCGGTATCAGCCATGCAGGGAAAGAGTCTATCCCCTTTTCACTAGCACTAAACGAAGGAGATTATTTTAGCGTCTGAAGTGGAGCACCACACCTACCATCAGCTCCTTATTCTACCGCACAGATCCCTGTACTACTCATACACTGAGTTGGCGAGGGCGGGTATCGAACTAGGAACCTTGTGGTTTCTAGCCGAACGCTCCCAGGATTTGAACTCATCTCTTCACAAGTATCTTTAAATTCATTACAACTTTAATCTGAACATTAGCTACATAAATGAGAGTAACCTCCCTTGTTTCTTTCACTTTGAGGAAGCCATGTTTTGGGTCGGCCATTTTCAATTCACCGTATCTTAAAAAATATGGTAATTACTAATGATTACAAAAGAGTGCTGAAAAGTCCTCAGCCTGACCAAGATGGGAATGACCAAGAACCATTGTACATAAAATAAACAGGTAATCTGAACATTAGCTACATAAATAAGAGTACCCCCCCTGTTTATTTCACTTTGAGGAAGCCATATGTTTTGGTCGGGCATTTTTCATTTCACTGTAATCAATACAACTGCATGTTTTAACATGAAAATATCATAAAATATGTTCTTAATAACAATTAAGTTCATTTCAAAGAATGCACAAGCACAATTAAGAACACATTTTATATTTTCATGTTAAAACATGTAGTTGTATTGATTCGAACTGTGGGGATTATCTTCCCTTTGCCAGGAAGAGTTATCTTCCCGCAGTGTTGCTTTTTGTTCCCACTAGGAGACCTCTGGTATTTAAGCGCCTTATTTGAACTTCTCTCCCTCTTTTAGCTACATCTCCGGAACGAGCACATGGGTTAGACTAGTGTCAACCCCTTTCTCGGTAGGGCTACGGCCCCCCGCCTCCTAGTAAGTGATTTCTATGTACGGACGCTCCAGTCCTTTTATGTATGTATGTTTATGTACACTATCCTATTCTATCTTCTATTGTTTATGTATCTTGTTTATTCGTGTGCTGTATTATATAAAATGTTTTGTCTCTCAACCTGTGTCGGAGTTGCATGCTCAATTATGACTTTGAACCTTACAGAACAAATTTGTATTTTCAGTGTAGATTTACAGTGAAATGAAAATGGCAAACCAAAACATAAGGTTTCCTCAAAGTGAAATAAACAAGGAGAAGTTGCTCTCATTTATGTAGCTAATGTTCAGATTACCAAAAAAACAATTGGTAAAAAAAAAGCTAGATGGGCACTATACAAGGATGTTGGCGGCTTTCTTGAACAAATACTGGAAACATGACAATAACAATTATGCTAAGTGTGCCTCTGAATCATACCTAAGGTCAGGGATTGAACCGTGTCCTTAAGTATCATGTATCTATATGTTACATACTGGGTTCAAAATCTATATGTTATATAGCGGCTTCAAATTCAAACTGCTAAATCGTATATCTGCATACGTAGCGGGTATCGTCACTAACCCTAGACAATATATGTAGTAGTTGCTTAATGAAATCACAACACATGCTGTATAGTAGGAGTTTTGACTTTATTCCTTCTTCTCAGCTGTACGGTGGGTGGGAGGCGTGACAATAGGAATCCCCAAGGGTTGACGATGACTACTACTACTGCTGGGATGGTGAGGTAAAGGGGTGGCTGGTGGCGTCTCACCGCCCTTGGCTGCAACAGATGGTCACTCACTGTTCGCCGTCTGCTCCTGACTCCCCAACTGATTGCTGTCGGCTCGACCCTCTGGCTTTTGTATTGACGACACGCCTACGCATCTTTATCTTTTGATTGATAACAGCGTTTGTTTTATCTTCTCCCTGCTTCCTTGACCGGAAAACCTCGCTTTCATTTTCCCCCTTTTTTAAAAAAAATATATTTTTATATTTTTCTTTGTCTTTTTGCCGGAAGCTTTGTTTTCCGACCGAGGACAATACAACATATTTACCAACCCCACTGCACGAGTAGGATGTGACACAAGGCCAATTTCTTAAGCAGAGTCTAACAGGTTTGAATTCAGAGTTTCCCTTTTCGTAGACTAGTTGCCTTATCAAGGTTAAAGAGCCGAGTCTGCCCTACTATTTACCCATAGCTGGAGAAAGAACAGTTGAATGCATATCTTTCACAAGGGTATTAGTTCTATGTGAAATGTAAACAGCCTCATCCAGCATTTGAAGTCAGGTGGCCAAATCTATTTCCTATGACAGTAAGGTCAATTTATTAAGCAGAGTTTAACAGGTTTAAATTCAGAGTTTTCCTTCTCCTATACTGGTTGCCAAACCAAGGTTAAAGAGCTCAGTCTGCTCTACTATTTATATATAAAATGGCAAGAGAACAGTTGGATACATAGTTATCCCAAGAGTATAGTGCTATGTCAGTGATGCTGATAGTTTTTTGATTTAGTGCATCCTGGGATGCACATATTTGCTTTGAATGAGTTTCCGGGAAATTTGATAGGTCCCAACTAAAGTTTCTTAATAAATTGTAGGGTTTTTATTTATGATCTGGGGAAACAACTAAAGCCACCTAACTCCTACCTTGTAACCTATCCTGTGTAATTCATTCCTAAGAAACTATTGAAATGTATTTACAGTTAGCTTGAAATGGTGAGGGAAGAAAAAGGAAAAACACTGGGAAGCATAGATAGGATTTGACTGCTTCCTCTTAGATTTTTATGCGTTAGGGACGCAGGACATGTACTATCATCATCTCTGCTATGTGAAATGCAAACAGCCTCATCTAGGATTTGAACTTGTGTGGATGAGTCCATTTCCTACGATGGTAACCATTTTACCAAGCACCTCCAACTGTTTTTTAAACTCTTAACATCCTGTCAAGAATTCCAGAGCCCCATTCCTATAAGGATTTATCAAAAATGGCCTTTTCATTTAAAGTTACCTGTTATTTCCCTTAAATCAAAGACTTCTAAATATGTTTAATATTATATTTAAAGGCTATCATTTGAAGCAGATTAGGAAAATGAATGTGACTTCTAGCCAGGTGGAATGAGGTGGTATAGGACATTAAGAGTTAATGGTCATGTTAGTAAAGCCTGACTGCTGTACATTACATTAATGATCATGTTATCAAATCCTTGACTGCTTAAACTTTGAAAAAACAATGAACAGCCACTGGTCAGGCAACAAAGAATTACTCTATTGTAATATTTCTTTTTAACTATTGTTTTTCCATATCCCACTGTTTCTCCTAATTTTTAATACGCAATAAAAGATATTCTGTTTCTGTCTGGGAATCGAAAACATTTTTTCTTCGCTCTTTTAACTCTTAACATCCTGTTGAGAATTCCACAGCCCCATTTCTATAATGATTTATAAAAAAATGGCTAAAAATGGCCTGTTCATTTAAAGTTAACCTGAGAGATTTCCCTTAAGATAAAGACTTCTAAATACGTTTAATATTACTTTTAAACAAAGGCTATTGTTTAGGACAGATTTGAAAAACGAATGTGACTTCTGACCGGGTGGAAGGAGGTGGTATAGGACATTAAGAGTTAATGCTTGTAAAATAAGTTAGAATCCAAGCCTTGACCTCTTAACCAGCGTACTTTAACCAACATGTAAAGTAATAAAGTACCACGAGAGTCTAAGTTACTTACTAGTCAAGCAAAGTCAATTAGGCTCTTCGCAGTAACCTCCCTTTACTTCTCCATCTGTACAATGACAAATGATACTGTTTTTATAATGAACTACTAAACTAGTTTCTGGCTGAAAGTGAAGACTTCAGAGAATGGTAAACTTGGAGCAGATGGCTGCAAGTGATCTGTAGAGAAACAGCATGGAACAATAAAAATGGTAAAACCAAAACACTTGATATAAAACTAGCAAAACATACATTAAGGTCATAAAAATCTTGAAGGGCAGTCATTCATAGCAATCTTTTCATTATAAGTGTCTTTTTTTCTTTTTTTGTTTATTTTTCTCTTCTCTTTTTGAACTTTGAATCAATTGATAATAATCTTTTAGGGAAAAACAAATATGTAGAAGATACAGAGAAATAAACAAAATAAAAACAACACTATTACGTCTCTGCTCTCTCTCTCTCTCTCAGTAAAATACTTGGATTAAAACTAAAAAAATACTTAAAAGTAAAATAATAGAGTATCAAAATCTTTAGAGCATTAATAATATATAAAGTCGTCGGGGCGGCCTAAAGTCGGTATCAGCCAGTCAACGAGGGAGTCTATCCCCTTTTCAATAGCGCTAGACCATGGAGATTGTTTTAGCATCTGAGGTGGAGTGCCACACCTACCATCAGCTCCTTACTTTACCGCACAGATCCCTGTGCTACTCATACACTGAGTTGGCGAGGGCGGGTATCGAACTAGAAACCTTGTGGTTTCTAGCCAAACGCTCTACTGACTGAGCTAACCTGGTCACCTCGAGAGCATTAATAACATGATATAATATTGCAGATAACATTATGCTTTTCTACTAAGGATCAGAGTGTAGTATCTGCCCAATTTTTGGCACTTTGGAGGTGTAGTCAAATAGATCTGTTTAAAAATTATTTGTATTTGTTAGAAATATTTGATGCTATATAACTGTGTGCAAATTTTTTTATTTTATTAAGAACTAGCAAATATATGCACCCTCCGGGTGCAAGTATTTAAATTTTAATGTAATGAAGTATTGTATTAAATTAGAGGCAGACAAAAAGATATGTAACAGAGTGGGGGTATAATAGAAAAATAGAAATGAAACTTACTCTTCCATCACTCCCGTCTTTCATTGCTGAATTTTACTTATTTAACTATTTAGTTAAATTAGGAAATAAAGAATAAAATTACACTTATTTTTTCTTGTTAATGGATTTCATTTAAGATTCATTGAAGAGATTTTTGCTTATATTCATTAAAATAAAACCAAACAGTTAGAAATCAATAATACTAAGCACATATTTAATAAAATCACATTTTTAATATCAATATGCAAATTAGCCTTCCCATTCACACTGCAAATTGCTATTTTTTGTATATATAAATACAATTGCATGTTATTTGTAAGTACATATGGACAACACTAATAAAAAGGTGAAGAAATTTTATTAATAATTGAGGTTTAAATATAAATAAAATCATGGTGAATGTGATGTAAATAACTATGTTAATTGTGACTCGATTAGTAATATAGTTTCGGTTACAGACAGAAAAACACACAATCTCCATTTTTTATTAAGAATAGTTACTTGAAGCCATAATTGTTTACTAAGGATTATTATCATTATAATAATGAAACCCTTTATATTTTCCTTTTCCACTACAATGATTTTTAAAAATTTTCAAATTGCATTTTTTTGTTAATAATAATCACTGTCAAATATATGCACCCTCTGGGTACAAGTATTTAAGTTTCAATGTAATAAAATATATTAAATTAGAAAGGCTAATAAAACTAAATAAGAATGCAGATAAAAAGATTTGAAACAGAGGGGGGGTATAATTGAAAAAATAGAACAACTGAAACTTATTCTTACATCACTCCCGTCTTTCATTGCTGAATTTTCCTAATTTAACTACTTAAGTAAATAGGAAGTAAAGAATAAAATTAGTTATTTCTTCTTGTTAATGGATTTCTTTTAAGATTTACCCCCGAGATTTTTGCTCATATTCATTAAGATAAAACCAAACAATTAGAAATCAATAATACTAAGCACATATTTATTAAATCTTTTAATCAAATTTTTAATATCAATATGCAAATTAGCCTTCTCGTTCACCATTATTTTGTTGTATATATAAATACAATTGCATTTTATTAGTATGCACATATGGTCTACAGTATTAATAATGTAAAACAATTTTATTAATAACTGAGGTTTAAATAAAAACAAAATCATGGAGAATGTGATGTAAATAACTAAGGGAATTGTGACTTGAGTAGTAATATAGTTTCAGTTACTGACAAACCCAATCTCCATTATAATAAGATTTGTTTGCATACAATTATATAGCTCAGTCGGTAGAGTGTTCGGCTAGAAACCACAAGGTTCCTAGTTCAATACCGGTCCCTGCCAACTCAGCGTATGAGTAGCACAGGGATCTGTGCGGTAAAGTAAGGAGCTAATGGTAGGTGTGGCGCTCCACCTCAGACGTTAAAATAATCTCCTTGGTCTAGCGCTAGTGTAAAGGGGATAGACTCCCTTGCTGCATGGCTGATGCCGACATTAGGCCGCCCCGACAACTTTACTTACTTACTTACTTATATGATAGCAGGATGTCATATTGGTTGACATTGGAAGGCTATTTGCATTTCACATAGCGCTAATACCCTTGGGAAAGGTATAAATCCAACTATTTTCCCTCTAGCTACAGGTAAATAGTAGAGTAAAATAGGCTCTTTAACTTTGGTTTAAGTCTAGAAGGAAATTTCTGAATTCCAACCTATTAAACTTCGCTTAAGAAATTGATCTTGTCTCACATTCTACTCAGGGTTTGGTAAATATATATATATATATATATATATATATATATATATATATAGAAATTTTTTTCGTTTGTTTTTATAGTTAGATAGAAGCATTATTCATAAATGTAATACGATATATTTTTTTTTCTTTTTTTGAAGGCAAAATAATGCAGATTAATGTTGAAAAACATATTTATTGATGTGCTCTTAAATTTTCGGATTAAAATCCATCTTCCGAGAGTTCCTTATAGAGTTGAAAATATTCCATCTGTGTTTTTTAAAGTCAACTGGGTTCTAATGACGTTGAGCTTGATGGAGATTTGAAATTTGGAAGAGATTGTAAGCTTTCGTTAAGATTTCAAATTCGGTAGAGATCGTGTAGTTCCGTTGAAACCCGTGAGTTGTTAAATTGCGGGATGTTTGAAATAATTTAAGATATTTTTTTTTTTTTTTTTTCCTTTTTAATACTATAAAAACAATTCCCCGCTCAGGGCATATTGAAATAGAAATTTTTTTCGTTTGTTTTTTTAAAAAAAAAAATTAAAGAAATAAATTTAAAAGAAAAAAAAAAAAAAAAATCTTAAATGATTTCAAACTATATCACTACTCCAGTCACAATCCATTTCCTCATATATATATATATATATATATATATATATATATATATATATATATCTTATTATAATGGAGATTATGTGTTTGTTTGTGTGTAACCGAAACTTTATCACTACTCAAGTCACTATCCATTTAGTTATTATACATCACATTCTCGATGAATCATTTTTATTTAAGCCTCAATTATTAATAAAATTGTTTTTCATTATTAATACTGCTGGCCATATCTACGTAGTAATGACATGCAATTGTATCTATATTTACAACAAATAGCGGTTTACAGTGTGAACGGCAAGCCTAATTTGCATATTGATATTTAAAATTTGATTTTGATAAATATCTGCTTGGTATTGTTGATTTCTAATTATTTGATTTTATCTTAATGAATAAGAGTAAAAATCTCGGAGATAAATCTTAAAAGAAATTAATTAACAAAAAGAAATAACTGTAATTTTATTCTCTACTTCCTAATTTAACTAAATAGTTAAATTAGATAAGTTTAGCAATGAAAGACGGGGGCGATGGGAGAGGAAGCTACAGCTGTTATATTTTTCGATTGTACCCCTCTCTGTTTCAAATCATTTTATCTGCATTCTTATTTAGTTTCTTTAGACTTTCTAATTTAATATAACTAGCAAATATATGCACCCTCCGGGTGCAAGTATTTAAGTTTTAATATAATAAAATATTATATTAAATTAGAAAGGCTAATAAAACTAAATAAGAATGCAGATGAAAAGAATTGTAACAGAGGGGGGTATAATCGAAAAATAGAACAACTGAAACTTACTCTTCCATCACTCATCTTTCATTGTTATTTTTTCTAATTTAAGTATTTAGTTAAAAGAGGAAGTAAAGAATAAAATGACAGTTATTTTTTCTTGTTAATGGATTTCATTTAAGATTCATTGAAGAGATTTTTGCTTATATTCATTAAGATAAAACCAAACAGTTAGAAATTAATAATACTAAGCACATATTTATTAAAATCAAAGTTTTAATATCAATATGCAAATTATCCTTCCCGCTCACACTGTAAACCGCTATTTTGTTGTATATATAAATAGAATTGCATGTTGTTGATATGGTTAACAGTATTAATAATGTAAGACAATTTTATTAATAATTGAGGTTTAAATAAAAATAAAATCATTGAGAATGTGATGTCATTAACTAAGGGAATTATGACTTGAGTAGGGATATAGTTTCGGTTACAGACAGAAAAACACACAATCTCCATTATAATAAGATATATTATGACATTAATACTTGCACCTGGAGGGTGCATATATTTGCTAGTATATATAAAGGAATGTTTCTGGTATGTACGTGTTGACTTATAACTCCGAAAAAAGATATTCTGATTTGAAATCTCGCACAGACACATTAATGTGTTTCTAACTAAGAAACACACAAAATTTGGATTTTTATTTTTACTAATTAAGTGATATAATTTAATAATTAAACAAAAATCAACCAATTTCTAGAACTCTTCAGAGTAATGAAAAATAAAGTACAGAAAAATTGGGTTAAAAAGGAAATTAATTAGGCTAATACATTTCACTTTAACTCAACAGGCTAGGTTACTCCCTCTTTCACCCAGTCTGTTTGTGTGTGTCTCTCTCTCTCTCTCTGTGTTGTCTCTCTCAAATAAAATTGTTTTAAAACAAGTTTAGGATTATATTATTAAAAACAACATTTTGAATGTAAACAAAAAAAAAAGGATTTCCTAAAAAAAAAAAACAAAAAAAAAAACATTGTAATATACAAATTCTTAGCAATTTTTTTTAAATTTAAGAAAATGTTTTCCTCTTATTCTCTCTTACTCCTATTTTCTCCCTGTACCACTGGTGTTTCTAAAAAAAAATTTTGGACCGGGTACTTTTGCTAGTATAATATATATATATATATATATTCTTGCCCTGATGAGCTACTAACTGAAACTGTTAGTAGGTATATCTGACTCATTAGGTGTAACTTTATTATTTGCTCTACTTAGGTATTGAGTACTTTTACTTTTTAGCTTTAGATAATCCTCGCGGTTTATATATATATATATATATATATATATATATACACACACCAGACTTATTGGTAAACCCTTACAGAAAAAAAAAACCCGGCAAATAGTTTGATTGTAAAAATATACTACCAAACATCACCTGGGGAAAAAAAAGAAAAAGAAAAAAAGAAAAAACCAAGAGGGTAGTACCAACCGAAAATAATCGGTTAATACTATAACACTTGGCCAAAAGAAAAACATTATATATATATATATATATATATATATATATATATATATATATATATATATATAATGTAGATATGAATGTACAATGAATGAGATTCCCTAACCTTTAAGCATAAAATAACCCTAGATGGGTTGACATCAATGAATCAAAAATCTAAATATATTTCAGAATAACTATTACATATTACGGACAGAAAGGTGTGCATAGTAAAATTCCTTTAAGTCTCTCCTTATAAATATAGGGACTGACAGAAAGGTGTGCATAGTAAAATTCCTTTAAGTCTCTCCTTATAAATATAGGACTGACAGAAAGGGGTGCATAGTAAAATTCCTTTAAGCCTCTACATATAACTATAGGGACTGACAGAAAGGGGCACATGGTAAAATTCCTTTAAGTCTTTCCTTATAAGTATAGGGACTGACAGAATGGGGTGCATTTTCAATTTCTGATAGGGGCAAATAAAAAAAAAAAAAAGAAAGAAAAATAAATAAATAAAAGAAAAATCTAAACTTTTGGTTTAGCAGTGTTTAAAATAATTTAAAATCTTATAAATTCTGAATTGTTTTGCACTTTAAATTATGAGACATTACCTTTGACACTTTGAGAGGATTACATAACAACGAACATTTCATTCTGTCATAAATGACAGGATTTATTATTTATACATGAAAATGGTTATGAATGCTTATCAGTGAGTTTAAGAAGATGGAATCAGTAAAGTTGAGAAGATAATTTAAGAAATGGTAGACAGAAAAAAAATTGAATGTAATAAATAATAAAGTGACTGACAAAAATAAAAGGTTGGCAGAGAGAGAGAGAGAAAAAATACAGAGAGGTAGAGAGAGAGAGAGAGAGAGAGAGAGAGAGAGAGAGAGAGAGAGAGAGAGAGATAAAAACAGAGAGGAGAGAGAGAAAAAACAGAGAGAGAGAGAGACAGACAGACAGAGGACAGAGAAAAAAAACAGTGAGAGAGAGAGAAAAAAAAAAACAGTTTAAAAAAAAAAAAGAAGTTTAGTCCGGTCTTGGACTGGGTACTTTTGCTAGTATATATATATATATATATTCTTGCCCTGATGAGCTACTAAGTGAAACTGTTAGTAGGTATATCTGACTCATTAGGTGTAACTTTATTAACACATTTTATGATATTTCCGTGTTAAAACATGCAGTTGTATTAATTCAAACAAATTCATATTTTCAGTGTAGATTTACAGTGAAATCAAATGGTCAACCAAAACATAAGGCTTCCTCAAAGTTAAAGAAACAAAGGGAGGTTACTCTCATTTATGTAGCTAATGTTCAGATTACCGGGTACTCCACACTTCCCAGAGCACCAGAACTGGAGTCTCATCATTGGAGGCAGTTTAGTGTTATACCCAGGACATGATTAACTTTGATGTTTTCTTAGTAGTATTATCTAAGAGATTAACTTCCTATCTTTGCCATTTAAATCACAATTTATATTATTTGGACTAGCAAAATGACAATTATTTCTTCTTGTTAATGGATTTCTTCTAAGATTTATTGAAGAGATTTTTGCTCATATTCATTAAGATAAAACCAAACAATTAGAAATCAATAATACTAAGCAGATATTTATTAAAATCAAATTTTTCATATCAATATGCAAATTATCCTTCCCATTCACACTGTAAACTGCTATTTTGTTTTATATATAAATACAATTGCATGTTATTTGTATGGAGATATTGTCAACAGTATTAATAATGTAAAAACAATTTTATTTGTAATTGAGGTTTAAATAAAAATAAAATCATGGAGAATGTGATGTAAATAACTAAGGGGATTGTGACTTGAGTAATAATATAGTTTCGGTTACAGATGTAAAAACACAATCTCCATTATAATAATAAGATTATTCGGACTATTGTCCTCATCTTTATTGTTATGTATACTACATTTTGGCTGATGGACACATGGCACAACAGATATAGCCGTTGTGTTAATACAGTTCTAAGTGACAGGCAGCAGGTTCAATCCTGGCCAAGGGCGACGGTAACATAGAATAATTAATACAGCTTAACATTTTTACCTAGTCATGGTTAACAGAATGAGAACAGTCTACCCCCGTGGATTGAATAAAGGGTTCAGTTTGAAGTTCCATGAAGACTCCCAATTACAACATGAAAGCTCCCAAGTTCGAAGAGAAAATTTTAAAAAATTATGTTTATATGCCATTAAACAAAACTCAAACTAACTAAAGGCTATAATAAAAAAATTTTTAAAATTTGGTTTGGTTTGGTTTGGTTTGGTTTGGTTTGTTTTACGGCATATCAACCTCAGTGGGTTATTTAATGCCGATAAAGTTTTGAAATAAATCAATTCTTAATGGATAATACAATTTTCTTTATCAACTCATGTTTTTCTATTTAACCCATAGTAACTAACAGGTACTATCACTCCGGGTTAGAGTGGACTAGGGAGCAATGGTGATGAAGGGGTGCTCCACATTCCCCAAACCTCCAAAACTGGAACCTCACCATCAGATAGAGTTTAACGTCATTCCCAGGACATGTAAACCCTCAGTCACCGCCTTCTAGCACCCATATAATAAAAAGGGTTTGGGGCTTGCCATAAGGGCAATAGGGTGCTAGGGCTTGACGTGACCAGCCGATTGATCAAAGGGGGCCTCTCCAACCGCCTGCCTAGCCCAAGATGGGGCCAAAGTGTAGTATTGCAAGTCATGAACTGCTCATCTACCTGGGTTCTATCCTTAAGCATCATGGGTCACCACCCACAGCCAACAGGTGGCCCCATTGGGGGAGTCTTACCCCTCTGCAGAGGTGCAGTTGGTCATTCTAATGCCCCAGCCAACAGGGCCGAAAAAAATTTGGTTATTTCCTCTAAGTCTAACATAAACAAAGTGGAACCACTTTTGACTGATAAATTATTAATTCATTTATTGATCAACTAGGAAAAAGAAGACAGGTTTAGGGTTAGGGTTTAGGGTTAGTTTAATCGGAAAATAAATAAATAATTTATCAGTGGTTCCCCTTTGTTTATGTTAACATTATAGGAAATAACCAAACATTTTTTGTGTATATTTGAGGCTTTTTCTCTGAATTTTAGAGATGAGGTTTGATAATTTGTATTATTCAGACTATTGTCCTCAATTTCATTGCTATCTACACAATGTTCCTTAGTCTGACAAGAAATACCTGAAGAAGGCTGTAGGGGACATTGGCCAAAACGTAGAGTAGATAACAATAAAGATGAGAACAATAGCCCGAATAATATAAGATATATTCTATAAGAATGTATTTAACGGTAAAGGGTGTTTGACATGCTATGCATTCTAACTGGTTTTCTGGTAATCTGAACATTAGCTACATAAATGAGAGTAACCTCCCTTGTTTTTTTTCACTTTGAGGAAGCCATATGTTTTGGTCGGCCATTTTCAATTCACCGTAATCAATACAATTACATGTTTTAACATGAAAATATCATAAAATGTGTTATTAATAACAATTAAGTTCATTTCAAATAATGCGCAAGCACAATTAAGAACACATTTTATGATATTTTCGTGTTAAAACATGCAGTTGTATTGATTCAAACAAATTCGTATTTTCAGTGTAGATTTACAGTGAAATGAAAAATTCAGGAAAAAAAATCACATTTTAGTTGGGTTTCCTTATTCTTACTTTGTGTCTGGAAGCAGTTATTTCCTATAACTCCAACAACATAAACAAAAGGGAACCCCTCTTGACTGATAAATTATTTATCTATTTTCCCATTAAACTAACCCTAAAGCCAACCCCTAACCCAGTCTTCTTTTTTCCTAGTAGATCAATAAATAAATAAATAATTTATCAGTCAAGAGTGGTTCCCCTTTGTTTATGTTAGAGTTATAGAAAATAACCCTGGAAGCCTTAAGTGAGTTCTGATAGGACTCTTGAATGCAAATTCAGGGTATGGATGGTTGGAAAGTAGACAGGTCAACACTTTACAGATTAAACCACAAAAAAAAACAAAAACAAAACTTTTTTAGTTCTTACCTCTTCTTGTAGAGCAGCAAGTTCCTCCAAAATGTGTGTCCATTTCTCACGTTGTCGAGCTCTGTTGTGTCCTGTGATTTGAAATATTGTACAAATAGGACGAACAGCTTTATTCAAAAAAGCATCCACATACTCTTTTGCTTGAGGGTTGCTGTACAAATTAGATCTGCAGAAAAAAGAAAGCTGAATATTAACTGAGGGAATATTAAAGTACTGTCTAACTATAGCAGTGATGCTGATAGTGTTTTAACTTAGTTTGGTTTGTTTTATGGCATATCAACCTCAGTGGGTTATTTAATGCCAATAAAGTTTTGAAATAAATTCATTCTTAATGGATAATCAATTTTGTTTATAAACTCATGTTTTCTATTTAACCCATAGATGGGACCCTAACAGGTACTACTACTCCAGGTCTTTTTAACTTAGTGTGTCCTGGGATGCATGGACTTGATTTGTACGAGTCCCCGGGAAATTTGATGGGTCCCAACTAAAGTTTCTTAATAAATAGTATAGTTTTTATCTATACACAACTAAGTAAAGTAAAGTAAAGTTGTCGGGGCGGCCTAAAGTCGGTATCAGCCAGTCAGCGAGGGAGTCTATCCCCTTTTCAATAGCGCTAGACCAAGGAGATTGTTTTGGTGTCTGAGGTGGAGCGCCACACCTACCATCAGCTCCTTACTTTACCGCAGAGATCCCTGTGCTACTCATACGCTGAGTTGTCGAGGACCGGTATCGAACTAGGAACCTTGTGGTTTCTAGCCGAACGCTCTACCGACTGAGCTAACCCGGCCCCATCAGTCTAACCCCTACCTTATACCCCATACAGTGTAATTCATTCCCAAGAAAATATTGAAATGTATTGATAGTTAACTGGAAATGATGGGAGGAAAAAAAACAAAAAAACACTGGAACTCATGGATATGATTTTTCTGCACCCGTTTCGATTTTTCTGCATCAGCATCTCCGTATAGGGTCTCATATAGATCAAATTACTATTATTAAAAAATATTTTGGTACCTTCTTTACAAATTATACCTTTAGAGCATAGAAGTGTTTTTTTCACTTTGAGGAAGCCATATGTTTTGGTCGGCCATTTTCAATTCACTGTAATCAATACAACTGCATGTTTTAACATGAAAATATCATAAAATGTGTTCTTAATAACAATTAAGTTCATTTCAAATAATGCGCAACCACAATTAAGAACACATTTTATGATATTTTCGTGTTAAAACATGCAGTTGTATTGATTCGAACAAATTCGTATTTTCAGTGTAGATTTACGGTGAAATGAAAATGGCCGACCAAAACATATGGCTTCCTCAAAGTGAAACAAACAAGGGGAGGTTACTCTCATTTATGTAGCTAATATTCAGATTACCGGTTTTCTTACCTTAGTTAAAATCCTTTCAGCTGATAAATATCCTTTTAAAGACAAAGGACTATAGATAATGTAATGATAAAGGAAAACACAGATAGGCTTAAGAAAGCTTTATTCTACTTAGAATAATGTTACATTTTAATGAGAGCTTATATACTCTTAGAAACACCAAAGAGTTCCCCATATTACAGATAACAACAACAACAATATATTAAAAGTTACTTACTTTGGAAATAGAGCAACTGGTGCAATAAAATTTCGGATGCTTTCTTTCAGCGAGTCAACAATTGAATAAATACCAAACAGCTTTTTATTGAAAGGAAGAAATAGTAACTGAAATAAAAGAACAAAAATTCATTGATCATAATTGGTAAAACATCTATTTTATTTACAACTAGTAGGGTTAACCAGTGTTGCCCGGGATTTAAAAAGTTAAAAATAAATCTTATCTATATCTATTTATAGATTAATAAAAATTCTTTTTCTATATATTTGTTTTTCTGGTTATTTCCTATAAGTCTAACATAAACAAAGGGGAACCACTCTTGACTGATAAATTATTTATTTATTGATCTACTAGGAAAAAAGAAGACTGGGTTAGGGTTTACGGTTAGTTTAATGGGAAAATAAATAATTTATTAGTCAATCAGAGTGGTTCCCCTTTTATTATGTTGGAGTTATAGGAAATACCTCTATTAATTATATATTATATAAATATATCTCTTATGATAAACTGCAATAAACATTTGAAAATATTAAGTAATAACAATTAGACATTGACCACCCTATTGTCAGGTGCTGTAGAATAATAAATAATTTATCAGTCAAGGGTGGTTCCCCTTTGTTTATGTTGGAGTTATAGGAAATAACCATCAATAGTTTATACAATCTAACACTAAGCGAATGATTGCCGTATCCTAAAACCAACAACATGTAACCTTAAAAACAATGTAGGCAACTGGTCAAGGGAGGTAACAAATATTTACTCAGTTATTTCCCTTGAATTTAAAACCATTTCTCAATTTTTAAAATAAATGCTCACTTACTCATAACTCTTAACATCCTGTTGAGAATTCTTTTAAGTCCAGAGCCCCAATCCTATCAGAATTTATTTTAATAAATGGCTAAAAATGAGGGTTTTTAAAGTAAAACCCCTGTTTATGAGATATCTATACTTACTAATGCAATTCACACTCAAGCTACTTGATCCGAGCAGAAAATTAAAAAAAAAATTCTTTCAAAATTAACTCCCTTCACCTATACGACCTCTCGATCAAGAAGACATAATCACTTTCATACGAGGGCCTCTTTAGCACCTTTCTCAACCAGGAACTTTGGAGGGGAGGAGGGAGGGAATATACAGGTAAGTATAGATATCTCATAAACAGGGGTTTTACTTTAAAAACCCTCAGTTTATATCAATATCTATACTTACCTGTATAACTAATGCAAGAAACAGAATTTGTAGCAGAATTCCGGGAGGTGGGAAAAGCAAAGTAAAGGAACATACTCACTTATTCTTCGCCAAACTGACTGTCTCTAATATGGATGCTCTTGCAAAATCTCCTTCACACCCAGCAACATCCCTTAAATAAAAGGATGCAAAAGTGTTCTCTGAAGACCAATGAGCCGCCTGTAGGAGGTCTCTCAGTGAAGCTCCATTAAACAAGGCCCAAGATGAAGCCAATCGTCTAGTATCATGGGCCCTAATACCTTCAGAATGTGGTTGATCAGCTGCCTCATAAACATATCTAATAGTGGAAACAATCCACCTGGAAATAGTACTATTCGCTGCTGGCCTATATTGGTTCTTCTTATAGGTAATAAAAAGTGCCTCATTATCCTGTCGCAACAGCTCTGTTCTTTTTAAATAGACAAGGACACAGAAGGATGTCCTCAGCGTCATCTGTAAATCTGGTGAAATCTGGAATAAACCAAGGTGACCAGGCTTTCTTCAACCGCTGAGTCTTGGCTAAAAAATTTTAATTGGGTAAAAGTCGTATACTCGCTGCCTCAAACCTAAGGTTCGACTCCTTGATAGATAAAGCATTTAGTTCACCTACTCTAGCAGCCGAAGCTAAGGCAACTAGGAAAACCGTCTTCCAAGATAAAAACTTTAAACCTGCAGAATCTAAAGGCTCAAAGGGATGCTTAGTGAGAGCCTTTAGAACAAAAGGTAAGTCCCAGTTAGGGAGAAGTGGTCTCACTGAAGGATTTGAATTAAAAATTCCTTTAACCAAATTTGATAGCAGACTCTCTGAATTTATAGAACTCTTCTCCCAACTGTTGTGAATAGCTGCTAACGCTGTTCTGTATCCAGCAATAGTTGAAGCTCTGCAACCTCTGACTTTGTGTAAATGAACCAGAAAATCCGCCACATCCTTTATAGAGGCAGAATATTGGTCGATATCTCATTCAAGACACCAGCTACTGTATATTTGTTGTCGAGCCTCGTACATTCTCCTGGCGGAAGGCCTTTTGCTATTTGTGATGTAACTTTGAGCCTTTCCAGAAAGAGATTCCTTAGATGGGACATGCTGGATATTTTCCATGCTACTAGCTTCAAACTTGCTGGATCTGAATGTACTATCTGACCCCGTCTCTGAGTTAGCATTTTCGGTGTTATTGGTAACTCTCTTGGGAAGTCTATTAGCAGGTCCAAAAGGACTGGATACCACGACTGCCATGGAGCTTGTGGAGCTACCAGAAGAAGAATACATCTTTCCTGTAACACCTTTTGAAGGACCCGATGGATCAATATTGGGGGAGGAAATGCGTAGGCAAACATCCCCATCCAATCTATGCTCAGAGCATCTGAGGCATATGCAGCATCAACCGGATAAGGGGAGAAAAACACTCCCAACTTTCTGTTTTCTGGAGTAGCAAAAAGGTCTATGTTCGGACGCCCGAACCTCAGAAAAATTAAGTCTACTGTCCTCAGGTCCAGGCTCCATTCTGTCAACCGAGCTCCCACTTGGCCCCTCGATAGACGGTCTGCCAAAACATTCTTCTTTCCTGGAATGTGAGCTGCTTAAAAGGGAAATGTTGTGCTCTGCTGCCCAATGGAACACTTTCCACGCCAACAGACAAAGATGAAGGGACTTCGTACTCATTTCTATGTTGATGTAAGCAACAACTGTGGAATTGTCGCACCTTAGAAGAACTCTCTTCCATCTGACATGAGGTAATAGTTGAACAAGAGCTAGATGGACTGCTGTTAGCTCCAGCCAATTGATGTGGTTTCTTACCTGGTGATCGTCCCAAACTCCTGCTACCTGATGATAGTTTAAGTGAGCTCCCCAGCCTCTTTCTGAGGCATCTGTCCAAAGAACTAGAGGCTCTACATGGTGAAGCAGTACCCCTTTGAAAAAGTTCTCCCTTCTTGTCCACCATACAAGGTGTCTTGCTAAAAAACTGTTTATGGGGATCATCTTCTTGATATTGTCCCTTCGAGGGACCCACCATGACCGAAGGTAGAATTGGATAGGCGTCATATGCAACCGGGCCCAGGGAATCAGATCTATACATGCCGCCATAAGACCTAGAAGTCTGAGAAACCTGTGAGCTTGGCAGAACCCTGTCTCCAAGATACAATCTATTTGTTGTACCAGATTCTGGAATCTCTCCTCTGAAGGATAAATTATTCCTTCTTTCAAATTGAAGAGAGCCCCTAGGTACATTGCCTTTTGAGATGGAATCAAATGAGATTTTTGATAGTTCAAGAACAACCCCAAATCCTGGAGAAGGTCCTGTATCAAAACTACTTGCTGACCAAGAATGTGTTGATCCTGATTTCTGATTAACCAGTTGTCCAGGTACATGAAAATATGTACTTGACAAGACCTGAGAAAAAATCCCCCTAGTGCTGACATCATCTTTGTGAACACTCTGGGGGCTATTCCAAGACCAAAGGGCATAGCTTTGAATTGGTAATGCCTCCCCTGAAAATGAAACCGCAGAAACTGCCTGTTACCTGGAAAAATGGGAACATGGAAGTAAGCATCCTTTAGGTCCACCGTTATTACCCAATCGCCTTTCCTCAAGGCCTGACGAATAGTCCTGAAAGTTTCCATTTTGAAATGGGGAACCACCAGATGGAAATTTATCCCTCTCAAATTTAGAATGGGATGGAACCCTAACTAAAAAGAAGGTGCTGTAACACCCCTGGCTCTCCTGGGCTCTGGGAACCAACTCGATTGCTTGTTTTCCTAACAAGTCTTATTTCTTCTGAAATAACGTCTCTCTGGTAAGACGAACTGAATACGGTCTCTTTTACACCGCTTCGTATCGCTGTTGAAGCAAACTGAAGTTTTAACCCTTCCTGGACTATGCTCAAAATCCAGCAGTCGGAAGTAATCCTCTTCCAACCTTGCAAAAATCCTGCTAGTCGTCCGCCGACCGGCTCGGATTGAGGAAATACACAGCTTATTGTTGTTGGGGATGAAACGCCAATGACTTCTGAAACCTGGATTTCTGAAACCCTGATTGCTCCTTCGTCCAGATCGAAGCACTCTGTCCTCTGCCCTGCCTAAAGTTGGAACCTGCCTGCTCCTGCCTTTTCTGCCCAAAACCCGAAGAATTAGCATAATCGGTCTTCTTAGGGCTCTCCAACTTTCACTTCACTCCCATAAAATTCTTCCTGACGTATTGCGTCTCCCTTGCATTTCTAAAGTTCTCCGCACTGCTATGCAAGACCTCGAAAAAACCTTCCTGAAAACAATTTTGGGCCTAAAGTAGGCAGGCGTGAAAGCTTATTTTCTGTGGCTTTATTCTTAAAAGCCATGTCTCTCAAATAAAGACTCCGTCTCGCTGAGACAGAACCTAGAATAATTCTGGACGTGACATCCGCCATAGATTGGAATAACTGGGATAGGGCCTGCAGGGCTTCTTGTGTATCGACCACCGAACCCGACGCGTCAGTATATGAAGTGATTAATGAGCCATACGAAATTTGCCTAAGCAAAAGCCGAGCACTCGAATCCAGCTTCTTAAGGCACAAATTAGCAGAATCCGCAGATTTATTAGAAAATTTATACTGAGCGCCGCAAATATAGTCCTTACTGCTAGAAGGCGCCATAATACCCTCTTCAATGTTCTCGTCTAGATGAGGGGGGAGACAGAAGTGAGTAAAATGGTCATTAACCACCATATATTTCTGATCTTCTGAAGATCTAAAACACTTTATTTTTCCTCTAGCCTGACATTCAGTATCAACCTCTTCCAGTGCGTTTTATAACAGACCCATCTAATGGCAGACTGATAGCCTCCTTCATCCTAGGAGCCAACAAGTGATCCGCTATGTAGGATTTAAATTCAGAGTCTTTACTACTACTCTCAGCACAGGGAATATTTAATTTCGAAGCTACCTTTGAAATAAAAGAATTCCACTCCACATTACGAGTTTTAAAATTGCTTTCCTCCAAATTCCACTCGCTTTCAACTTCTGAGCAATGACTGATATTCTCAACCTCACCTTCTGAATCAGAGATATCATTAGTATGTCCTAGAAAAGAAGGACCTGAAACGAAATTGTAATTTCCCGCCAAGGACTCATTCATACGAGCCTCCCTCACTTGGCTCCCATGTACGTTAAACATAAGTTTAATCCTGCTATCAATCAAACTGTTTAGATCCTTAAACCCCTCTAGTTCAGGCAGGAACCTGGAGGGGTAAGCAAGGATCACTTCTTTGGTTTTCAGAAACTGATTCGAATGAGGCTTCCGTCAGCGAAGACTCGCCTATTTTTCTTTACTGCTTTTCTATTGGCGTCGTAAGATGTAACTTAGTCAGAAAAGGCTTATTTGAACTGATGTAACCGTAGTAACGGTCCAGTTCATTTTCTCTCTGAGGAGAATGGACGTCGAAATCACCTGCATTCTGATCTGCAGAAACATTGTTGTATATTGTACATACGAAAATAGGAATTTCTGGTTAAATTAAACAAAGAAAAGACGAAAAAAATGACAAAGGACTTTTTTCCCGGTAAAAGCGAAAAGAAGTTAAAAAATGGAAGAGAGGGTTTCCAGTCAAGGAAGCAGGGAGAGAATAAAGAAATATATAACAAAGGTCCGTTATCAGATCAAAAGATAAAGATGCGGAGGTGTGTCGTCAATACAAAAGCCAGAGGGTCAAGTTGTCAGAGTCAGTTAGTCAGTCAGACAGGGGACGAGTCAGACAGCGGACAGCGAACTGAGTGACTGACGCTCACAGTCCGTCGTGGCCAAGGGCGATGAGACACCACCAGCCACCCCTTTACCTCAACATCGCCAGATCCCAACAGTAGTAGTAGTAGTCATCGTCAATCCTAGGGCATTCCTATTGTCACGCTCACCACCCACAGCCGAGAAGAGAAATAAAGTCAACTCCTACTAATGCCAAATGTTGTAGATTTCATTAAGCGACCACTACATATATTGTCTAGCGTTAGTGACGATACCCGCTACATATACAGATACACGAAGTAGGGCCATGAATTTAACATATAGAAATTGATGCCAGTATGCAACAACATCTTCCGAAAAAAGCTGTAGCCCTGTTTCAGTAACTTTTTCCATTATTCTCTTTTTTTTTTTTTTTTAAAAAGAAATGAAATTTAAATTCCAAAATACCACTTTCAGCTCAATAACTGAATAAAGGAGAAAAAGCCAAAAATACTGACTCACCAATTTCTTCCTCTTATTTTTATTTTCTCACTTCTCGGTATGGTTAAAAAATTCAAGCAGTAGTAAGAAATTACAAACTTCTCACTTCAAATCCGAGTATGAAAGTGATTATATGTCTTCTTGATCAAGAGGTCGTGGAGGTGAAGGGAGTTAATTTTGAAAGAATTTAAAAAAATAAATAAATAAATAAATAAATTTTCTGCTCGGATGGTTTTAAGTAGCTTGAGTGTGAATTGCATTAGTTATACAGGTAAGTATAGATATTGATATAAACTGGCCTTTTCATTTCAAGTTACCTGAGTTATTTCCCTTAGATTCTAAAAGACTTCTAAATATGTTTAATATTACATTTAAACAAAGGCTATCATTTGGGGTAGATTAGAAAAATGAATGTGACTTCCAGCCGGGTGGAATGAGGTGGTATAGGATGTTAAGAGTTCTTATTTGATCGTAAGGGCTGGTTGGTTGTTTTGTTTTACACCTTTTAAGGTTATTTAATGCTGACTCAAGTGATTTTGCTTACAATACCTACTGTTGCTTAATGGGTCATAAGGATGCAACTCATATAGAGTGTCTTGGGCAAGAAAATCCTGAAGGAGCCCATCCCTTTCCAGGTCTACAACTTGTTTATATTCAATTTTCATTTTCTGTTGCCATGCCAAGGTTAAAGAGTCCAGTCTGCCTTACTATTTACTCATAGCTGAAGGGAGAATAGTTGGATGCATACCTTTCCTAAGAGTATTAGCACTATGTGATATGCAAAGAGCCTTGTCTAAGATTTGAACTTAGATCTCCAAGTCAATTTTCTATGAAGATAAGCATTATGCAAATAAGTGCCTCGTAAAAAGGATACAATATAAAAGTTATAAACTTGATACTCACCTGTAATAAAGATCTTGAAAGTACACATGGGCAGGTCTTGCTAAATTCTGTAAATACTTCCTGGAAGGGAGGAAAAAAAAAAAAAAGATTTATTTTCTTTACACAATGGTGTAGAGTAGCTAACACTCTTTCAGATAGACTGGCTAATAGCCATAAATAGCCTATGATTAAAGTAGATTAACTAACTGAATAATATTCAGACTGATTTTGCTGCATTGGCTATACTGAACTGACCCTCCTCTATTTAGTGTAAATTTTGTCTTGTTTGTACTTATTTGTTCTGTATTTTGTATGTACCAGTTTGGCACCGGATGCTGGTGCTTAATAAATGTATTAACCACATGATTCTTCTGTGTATCTTTTCCACCTTGCGATACAAGTGTGTGTGTGTGTGTGTGTGTGTGTGTGTGTGCGTGAGTGAGAGAGGAGGAGGAGGGGAGAGAGAGAGAAAGAGAGAGGGGGAGAGACCCTCCTCCATTTTGTGTAAGTTTTGTCTTGTTAGCTGCTTGTACTTATTTGTTCTATGTTTTGTATGTACCAGTTTGGCACTGGATGCTGGTGCTTAATAAATGTATTAACCACACGATTCTTCTGTGTATCTTTTCCACCTTGCGATGCAACAGATAAGAATAATAATTATAAAAGTCTAGACATTTTACTTTGCTACCATATGCCCATACTTAATATTCTTATCCCAGATACCGTAAATCCTCAAGTATAATCCACCCCTTTTCCCCAAAATTTAATGGTCAAAATCCCTAGTGCGTACTATATACGAGGTTAAAAACGAAAATATTTTCTAAGCAATGTCCGAGTCTATATACACATTTTATGATTAGTATTATCTGTGTTATTTGGACTATTGTCCCCATCTTCATTGTTATTTGTACAACTTTTCGGCCGATATGCCCTCCGGCCTTCTTCAGGTATTTCTTGTCGGAACGTTGTAAAACATGCAGTTGTATTGATTCGAACAAATTTTCACTGTAGATTTACAGTGAAATGAAAATGGCTGACCAAAAGAAACAGTTTCCTCAAAGTGAAACAAACAAGTGGAGGTTACTCTTTTATTTAACTAATGTTCAGATTACCCATAAAAAAACCTCTCAATTCTGAAGAATAATTAAAGTTCCAATTACCGTCGAACTGGGAAGACAAGGCAACAAACGGTTGTAACTTAAATACAAACCCGAATGTCACAAAGTCTACTGCAGAATGACAGGATATATATATATATATTTACCAACCCCTCCGCACGAGCAGGATGCGACACAAGGTCAATTTCTTAAGCGGAGTTTAACAGGTTTGAATTTAGAGTTTTCCTTCTCCTAGACCGGTTGCCTAACCAAGGTTAAAGAGCCCAGTCTGCCCTACTATTTACCCATAACTGGAGGGAGAGTAGAATTCATACCTTTCCCAAGGGTATTAGCGCTAAGTGAAATGCAATTACCACGTCCAGGATTTGAACTCAGGGCGACGAGTCCATTTCCCATGACTTTAACCATTACACCACACGCCTCCTATATATATAAGACTCCACAATGTCATTGAAATCAAGCAGTCAAGCAGCCAATCAGAACTCAAGGAATGGAATGACCCAAATCACCCAAATTCATGAATGGGTCATTCTTGATTTCTATATATACCAACTGTCTTGGACACTGCTTAAGTTGTACTTAGCTGCTGTTATTCAAACTAACAGTAGACTTACTGACTTCATTATTACTCAAGTCACAATCCCCTTAGTTATTTACATCACATTCTCCATGATTTTATTTTTATTTAAACCTCAATTACAAATAAAATTGTTTTTACATTATTAATACTGTTGATAATATCTCCATACAAATAACATGCAATTGTATTTATATATAAAACAAAATAGCAGTTTACAGTGTGAATGGGAAGGATAATTTGCATATTGATATGAAAAATTTGATTTTAATAAATATCTGCTTAGTATTATTGATTTCTAATTGTTTGGTTTTATCTTAATGAATATGAGCAAAAATCTCTTCAATAAATCTTAGAAGAAATCCATTAACAATAAGAAATAACTGACTTCAATAAATTCAACTTTAGAATGGAATTGTTTAGATGAATAAAAGAATTTAAAAATAAACTTACTAGCATGTTATGCAAAGAGGTAATCTCTGTAATGAAGGTGACTGTCTGTAATCGACGGAGAAGTTGATGTTCCATGTAATACAGAGCCTCTTTCCGGCTTTTGATCATTGTATAACGGGGGAATGTAGGAGGCAAAAGACGCTGATTTACGAGAGGTTCAAATCCCATTATAGTTGGATAATCTGAAAGTAAAAGGAATATTTTCAATTAGTTCTTTAAACATATGTCTTAAGAAGATTTTTGTGCTTTCTTATAAAGATAAAGAACTGTGATGAGTTCCAAAATTCTGATTATTAAATCATATCATTTAATCAATAAAAATCAAAAATTAAATTTTGTACCTTTCCTAATTATAAAACGTACAAAAGTATATACAAAATTTTTTTTTTCAATAATATATTTTCTGAGTCCTATATCGACTCCTTTACATATATATATATATATATGAGGAAGAATGAATAAAGAAAAGAAAGAACAGAATGGATAATAAAAGATGAATTTAATCAATATCACTTACACATGTGTTTCGGTCAGTTCATCTCTGTGTATACAGTTCAAACTATTATTATCATTAAATAAACAAATGAAATGAAATAATAATAGAAAAATGTGAAAATATTCCATACACAGAGAAAATTCGACTTTCATCAGAGTGAAATTCTATTTTGAATGAAAAAATTTGTTGGGGAAAAACGGAGAATTTTTTAGAAATGTTCGAAGAGAATTTTTTAAAAATCACTTTTGGAACACTGAAATAGAAGTTAGCCAATCTTGAGAATTTGAATATTTGATTTTCCTAGGAGTTATGGTTGAACCGTGTACACAGAGATGAACTGACCGAAACACATGTGTAAGTGATATTGATTAAATTCATCTTTTATTATCCATTCTGTTCTTTCTTTTCTTTATTCATTCTTCCTCATATTGTCGGATTCATTTCCAATTCCATTTTTACATTATATATATATAAAGCAATAATCGCCTGTTTACAGACTGGATCTCTCTGGTGACCGTAAAATATATAAACATATGTAATATAAAGATTTTTGAAGGCAATTTACAATGCAATATGTGTTGAAAATTATATTTATTTAACTTTTTTTTTTTTTTTTTTTCAAAACTAAATATTTTCGGAAAGTAAAATTCCATCCTCAGAGTTATTGAAAGTACTAGGTGTTTTTTTATAGTACTTATCCCACGGCGATACTGTAATCATCTGTTGTTTTAAGAAGTTGAGGAACGCCGTATATTTGAAATTTTCTTTTTCGGTTACTTCCGTGATGCTAAATCGGCTACCTATACTACCAATAATAATATTAATATTACTACTAATAATATTAATACTACTAATAATAATGATACCTAATGCCTAATGCCTACAACCCGTCCTTCAGGACGGGGGTCCAGTGCGCTTCGGCCACTGGACCAGTGAGATGGTAAATTATTAGCGTCGATCCCAGAGGGCCATCCCTCCAGGCAATACCTTCCCCCTTGACTTAAAGGGGCAGGGCTGGGTTTATTGCCCAGCGCCTGAGGCGCCCCCCTTGAGGGGGAATGCCGACGGGATCGACGCAATTTTTCTACCCGCCACCCATGAGTCTCGGCTTGTGGGTGGTCCCACATAAATAGGGCCTTCGTGCCTGACTCGGTACGAGTGGGGTACTGGGAAAATAAAACTAATAATAATGATAATATTACCAATAATAATACAACAATAATAATACAACAATAAGAACAACCAACCTGTTTTTGTAACTCCTCCTCCTTCAGCTTGAATTCCAAGATCCAAATCACTAGACATGGCTGGTACCAATTCTATCAATTGAGTCAACAACCTTTGGGCCTGGGGAATGCCTTCACACTACAACAAATTAAAACAGTTTTTATAATCATTTATAATTGATGAAGGTTTTCAAATTCTCACAAGTCTGTAGATTTCAAAATTCTAATATGTTTCTATCAATTCTATCAATTGAGTCAATAACCTTTGGGCCTGGGGAATATATGCTCCCCCACCGCCCAGGGGGTTGAGCACTTTGGAGGGGATTTGCTGACGACCGCCCACTAAAGCGTAAAAGCAACGCTCTCCTATAAAAGGGATGGAGCACTCTATGGTGGCCTTTACATACAAACAGATGTGTGTATTAAAACAGTTAAAAAATCGCCTTCCCATTCTGTAGAGCGGGCAAGCTGTCCGATTGATGCTGAATTGATCAGGTTTCTATCCTGGCTGTAGGTAGCTTACAAATGTCTAGCCACACTGAAAAGACATGATACGTCGAAACACGGTTGTCTGTGGATGACATATATATATATATATATATATATATATATATATATGGTGACTTTTACTACACAACAGTATGAGAAGTAAACAAACAAACAATGTGTTTTGATATGGCTTTTTTTAACCGACAATTTTTGGAAGAATATGTGCTTAATTGAAGTCGTACCTAATTTTGAAAATTAATAATTAATGAATTAGGCGGGCATACCTATTCAAATGTAAGGCTAAACAAATCGAGAAAAATCAATCTCTGTATGTACATCATCAGCAGAACTATATACAGGAAGACCGCTTTGTGTGTGATCCGAATCCTGACTGTCAAGCTGACAGGTGGGGACTATATATATATATATATATATATATATATATATATATATATTCACCTACATTGGAAGGTTACTCTGAGCCTTCTAACATATTATAAAAATGCATGCTATTCGTATATATGTATCCCATTGATCTTATTTATTTGCAGTTTAATTAGATATTTATTTTAATGAGATTTTATATCATTTGGATGAAAGGATCATTGGAAACTACAGTGTAAAAATTACCTAATGAAACTTAATTTGTATTCCATTGATCTTATCTATTTGCAGTTTAATTAGATATTTATTTTAATGAGATTCTATATCATTTGGATGAAAGGATCATTGGAAACTACAGTGTAAAAATTACCTAATAAAACTTAATTTGTATTCCATTGATCTTATTTATTTGCAGTTTAATTAGATATTTATTTTAATGAGATTTTATATCATTTGGATGAAAGAATCATTGGAAACTACAGTGTAAAAATTACCTAATGAAACTTAATTTGTATTCCATTGATCTTATTTATTTGAAGTTTAATTAGATATTTATTTTAATGAGATTTTATATCATTTGGATGAAAGAATCATTGGAAACTACAGTGTAAAAATTACCTAATAAAACTTAATTTGTATTCCATTGATCTTATTTATTTGCAGTTTAATTAGATATTTATTTTAATGAGATTTTATATCATTTGGATGAAAGGATCATTGGAAACTACAGTGTAAAAATTACCTAATGAAACTTAATTTGTATTCCATTGATCTTATTTATTTGCAGTTTAATTAGATATTTATTTTAATGAGATTTTATATCATTTGGATGAAAGAATCATTGGAAACTACAGTGTAAAAAATTACCTAATAAAACTTAATTTGTATTCCATTGATCTTATCTATTTGCAGTTTAATTAGATATTTATTTTAATGAGATTTTATATCATTTGGATGAAAGGATCATTGGAAACTACAGTGTAAAAATTACCTAATAAAACTTAATTTGTATTCCATTGATCTTATTTATTTGCAGTTTAATTAGATATTTATTTTAATGAGATTTTATATCATTTGGATGAAAGGATCATTGGAAACTACAGTGTAAAAATTACCTAATGAAACTTAATTTGTATTCCATTGATCTTATTTATTTGCAGTTTAATTAGATATTTATTTTAATGAGATTTTATATCATTTGGATGAAAGGATCATTGGAAACTACAGTGTAAAAATTACCTAATGAAACTTAATTTGTATTCCATTGATCTTATTTATTTGCAGTTTAATTAGATATTTATTTTAATGAGATTTTATATCATTTGGATGAAAGGATCATTGGAAACTACAGTGTAAAAATTACCTAATGAAACTTAATTTGTATCCCATTGATCTTATTTATTTGCAGTTTAATTAGATATTTATTTTAATGAGATTTTATATCATTTGGATGAAAGGATCATTGGAAACTACAGTGTAAAAATTACCTAATGAAACTTAATTTTATGTTTCATGTAAAGATTATTGTAATCTGTTCACTATTGTTTGCATCCTTCCATCTACAAGAGACGATGGAGTAGTGTCTTTTTTTTTTTTAGTGGAACAACGTAGCCAGGGCTGTTTGGTATGGAGGATGAGCTGATGCCTACACAGCAAATCACCCCCTGTCCACACTGCCGCTGTGATCCAAAGGAAAGATAAGAAGCCAATGCAGTTTCGTAGCGGTAGTGTCACAGTAGTTGCTGGGTAACACTGGAATTCAGCATCACACCAACTTAGAGACTAAGGCTCCAGATTAGTTTTCAGGATTTACTCCCCTACCCCAGCCTTTCCTTTGTACACTCCTTATAAATAGATTATAAAAATGCATAGACTTTATGAGATTTGTAGGTCATAATCATTTAATTGGAATAAAGAGGATTTAGAGGTGCCAAAAATAGCGGAGTGGAGTCAGGGTCTTTTTTTTCCGACTCCACAAACCTGGGTATATGTGACTATAGTCAAATTCGTGAAACTATAGAAGGAAAAAAATAGAAAAAAAATAAATGTTTGTTCTGCTTATGATCAGTCTTTCAATCTACAGTCTGTTTAAGATTGGTTTGGTTTCAAGTAAATGTTCTTTGTTGAGGGGGGCAAAAAGAAGCGAGTCAAATGCCTTATTCACAGGCTACAACACTGTCGTCGTCATCCAGCAGCTGAAGTCGCAACACTGTTACTACCATCACCCCACTTCTACTTATACTGCCGTTTTCCCTTATCATCCGGGGACATCAGTTGAACCTCGCGCCCAACCAGTGCCCAAATCGCATTAACTTTGCATTCTGGAGGGCGTGGGTTCGACTTTGGCAGGCAAGACACTCACTCTTTTTCCAAATGAGTACGGTGGTACTCGTTCTCCGTTACACTCCCCCCTGATGTCCTCATCACAAAACATGCAGGTGGGTGCTGGCCTCTTTGTTCGGGCGTTCCCTTGAAGTAGGAGAACTGTTGCTTCTTCGTCACAGAAACTATATCACATGTGCTGCATTGACAACTCCCCCACCCCAATTATTCTGAGATTAAAACAATACTTACTTTTTCTTTACTGAAAGACATCAGCACAGTCAAAAACATTCGATAAAATTTGATTCTGTTGTAAACAGCAACGGATAAATTGTGCTGAAAAAGGAATAAAAAGATTTTGTTCATCTTTTGCTTGAATATAAAAACTGATTAACAAAAATAAATAAAAATATACAACTTTCCATAATCTATTTTTGTCTGTAAAATGAGTTCTAGAGTTTCCCTTACTCCTAAAAATTGGTTTATAAAAGCATTTAGGCATAATGTTAACCAATTTTAAGTTATTAATGATTCCTGATTTGCCAAATTCTAACTGAATTTTAGGTAATTTATGAGGAAGTGTGTCCCGGTCTCCCGCCTCAAAAACTGCTACCCCAGCTCGTCGTAATTCTTGTTTATTTATCGTAATTCTTGTTAATGTTTAGATATGAAGATGGAAATATAGTTTTGAATAGACTGAGATAGATAGATAAACAAAATAATATAGATAGATAAGAACAAATGGAGATAGATAGATATTTTCGACAAGTAAATGTATTGGGGGGGGGGTTGCTTTTTTTTTTGTCGTAATTCTTGTTTATTTAAACTAAAAACAAGACATTAAACAAACATGAATAAAAAAAAATCTTAGTATCTAAAGTAATATAGATAAATATGAACAAATTGAGATAGATAGATAGATGGATAATTTTGAATAGACTGAGCTGGGTTGTTATTTTAATAGTCACCAGGCAGCAACTCCTGAGGCAGGAGACCGGGACGCACTTCCTCATAAATTACCGAATTATAATTACCCAATTTTCTTTACAGGATTTTTGCAAACGGGAAGAATTATTATTCCTATTTAATTTTAAGATTAAAAAAAAAAAAAAAAAAAAAGATAAAAAAATCCACGTCTACTCACCTCTAATTCAGTGTCAGAGTCCCTTTGAGTGCCAGGTTTACTTCGAGTATTCTATCATAGGAAAAAAAGAAAAAAAAAAAAAGAAAAAAAAAGTTAAATTACAATACATTATCTATTTTAAAAATCGAATTTATAAAAAGGCATCTTCAACAGCCTCTACTTAATATGCATTTACCCATTCTCCCTCCAGCTATGGGTAAATAGTAGGGCAAACAGAGCTCTTCAACTTTGGTATAGCAACCAATCTAGAAAGAAAACCCTAAATCCAAACCAAAGTGTCTCTCTTCTTGTTAGTCAAAACTACTTTGAGAATTACCCCCTCCCCTCCCCACTATACATTTCAGTTGTTCATTCGTTGTACGTTCATATTTACACAAAGCACAATTCTACCCAATAATAAAGATTCATTCTATTCATAGAATTTATGAGAGTGAGTGAAAAAAGTAATGCCATTTTATTTATTTCATGTGAAGTTTTTTTTAATTAAAAAAAAAAATAAAACTATGGCCTACATTGAGATCTTAACAAGACTCGGAGCAAGAATCCAACGAGTAAGACCCAACTTGCCAATCGACAATGTCCTCCTTCTGCATAACAATGCTCGACCACACACAAGCATCAGGACAAGGGAGAAAATCGCCTCATTTGGGTGGACAACTTTACCGCATCCTCTATACTAACGAGATTTAGCGCTTTCAGACTATCATCTCTTTGGACTCATGAAAAAGGATTTATTCCAGTGATGAGGAAGTGAAATCTGTAGTAAAGAAGTGGCTCAAAGAACAGTCCACAGAATTTTACAAGGCAGGGATACATGCTCTCATTTGAAGGAGGAACATTGCTATTGAGATAAACAGTGGAGAGACTATGTGGAGAAGTAGGGATGTACTCCACAAAGGACCAGCTTCATTTTGATGTAGAATACATGATTTTGTGTTGGTAATTATACCTGACCTAAACAAATGGCATTACTTTTTGACTCATCTGTGGAGAAGTAGGGATGTGATCCACAGGGGACCAGCTTCATTTTGATGTATAATACATGTTCCTGTGTTGGTAATTATACCTGTCCTAAACAAAATGGCATTACTTTTTGACCCACCTTCATACATGCTCTCAATTGAAGGAGGAACATTGCTATTGAGAGAAACGGTGTTGGTAATTATACCTGTCCTAAACAAAATGGCATTATTTTGTTGAATCACCCTCGTGTAATTATAATTACCTTAATAATTCTGTTGAGTTCTTCTTCCACTTCTTTCATCATTCCAATCGCACGCACATCGGAAGTTTCAGCAGCCATTTTAAATCCATAAGTAACAGGTTGGAAATCTTCCTGAAATACAAAATATAAAACAAGTTATAAGGAGATCGGCAAATAAAATGGGGGGGGGGGGTCTGCAATGACCTGTGTAAGAATTACATTCCTTACTTTAATAGTTACCTCCCATGTTTCTCCTGTTAGACGCTAGGTGGCATTCCAAGCAGTAAGCACAAAAATCAAAACTTTTCACTCTTTGAATATTTTGCATCTCTTGTCTATGTGACAGGAGGGCTTCTTGTCCCTACAAATTTCACAAAAGGGAAGTCTGCTTGCCCCCACAACCCCACAAATGGTGTGCAGGAATTACATTCTTTACTTTAATAGTTACCTCCCACGTTTCTCCTGTTAGACGCTAGGTGGCATTCCAAGCATAAAAATCAAACTTTTCACCCTTTGAATATTTTGATCGACAATGTAACATGTATATTTTGCATCTTTTGTCTACGTGACAGGAGGGCTTCTTCTTTCCACAAAATTCACAAAAGGGAAGTTTGCTTGCCCCCACAACCCCACAAATGGTGTGTAGGAATTACATTCTTTACTTTCACACTTACCTCCTGTGTTTCTTCTGTTAGCTGCTAGGTGGCTTTCCAAGCAGTAAGCATAAAAATTAAACTTTTCACTCTTTGAATATTTTGATCAATAATGTAACACGTATATTTTGCATCTTGTGTCTACGTGACAGGAGGGCTTCTTCTTTTCAGAAAAGGGAAGTTTGCTTGCCCCCACAAATGGTGTGTAGGAATTACATTCTTTACTTTCACACTTACCTCCTGTGTTTCCTCTGTTAGCTGCTAGGTGGTGTTCCAAGCAGAACAAAAATTAAAACTTTTCACACTTTGAACATTCTGATTGACAACGAAACACGTATATTTTGCATCTTGTGTCTACCACCAGATTAAATTTAGTGTCATACCCAGAACACTTAGTCTATTTGAGGGTGAATGCTATTCAAATTTGTTGGAATATTTTTGCTATAAGGTTTTGTACAATTCCCCACCTAAATTTATGGACTAGACTAGGTGAGGTCACATGGTCTATTCCTCTGCCAATCAACAGCCATAATGTTCGGCTGATTAACTACTTAAACACTGATCCTTTCATAGTCCATTTGCAACCATTGACGAAGGAACTTACAATACTGAGGATTCTTTACCAGAGGATTACCAAGTGTTACGTTGCGATATGGTCACAGTACCAAAAGCGATATATGTAGTAGTCGGTAGTAGCCGACTACTGGACTTCAATAAACAACAGATATGTATATACAAAGATAGGACCCTTCTTTATTTCTCTTCGGTGTGTGGTAGGTGAGGGTCGTAGAGCTTCACAATGAAAATGCCGGTGGGTGGCGAAGAGTGCTGTGTTCACAATGAGTGCCCGAGGGGTGTTTGCTGATGGGAGACCGAGGTGATGCTATCGGCTGTTCGCTGGGGTCTCTGACTGTTGGCTCGAATCTTCTCGCCTTTATATTGATAGATACGCCTCCACATCTTTATCTTTTGATCTGATAATGGACATTTGTTATATATTTCTTTATCTTCTCCCTGCTAACTTTACCGGACAACCTCTCTTCCGCTTTCTCTTTCTTTTTAAATATATATTTTTATCTTTCTCTTTGTCACTCTGCTGGAAGCTTCCTTTTCCGGGTGAGGACAATACAACACAAGGATTTCCGCTAGACAAGTGCTCTTGCTTGAAAGCTAAAAGGATGGCCCATAAAAACCTAACAATGCAATTCAAATTTACAAGGGGGTGTAGGAGTTATTTTCGTATTTGCCTGGGGAGTTGTCTGCCTGTTTAATTTTGCTGGTTCCCGCTAGGGGCCTGGTGTATATAAGCGGCTGATTTGAACTTCTTCTCACTCTTTCCCTGCTGCTCGACCTACGTGAAACTATGGGTTAGACTTTGTCTACCCCCTTCTCGTTGGGGCTTCGGCCCTTAATACTGGCCACTCACTGCTAGTAAGTCTCTTATACGATATATGACTATCCTTTAGTCATGTATCCGTAACTACGTTTTTATGTACATTTAGGTATTTCTTTGATACCTAAATATCTTGTATTTTACCATTCATGAATGTGTCATTATCTCTACTCTTGTATATGTATTCATATTACTTATGTATGTATGTTTATGTACACCTCTATGTATTATGTACCCGGTTTATTCTGTGCTGTATATAAAATGTTTAGTCTATCAACCTTTGTCGGAGTTTTATCTTCAAGTATTATCACTTTGAATCTTACAGGGGCACATCAAGTAAACATTTTGAGAAGCCCTGATCTAGACTATTGTTTTTGAGATTTTGAGAAATTTAGGATGTGTAAAATTTTTTAAAAGCATGAAATATCAATTGCAATAATATGTAAAAGTAAAATCAAAATACCTCTTCAAAAGCTCCAGCCCTGTTCACACGATCCCGGATTATATCAACTATTTTCAACATGCATATGCAAAAAGCCTTTAAGTATCTGTCTTCGATGATGTATGGATTGTGCAAATAAAGATTGGTAAATACAGTCTGTGCAAGGGAATGGCCTTCCAGCCAGGTAACCTGAAAAAAAAAAAAAAGATACAACACTTGTGAAATTTGGTAACCAAAAATTACTAGTGGTAAAAAATATTACAAGGTAAATGCAGGAAACCTGACCACTCACAATATATATATATATATATATATATATATATATATGAAGTAAATGGAAGTTAATCCGACAGTATGAATTTAACATTTTTAGAAAAAACATATAATGCTTCTGTTTTTTTTTGTTTTTTTTAAATTTATTTTATTTTTAACACAGAATACGCATTTTTAAAAAAAAATTCCAGCATCGAAAACCAGCATTCGTTTAAAAACGTGCAGTTGATGGCCCTGAAAGTGAGTGACAGTGTTTGACCTCACTCTCACCTTGCCTTCCGGGGATAAATCGTGGGAACCGGAAGGCATAGAAGAACCTGTTCCAGTTTAAGAATAGTAAGGAGCTTTAGTTGAGTTTGCAGTGGACATCAGACAGAGCAGTCGGCCATGATGCTCTGTCTAAACTGTAACTCTGCATATGCGCGCTATGTTATGTCTGGGTTGGGGATTTACCGAATAAAGTAACATTAAAAGAAAATCGAAGTCTTGTGTTTACTAAAAACTAACAATGACACAGGGCTTCTGATAACGAGAAATCCCTAACAGAAACCAGACCCGAAGTCCCCAAGAAAGTCCAGACCTTAGAAGATTCCAGACCCAGACGCAAGATGTTAGAAGATATACCAAGTCAAGATGATAGAAGAACCAAAGCCGGTCAGAAGAATAGATGTCCAAGATATAGAAGCAAGTAAGAAGTAAAGAAGTAAGAAAGGGTATACAACATTATATCGATTTGGTACCGTGAAAACCTCTGTATGCAACACTATTAGATCAGCCCAAGAAGAAAATGGTGGCTGAGTTAGCAAAAAGCAGTAGAAGCAACAAGAAACAAATAAGAGCCCTCATCTAATCTCTACTCTATCTGTCTCTCTCTCTCGTATTATATACCCAAAATATGGCTTATACAACAATAACATCAAAGCATTGTGTTAAAATGCTAACTTCAATGGTGTTATGGACTAAAATTTCCCAATAATGTTACATAATTCATAAGCAGCTCATGAATTATGTAACATTTTTAAACATGTAACCTGCTGTTACTAAGAGGTCACCCATCTAAGTACTCAGCAGACTCACCATTGCTTAACTTCAGTGATCTAGAAAGTTTTTACTTACTAACAGTACACGACACCATTGAGATCAATTTTATGTCTTACCTAACAAATTTTTACTGCTAGTTTAAACCCATTATATTGTTGAATTCTTTCTTTTTTGCATAAAATATATTTTTTTCTCACTCCACTTATGAAAGCTATATTCATTTCCCAATAATGTTACATAATTCATAAGCAGCTTATGAATTATGTACGTACCTGTAGTAAGATATTTTGAACAAAATTCGTTAGATTTAAAATCAGAGGGGGGGGAAATTTCCTTAGCCATTAGGGTTATGATTAAAATGAACCAGAGATTTCTGAGTGAGTGGACTTGAAGTTGCTCGCTCTGAGGGTTGGTCTCCCCCACGGCAGTTGAAGATGGGCTGGATTGTTGAAATAAAGCCTTAGAAGAAAACAACAAATTTGTTTGTTAAGTTATTAAACAAGAAAGAACCAGCCCTATTAGATCAGCCCAAGAAGAAAATGGTGGCCGAGTTAGCAAGAAGCAGTAGAAGCAACGAGAAACAAATAAGAGCCCTCATCTCATCTCTACTCTATCTGTCTCTCTCTCGTATTATATACCCAAGATATGGGTTATACAACAATAACATCAAAGCATTGTGTTAAAATGCTGACCTCAATGGTGTTATGGACTGTAAACTTTGCTTTGTCAGGCACACAGACCCTGTGTCACATCCTATTCATGCAGAGCAGTTGGTAAATATGTATGTATATAACAATAAAGATGAGTTTAACAGTCTGAAAAATCTAAATAATACCAATTATCAAGCCTCATCAAGAATTCAGACAAATAACCCCAGACAAAAAAGAAACACCTAAAGAAGGCCGGAAGACACATTGACTGAAATGTTATGCATATAACAATAGAGATGAGGACAATAGTCGAAATAAACAATTTATCAAGCCTCATCTCAAAACTTTAGAGAAATAGTGTAGATAACATTAAAGATGAGGACAATAGTCCGAATAATACAAATTATTAAGCCTCATCTAAAAAATTCAGAGAAATAGTGTAGATTACAATAAAGATGAGGATAATAGTCCGAATAATACAAATAATACAAAGCACTTCATATTGTTTTAAATATTTATACAAATGCGTATGAGTAGCACAAGGATCTGTGTGGTAAAGTAAGGAGCTGATGGTAGGTGTGGCGCTCCACCTCAGATGCTAAAAAACAATCTCCTTGGTCTAGCGCTATTGAAAAGGGGATTGACTCCCTCGCTGACTGGCTGATACTGACTTTAGGCCGCCCCGTCGACTTTACTTACTTACAATAAAGATGAGGACAATAGTCTGAATAATCCAAATAATACTAATTATCAAGCCTCATCTAAAAAATTCAGAGAAATAGTGTAGATAATAATAAAGATGATAACAATAGTCTGAATAATCCAAATAATACCAATTATCAAGCCTCATCTCACAAATTCAGACAAATATAATCTAGATAAGTCTACAGTTTGGCCTTTGGTAGACAAACTATGTGCTATGAAAGATGAGGACAAAAGTCTGAAAAATTCAAATAATACTAATTATCAAGCCTCATCTAAAAAAGTTAGATAAATATAATCTAGATAAGTCTACAGTTTGGCCTTTGGTAGACAAACTATGTGCTATGAAAGATGAGGACAAAAGTCTGAACAATTCAAATAATACTAATTATCAAGCCTCATCTAAAAAAGTTAGACAAATATAATCTAGATAAGTCTACAGTTTGGCCTTTGGTAGACAAACTATGTGCTATGAAAGATGAGGACCAAAGTCTGAAAAATTCAAATGATACTAATTATCAAGCCTCATCTCAAAAATGCAGAATAATAGTGTAGATAACATTAAAGATGAGGACAGCAGTTTGAAAAATCCAAATAATAAAAAATTACCAAGCCTTATTTGAAAAAATCAGACAAATAATGCGGAATGTTGTTGGTGTCTGTAATTGATAGAATAAATATTGTCTGTTTTTAAAAAAACTAAAAAACTGTACTTACCAGACAGGCTAAAGTTGCATCCATGATCCCAATTAATTCAGGGTAAGCTAGATCTTTTATTTTTACAGTCCCGGCCTGAAAAAACAAAAATTAATTTAGTTGAAGTAATTATGTTTACAGAAAATTTCAGGAGTCTCGGAGTCAGAAGCAATTAAAGGGTCACTGGAGTCTGTAAAACTATACTGACTCCAGTTGAATTTACACTTTATATGGTCCCAGTTTAATTTTGTAAAGTCATACAGTGCACAATCCTTAAAAACAGATTTGTTCTATTATTATTAAGAAATTATAGAGACATACATAAATATCTTTATTTATACTAGCAACTATATGCACCCACCGGGTGCAACTATTTAAGTGTTAATGTAATAAGATATTAGATTAAATTAACAAGGCTAATGAAACTAAATAATAATGCAGATAAAAAGATTTGAAACAGAGGTGGGTATAATTGAAAAATAGAACAACTGAAACTTACTCTTCCATCACTGTCGTCTTTCATTGTTAAATTTTCATAATTTAACTATTTAGTTAAAATAGGAAGTAAAGAAAGAAATTTTATTTCTTCCTCTTAATGGATTTCTTTTTAAGATTTATCCTCGAGATTTTTGCTCATATTTATTAAGATAAAACCAAATAGAAATCAATAATACTAAGCATATATTTATAATATCAATGTGCAAATTTGTCTTCCCGTTCACACTGTAAACAGTTTTTTTGTTGTATATATAAATACAATTGCATGTTATTAGTATGTAGATATGGTCAACAGTATTAATAATGTAAAACAATTTATTAATAATTGAGGTTTAAATAAAAATAAAATCATGGAGAATGTAATGCAAATGACTGAGGGAATTGTGACTTGAGTAGTAATATAGTTTCAATTACAGATAAACACACAATCTTCATTATATTAAGATTTACTGCCCATAATTTTACAGATAAATATAGAAGAAAAATAAGAGGGGAAAACAAATTTGGTGGAGTTTTTATAATGTTTGCAGTTTTGAAATTTGTCGTCTGTTTCACTTTCAATTTGTTTTTGGTTGTGTCCCTTTGGAGTTGTGTTAAGTGATTTTTGTACCCAAAATTCATAGTTTGCTACCCACTTTTCATAATTATTCATACGTTTTGTAGATTTTTCATTATTTTTTTTACCATGACCCAAAATTCATAGCCTGCAATAGTATTTCTACCCACTTTTCATAATTATTCATACTTTTTGTAGATTTTTCATTATTTTTTTTACCATGACCCAAAATTCATAGCCTGCAATAGTATTTCTACCCACTTTTCATAATTATTCATACTTTTTGTAGATTTTTCATTTTTTTACCATGACCCAAAATTCATAGCCTGCAATAATATTTCTACTCACTTTTCATAATTATTCATACTTTTTGTACATTTTTCATTATTTTTTTTACCATGACCCAAAATTCATAGCCTGCAATAGTTTTTCTATCACTTTTCATAATTCTTCATACATTTTGTACATTTTTCATTATTTTTTTACCATGAATTTGTTTGCCTAGAATGATCTTGTTAAAGACAAAAGAGAAGCTGTGAAATTCCTACAAGATATAGGTATACTTCATAGATTGAAAATGTAATGCTAGGCACCAAATGGTTTTAAAATTTTTGGACAATGACGATATATGGAGATGTAGAGGTAATGGCTGTAATCAGAATTTGTCTCTAAAATCAGAAACATGGCAGGATGTCATATGACTTACCATCAGGTTATTATTTATTTACAACTGGTCATATGAACTGAACACCTGCCTATTTTTCCAATGTAAGTTGGAAATTTCAGAATACTCTGCCATAAACTGGAGAAACTTATTAAGAGAAGTCTGTGCTGAGAGTTTATTAAAAGAAAATCACTGTAAATGGAGAACGACAAAGAAAGTAATACTTTAAATCAAATTCTTAATGATATAGTTGACTCACAATAAAGCATTTTTCAAACCCATTGCTTAATAGTCTTATTTTTTTAAGGTATAACAATTTATAAAAATACCATTCTAAAGGGACACAATGAAAAAAGAAAAAAGTGAAACAGTGAAGAAATTTCCAGTGTCATAATTTTAAGATTTTTTTTAAAATAGAAGGAAAAAAAAAGATTTTAAAATTAGGACAAAAATATTTTTTAAAATAGAAGGAAAATAAAGATTAAAAAAAAAAAAAAAAAAAAAGAAAAAAAAAAAGATTTTTTTTAAAATTTAAAAACGAAAAGATTTTTAAGAGCAAGAAGGAAAAAAAAGAAAGATTTACAATACCAAACAAAAAAACGATTTTTAAAAAGGGATGAAAAATAAGATTTTAAAAAAGGGAAAAAAAATTTAAAAAAATGAAGGAAAAAAGATTTTTTTAAATGAAAAGATAAAAAAAAGAAAAGAGAGAAAAAAAAAGAAAAAAAAAAGAGAAAAAAAGAGAAAGAGAAGAAAAAAAAAAGAAAAAAAGAGAAAGAGAAAAAGAAATATTAATTTTCATCTGAAAAGAATTACCTGAATAGATTGCTCAAAATTCAATACTTTTCTTTTTGTCTGATTACAAAGCATCCCAGCATCCATTTTAGGATCCATCATCTCAATAGCCGACATTGCCTCAAACAGACTGAAACTAAAAAAAAGAAATATATTTAATAATGCATTTCAAAAGGATTTTCACTTTTACAGACATTCACTCCAAAGCTTATTTCATAAACACACATCTAAAGACAATCTATGATTCTACTGTATTATTAATATTATTATTATTGTTTTATATTAGGTTGTATCAAAAGGATCTTTATTTTTGAAAGACCTTTATACTACAAAGCTTATTACATATTCACATCTAAAGACAATCTATGACTCTACATTATTATTATTGTTTTATATTAGGTTGTATCAAAAGGATCTTTATTTTTGAAAGACCTTTATACTACAAAGCTTATTACATATTCACATCTAAAGAAAATCTATGACTCTACATTATTATTATTATTTTATATTAGGTTGTATCAAAAGGATCTTTATTTTTGAAAGACCTTTATACTCCAAAGCTTATTACATATACACATCTAAAGACAATCTATGACTCTTAATGGTAGCTCCATTGAGCTAATGTTTTACAATTAAACTATCAGTTACAGTCCTATTTTGAACCAGAGCACACCATGATTGTGGTGTTAAAACATTCATTTAAGACTGGTGAATCTGTAATTGCTACACAGAGAGCTTTTAGTGATCATTTCATTTTACGTCGGAATGATGCTGTTTTGGATAGAAAAAGCGGTAATCTGAACATTAGCTACATAAATGAGAGTAACCTCCCCTTTTCTACACTGAAAATACGAATCAATACAACTGCATGTTTTAACATGAAAATATAAAATGTGTTCTTAATTAATGCTTGGGCATTATTTGAAATGAACTTAATTGTTATTAAGAACACATTTTATGATATTTTTGTGTTAAAACATGCAGTTGTATGGATTCGAACAAATTCATATTTTAAGTGTAAATTTACGGTGAAATGAAAATGGACAACCAAAACATAAGGTTTCCTTAAAGTGAAAAAACAAGGGAGGTTACTCTCATTTATGTAGCTAATGTTCAGATTACCGAAAAATCAATACTGCTATGGGTTGAAAATTCTATTCAAAACAGCATCATTCTGATATAAGATGAAATGGGTATAAAAAGCTTTCTGTGTAGCAATTACAGATTCACCAATCTGAAAAAAAATTATTTTCTATCCGAAACAACATCATAAGGAGTTGATATGGGTTGAAAATTCTATTCAAAACAGCATCATTCTGATATAAGATGAAATGGGTATGAAAAGCTTTCTGTGTAGCAATTACAGATTCACCAATCTGAAAAAAAAAAAAAAAAAAAAAAAAAAAAAAAAAAAAAAAATTCAACAGCAAAAAACATGATATTCACCAGTCCATCTCATGATCGTAATTCATCTTTTTTGGATAAAGAAAAACAAAGTTAAGACATTAGCTTGATGACTTGATCACTTACACCACACAGGTAACAGTTTAAAATGTATGAGGCATTTCTGCTACATCCTGTTGTTGTTGTTGGCTGTCAACTCGTACTCGAGTAAGACCATTTCCGGTTTTTCCCTTCGGTTTTTTTAATTTTTTTTATTATTATTATTGTTATTAGCAAAAAGTCCTCCGGTGTAAAAATTGATTTTTGAAAGATTTTGCCTGAAAGGATGGGAGTTTAAAGTCAGACGGTTATCCTAAGTAAGTAAAATCATCAAATTTATCAGTTATCCTAAGTAAGTAAAATCATCAAATTTATCAGTTATCCTAAGTAAGTAAAATCATCAAATTTATCGGTTATCCTAAGTAAGTAAAATCATCAAATTTATCGGTTATCCTAAGTAAGTAAAATCATCAAATTTATCAGTTATCCTAAGTAAGTAAAATCATCAAATTTATCGGTTATCCTAAGTAAGTAAAATCATCAAATTTATCAAAGGAGTAAAACAAAATAAAATAATTTGAAATGGAAACTATAGAATACTAAGTCCAATTACCGTCGAATTGGCAAGACAAGACGGCAAACAGTCGTAACTGAATACAATTCTGAGATGCCGTAAAGACCACTGAAAAGTGGCAGGATTTATGGAGCCTCAGAGGGCCCTACAAACTAAACAGCCAATCAGGACTCGGGGAATGGACTCACCCAAATGCATGGGTGGACTGTTCTGAATTCCCATAAATACCAGTTGTCCTGACACTGGTGCAGTTAGGCTTGGCCAGTCACATTGCTCAAACCAATTGTTGACTAACTGACTTACTTCAATAGAAACTTAGTTCTCTCTCCCCCACCCTCAAATAAAATATTGCATGCATCTATTAATTAGATAATCATTTTGAATATTTTACACAAAATCGTAAGTTTTTATTTATTTGTAAACTTTTTAGTTCAGCTCTTGATACTAAAAAAATGACTATTTCTTCTTTGTAAATAATTTTCTCATAAAATTCTATACGTTAGATAGCTTAAATACATATCAAAATAAAACAAACTATATATAAATATATAATACTGGGCATGTATTTATTAAAACTTGTTTTAAAAAACAATAAGGACAGTCTAAATTTGCATACTCAAATTTTGAGTGTATATTATATAAAGTTGTTCTTTATTCTATGTATTGACGATTTTGGGTAATGGGACGTAAGCAGTGACGTAGTTTCGGTTACAGACAAATTGAGACATGCACCCTCTTGGCGCAAGTATTTAAGTTTTAATATAACAAAATATATTGAATTAGAAAGACTAACGAAACTAAATAAGAACGAATATCAAATATTACTTATTTTAAATGTTATTTTAATGGATTTCTATATAACATTATATATAGCTTTGTTTTTAATACATTTGAGAATAGTATGTTAGTATTAGAAATCGGTAAAAACAAATGATTATTTATTAAACCCAGTATTGTTAAAATCATGATGCAAATTATTCCCACCATATACTATGTAAATCTTTATTTCTTAAGAGATATATAACACATATTTCAGGATTTTAAATGCATTGATAATATGGGTAGTTTTGTGGTAAATCTAGCTCAGCTAGACTTTAATAGAGGCATCATTAATAAATAAGATGCTAATTAAGATTAAATAAAGACTATTTCATAATCGTTGTGAAGATAACTTAAATAATTAAGAAAATCATGACATCAGTGGTGATGTAGTTTCTGTTACAGACGGACAGTTATATAATCTCCATTATAATAAGAAATAGGGCCGGGTTAGCTCAGTCAGTAGAGCGTTCAGCTAGAAACCACAAGGTTCCTAGTTCGATACCGGCCCTCGCCAACTCAGCGTTATGAGTAGCACAGGGATCTGTGCGGTAAAGTAAGGAGCTGATGGTAGGTGTGGCGCTCCACCTCAGATGCAAAAACAATATCCTTGGTCTAGTGCTAGTGAACAGGGGATAGACTCCCTCGCTGATTGGCTGATACTGACATTAGGCTGCCCCGACGACTTTACTTACTTTATAATAAGAAATAGATATATTAGGAGGTGTTTGTTGTGTAATGGTTATCGTCATAGGAAATGGACACGGCTACTTAAGTTTAAATCTTGGACGAGGCTGTTAACCTTTCACATAGCACTAATACCTTTGGAAAAGGTATGCACCCAACTATAGGGCACACTGGTTTTTTTTAACCTTGGTTAGGCAACTAACCTAGAAGAAGAAAAAACAGAATTCAAACCTGCTAAACTCCACTTAAGAAATAGACAGGTTGCTATGTCCATTTCCTATGATGAAAAAAGATACACTATATGTGTGTCCTCATCCTAGTTTGGTGTTTAGTAAATAACAATTTATGAGTGAAAAAATATAATTACGAGGAATCCCGAAGGAGCTCTCCAAGTCTGAGATCGGCACATGCCCTTGTGAATTCATGGGTGATGTCCGCCCATTGATAGGTAGGCCTGCTTGGCTGTTGAATCTGCTCAGGAGGAGGTGCCAGCTCATTTTCTCTGAAGTTAGAAAAACACACAAGAAAACACTTTTAAAAAAATGAAAATTTGAATTTGGATTTTTTTTTTTAAAAAGACAAAACAAAATAAAAGATAGAAGAGAAATTGTAACCACACAAATAAAAACATAAGCACGTCATTTCTGAAAATAAACTCTAATGATGAAGCTCTTGCTTCGAAATCGATAAGACAAAAATAACATCTTTTTGTTTTTATTTTTCATACGCATTGTACTGGCCTTCAAAATATTAATATATCATAACATACTTAACAATGCTTCAAGCAAATTACCAATTGCTTTTAAAATAAAAGATACAAAATGATAACAAGGCCATTGAATATACAGCAATACATGGATAGTTTGTTTTTGATTGGTTTAGTTTATTTAACAGCATATCAACTCCTTATGGGTTATTTAGTGCATGTTTGTTTCATTTTTTGACCAAAACAAGACATCCACCATAAACAACAATCTCATTCTTTCCAAAAATATGCTAAGTTAATAATGTTATTTTAAAGTCGACGGGACGGCCTAAAGTCGGTATCAGCCAGTCAGCGAGGGAGTATATCCCCTTTTCAATAGCGCTAGACCAAGGAGATTTTTTTTTTAGCATGAGGTGGAGCGCCACACCTACCATCAGCTCCTTACTTTACCGCATAGATCCCTGTGCTACTCATACGCTGAGTTGGCGAGGACCGGTATCGAACTAGGAACCTTGTGGTTTCTAGCCGAACGCTCTACCGACTGAGCTAACCCGGTTTCTTTTTTGAAAATGTTCCACTACAATATATCATTGCTATTAATTCTACTCCTCATAATCTGTGTTATTTGTCAATGAAAATATTTGATTTTAAAAGACTTTTGTTTGTTTTTATCAATTTTCTAAAAGATTTACATTAATATAACATTATTACAAAATAAAAAAACAAATTATGCAAATTCTAAAAAAAAAATAAAAAAAAAAAAAATAAATAAAAAAAATAAAAAAATTGCTGCAGTGGCCTTAGTCATGGCTGTGGTTCCCTCATTTTTAAGAGGTCCACCAAGGCAATTTTTGCCAGCTCTTCGTAGGCTAAACTTATCTATATATATAAAACGAAGTTTGGTATGTACATGTCGACATATAACTCCAAAACGGGATGTCACTCAAATTCAAAATCTTGCATACACATTAATATCCTTTTAACTAAGAAACGCGCCAAATTTGGTTATTGATTTTTACTGATTAAGGGATATAATTAATTAAGCCAAAATCAACCAATTTGCGAAATTGGCCGTATAAAAGCTCCTGCTGATAATAAAATATTGTTCACTGCTGCTTTTTGTTACAGTGATATCAGCAGTGAATAAATTTAAGTGAATAAATTTCGCAGTCTAAGCCATTCAGCTCGGAATTTATGGCCTATTTATGGTCCAATCTTTAAAATATTTATATGGCTAGAAAGAAAAGAAAATAATCTTTCTAAATATGTAATTTGTATGAGTTTTTATCCATTGAATTATTTTTTTACAGAGAGTTAAAAAAAGAATATTTTGCTTCGGACAGCCTATTCGAAGTAGGATTTTTTTTCATATAAAATTTTAACAAAAAATCAAATCTTATTTATCGCAATCTTTTTATTCCTGTCTTAAAAATATTCATTTGGTTAGAAATGAAATAAAATAATCTTTCTAAATATGTAATTTGTATGTGTTTTCATACATGGAATTATTTTTTACAGCGAATTAAATAACAAATCAAATGAAAACTTTTAACGATAACTCAACTTTTTTTATTAATACTTTCATTTTAGAATAATCAGTATAACTAAAATCTTTTTTGTAAGAAACTATTCATGAAATAAAAAGTAAAAGTAAAGTTGTCGGGGTGGCCTAAAGTCGGTATCAGCCAGTCAGCGAGGGAGTCTATCCCCTTTTCGTTAGACCAAGGAGATTGTTTTTAGCATCTGAGGTGGAGTGCCACACCTACCATCAGCTCCTTACTTTACCGCACAGATCCTTGTGCTACTCATACGCTGAGTTGGCGAGGACCGGTATCGAACTAGGAACCGTGTGATTTCTAGCCAAACACTCTACCGACTGAGCTAACCCGGCCCCATTATGAAATAGACATTATTAAATAAATACACAAAATGATGTAATGTTTACTTATTAGCTACTTTCTTACTTTTCGGGGTTAAAGAAGGAAATAAATCAAATTGATAAATTCGTATGTACAAGAGTTTTAGAAAATAAATAAAACACTATTATAAACAAAAAAAAAACAAAAAATGGAATACAGACAATTGTAAATATTTAATTCTTACTCCTTAACAGAGGTGCAATCGGATCTCCTCTCTT
>CM042171.1:14024926-14129815 GCA_023376005.1 Doryteuthis pealeii | reverse complement strand
AACCTCAAAATCGACTTGGGGATTTCGCAACTCTCATTAACAAATCTCTTCTACTTTTTCTAAGCGGGAATAACCAATTAACAATCAAACAGGATTTTGGGACAGATCAAAAAAACATACAGTGATTACACTGATATACATTTCTGTTTCACTTATAGAAAAAGGAATTCAATGTTAAACTCGATTTACTACAGCTTAAAAACATACGATCACGAGATAGGAAGAAAAAAACATAGGGAAAAAAAAGGATATAGACAATATTTTTTCTTTTTCTCAAATTGGTACACAAAAGTGTTGGATAGTCCTTGGTTTAAGAGTAAATACTTCGGTTAATGTTTCTGGTCCTTTATACGTTTTTTCTTATCATTTATTCTGTTTATTTCTTCTTTTACTTTGATTGGTCCCACACACATGAAAATCAAAAAAACAACCGACATCAGTTAGCTCATAGATCGTGGCACATCGTAAGGTCAGAAGTATGGGAGTGCGCCCAATGAGAAATCGAACTCATAATATGGCATACGCCTGAATATAGATACTCTCATACTCATATAGTAGATGATTATTTGTATTTACTAAGCTTAGCTTAGATGTGGCACATAGGGCCATGAGTATTGGCAGCGCACCCAGTAGAGATAAACTCACTAAACAATGAATCTGCAAAGGGTGCTCCAACTCGAGAATCTAACTCAAACTACATGGTCTGCAATCTAGCACTAACTCATTATGACACAAGTGAGGTGCTCATATACTTATAGTTAGTTATAAGCATAGCTTAGAATGTGATCAAGGATGAGTACTGGCAGCACCCAGTTGGAATCGACTCACTTAAATCACATTGCAATCTCTATCATCATGATCAATCATATACACAAAGTTGAGGTGCCCTTTTAATCACGCTATATTACTTAAAGCTAACTTAGATTGGTAAATCACAAGGGCCATGAGTATGGAGCACCCAGTGAGAATCGAACTCACTAACAATGCTTTGCGAATCTAGCTTGCTAACCATTACACCACTTAAGGTACACCCACAAAAAACCCCCCCAAAAAACTTCCAGCTCTTGCATGTATGTTTTGGTCAGCCATTTTCATTTCACGGTAAATCTACACTGAAAATACGAATTTGTTTGAATCAATACAACTGCATGTTTTAACATGAAAATATCATAAAATGTGTTCTCAATTGTGCTTGCGCATTATTTGAAATGAACTTAATTGTTATTAAGAACACATTTTATGACATTTTCGTGTTAAAACATGCAGTTGTATTGATTCAAACAAATTCCTATTTTCAGTGTAGATTTACGGTGAAATGAAAATGGCCGACCAAAACATATGGCTTCCTCAAAGTAAAACAAACAAGGGGAGGTTACTCTCATTTATGTAACTAATGTTCAGATTACCGAATATACTTACCATTTTGAGTTTCATGTTCCATCAAAAAACTGTCAGCTCTGATCAGAGTGGACACCATCCAAGCATACAGCATTTCATGAAGATACCTAACAAAACAGGTGAATACTTTTTAGGATTTTGAGATGATTATATATACTAGTACAAAATAAAAAAAACGCCCTCTGGGCGATGTAAAAATAGATTTTTAAAACATATTTCCTGAGGGTGGGAGTAAAAATTCAATGTCAGTGAGTTTGTACCTAAGTAAGTAAAATCATCAAATTCATTAAAGGATTAAAAAATAAAACAATTTGAAATGTAAACTTTAGATATGTATTAAAAATAAAACAAACTATATATAGATATATAATACCAGTCATGTATTTATTAAAACTTGTTTTAAAAAACAATGAGGACTGTCTAATGTTGCATGTTCAAATTTTGAGTGTATTTATTCTGTTATGATAATTTTGGTAATGTGACGTAAGCAGTGACGTAATTTTTGTTACAGACAAAAACCGGAAGCGAATCTCCATTATTAATTATATATATATATATATACATATATATATATAAAATACTTTTGGGCAGGGTTTTAGGTATTTACACAACCCCTCAGTAAGGAGAATAATTGGATTTATACTTTTTAAAAAAAAAAATTTTTTTTAAAGTATTTGTAATTTTTATCTAATATTTTCAAAAATTTAAATAATAAGTAATATAATTAAGTAATAAGTAATAATAATAAGTAATAGTTGGACTGAATAAAGGGTTAGGTTCAACGTTCTGTGATAGCTCCTGATTACGACAAGAAGGTTCCCCGGAGGACACATTGGTTTTGGCATCTGAGGTGGAGCACCACACCTACAATTAGCTCCTTACTTTACCGCACAGATCCTTGTGCTACTCATATGCTGATTTGGCGAGGGCCAGTATCGAATCAGGAACCTTGAGGTTCCTAGTCGAACAGTCTACCCTTCGATTATTTAATGCTGAAGTAGTCTTTTTTTCAAGTAATTATTTCTTTTTATTAATAACCATTTGTAAACAACTATATGGTTTGGTTTGTTTTGTTTTATGGTATATCAACCTCGGTGGGTCATTTAATGCCGATAAACTTGTGAAATAAATTCATTCTTAATGGATACTCAATTTTTTTTTTTATAAACACATTTTAATATTTAAACAAAAAATGGGACCCGAACAGGTACTACCACTCTGTGTTGCATACTGATCTTTTCACCGTACCAAATCTATATAACGTTATATACCTTTCTTTACTTCTTACTCTGGTCGTATTTTCTTCTGGCCGGCTTTGGTTCTATCTTCTAACATCTTGGTCTGGTCTCTTCTAAAGGTCTGGTCTTTCTTGTATGGGGATTTCGGGTCTGGTTTCTGTTAGGGATCACTCCTTATCAGAAGCCCTGTGTTATTGTTAGTTTTTAGGTAATAAACACAAGACTTCGATTTACGTTGATGTTACTTTATTTGTAAATCCCCAAACCAGACAATCTGCGCAGATGACAGGATGCGCATAGAAATGCGACTTACACCTCGAGCTCCTACCTGCTAACTGACTTAAAATTACTATATCCTTAAACCGGAAGAGGGCCTTCTATTGCCTTCCGATTCTCACGATCCATCCCCGCCAGGCGGAGTGAGAGGGAGGTCAAGCGCTGTCACTCACTCTCAAGGCCATCAGCTGTACTAATCGCCATTATGATTTCTACAATACCTTATAAAAGCATTAGGGATCCAATAATTATGTAACATCTGGACCTGGATGTAATGGCAATGAAGGTGTACTTCACACACCCCAGAGCTTAAGAATTGGAGCCTCACCACTAGATACAGTTTAGCATCATACCCAGGACAGTAATACCCACTTCTAGCATATATATGATGAAAAGAGTTTGGGGGGTTGCCATTAGAGCAATACAGTTGGGATAGGTTCTAGGAGTTGATGTGACTAGCCGATAAAAAGATTTTGATACTCACCAGAAAATGTAATGGTATTCATATGGGGCATAGAGTTCTAATTCTAGTCCAGCTAGAGTATAGTTAATCATCACATAAAGGGTGTGGTAGAGGACCCAGGTCCCAAAACAGGCTAGATGCACTTTGGTGGGCTCGGTTTTGATCAACTGGTTATGCAGGTAGGAATCCACTTTATCTGCCTGAAAATGAACAAAACAAGAGAAATTTAATAAAAAAAAAAATAAATAAAAAAAAATAAATAAAAAAAATAATAAAGAATTAAAAAGATAGAAATAAAGAAATAAAATAGAATTTATACACAGAGATGCTGATAGGTACGTGTCCTGCATCACTGATGCATAAAAATCTAAAAGAATGCAGAAAAATCATATCCATGTGTCCCAGTGTTTTTTTTTGTTTTTTTTTATCCTTTTCATTTTCAGCTAACAGTAAATACATTTCAACATTTTCTTGGAAATGAATTACACTGTATGAGAATCAAGGTAGGGGTTAGATGGCTTTAATTGTTGATAGATAAAAACTCTACAATTTATTAAGAAAGTCTAGTTGGGACCCATCGAATTTCCCGTGTACTCATTCAAATCAAATCCATGTGTCCCAGGATGCACTAAATTAAAAAGCTATCAGCCTCACTGACACGTTATTATTAACACTTTGAATGTCACATTTTCTAATTTTTAGCTGCTTCCACTGATGCCTTTTCTCAATAAACAAAAAAAAAAAAAGAAAAAAAGATACTATATTCAATTATAGTTTGTATATTCTACTATTAAGTAAAGTCGTCGGGGTAGCCTAATGTCCGTTATCAGCAATACAATGAGGGAGTCTATCCCCTTTTCACTAGCACTAGATCAAGGAGATTGTTTTTTTGCATCTGAGGTATAGCGCCACACCTACCTTCAGCTCCTTACTCTACCGAACAGATCCCTGTGCTACTCATACGCTGAGTTGATGAGGGCCGGTTTCAAACTAGGAACCTTGTGGTTTCTAGCCAAACGCTCTACCGACTGAGCTAACCCGGCCCTACACATACTATATTCAATTATATATCAATACGAATGTTCCTAAATCTTCTGTCTGTTATTATCCTGCAACATCCTCTTGTTAAAATGAGAGTCAGGGCAAAAATGTAAATCCAGATTATCTGGTGTCAGTCAATTGCAAATTACTTATTTGTCCCATTTTATTTCACCAAATTTTAAAAATTAAACATTCTAAAACGGTCTTGCATTGCTTAACTCTCAATATCCTGTTTAGAATTTTCTAAGTTGAGAACATTTCTATATATATTTATATATGAAATATTGAAAAAACAAAGGATGTTTACAAATCCATGGGCTCATCAGGAGAGAATGTGCAAACCGTTTCGGGGCCTTTCTCTCTATCTCTTTCTTTTCAATATATCATATTTACACTGTCGGATTAAGTTCCAATTTTATTTTCATATATTTATATAAAAAGATGGCTAAAAAATGACCTTTGCATCTAAAGTTACCTGTTATTTCCTTAAATCAAAGATTTCTAAATATGTTTAATATTACATTTAAACAAAGGCTATCATTTGGGGTAGATTAGGAAAATGAATGTGACTTCCGGCCGGGTGGAATGAGGAGGTATAGGAAATTAAGAGTTAAATGCCAAACGCAAGATTAAATGAATTGGAAAAAAAAAAAAAAAAATATATATATATATATATATATATATATATATATATATATATATATATTAACTTTTCTTCTGGCCATGTGTGTCATCATATTTAGGATGGCATGACCTAAAGTACCTTATCTCTATGCACCAAACTGTCTAACAAATATTTCTGTTTCATGCCATTATAAAGAAATAACTAACTGAAATATGAGTTTGTTTATAATTTTGTTTCTTTTACGATGAACTTATTTCTACCACAACAAACTTGTTACATTTTTGTGTAACATGTCATGTGTTTGTTCTATATACTTTATACATTCTGTGTTGAAAACATGTCAAATATAAAAGTTCTTATATTTAGTTGATATTAGGTCTACTCAACATTGCCCAAGTGGTTGGTTGGTTGGAATTTATGGCATGTCAACCCTTGTTGGGTTATTTTATACCAAAGACATTTTTGTTTTATTCCTTCTTGTTGGGTATTAAAATTTTTTTTTCTTTCTTTTTCAATTGCTTAGGTTATCCTATTAAAATGTTCTGAAGAAAAAAAAAATATTCTGAGAAAAAAAAAAAAATATTCTGAAGAAAAAAAAAAAAAAAAAGAAGATTATGTTCAGATTGTACAAAAAAGGCAAACAGAGTATTCCCTCTAATTCTCTCTTTCTCTACCCCCCACCCCCAAACAGAGATAAATATCCATATCTGCCTTTTGTATGCATCTATCTATCTGAATGTTCATATCTATCTATCTGAATGTTCATATCTATCTATCTATCTATCTGAATGTATGTATGCTCATATCTATCTATCTATCTATGCTCATATCTATCTATCTATGCTCATATCTATCTATCTGTCTGTCTGTCTATGCTCATATCTATCTATCTGTCTGTCTGTCTATGCTCTATGCTCATATCTATCTATCTGTCTGTCTGTCTGTCTATGCTCATATCTATCTATCTATCTGCTGCTATGCTCATATCTATCTATCTATCTGTCTGCTCTATCTATCTATCTATCTGTCTGTCTATGCTCATCTATCTATCTATCTGTCTGTCTATGCTCATATCTATCTATCTATCTATCTGTCTGTCTATGCTCATATCTATCTATCTATCTATCTGTCTGTCTATGCTCAATATCTATCTATCTATCTATCTGTCTGTCTATGCTCATATCTATTATCTGCTGTCTGTCTATGCTCATCTATCTATCTGTCTGTCTGTCTATGCTCATATGCTATATCTATCTATCTGTCTGTCTGTTATCTAATTATCTATCTGTCTGTCTGTCTATGCTATCTATCTATCTGTCTGTCTGTGCTATGCTCTATCTATCTATCTATCTGTCTGTCTGTCTATGCTCATATCTATCTATCTGTCTGTCTGTCTTATGCTCATATCTATCTATCTATCTGTCTGTCTATGCTCATATCTATCTATCTATCTGTCTGTCTGTATGCTCTATATCTATCTACTCTGTCTGTCTGTCTATGCTCATATCTATCTTCTGTCTGTCTGTCTGTCTATGCTCATATCTATCTATCTATCTATGTCTCATATCTATCTATCTAATTCCTGTCTGTCTATGCTCATATCTTATCTATCTGTCTGTCTGTTCTATGCTCATATCTATCTATCTATCTGTCTGTCTGTCTATGCTCATATCTATCTATCTATCTGTCTGTCTGTCTATGCTCATAATCTATCTATCTGTCTGTCTGTCTATGCTCATATCTATCTATCTGTCTGTCTGTATGCTCATATCTATCTATCTGCTATGCTCATATCTATCTATCTGTCTGTCTGTCTATGCTCTATCTATCTATCTGTCTGTCTGTCTATGCTCATATCTATCTATCTGTCTGTCTGTCTATGCTATATCTATCTATCTGTCTGTCTGTCTAGCTCTATCTATCTGTCTCTATATCTATGTCTGTCATCTATGCTCTATCTATCTATCTGTCTGTCTGTCTATGCTCTATATCTATCTATCTATCTGTCTGTCTGTCTATGCTCATATCTATCTATCTATCTGTCTGTCTATGCTCATATCTATCTATCTATCTGTCTGTCTGTCTATGCTCATATCTATCTATCTGTCTGTCTGTCTATCTCATATCTATCTATCTATCTATCTGTCTCTATGCTCATATCTATCTATCTATCTCTCTGTCTGTCTATGCTCATATCTATCTATCTATCTGTCTGTCTGTCTGTCTGTCTATGCTCATATCTATCTATGTCTGTCTATGCTCATATCTATCTGTCTGTCTGTCTATGCTATATATCTATCTATGTCTGTCTGTCTATGCTCATATCTATCTATCTATTCTGTCTGTCTGTCTATGCTCATATCTATCTATCTATCTGTCTGTCTGTCTATGCTCATTCTATCTATCTATCTGTCTGTCTGTCTATGCTCATATCTATCTATCTGTCTGTCCTGTCTATGCTCATATCTATCTATCTGTCTGTCTGTCTATGCTCATATCTATCTATCTATCTGTCTGTCTGCTGTCTGTCTATGCTCATATCTATCTATCTATCTTCTGTCTGTCTATGCTCATATCTATCTATATCTGTCTGTCTGTCTATGTCTATCTATCTATCTATATCTATCTATCTATCTATCTATCTGTCTGTCTGTCTATGTCTCTATGCTCATATCTATCTATCTGTCTATCTGTCTATCTGTGTCTATGCTCATATCTATCTATCTATCTGTCTGTCTGTCTATGCTCATATCTATCTATCTGTCTGTCTGTCTATGCTCATATCTATCTATCTGTCTGTTGTCTATCTCTGTCTGTCTGTCTATGCTCATATCTATCTATCTGTCTGTCTGTCTATGCCATCTATATATATCTATCTATCTGTCTGTCTATGCTCATATCTATCTATCTATCTGTCTGTCTGTCTATGCTCATATCTATCTATCTGTCTGTCTGTCTATGCTCATATCTATCTATCTGTCTGTCTGTCTGTCTATGCTCATATATTATCTGTCTGTCTGTCTATGCTCATATCTATCTATCTGTCTGTCTGTCTGTCTATGTCATGTCTCATATATCTATCTATCTGTCTGTCTGTCTATCTCTATCTATCTGCTGTCTGTCTATGGCTCATCTATCTATCTGTCTGTCTGTGTCTATGCTCATATCTATCTATCTGTCTGTCTGTCTATGCTCATATCTATCTATCGTCTGTCTGTCTGTCTATGCTCATATCTATCTATCTGTCTGTGTCTATGCTCTATCTATCTGTCTGTCTGTCTGTCTATGCTCATATCTATCTATCCTGTCTGTCTATGCTCATATCTATCTATATCTATCTATCTATCTGTCTGTCTGTCCTCATATCTATCTATCTGTCTGTCTGTCTATGCTATATCTATCTATCTGTCTGTCTGTCTATGCTCATATCTATCTATCTGTCTGTCTGTCTATATATCTATCTATTGTCTGTCTGTCTATGCTCATATCTATTCTATCTGTCTGTCTGTCTATGCTCATATCTATCTATCTGTCTGTCTGTCTATGCTCATATCTATTCTATCTGTCTGTCTGTCTATGCTATATCTATATCTATCTGTCTATCTGTCTGTCTATGCTCATATCTATCTATCTGTCTGTCTGTCTATGTATATCTATCTATCTGTCTGTCTGTTATGCTCATATCTATCTGTCTGTCTGTCTATGCATATCTATCTATCTGTCTGTCTGTCTCATCTATCTATTGTCTGTCTATGCTCATATCTATCTGTCTATTCTATCTATGTCATATGTCTATTATCTATATATGTCTGTATCTATCTATCTATCTATCCATGCTCATATCTATCTGAGTCTTTTTCTTTTGAATTCATTTTTTGTTAAAACTCATCTCTTTATCACATGATTTATGCGACTCATTTTCGAGAACAGATTCTGGTTGTGCATATACCATGTATGGTCAAACTTTAGTCTCTTGCATAATTCCCAGTGGATAACCTTTCACCCAGCAATGTCAACATAAGGACAAATAGAACAACCAAATCTAGAAAACAAAAATGAGAAAAGAAAATAAGTTTCTCTCAGGTGAGGGTCTGGTACTGAGCATCACTCATCAAGCACTTAGGTTTGGTTTGTTGTTTTTTTTATGGCATATCAACCTCCAGTGGGTCATTTAATGCCAACAAAGATTTGAAATAAATTTGCTCTTAATGGATACTCAATTTTTTTCTATAAACACATTTTTTTCTATTTAACCCAACAGGTACCACTACTCTGGGTAAGAGTGGACCAGGGAACAATGGTGATGAAAGGGTGCAACATTCCCCAGACCTCCGGAACTGGAACCTCAACAGCAGATAAGAGTTTAAGGCCATACCCAAGACATGAAGACCCTCAATCACTGCCTTCTAGTACCCATATGAAAAAAAGGGTTGGGGCTTGCCATAAGGGCAATACTATTGGGACAATCATATAGGTGCTAGGGCTTTGACTAAACTGGAACCTTAGCAGCAGATAAGAATTGAGGATCATACCCAGGACATGAAGATCCTCAGCCACTGCCTTCTAGTACCCATATGAAAAAAAAAGGTTTGGGGCTTGCCATAAGGCAATACTGTTGGGACAATTATATAGGTGCTAGGGCTTTGACTAAACTGGAACCTTAGCAGCAGATAAGAGTTTAGGTCATACCCAAGACATGAAGACCTCAGTCACTGCCTTCTAGTACCCATATGAAAAAAAAAGTTGGGGCTTGCCATAAGGGCAATAGTGTTGGGACAATTATATAGGTGCTAGGGCTGACATAGCCAGCTGATTGACCAAGCACTTAGAACCAAATCTTAGGCTGATATCAGTGCCAGTTCTAATGTAAAACAACTTGGTTTTTCTTTTTCTCACATCTGGTTAACCCTTTTAAAATAAACAAACAACACATTTTTATTTGATTATCTTCAAAGAAAATCTATTTGGGGTGGGGGGAGGGTGGGAGTATGGAGAGGTGGTGAAAAGAAGGCAACCTCAATCAGATGACCCACTCACACCTCACCATCCGATAAAAAGGAAAGAAAGAGAGAAAGAAAGATGGGAAAGGGGGGGGGGATATATTGTGGTTAAGTCAATATGGTATTTATGCTTAGTTGAATAAATACTAAGGGCTATCAGTTTTCAACATATAAGTTGTGAGTGAACAACACACACACACATTTTCCTCAGTAGCTCCTTAAAGTCTAAACAACATCCTCTCTTCAACAGACACACACATATATATATATATATATATATATATATATATGTGTATGTGTGTTGTTTGTGTGTGTGTATACAGTGTCATATATAGATAACTTCAACACACACACAACACACACACACAAACACGCACACATATATGAAAAGAACATTTTAACTGAGATTTTTTAATATATGCATATATAAAGGGCAGTTGTGTGTATATGTATGTCCAGAGGAAACTTCGAAAAAATAAAACAATTAACGACAAAGTAAATATATATATACACATTGAATATCACCAGGGCTTGGTTTGAGCAAAAATAATAGAGATTTGATTTATATTCGTGAAGATAATTAAAAAATAGAATTTAAAAAGATAACAGCATGGATTTTTTTTTTTAATTTAATATTTTAGATAGTAAACATTAACATTTCTTTTCAGAGTAGCTGGATCAATGCAAGGTCTATCTTTTTTTACATAGGGATTTAAACGGGGCATACCACGAGGATTCAACTCATGATTCAGTAATCATGGATCTGCAGGACTAACTTAAAAAATCCCCTCTCTACCCAGGCGACGCAGGGTAGCCACTGCTAGTGTTTTAATATACTCACTTTCAGTCTTATATATATATTGTCATAGAATAAATACTAAGGGCTATCAGTTTCTACATATCAAGTTTTGAGTGAACAAACACACACACACAGACATACATTTTCCTCAGTAGCTCCTTAAAGTCTAAACAACATCCTCTCTTGATAATAAGCCTTTATTTTGTTGGTGTATAAGGCGAGCAAGAATCACAGCTGGCATATCTATTGCCAATCCTATGTGACATATCAACCAATCTCCAGAAGTAAAAGACATTTGATATGTGACTCACAAGAAAATTCTTTCCATTCATTTCTTAGACATTTTTTTCTAACACTAGCAGAGATGAATATTAAACCAAACCACTCCCAGAAAAGGCCAGACTCACACTTTAACTTTACAGTTTTATTATAGGTTGCATTAGATTGCATGGTGTCGGGGAGCAGGGGTAGGTACCGTGGGGGTAAATATAACGGAGATGCAGTCAGGATTTTGGAAGTAGGACCAAAACATTGGTTATATATATATATATATATATATATATATATATATATATATATATATATATATATGTATATATATATATTATATTTAAAATTCTTTGAAGAAAGGGACTTTTACATTAACCACTTTGCACTTAGGAAAGGAACTAGAAAAAAATATTAATAATGGGTTGTTTAGATTATATTTCTTGACAGTCAAAAGAGTCTAGAGTCACAAAGGAGAGAGAGAGCTGGAGAGAGAGAGAGAGAGAGAGAGAGAGAGAGAGAGAGAATGGGGGGAAAGAGAGAACGGGAAGGAGAGAGAGAGAGAAAGAGAGAGAGAGAGAGAACGGAGAGAGAGCAGGAGGAGAAGAGAGAGAGAACGGGAGGAGACAGAGAGAGAACGGGAGAGAGACAGAGAGAGAACGGGAGAGAGAGAACGGGACAGAGTTATTTATCTTGTATATTTAAACAATGTTTAGTTTTTATGAATACTTCTTATATAAAAAGTAATAGAATTATTCATTCACCAATGCTCATGTTGGTTGGGTTTTTATGGTATGTTAACCCATTGGGTTATTTTATGCCAAAGACATTTTTTGTTTTATTTCTTTGTTGTGAGGTATGGTTGTTATGCATGTAGCTATTTGCATATCATTTTAGTTTTTGATTGTATGGATAAATAGTAGGGCGGACTAGTGTGGAAAAAAAAAATCCAAGTTTTTATTATATATGCCATATATTCTTGATATAATAAAATACAAAAAATAGAAAAGAAAAGAAAAGAGAAGAAAAATGAAAAATAGAAAATAATAAAATAATAAAATAAAATAATTAAAAATAAAATAGAATTATAATCAAAAATAAAATAATTAAAAATAAAATCATAATTAATAATTATTAAAAAATTAATACTTAAAAAGAGAAGAAAAAAAAAAAGGACAAAGAGACAAAAAAATATTTTAATTCTTCTTGGTTTCATCATCATCATGATCATGTTGCGCAATCAGCACGGATATCCATGACAATATCTCGCCAGCCTTCTTTATCCTTCATTGTCCCAGGGAGGTCCTCTGTGCAGCATCCAGCATCCTCGCAGAGTTGGTCAATGTAGGTCCTTGGTGGGCGGCCCACATTAGCATGTCCATACGTTGGCTTCCACAGGAGGACGTCGCTCATGAGCTCATCCTTGATTCTCCAGTAGTGTCCAGCATGTCTTGTCCATCTTACTTGGATGGTTTGTGAGATAGTTGGCAGGTGGCCATACAGCTGCTTCCTTGTGGGGTGCTGTTTCCACGACTTGTTCAAGACTGCACGCAGCATTCTTGTGCAGGTCCCATCTAGCTTATTATCAAGGCGCCTCGTCAGGGTCCAAGTGGTGCAGCCATACAGCAGCACTGATATAACCACAGCCTTGAAGAATTGTCGCTTTAACTTGTTAACTTTTTTCTTTGTTTAATGGCATATCAACTCTTGTGGGTTATATAATGCCAAAGCCATCCTTAGAAAAGAACAGTAATTGGGAGGATGAGGAGGTTCATGCCTTTCCCACGGTCTGAAAGTGAATGTAATAGCATGACTGGAGGTTTAACTCGCTTACTATTACTAGCAAATATATGCACCCTCCAGGTGCTAGTATTTAAGTTTTAATATAATAAAATATATTAAATTAGAACGGCTGTTGAAACTGAATAAGAATGCAGATAAAAAGATTTTGAACAGACGGGGTATGATTGAAAAATAGAACAGCTCTGAAACTAACTCTTCCATCATTTTACATTACTCCCGTCTGTCTTTGTTAAATTTTCCTAATTTAACTATTTAGTTAAGATAGAAAGTAAAGAATAATATTACAGTTATTTCTTTTTGTTAATGGATTTCTTTTAAGATTTATTCCTGAGATTTTTGCTCATATTCAATAAGATAAAACCAAACAATTAGAAATCAATAATACTAAGCATATATTTATTAAAATCAATTTTGAAATGTTGAAATGAACAACCAAGGATTCCACTATCCTATATATATATATATATATATATATATATATATATATATATATATATATGTCTGTAATACAGTGTTTGAAAACAAAGAAATAATCTTGGATGCTAAAAAGCAATGATAACAATAATTTTGGTAACAATTACTTTGTCATATTGAGCATGTCATAATTAATTTGGTTTGGTTTGTTTTACGGCATATCACCCTCAGTGGGTTATTTAATGCCGATAAAGTTTTGAAATAAATCAATTCTTAATGGATAATAAAATTTTGTTTATAAACTCATGTTTTTTCTATTTAACCCATAGATGGGACCCTAACAGGTACTACCACTCCGTAATTAATTTGGATTTTATATATTGAAACAGCTTTATGGAATATTGTGAAATTTTGAGAGGAGGAGATAGTTTTGGGGAGACAATATCTGAAAATTATTTCTTAAAAGATATATTAAGGGATCCGAAAGTCAGTGAACCTGGGAATAATGGCAATAAAAGAGTAAACATACACTTCATACTTAGTTGGATTATCAATCTTTTTAGCACCAATGTAGGAATATAGTTCAAAATCATTTTAAACAATATCTCAAACAGATCTATTTGATACATAAATAGGGCCCTAACATGTATTTCTACTCCAGATTATTATTATCATTATTATTATAACATAGATGTGGATAGGTACCCTTCCTGCAAAAATCTAAAAGGACCAGTAAAATCATACCCATGCATCCCAGTGTTTTTCTTTTTTCTTCCCTCACCATTTCAAGCTAACTGTAAATATATTTCAATAGTTCTTAGAAACGAATTACACAAGATAGGTTACAAGGTAGGAGTTAGATGGCTTTAGTTGGGACGCATAAATTTTCTCGGGGACTCAATCAAAGTAAATATGTGCGTCCCAAGACACACTAAATCAAAAAGCTATCAGCAACACCGTTATTATTATCATTATTACAGTATCTTCTTCTTTTCCTTCTTCAAATGATAAATGTAAACCTAACCCTAGCCGTAAATGACGAAAGAATCCATTATGTCCGGCTCTGGTTAGGGTTCGACTTAATTCTTCTGATACTAATACTAATGCGAAATTCAAAGAAAATGTAAACCTAACCCTAGCTGTAAATGACGAAAGAATCCATTATGTCCGGCTCTGGTTAGGGTTCGACTTAATTCTTCTGATACTAATACGAAATTTACCATGAACCATATCTATAAGCCTAACCCTAACCCTAACCGTAAAGGATGAACAAAAACATACGAAAAATCAAAGAAATTACACTTCTTGTTCTTGTTCTAATGATAAATTTAAAATTCATTAATCATGGCTATGTTTAGGGTTCGGCTTAATTCTTCTGATCCTAATGCGAAATTTACCCCAAACCATATCTATAAGACAAACCCTAACCATACCCATAAACAATAAATTAAAAAATACAAAACATCGAGGAAATTGCACAAAGTTAAATTTTTTTTAAACTCAAAGATACCAGGATTTTATTATTTCTAGTAGAACAAAAGAAAAACCCAGATAGAGTGAACCTGGGAGGAATGGCAATAAAGGGGAAAATCCACACCCACCAGAGCACCAGAACTGAAACCTCACCCCAGGATACAATTTAGTGTCAAACCCAGGAAAGTCTTTTTGGGGTTTTTTTTGGTGAGGGGAGAGAAGGAGTGTCCTCTCCCACTGAACAGGGGATGCAAGCAGTACCTTCTAGGAGCCCACTGATAGGGTGTGGTAAGTAATATTTGATGAACAAACAAGGGTAAGGGTTTTTTCCCAAATTGGATAATTTGATCTTTGAATTAACTGTTTTTTTTGTAACAACTCTTTATGTTCGTTATTTCTTTTTTTTGCGAGATTTTTTTTTTAAATTTCAAAAATATTTACATTTCTTCCTTCAGTATGACCTAAACTGATCATGTGACATATTTTGGTGGTACCTATAAAACAGCTAAGCAGATCAACAACTTGTTTGGTAATCAAATACTGATTAACACCAAAACAAATTGTCTAGCCACACTGATGAGATGTGAAACGTCAAAAACACTGTGTCTGTGGATGACTTATATGCTCCCATAACCTGGTAGAGGTGTTTAGGTGCAACTTTAATAAACTTTCACCGCTAGCATAACGCAATGATCATCTGTTTACAGATTTGATCTCTCTGGTGATCATAAAGTATATACACAGATGTATGTATTTAAAACAGTTAAAACACTGCTTCTTAAATGGCAGCTGGCAATGGCCTAGAGGTTAACGGATCGACAGGCGTAAAGTAAGTCGGGGTTTCGCTTCTGGTTGGAGTTAGTTGTTGTGTCTAGCCACACTGATGAGACGTGAAACGTCAAAACACTGTCTGTGGATTACTTTATATATATATATATATATATATATATATATATATATATATATATATTTACCAACCCCTCCGCCCGAGCAGGATACGACACAAGGTCTATTTCTTAAGCGGAGTTCAGCAGGTTTGAATTCAGAGTTTTCCTTCTCCTAGACCGGTTGCCTAACCAAGGTTAAAGAGCCCAGTCCGCCCTACTATTTACCCATAGCTGGAGGGAGAGTAGGATTCATACCTTTCCCAATGATATTAGCGCTAAATGACGAAAATTTACCTTTTTCGGAAAGAAAACAAAGACATTGATCAAATGTCGAAAATTTACCTTTTTCGGAAAGAAAACAAAGACATTGATCAAATGTCGAAAATTTACCTTTTTCGGAAAGAAAACAAAGACATTGATCAAATGTCGAAAATTTACCTTTTTCGGAAAGAAAACAAAGACATTGATCAAATGTCGAAAATTTACCTTTTTCGGAAGAGAACAAAGACATTGATCAAATGTCGAAAATTTACCTTTTTCGGAAAGAAAACAAAGACATTGATCAAATGTCGAAAATCTACCTTTTTCGGAAAGAGAACAAAGACATTGATCAAATGTCGAAAATTTACCTTTTTCGGAAAGAAAACAAAGACATTGATCAAATGTCGAAAATTTACCTTTTCGGAAAGAAACAAAGACATTGATCAAATGTCGAAAATTTACCTTTTTCGGAAAGAGAACAAAGACATTGATCAAATGTCGAAAATTTACCTTTTTCGGAAAGAAAACAAAGACATTGATCAAATGTCGAAAATTTACCTTTTTCGGAATGATCAAAATGTCGAAAATTTACCTTTTTCGGAAAGAAAACAAAGACATTGATCAAATGTCGAAAATTTACCTTTTTTCGGAAAGAAAACAAAGACATTGATCAAATGTCGAAAATTTACCTGTTTCAGAAAGAGAACAAAGACATTGATCAAATGTCGAAAATTTACCTTTTTCGGAAAGAAAACAAAGACATGATCAATTGTCGAAAATTTACCTTTTTCGAAAGAAAGATTGTCGAAAATTTACCTTTTTCGGAAAGAAAACAAAGACATTGATCAAATGTCGAAAATTTACCTTTTTCGGAAAGAGAACAAAGACATTGATCAAATGTCGAAAATTACCTTTTTCGGAAAGAGAACAAAGACATTGATCAAATGTCGAAAATTTACCTTTTTCGGAAAGAAAACAAAGACATTGATCAAATGTCGAAAATTTACCTTTTTCGGAAAGATAACAAAGACATTGATCAAATGTCGAAAATTTACCTTTTTCGGAAAGAAAACAAAGACATTGATCAAATGTCGAAAATTTTACCTTTTTCGGAAGAGAACAAAGACATTGATCATGTCTTTGTTCTCTTTCCGAAAAAGGTAAATTTTCGACATTTGATCAATGTCTTGTTTCTCTTTCCGAAAAAGGTAAATTTTCGACATTTGATCAATGTCTTTGTTTTCTTTCCGAAAAAGGTAAATTTTCGACATTTGATCAATGTCTTTGTTATCTTTCCGAAAAAGGTAAATTTTCGACATTTGATCAATGTCTTTGTTTTCTTTCCGAAAAAAGGTAAATTTTCGACATTTGATCAACTTTGTTCTCTTTCCGAAAAGGTAAATTTTCGACATTTGATCAATGTCTTTGTTCTCTTTCCGAAAAAGGTAAATTTTCGACATGATCAATGTCTTTTTTTCTTTCCGAAAAAGGTAAATTCGACATTTGATCAATGTCTTGTTTTCTTTCTGAAAAAGGTAAATTTTCGACAATTGATCAATGTCTTTGTTTTCTTTCCGAAAAAAGGTAAATTTTCGACATTTTGAATCAATGTCTTTGTTCTCTCTGAAACAGGTAAATTTCCGACATTTGATCAATGTCTTTGTTTTCTTTCCGAAAAAGGTAAATTTTCGACATTTGATCAATTTGTCTTTGTTCTCTTTTCCGAAAAAGGTAAATTTTCGACATTTGATCAATGTCTTTGTTTTTCTTTCCGAAAAAGGTAAATTTTCGACATTTGATCAATGTCTTTTTCTCTTTCCGAAAAAGGTAAATTTTCGACATTTGATCAATGTCTTTGTTTTCTTTCCGAAAAAAGGTAAATTTTTCGACATTTGATCAATGTCTTTGTTTCTTTCCGAAAAAGTTAAATTTCGACATTTGATCAATGTCTTTGTTCTCTTTCCGAAAAAGGTAATTTTCGACATTGATCAATGTCTTTGTTTTCTTTCCGAAAAAGGTAAATTTTCGACATTTGATCAATGTCTTTGTTTTCTTTCCGAAAAAGGTAAATTTTCGACATTTGATCAATGTCTTTGTTTCTTCCGAAAAAGTAAATTTTCGACATTTGATCAATGTCTTTGTTTTTCTTTCCGAAAAAGGTAAATTTTCGACATTTGATCAATGTCTTTGTTTCTTTCCGAAAAAGGTAAATTTTCGACATTTGATCAATGTCTTTGTTTTCTTTCCGAAAAAGGTAAAATTTTCTCATTTAGCGCTAATATCATTGGGAAAGGTATGAATCCTACTCTCCCTCCAGCTATGGGTAAATAGTAGGGCGGACTGGGCTCTTTAACCTTGGTTAGGCAACCGGTCTAGGAGAAGGAAAACTCTGAATTCAAACCTGCTGAACTCCGCTTAAGAAATAGACCTTGTGTCGTATCCTGCTCGGGCGGAGGGTTTGGTAAATATATATATATATATATATATATATATATATATTATATATATAGTAATGTCACCAGACAGTGTGACGAACACGCTCATCAGATGTGCTAACAACAACAATACCCCCGAACAAAACCCCGATTACTTTACCCTGCCTCCGTCATCTGTTCACTGCCATTAGCAATGTTTTGTTTTAATACATAATCATGTGTATATACTTTATGATCACCAGAGAGATCAAATCTGTAAACACAGATGATCATTGCGTATGCTAGCGGGTGAAAGTTTATTAAGTTGCACCTAAACACCTCTACCAGGTTATGGGAGCATATAAGTCATCCACAGACACAGTGTTTTGACGTTTCACATCTCATCAGTGTGGCTAGACAATTTGTTTTGGTGTTAATCAGTATTTGATTACCAAACAAGTTGTTGATCTGCTTAGCTGTTTTATAGGTACCACCAAAATATGTCACGTGATCAGTTTAGGTCATACTGAAGGAAGAAATGTAAAATTTTGAAATTTAAAAAAAAAAATTCTCGCAAAAAAGAAATAACGAACATAAATAGTTGTTACAAGAAAAAAACAGTTAATTCAAAGATCAAATTATCCAATTTGGGAAAAAAAACCTTACCCTTGTTTGTTCATCAAATATTACTTACCACACCCTATCAGTGGGCTCCTAGAAGGTACTGCTTGCATCCCCTGTTCAGTGGGAGGGACACTCCTTCTCTCCCCTCACCAAAAAAACCCCAAAAGACTTTCCTGGGTTTGACACTAAATTGTATCCTGGGGTGAGGTTTCAGTTCTGGTGCTCTGGTGGGTGTGGATTTTCCCCTTTATTGCCATTCCTCCCAGGTTCACTCTATCTGGGTTTTTCTTTTGTTCTACTAGAAATAAGAAAATCCTGGTATCTTTGAGTTTAAAAAAAAAATTAACTTTGTGCAATTTCCTCGATGTTTTGTATTTTTTAATTTATTGTTTATGGGTATGTTAGGGTTTGTCTTATAGATATGGTTTGGGGTAAATTTCGCATAGTTTAGTATCAGAAGAATTAAGCCGAACCCTAAACATAGCCATGATTAATGAATTTTTAAATTTAGCATTAGAACAAGAAGTGTCATTTCTTTTGATTTTTCGTATGTTTTTGTTCATCCTTTACGGTTAGGGTTAGGCTTATAGATATGATTCATGGTAAATTTCGCATTAGTATTAGTATCAGAAGAATTAAGTCGAACCCTAACCAGAGCCGGACATGATGGATTCTTTCGTCATTTACGGCTAGGTTAGGTTTACATTTATCATTTGAAGAAGGAAAAGAAGATACTGTAATAATGATAATAATAATGGTGTTGCTGATAGCTTTTTGATTTAGTGCGTCCTGGAACGCACATATTTACTTTGATTGAGTCCCCGAGAAAATTTATGCGTCCCAACTAAAGCCATCTAACTCCTACCTTGTAACCTATCTTGTGTAATTCGTTTCTAAGAACTATTGAAATATATTTACAGTTAGCTTGAAATGGTGAGGGAAGAAAAAAGAAAAACACTGGGATGCATGGGTATGATTTTACTGGTCCTTTTAGATTTTTGCAGGAAGGGTACCTATCCACATCTATGTTATAAATAATGATAATAATAATCTGGAGTAGAAATACATGTTAGGCCCTATTTATGTATCAAATAGATCTGTTTGAGATATTGTTTAAAATGATTTTGAACTATATTCATACATTTGGTGGTAAAAAGATTGATGGTCCAACTAAGTATGAAGTGTATGTTTACTCTTTTATTGCCATTATTCCAGGTTCNATGGGTGGTTAGGAATTACAGTTTTTTTTCATGTACTTACTCCTGTGTTTCTGTTAGCTGCTAGGTGGCTTTCCATAGCATAAGGCATAAATTAAACTTTTACTCTTTGAATATTTTGATCAATATGTAAACGGTTATTTTGCATCTTGTGTCTACGTGACGGAGGGCTTCTTTCTTTAGCAGGGAAGTTTTGCTTGCCCCTTGGACAAATGGTGTGTAGGAATACATTCTTTACTTGCGACAGTTACTCTTGTGTTTCTCTGTTCCTGCTAGTGGTCGTTCAGCAGTAACAAATAATTAGAACTTTTCAGTCACACTTTGAACATCTTGATTTGACAAGAAACACGTATACTTTTCATCTTGTTTACCACAGATTATTTGTGTATACCCAGAAATCTTTAGTTTTTGGGTGGAATGCTATTCAAATTGTTGGAATAATTTTTTGCTATAAGGTTTTGTACAATTCCACACCTAAATTATGGACTAGAACTAGGTGAGGTCCACATGGTCTATTCCTCTGCCAATCAAGCAGCATATGTGGCTGATTAAGTATTAACAACTGATCCTTTCATAGTCATTTGCAACCATTGGAAGGAATTCAATACTGAGGCATGTCTTTACCAGAGGATTACCAAGTGTTACGTGTGCGATATGTACAGTACCAAAGCGATATATGTAGTAGTCGGTAGTAGCGACTACTGGACTGTCATAAGAAACGGGAGATATGTATATAAGAGATAGGACCTTCTTTATTTCTTCTTCGGTGTGTGGTAGGTGAGGGTCGTATGAGCTTCACAATGAAAATGCCGGTGGGTGGTCGAAGAGTGCTGTGTTCAGCAATGAGTGCCCGAGGGGTGTTTGCTTGATGGAGATCGGAGGTGATGATTCGGCTGTTCGCTGGTCTCTGACGTTGCGTCGAGATCTTCTGCTCTTTATTGATAGATAGCCTCCACATTTTATCTTTGATCTGATAATGGACATTTGTTATATAATTTCTTTATCTTCTCCCTGCAATTGAACCGGACAACCTCGTCTTCCTTTCTCTTTCTTTTTTATATATAATTTTTTTATTCTTTCTCTTTGTCACTCTGCTGAAGCTTTCTGTTTTCGGGTGAGGACAAACAACACAGAGGATTCTCCGTCAGACAAGTGCTCGTTGCTTGAAAGCTAAAGGATGGCCCATAAAAACCTAACAATGCAATTCAAATTTACAAGGGGGTGTAGGAGTTATTTTTCGATTTGCGCTGGGGAGTTGTTGCCTGGTTTAATTTTGCTGTTCCGCTAGGGGCCGTGGTTGTATAGTAAGCGCTGATTGACTCTCTCCAGGTCTTCCCTGCTCTTCGACCTAAGGCGTGAGAACTATGGGTTTAGACTTGTTTACCCTTTCGTTGGGTCGGCCCTTAATAGCTGGTCCACTACTGCTAGTAAGTTCTTTGGCTTGTTTTGGTTTTATAGATAATTTGACTATCTTTAGTCATGTTCGTAACTTACGTTTTATGTACATTTGTATTTCTTTGATACTAAATATTTGTATTTTACATTCATGATGTGTCATTATTCTACCTTTGTATTGTATTCATATTACTTATGTATGTATGTTTTGCTACACTCTATGTTTATGTACCCCGGCTTTATTCTGTGCTGTATATAAAATGTTTAAGTCTATCAACCTTTGTCGAGTTTTAATTCAAGCTTTATCATTTGAATTTTACAGGGGCCATCAAGTAAACATTCTTGAGAAAGCCCTGATCTAGACTATTGTTTTTTGAGATTTTTGAGAAATTTAGGATGTGTAAATTTTGTTAAAAGCATGAATTCAATTGCAATAATATGTAGAAACGTAAAATCAAAATACCTTTCAAAAAGCCCAGCCTGTTACACGATCCCGGATAGTTATGCAATATTTTCAACATGCATATGCAATAAAGCTTTAAAGTATCTGTCTTCGATGATGTTGGATTGTGCAGAATAAAGATTGGTATTAATACAAGTCTGTGCAAGGGAATGGCCTTCCAGCCAGGTAACGAAAAATAAAAAAAAGATAAAACTTGTGAAATTTGGTATACCAAAAATTATAGTGGTAAAAAAATATTTACCGGTAAATGCGGAAACCTGCCACTCACAATAATTATATATATATTATATATATATATTTAATATGAAAGTAAATGGAAGTAATCCGACATATGAATTTAACATTTTTTAGAAAAAACATATAATCTTCTTTTTTTTGTTTTTTTTAAATTTATTTTATTTTAACACGAATACGCATTTTTTAAAAAAAAATTGCCAGCATCGAAAACCAGCATTCGTTTAAAAAACGTGCATTGATGGCCTGAAGAGTGAGTACAGTGTTTGACCCACTTCTCACCTTGCTTCCGGGGATAAATCGTGGGGAACCGGAAGGCTAGTGAAGAATGTTCAGTTTACAGAATTAGTCAAGGAGCTTTTAGTTGAGTTTGCAGTGGACATCAGAACAGAGCAGTCGGCCATGATGCTCTGTCTTTAAACTGTAACTCTGCATATGCGCGCTATGTTATGTCTGGGTTGGGATTTGACCGAATAAAGTACATTAAAAAGAAAATCGAAGTATTTTGTGTTTACCTAAAAACTAACATGAACAGGGCTTCTGATAGACGAGAAATCCCTAACAGAAAACAGACCGTAAGTCCCCACGAGTCCAGACTTAGAAGATGTTTCAGACCAGACGCAAGATGTTAGAAGATATATCAGTCATAGATGATAGAAAACCAAAGCGGTCAGAAGATGAGATGTCCAAGATATAGAGCAATAAGAGTAAGAAGTAAGAAGAGTGTAATACAACATTATATCGATTTGGTACCGGGTGAAAACCTCTGTAATGCAACATATTAGATCAGCGGCCAAGAGAAATGGTGGTGGAGTTAGAAAAGCAGTTAGAAGCAACAAGAAAGACAATATAGAGCCTCATACTAAATCTACTCTATCTGTCTTCTCTCTTCGTGGGATTAATAATACCAAAATATTTGGCTTATATCGGAACAATATCATCAAAGCATTGTGTTAAAATGCTACCTCAATGGTGTTATGGAACTAAATTATTTCCCATAATGTACATAATTCATTTAAGCAGCTCATGATTATGTAACATTTTTAAGACGCTCGTAACCTGCTGTTAACATAGAGGTACCATGCCTAAGTATCAGCAGACTCACCATTGCTTAATCTTCAGTGATTAGAAAGTTTTTAACTGGGTACTAAAGTTAACGAAGGGCTCTTTATTGGAGCATATTTTTATGTCTTAGGCTAACAAATTTTTACTGCTAGTAATTAAACCCATTTATTATTTGTTAATTTTTCTTTCTTTTTTTGTCATAAACATATATTTTTTTCTCACTCCACTTATGGAAAGCTGATATTCATTTCCCAATTAATGGTTTACATAATTCAATGAAGCGCTTATGAATATGTACGTAACCTGTAGTAAGATATTTTGAACAAAATTGTATTTTGGTTTGTAAATTAGTTTCAGAGGGGGGGGAAATTTTCTTAGCTGTTTAGGGTTATGAGTAGTAAATGAACTCAGAGATTTTCTGTACTGAGGTGGAGCTTGGAAGTTGCCTTTTTCGTCGTCTGATGTGTGTTGTTCTCTCTCTTTGGTTCTCCCACGGCAGTTGAAGATGGGCTGGGATGTTTGAATAAAGGCCTTGAGAGTAGAGAGGTAGAACAACAAATTGGTGTTTTGTTTTAATTATTAACAAGAAGAACCAGCTCTATTAGATTCAAAGATTCGCCAAGAAGAAATGGTTGGCTTGGGAGTGGTTGAGAAGAAGCAGTAGATTAAGCCGAGAAACAAATAATGAGCCTCATTCGGTCATCGTACCTATCTGTCTCTCTCTCGTATTAATACCGGCAATTATGGGTTATGACAACAATAACTATAAAAGCATTGTGTTAAATGCTGACTCTCGGAATGGTGTTATGGACTGTAAAGCTTTTGTTTGTCAGGCACACAGACCTGGTGTACATCTATTCCATGCAGAGCAAGTTGGTAATTGTATGTATATTTATACAATAAGATGTTTAAAACATCCTGAAAAGGATCTAAATAATATCCAATTTGATCAAGCGCGTCATTAGACTTCAGACAAATACGGTCCAGACTAATTAAAAGAAATACATAACGAAGGCGGAAGACCAGGATTGACTGAAATGTTATGCCATATACAAGTAGAGATGTAGGACAATAGTCGAATAAAACAATGTTATCAGGCTCCCTTCAAAACTTTAGAGAATAGTGTAGATACATTAAAGATGAGTGAATAAGATCCGAATATGCAAATTATTAAGCCTCATCTAAAAAATTCAGGAGATAATAGTAAGATTACAATGAGGATGAGATAATAGTCCAGAATATACAAATAGATTCCAAGCACTTATATGTTTTTAAATTTTATACAAATGCGTATGTAGTAGACAAGATTGTGTGGTAAGAGTAAGAGCTGATGGAAGGTGTGCGTCAACCTCAGATGCTAAAAAACAACTCCTTGGTCTAGCGCTATTGAAAAAGGGGCATTGACTCCCCGCTGACTGGCTGATACTGACTTTAGGCCGCCCGTCGACTATTACTTACTTTTCAATAAAGATTAGGCAATAGTTGAATAATCAAATAAACTAATTATAGCTCAGTCTAAAAAATCAGAGAAAAGTGTAGATAATATAAGATTGATAACATAGTCTGATAATCCAAATAATACCAATTATCAACGCTCATCTCGAACAAATTCAGACAAATATAATCTAGATTAAGTCTACAGTTTGGCCTTGGTAGACAAACTATGTTGCTATGAAAGATGAGGACAAAAGTCTGAAAAATTCAAATAATACAATTATCAAGCTCTCTAAAAAATTAGACAAATTAATCTAGATAAGTCTCAGTTTGGCCTTTTGGTAGCAAACTATGTCTATGAAAGATGGACAAAGTCTGAAAATTCAAATAATACATAATTATAAGCCTCATCTAAAAAAGTTAGACAAATATAATCAGATAAGTCTACAGTTGGCCTTTGGTAGACAACATATGTGCTATGAAGATGAGGACAAAAGTTTGAAAAAATTCAAATGATACTAATTATCAAGCCTCATCTAAAAATGCAGAATTGAGTAGTGTAGATAACATTAAAGATGAGGACAGCATTTTGAAAAAATCCAAATAATAAAAAATTACAAGCCTATTTGAAAAAATAGACAAATAATGCGGAATGTTCTTGGTGTCTGTATTGATAGAATAAATATTGTCTGTTTTTAAAAAAACTAAAAAACTGTACTTACCAGACAGGCTAAAGTTGCATCCATGATCCCAATTAATTCAGGGTAAGCCTAGAATTTCTTTATTTTTTACAGTCCCGGCCTGAAAAAACAAAAATTATTTAGTTGAAACTAATTATGTTTACAGAAAATTTCAGGAGTCTCGGAGTCAGAAGCAATTAAAGGGTCACTGGAGTCTGTAAAACTATATCTGACTCCAGTTGAATTTACACTTTATATGGCCCAGGTTTAATTTTGTAAAGTCATAACAGTGCACAATCTTAAAAACAGATTTGTTCTATTATTATTAAGAAATTATAGAGACATACATAAATATCTTTATTTATACTAGCAAATATATGCACCCACCGGTATATGTTGCAATACATATTTAAGTGTTATATGTAGATAAGATCTTAGAATGAAACTTTAAATTAATAATGCAGATAAAAAGATTTGAAACAGAGGTGGGTTATAATTGAAAAAATAGAACAACTGAAACTTACTCTTCATACTGTCGTCTTTCATTGCTAAATTCATTTAATTAACTATTTAGTTAAAATAGGAAGTAAAAGAAAGAAATTTTATTTCTTCCTCTTAATGGATTTCTTTTAAGATTATCCTCGAGATTTTTGCTCATATTTATTAAGATAAAACCAAATAGAAATCAATAATACTAAGCATATATTTATAATATCAATGTGCAAATTTGTCTTCCCGTTCACACTGTAAACAGTTTTTTTTGTTGTTATATAAATACAATTGCATGTTATTAGTATGTAGATATGGTCAACAGTATTAATAATGTAAAACAATTTATTAATAATCGAGGTTTAAATAAAAATAAAATCATGGAGAATGTAATGCAAATGACTGAGGGAATTGTGACTTGAGTAGTAATATAGTTTCAATTACAGATAAACACACAATCTCCATTATATTAAGATTTACTGCCCATAATTTTACAGATAAATATAGAAGAAAAATAAGAGGGGAAAACAAATTTGGTGGAGTTTTTATAATGTTTGCAGTTTTGAAATTTGTCGTCTGTTTCACTTTCAATTTGTTTTTGGTTGTGTCCCTTTGGAGTTGTGTTAAGTGATTTTTGTACCCAAAATTCATAGTTTGCTACCCACTTTTCATAAATTTTCATACTTTTTGTACGTTTTTCATTATTTTTTTTACCATGACCCAAAATTCATAGCCTGCAATAGTATTTCTACCCACTTTTCATAATTATTCATACTTTTTGTAGATTTTTCATTATTTTTTTTACCATGACCCAAAATTCATAGCCTGCAATAGTATTTCTACCCACTTTTCATAATTATTCATACTTTTTGTACATTTTTCATTATTTTTTTATCATGACCCAAAATTCATAGCCTGCAATAGTTTTTCTATCACTTTTCATAATTCTTCATACATTTTGTACATTTTTCATTATTTTTTTACCATGAATTTGTTTGCCTAGAATGATCTTGTTAAAGACAAAAGAGAAGTTGTGAAATTCCTACAAGATATAGGTATACTTCATAGATTGAAAATGTAATGCTAGGCACCAAATGGTTTTAAAATTTTTGGACAATGACGATATATGGAGATGTAGAGGTAATGGCTGTAATCAGAATTTGTCTCTAAAATCAGAAACATGGCAGGATGTCATATGACTTACCATCAGGTATTTATTATTTACAACTGGTCATATGAACTGAACACCTGCCTATTTTTCCAATGTAAGTTGGAAAATTTCAGAATACTCTGCCATAAACTGGAGAAACTTATAAGAGAAGTCTGTGCTGAGAGTTTATTAAAAAGAAAATCACTGTAAATGGAGAACGACAAAGAAAGTAATACTTTAAATCAAATTCTTAATGATATAGTTGACTCACAATAAAGCATTTTTTCAAACCCATTGCTTAATAGTCTTATTTTTTTAAGGTATAACAATTTATAAAAATACCATTCTAAAGGGACACAATGAAAAAAGAAAAAAGTGAAACTGAAGAAATTTCCAGTGTCATAATTTGAAAAGATTTTTTTTAAAAATAGAAGGAAAAAAAAAAAAGAAAAATGATTTAAAATTAGGACAAAAAGATTTTTTTTTAAATAGAAGGAAAATAAAGATTAAAAAATAAATAAAATTTTTAAAAATAAATAAAAAAGCAGAAATATTTTTTTTTTTAATTTAAAAATGAAAAAGATTTTTAAGAGCAAGAAGGAAAAAAAAAAGATTTACAATACCAAACAAAAAATGATTTTTTAAAAGGGATGAAAAATAAGATTTTAAAAAAGGGAAAAAAAATTTTAAAAATGAAGAAAAGAGAGATTTTTTAAAATCAAAAGTGAAAAAAAAAAAAAAAAAAAAAAGAGAAAAAAAAGAGAGAGAAAAGAGAAGAGAAAAAAAGAAAAAGAGAAAGAAAAAAAAAAAGAAAGAAAAAAAAAAGAGAAAAAGAAATATTTCATCCGAAAATAATTACCTGAATAGATTGCTCAAAATTCAATACTTTTCTTTTTGTCTGATTACAAAGCATCCCAGCATCCATTTTAGGATCCATCATCTCAATAGCCGACATTGCCTCAAACAGACTGAAACTAAAAGAAAGAAATATATTTAATAATGCGTTTCAAAAAGATTTTCACTTTTACAGACCTTTACTATAAAGCTTATTTCATATTCACATCTAAAGACAATCTACGACTCTACTGTATTATTATTATTGTTGTTGTTGTTGTTATATATTAGGTTGTATCAAAAGGATCTTTATTTTTGAAAGACCTTTACTACAAAGCTTATTACATATACACATCTAAAGACAATCTATGACTCTACTGTATTATTAATGATATTATTAATATTATTATTATATATTAGGTTGTATCAAAAGGATCTTTATTTTTGAAAGACCTTTACTACAAAGCTTATTACATATTCACATCTAAAGACAATCTATGACTCTACTGTATTATTAATGATATTATTATTATTATTATTATTATATATTAGGTTGTATCAAAAAGATCTTTATTTTTGAAAGACCTTTATACTCCAAAGCTTATTACATATTCACATCTAAAGACAATCTATGACTCTACTGTATTATTAATATTGTTATTATTGTTTTATATTAGGTTGTATCAAAAGGATCTTTATTTTTGAAAGACCTTTATACTCCAAAGCTTATTTCATATTCACATCTAAAGACAATCTATGACTCTACTGTATTATTAATATTATTATTATTGTTATATATTAGGTTGTATCAAAAGGATCTTTATTTTTGAAAGACCTTTACTACAAAGCTTATTACATATTCACATCTAAAGACAATCTATGACTCTACTGTATTATTAATGATATTATTATTATTATTATTATTATATATTAGGTTGTATCAAAAAGATCTTTATTTTTGAAAGACCTTTATACTCCAAAGCTTATTACATATTCACATCTAAAGACAATCTATGACTCTACTGTATTATTAATATTGTTATTATTGTTTTATATTAGGTTGTATCAAAAGGATCTTTATTTTTGAAAGACCTTTATACTCCAAAGCTTATTTCATATTCACATCTAAAGACAATCTATGACTCTACTGTATTATTAATGATATTATTATTATTATATATTAGGTTGTATCAAAAAGATCTTTATTTTTGAAAGACCTTTACTACAAAGCTTATTACATATTCACATCTAAAGACAATCTATGACTCTACTGTATTATTAATATTATTATTATTGTTTTATATTAGGTTGTATCAAAAGGATCTTTATTTTTGAAAGACCTTTATACTCCAAAGCTTATTACATATACACATCTAAGGACAATCTATGACTACTGTATTATTATTAATATTATTATGATTGTTATATATTAGGGTGTATCAAAAAGATCTTTATTTTTGAAAGACCTTTACTACAAAGCTTATTACATATACACATCTAAAGACAATCTATGACTCTACTGTATTATTAATATTATTATTATTGTTTTATATTAGGTTGTATCAAAAAGATCTTTATTTTTGAAAGACCTTTACTACAAAGCTTATTACATATACACATCTAAAGACAATCTATGACTCTTAATGGTAGCTCCATTGAGCTAATGTTTTACAATTAAACTATCATTTACAGTCCTATCTTGAACCAGAGCATACCATGATTGTGGTGTTAAAACATTTATTTAAGACTGGTGAATCTGTAATTGCTACACAGAGAGCTTTTAGTGCTCATTTCATTTTATATCAGAATGATGTTGTTTCGGATAGAAAATCATTTTTTCAGACTGGTGAATCTGTAATTGCTACACAGAGAGCTTTTAGTGATCATTTCATTTTATGTTGGAATGAGGCTGTTCCCGATAGAAAAATCGGTAATCTGAACATTAGCTACATAAATGAGAGTAACCTCCCCTTTTCTACACTGAAAATACGAATCAATACAACTGCATGTTTTAACATGAAAATATCATAAAATGTGTTCTTAATTATGCTTGTGCATTATTTGAAATGAACTTAATTGTTATTAAGACCACATTTTATGATATTTTTGTGTTAAAACATGCAGTTGTATTGATTCGAACAAATTCATATTTTCAGTGTAAATTTAAGGTGAAATGAAAATGGATGACCAAAACATAAGGCTTCCTTAAAGTGAAACAAATAAGGGAGGTTACTCTCATTTATGTAGCTAATGTTCAGATTACCGAAAAATCAATACTGCTATGGGTTGAAAATTCTATTCAAAACAGCATCATTCTGATATAAGATGAAATGGGTATGAAAAGCTTTCTATGTAGCAATTACAGATTCACTAATTTGAAACAAAATTATTTTATATCCGAAACAACATCATAAGGAGTTGATATGGGTTGAAAATTCTATTCAAAACAGCATCATTCTGATATAAGATGAAATGGGTATGAAAAGCTTTCTATGTAGCAATTACAGATTCACTAATCTGAAACAAAATTATTTTATATCCGAAACAACATCATAAGGAGTTGATATGGGTTGAAAATTCTATTCAAAACAGCATCATTCTGATATAAGATGAAATGGTATGAAAAGCTTTCTGTGTAGCAATTACAGATTCACCAATCTAAAAAAAAAAAAAAAAAAAAAAAAAAAATTCAACAGCAAAAACATGATATTCACCAGTCCATCTCATGATCATAACTGATCTTTTTTGGAAAAAGAAAAACAAAGATAAGACATTAGCTTGATGAGTTGACCACTTACACCACACAGGTAACAGTTTAAAATGTGGGAGGCATTTCTGCTACATCCTGTTGTTGTTGTTGTTGTTGGCTGTCAACTCGTACTTGAGTATGACCATTACCTGTTTATCCCCCTTTTTTTTTTTTTAATTATTATTGTTACTAACAAAAAGTCCTCCTGTGTAAAAATTGATTTTTGAAAGATTTTGCCTGAGAGGATGGAAGTTTAAAGTCAGACGGTTATCCTAAATAAATAAAATCATCAAATTTATCAAAGGAGTAAAACAAAATAAAATAATTTGAAATGGAAACTATAGAATACTAAGTCCAATTACTGTTGAATTGGCAAGACAAGACGGCAAACAGTCGTAACTGAATACAATTCTGAGATGCCGTAAAGACCACTGAAAAGTGGCAGGATTTATGGAGCCTCAGAGGGCCCTACAAACTAAACAGCCAATCAGGACTCAGGGAATGGACTCACCCAAATGCATGGGTGGACTGTTGTCCTGACACTGGTGCAGTTAGGCTTGGCCAGTCACATTGCTCAAACCAATTGTTGACTGTCTAACTGACTTACTTCAATAGAAACTTAGTTCTCTCCCCCCCACCCCCAAATAAAATATTGCATGCATCTATTAATTAGATAATCATTTTGAATATTTTACACAAAATCGTAAGTTTTTATTCATTTGTAAACTTTTTAGTTCAGCTCTTGATACTAAAAAAATGACTATTTCTTGTTTGTAAATAATTTCTCATAAAATTCTATACGTTAGATAGCTTAAATACATATCAAAATAAAACAAACTATATATAAATATATAATACCGGGCATGTATTTATTAAAACTTGTTTTAAAAAACCAATAAGGACCGTCTAAATTTGCATACTCAAATTTTGAGTGTATATTATATAAAGTTGTTCTTTATTCTATGTATTGACGATTTTGGGTAATGTGACGTAAGCAGTGACGTAGTTTCGGTTACAGACAAATTGAGACATGCACCCCCTTGGCACAAGTATTTAAGTTTTAATATAACAAAATATATTGAATTAGAAAGACTAACGAAACTAAATAAGAACGAATATCAAATATTACTTATCTTAATGTTATTTTAATGGATTTCTATATAACATTATATATAGCTTTGTTTTTAATACGTTTGAGAATAGTATGTTAGTTTGTTTTGTTTTGTTTTACGGCATATCAACCTCAGTGGGTCATTTAATGCCGATAAAGTTTTGAAATAAATCAATTCTTAATGGATAATACAATTTTTTTATAAATACATTTTTCTATTCAACCCATAGATGGGACCCTAACAGGTACTACCACTCCGGGTCAGAGTGGACCAGGGAGCAATGGTGATGAAGGGGTGCTCCACATTCCCCAAACCTCCAAAACTGGAACCTCACCATCAGATAGAGTTTAACGTCATTCCCAGGATATGTAGACCCACAGCCACCGCCTTCTAGCACCCATATGATAAAAAGGGGTTGGGGCTTGCCATAAGGGCAATACGGTTGGGAAAATCATATAGGTGCTAGGGCTTGATGTGACCAGCCGATTGATCGGAGGGGGCCTCTCCGACCACCCATCTAGCCCAAGAAAAGCCTAAAGTGGAATATTGCAAGTAATGGACTGTTCAGCCACCTGGGTTCTATCCTTAAGCATCACGGGTCGCCACCCACGGCCAACAGGTGGCCCCATTGGGGGAGTCTTACCCCTCTGCAGAGGTGCAGTCGGTGTATTCTAAAGCCCCAGCCGACAGGGCTAAATAGTATGTTAGTATTAGAAATCAGTAAAAGCAAATGATTATTTATTAAACCCAGTATTGTTAAAATCATGGTGCAAATTATTCCCACCATATACTATGTAAATCTTTATTTCTTAGGCGATATATAACACATATTTCAGGATTTTAAATGTATTGATAATATGGGTAGTTTTGTGGTAAATCTAGCTCAGCTAGACTTTAATAGAGGCATCATTAATAAATAAGATACTAATTAAGATTAAATAAAGACTATTTCATAATCGTTGTAAAGATAACTTAAATAATTAAGGAAATCATGACATCAGTGGTGATGTAGTTTCAGTTACAGACGGACAGTTATATAATCTCCATTATAATAAGAAATAGGGCCGGGTTAGCTTAGTCGGTAGAGCGTTCGGCTAGAAACTACAAGGTTCCTAGTTCGATACCGGCCCTCACCAACTCAGCGTTATGAATAGCACAGGGATCTGTGCGGTAAAGTAAGGAGCTGATGGTAGGTGTGGCACTCCACCTCAGATGCAAAAACAATATCCTTGGTCTAGTGCTAGTGAACAGGGGATAGACTCCCTCGCTGATTGGCTGATACCGACATTAGGCCGCCCCGACGATTTTACTTACTTTATAATAAGAAATAGATATATTAGGAGGTGTTTGTTGTGTAATGGTTATCGTCATAGGAAATGGACATGGCTACTTAAGTTTAAATCTTGGACGAGGCTGTTAACCTTTTACATAGCGCTAATACCTTTGGAAAAGGTATGCACCCAAATATTCTCCCCCCAACTATAGGGCACACTGGTTTTTTTTAACCTTGGTTAGGCAACTAACCTAGAAGAAGAAAAACAGAATTCAAACCTGCTAAACTCCACTTAAGAAATAGACAGGTCGCTATGTCCATTTCCTTCGGTGATAAAAGATACACTATATGTGCGTCCTCATCCTAGTTTGGTGTTTAGTAAATAACAATTTATGAGTGAAAAAATATAAATATAATTACGAGGAATCCCGAAGGAGCTCTCCAAGTCTGAGATCGGCACATGCCCTTGTGAATTCATGGGTGATGTCCGCCCATTGATAGGTAGGCCTGCTTGGCTGTTGAATCTGCTCAGGAGGAGGTGCCAGCTCATTTTCTCTGAAGTTAGAAAAACACACAAGAAAACACTTTTAAACAGATGAAAATTTGAATTTGGATTTTTTTTTTAAAGATAAAAAACAAAATAAAAGATACAAAATGATAACAAGGCCATTGAATATACAGCAATACATGGATAGTTTGTTTTTGATTGGTTTAGTTTATTTAACAGCATATCAACTCCTTATGGGTTATTTAATACCAGAATTTGATTTGTTTGGTTTGGTTTATTCAACACCATATCAACTCCTTATGGGTTATTTAGTGCATGCTTGTTTCATTTTTGACCAAAACAAGACATCCACCATAAACAACAATCTCATTCTTTCCACAAAATATGCTAAGTTAATAATGTTATAATAATAATAATTAAATTTATTGTGTACAGTGCTCAGGTGCACCACAACTCATCAAAGTCTCATGTCAAGTACACAGAATAATGTATTAGTGTCAGGAACATGAACAGTTTACAGTAGTAATATGCATGTATGTGTACAGTGCTCAGGTGCACCACAACTCATCAAAGTTTCATGTAAAGTACACAGAGTAATGTATTAGTGTCAGGAACATGAACAGTTTACAGTAGTAATATGCATGCGTGTGTGCATATGTGGAGAGTGGCATCAGGTATAGTGTCAGCGGACTACAGGAAGCATGGAGGCTTTGAAAGACTCAGAGCTTCATCAGCCTACAACAGACGCAGGCAGTTTATTCCATGTCTCCGCAACTCTGAGCATGAAAAAATGTTTCCAAAAGTCATGTGAGCAGTGCTGTTTTCTGACTTTGTAGGCATGCTCACGTGGAGATCAAAAAGGTGCTCACGGTTGCTGTTGTAATGTTTGAGTTCTTTCTTGAAAATGTTCCACTACAATACATCATTGCTAATAATTCCACTCCTCATAATCTATGTTATTTGTCAATGAAAATATTTGATTTTAAAAGACTTTTGTTTGTTTTTATCAATTTTTTAAAAGATTAATATAACATTTTTACAAATAAAAAACAAATTATGCAAATTCTAAAAAAAAAAATTGCTGCAGTGGCCTTAGTCATGGCTGTGGTTCCCTCATTTTTAAGAAGTCCACCAAGGCAATTTTTGCCAGCTCTTCGTAGGCTAAACTTATCTATATATATATATAAAAGGAAGTTTGGTATGTACATGTCGACATATAACTCCAAAAAGGGAGGTCACTCGGATTCAAAATCTTGCACACATCCTTCTAACTAAGAAACACACTAAATTTGGTTATTGATTTTTACTGATTAAGGGATATAATTAATTAATTAAGCCAAAATCAACCAATTTGCAAAATTGGCCATATACCAGCTCCTGCTGATAATAAAATATTGTTCACTGCTGCTTTTTGTTAGAGCGATATCAGCAGTGAAGTTTAATTTTAGTGAATAAATTTTGCAGTCTAAGCCATTCAGCTCGGAATTTATGGCCTATTTATGGTCCAATCTTTTAAAATATTTATATGGCTACTAAAGAAAAGAAAATAATCTTTCGAAATATGTAATTTGTAGGAGTTTTTATCCATTGAATTATTTTTTTTACAGAGTTAAAAAAAAAATATTTTGCTTTGGACAGCCTATTCGAAGTAGGATTTTTTTTCATATAAAATTTTAACAAAAAATCAAATCTTATTTATCGCAATCTTTTTATTCCTGTCTTAAAAATATTCATTTGGTTAGAAATGAAACAAAATAATCTTTCTAAATATGTAATTTGTATGTGTTTTCATACATGGAATTATTTTTTACAGCGAATTAAATAACAAATCAAACGAAAACTTTTAACGATAACTCAATTTTTTTATTAATACTTTCATTTTAGAATAATCAGTATAACTAAAATCTTTTTTGTAAGAAACTATTCATGAAATAAACATTATTAAATAAATAGACGAAATAGGGTAATGTTTACTTATTAGCTACTTTGTTACTTTTCGGGGTTAAAGAAGGAAATAAATTAAATTGATAAATTCATATATACAAAAGAGTTTTAGAAAATAAATAAAACACTATTATAAACAAAATTGTAAATATTTAATTCTTACTCTTTAACAGAGGTGCAGTCGGCATATTATACAGTACCAGCCGACAGACCTAAATAAATAAGGAAGTTTAATACATAGCTCCTTTAAATTGTTACTTTTTTAGGGGTAAAAAAGAAAATAAATTAAACAAATCTATTTTTATCACTTTAACGCAACAAGCAATTGAATTTAAGTTTTTGTCATATATACAAAAAGATTTTGAAAAAAATATATTTCAAAACACTCAAGTTTAGAAATACATTTTAAAAAAATGATATTTTGAATGTAAACAAAAGGAAAAATATTTCCTAAAATAAACAAACATTGTACTATACGATTTTTAAAATTTGATTAATCATTTTCCTCTCTCTTTTTTTAATCAACTTATCATACTGATATCCACAGGTCCTGCTAGTACATACTATTACATCTCTTTTTTTTTAATCAACTTATACTGATATCCACAGGTTCTGGTAGTACATACTATTACATCTCTTTTTTTTTAATCAACTTATCATACTGATATCCACAGGTTCTGGTAGTACATACTATTACATCTCTTTTTTTTAATCAACTTATCATACTGATATCCACAGGTTCTGGTAGTACATACTATTCTCTTTTTTTTTAATCAACTTATCATACTGATATCCACAGGTTCTGTAGTACATACTATTACATCTCTTTTTTTTTTAATCAACTTATCATACTGATATCCACAGGTCCTGCTAGTACATACAATTACTTATATTCATTCTATAGTTCAAAACCTTTGGCATATCATTTCTTAAAAATCTTCAACCATTCAAAAAAAATAAAATAAAATAAAAATAATCTTATACTCGTACTTTTTGAATCATTGAATATTGTTTAGGACTTTCTTCACTAATTTAAAAATTTACCTTTATTTCAGACAAACTAAAAATTGTCTTTTTCTTCTTTTAAAAAATAAAAACCTTCCTGGTTTAATTGATATTTCATTGGTTGGTTAGATTTCATGGCATGTTAACTTTTATGCCAAATACTATAGAAGGGGGGGGGTTTAAATATATGGGGGTATTAGATATTTGAATCAAGAAGTTCCTGCTGTGGGGCGACCAAAAAACAAGCAAGTTCACCGTCTTCTCACAAGCCAGACTTTCTTTTGGTCAACACATTCTTCGTCTTCGTCTAGCAGCTGGAATATCTGTCGTCATAGTCGAAATAATTTTTAACAGTTCAAAATCGCAATTCCTATTTAGTTTTGTTTCTGTTGGACTAAAATCCATTTCTTTACTGGATCGTTCGCAAAGCGCTTCATCGTCGTCGACTGCTTCTGCTGACTCACTTGTTATTTATGGACATATTTACCCAAACATCCGGGCACATCAGTCGAACCTCGCGTCCGTCCAGTGCCCAAATTGCATTTGTTTTTGCATGTGGGAGGACGCGAGTTCGATCCCGGCAGGCAAAACAATGTCTTGCTCTTTTTCCTTTCTCGTTCTCCGTCACAAATACATTTTTGTTATATTCATTCTTGTTGGCCATTCAAATTTTTTTTTATCTATTTAACCCATCAGAGATACCAATAGATACGCGTCCTGCATCCCTGATGTATAAAAATCTAAAAGGACGCAGTAAAATCATATTCATGCGTCCCAGTGTTTTTCTTTTTTCTTCCCTCACCATTTCAAGCTAATTGTTAATACATTTCAATAATTTCTTAGAAATGAATTAGACAGGATAGGTTACAATGTAGGAGTTAGATGGCTTTAGCAGTTTCCTCTGATCATAAATAAAAACCCTACAATCTATTAAGAAACTTTAGTTGGGACCCATAAATTTTCCTGGGGACTCATTCAAAACAAATATGTGCGTCCCAGGACAATAAATCAAAAAGCTATCAGCTAGTATAAGTTAACATGGCTCCACATGTTTAGATATACTGATAAGGACATGTCCTATGTTCCTGACGCATAAAGATCTAAAAGGACGCAGTAAAATCATATTCATGCATCCCAGTGTTTTTCTTTTTTCTTCCCTCACCATTTCAAGCTAACTGTAAATACATTTCAATAATTTCTTAGAAATGAATTAGACAGGATAGGTTACAAGGTAGGAGTTAGACAGCTTCATTTGGGACCCATAAATTTTCCCAGGTCAGAATGGATCTGAGAGTAATGACAGGCGGTCAGAGATGTCCCTCCAGTAAATCGGCTGGTTACATCAAGCCCTAGCGCCTATATGATTGTCTCTACTGTATTGCTCTTATGGTAAAACCTCCATCTCCTTTTTATCATATATATGCTAAAAGGCGGTGGTTGAGGGTCTTAGTGTCATGGTTTGGTTTGGTTTGTTTTACGGCATATCAACCTCGGTGGGTCATTTAATGCTGACAAAGTTGTGAAATAAATTAGTTCTTAATGCATAATACAATTTTGTTTATCAACTCATGTTTTTCTATTTAACCAATAGATGGGACCCTAACAGGTACTACCACTCCGGGTCAGAGTTGACCAGGGAGCAATGGTGATGAAGGGGTGCTCCACATTCCCCAAACCTGGAACCTCACCATCAGATAGAATTTAATGTCATTCCCAGGACATGTAGGCCCTCAGTCACGCCTTCTAGCACCCATATGATGAAAAGGATTGGGGCTTGCCATAAGGGCAATAGGGTTAGTAAAATCATATAATTATTTTATTTAGTTTATGTTATTTTTAACTTAAATTTTAACTGTTAGTTGTGTTTAAGGAAAAAAAAACTAGATGACATAAAACAGATGAATGAAAAGACTAGTCAGAATTAATAAACATGTACAAACAAAAATGTTCTTTCTATTTCAATATTACAGGCGACACATGCTTTTTATAGTATGGATGACCAAAAGTGTAATAATCAGTGTTTTTTATGTTAATAAATTCTCGAAAAATATTTATCTCCCTTAAAAATTAGTTCTCTTGTGGCCCTCTGTAGGAAAATAACGCCCAATGAAAAACGGTTAAAAACACAACTAACGGTAAAATTTAAGTAAAAAATTACATAAATCGGGTCCTTAGTAATAATAAAATTCATTAAAATCTATGCCCAAGCCAAATTTTTCCGTTTTTAATTTTGACGACGATTTACAATTTTAACCACCATCAGATATAGGGGGACCAATTTTCCGGAATCGCGGAATCATTAATCTGAAACGGAATCTGAGATTTCTAATGAAATTTTCAATAATAAATAAATTGATTTTTGGGTTTTCAAATTTTTGTTTTAATTCTTTCAAAACTTGACTGTCCCTCCGATTTTTTTGTTAAACGTTTTAATAAATAGAACATAACATAATCTAGTTATTTCCTTTAAAATTGATTTTACAAATACGAGTTATTTTTCCTTTTAAGATACTGAAAAAGAATTAAGAGCAAAAGTTTTTACCTAAGAAAAGTGGGTCATAGATTTTCTGATGAAATTAATTAGTCTTATATTTTTCTAATAAACTGTAATGTAACAGATGAAAGTCAGTCAGTCCTTGTACCATTGGTAAATTGGAAAGGGGAGATACAAAGAACAAAAAGTTTAACATTCATTTCTTCGAGTATATTTACCTCATACCCCACTTGTATAGGTTAGGCACAGGCCCTATTAACGTGGGACCATCATGAGTGGCAGGTGGAAAAATTGCGTCAATCCCGTCGGCATTACCCCTCAAGACCCCCTTGAGGGGTGCGCCTCAGGCGCTGGGCATAAACCCAGCCCTGCCCCTTTAAATCAAGGGGGCAGGTATTGCCCTGGGGGGATAGCCCCCTGGGATCGACACTTATAATTTAACCTCAGGCAGGTTCAGCGGCAGAAACTCACTGGACCCTGGCCGAAGCCCCGCCTCCGAGGCACCGTTTGATTTTTTACAAAATTTCCAAGTAAAAGCTTCTAAACAACTTGTAACCTTGTTTTATGAATATGATGAAAGAAAAGTAAATGCTACTATCACGTGACCATACAATTTAGAAATAAAGAAAAAATTTTCCCAAACGCCATTTTATGAAACGACTGTCTCGTCTCCTCCAAAGTTTACCTTTACACACGGATTCATAATTGCATCACTTCACCATTGTAAAACAAATTTAAATTGAATAAAAAATCCTCTAATATCATTAACTATCAATAATTATTTTTTAATATATTATCTATTTTACAAAACCAGTTGTATGAATAAGTAATGAATTGCCAAGGTGGCTGAATCAAATCAATATATGAATCACCTTCAACCTCAAAAGTTGGACCTGCTCCTCTATAAAAAAAAAAATAAATAAATAAAATTTAAAAAATGACCCCAGTATGTAAAATTTGTGCTAAAGCTAAAGTAGAGCAATTTCCTGATGACTTTTATGCAGAAGAAAATATGTTATTTTGCAAATTATATCTTCATAGTGTTGACATTTTTAGGGTTGACACAATCAAAGATCATATAAAATCCAAAAATCATTTGGCAACAAAGTCTTCTCAACTGAAACAGAAGACAATTACAACTTTGTTTAAATGTAAAGAAGTACAGGATGATTTTGTTCTTGATTTTTTTTTAAAATGTGTACTTTGTCTGACATTCCCCTACACAAAATTGACAAAATAAGGCCATTTCTATTAAAACACTGTGAAGGTGGTGCAATTCCAAGTGTCAATTGTGTTAGGCAACTTCATCTGCCAAAATTGTTTGCTCTTCATTTTGCTGCCCTGAAAACTAAACTTGCTAATCAGTCTGTTAGCATCATAACAGATGAAACCACTGACTGTCGTGACCATAGCATTTTGAATGTGATTGCAAGCATTCGTGGGGAGTCAGTTCTCATTGATGTTGTAACCTTGGGAGAATGCAATTATCAAACCTTAAGTCAGGCATGCATCTGAGCTGTAACTCACGTGGATATTGCATTTGACGATATTGTTACATTTGTAACTGATTCTGCAGCTTATTGTAAAAAGCTCATAGGGAAGTGTTATCAAATTTTCTAACAGTTACCATGTGTTGTGCTTATCCCATATCATAAATCTTGTTGGTGAAGTATTTTTACACTGGTCAGCATTTGATAATGTTACCCAGCTCTTTATATTCATCAAGTCAGCCTTTTTTAAAAAGGCTAGTAAAAAAAAGCAATACCATAAATGGCTTGAAGGTTCCTTGCCTAAGGAACATGTGAAGTTACCCCCTGTGCCAGTAGCAACCAGATGGAATTCCTGGTTTAATGCAGCCAAATATCACTCATCCTTTGTGCAATTTTATGAAGGGTTCTTTAAACAAGAAAAGAGCCATGGCCTTGCAGTAGATAGGATTCTGGAATTAGTAGATGATGATCAACTACATCATGCCTCTTACCAATTTGCACCTGAATTTGCCTTTTATAAAAGAGAACTGCATCCGTTTGATAACAGTTTTGACAAGCTTAGAAGAAACCAAGTCTCCGCTTGCATGTGTTGTTTATAACATGATGGAGGATGTAAAACAGTATTTGCATACTAGTACATCAAAATCAACATTTGGTGTAGAAACTGACCATCTTCTGTCTGAACTAGAAAATACAGAGAGGGAGAGTTTTCTCAAATTTCCAAGATTTGTTCAGCACATCTTTTTCAAAACTGAATAAATACCTGGATGCTCACCCTGTATATAACTTTTACAACGCATCTCGTCTATTTGATCCTAGACAGCTACCTTGTATAAGCCATGACATTGATAGTTTTGCAGCCATTAAGGACTTGCAAGATCCTTCTACTGATCTTGAAGAATTCCAAATTTATGTGAATTACCAAGATGACTTACCAAAATCCTTTTAACATCCCAGCATTTTGGAATGCAAATAAGATTTCCCCTTCTGGAACAAATTGCCAATCAGGTCATATGGATGCCTGTTACCAGCGTAGATGTTGAACATTCATTCTCTCAATATAAACATTTACTAAATAAACAATGTGAAAGTCTTACTCCTGAAAACACCAAGCAACTTACAATGTTGTATTACAATAAAGATTGCTAATTTCTTTATTTGGGAAATATCCAATTTTAAATTTGAGCACTATTTCAACTTGAGATAAGTTATTTATTCAAATTTTGAATTAATATATCAAATTTGTTTTGTATATTTTGTTACAAAGATTCAATTATTATGGTTTAATTCCTGTTTTGTAAAATTTTAGTCAAAATGTTTGACTTTCTCAGATATTTATTGTTAAGATGCAAGTTATTTGCTGTTGATTCTTGAAATATGATTTTTCTGTTAATTTTAATATTGCAAATCAATGATTATAAATCAATCTGGATCCCTTTACTTAAAAACACAAAAACAATCTGAATGTGTTCTTTCTTAAAGAAGGAAGCTCTGATTAAAAGTTCGAACTCAAAGATAATCATGCACTGTATTATTTCATTGTTTTATTGTTTAGTCATGTTACATATTTATTTTTACATAGAATTTATTTTGGACTTTGATTTCACAATTAAAAAAAAATTGTAGATATTGACTATTTCTTTATATGTAATAAAACTTTGAATTATGTTTTTGTTTTCAGTTTTAATAATTATAGCAAATTTTATTTCAATTTTTTTCACAAAATACTATAAAAATGGGAATTACCAAAAGTGGAAACGGAAAAAAACGGAATTGACGAAAAGTGGAAACGGAATTTAGAAAAATTTAAATGGAAAATCGGGGGCCCTACAGATACAGTGGTAATTATGAACTTTTGTTTAGTAAATTAGGAGGCCCAGAAAAAAAACAGAACCCACAAATTTTGTAATAAAACCGTTAATTTTAACTGGGGGGGGGGTTGGGGGTTGGGGTTAGTTTAATGGGAAAATAAATAATTTGGGTTCTGTTTTTTCTGTGTCACCCTGTACAGGGTGACCCAAAAAAACAGAATCCAAACCCTAACCCTAAAACCCTAGTTAAAATTAACAGTTTTATTACAAAATTTGTAGGTTCTGTTTTTTCTGGGACACCCTAATTTACTAAACAAAAGTTCATAATTACCGATACAATTTAGTGTCATTACCTTGGACATCGTGGTGTAATGGTTAGTAAACTAGTTTCGCAGATCCATTACAACTGAATAGCGAGTTCGATCCTCGCGGGATGCCCCCTACCTACGATCTTGTGTCACATCCTACCCGTGACGGACGGGTTGAGCAAATACCTACTTGGGCCTCCCATGGTTGTGTAATGCTTAACAAGCTAGTCTCGCAGATCCATTACTACTTCGTAGCGAATTAGATCCTGCTGGATGCCCTCTATCTGCGATCTTGTGTCACATCCTACCCGTGACGGACGTGTTGAGCAAATACCTACTTGGGCCTCCCGTGGTTGTGTAATGCTTAACAAGCTAGTCTCGCAGATCCATTACTACTTCGTAGCGAATTAGATCCTCGCTGGATGCCCTCTACCTGCGATCTTGTGTCACAAACTACCCGTGGCGAACGGGTTGGGTAAATACCTACCTAGGACATCCCCTTTTGGGAAGAGGGGAGGGTCTTACCCTTCTGCAGGATATAATCAGCGCATTCCAAGACCCGTCGACAGTGCTAATTCATATTTTAGATTTAATAGGGTTTTAAGGAAAATTTAAAAGAAATATTAGCCTCTTAAGTAATCTTATGAGAAATAATAGCAAAAATAAATTACAGTCAATGTAGTACGTAACGTACCTAAAACCTAAGGTAATGTTCTAATAATAACATTTAACGATACCTTACTTATACTAGCTCGCCGTTTTTTAAAGCTCTGTGGATTTACTTCAGCTTAGATAAACAAAATAACCGTCAACTGTATCAGCAAACGCCTCTGACAATAATTATCACCGGACAAAAAATTTAATCAAATTAAAATAGAATTAAAAAAATATAAAAAATCAGTATGAAATAAAAATTAAATGAATGAAGGAGAATACCGACGATGACCCTGGCGATAGAGAAACAGAAACTAGTACTAAAAAAAAAAAAAATGTTCAAGATTATTTGAGTGTCATCCCCAATATAAATTACCAAATTTCCACAATATGCCAAATACCAACCTATTTCTCTAGTCGAATAGATATTTTCTGAGAACGTTAAATTTAATTAATAATTACCTTTCTGGGTTAGTTCGAAAAGCGGCGACCATGCTATCCTCTACTTGTTCAGCCATTTTATTAATCTCGCATTCAATGTTTTAAGGCATTTTTATTGGATAATATTTTTCTAATAAAATTTTATTATGAATCGATTAAAGATTATTATTAAAATTCAAATATTATTTTATTGTCGTCTGTGTATTTTTAAGAGTTACGAAAAAATATTTCCAATGCTCCGAATTTTATTTTACCGGTGTAAACCCTAAAATGACGCTGATAATTAAATTCAATTATTAACCAAAAATTAAACTTTTTTTTATTACTTATTTATATTTAAGAATTAAAATTGTATTTTCTACTGATGTAGTCGAGTTCAACTTAATTACATTCTTTATCTTTAATAAGTAATCATTTTTTCGCATTCCCTTAAAGTTAACTAACGAAACAAATATTGTCTTCTTAAATTTTATTTTAAAAGCAATGCAACTTAATTCAAATTAAGTCTTTTTTCAAATCTGGTAATAAACTACTAAGATTAGAATGATATAAAATAAAGATATATAAATATTTCAAAATTCTACATAGTTTTTTTTATTTTCATTCAATACGCAAAGTATTGTAACAAAGAAAGACTATTTTTGCCAGGTACGTTAAGAAAATATGGAAACAATGAATAATTCAAAGTTTGAATTAAAAACTAAAGTAAACAGTAGATAAAAATATAAAATTACCCAATTAATTAAATATCGAGCAAATTTTAAGGGTTTATTGTTATATTTTGGACATGATTGTGTAGTAGTAAAGTTTACTTTAAAACTTATTGGTTTAGAACAGTAAGAAGTGATTTCGCTTAAATTTCAATAGTTTTTTGGTTTAAAAAAAATCTTTTTACAAATTAAACAATTAAGAGTCTATTTAAGCTTTTTGTTTAATTGTCTATTAAACAAATAGACAGTATCTTAGATTTTGCTGATATCATTGGAAAGTATTATCACTTAAATAATTTTCCTTATAATTTCATGGACACAACGAAGTTTAATATCTAACATTAACAATAATATAACAAATATCACTGGTTGTTACCTCCTCAAGTGTTTGACAAACACTGGAATAAAAAGTATACGTATTTTTTAAAGTAAACCTAACAAAGAAAGAGAAACATTACATTTTTATGAAAACTAAATTTCTAATAATTTAAATTAAATATTGAAAGCAATATATATTTTTTAAATTATTATTATTATTATTTTAATACGGCCTATTTAACTCTGAACACAGTGTTACCATACTTTTCTTTTCTTTTTATTAAAAAAAAATGCGTGAATTTTATTTTAAATAAATGTTTAAAAAAGAAAAAAGAAAGAAAGAAAGATGTTATTGTTACTCATGATATTGTGTAAGGATTTTCAAATACAATTTTATTGAAGAAAAGTATGGAGTAAAAGTTTATTTTTTCTTTGGCAAAATAACTAAATTAAAGTTGAATGACACTTATTTTTGATAGATAGATAGATAGATAGATAGTTTAATGAAAGACAGCAAATAAGAAAACTGTAGCAGAGCAGGTTTATTTAAAATAAATTAAATATGTAATATTATTTTGCTTTTCTTTACTGATGCTCATTATGTTACTACTTTTCGACTTAGACAAGAATTTGACCTTAAATAATCGATTTAATTAATTTTAATTCGTTTTTAAAATGAAAATGAGACAAAACTTTGGCACTACCTAGTGTATGTGTTAATACAACCATAAAATGTTAGGAGTCTTTATTAAAAGCTCAGTAATGATAACCCAAAGCCGAACTTTTAAAAAAAAGTTCTACTAAAAAAGTTCGGATTCGAGTTTATTTTCATCGCACTTTTAACCTGAACTACAGTAATTTCAAATAATGTCATACTTTGTGCAACATCTGGATGTAAAAATGACTCATCTAGAAAAACTTGACTAAATTTCATTGGCTGTTTTAATAAAGTTACCATTACAATATTGTGTCCCGAAATATTGTTTTAACTTTCATTATTTTTAGTTTTAATTTATAAGTTATGCAATTATTTTATCTCTTAAAAAATCATTAAAAATTAAATTATTTTCTAGAATTTCATATTCTATTTCGTAATTATTTTATCTCTTAAAAAATTTGTCGGTGACAGGACTTTCGGACCACCCTTTAAAACAAATGCCAATATGTGGAGCCAATGATTTTTTTAAAGCACTTTAACGCCTGTTAAACTTTTCGTTTTTATTTTAATGTTAACTTCCAATATTACACAGAGAGAGAAAATTCTTTCGTATCTTCTGCCTTTACAAAATATTTTCAAGATACATTATAATAGTTTTCTACTACTATAGATTTATTTTATATAAAATATACTCACAATATGAAACATGAAAAATTTTCATTAAAAAACGCAACATGTTGCAATATGCATTTCAAAAAAATTAATTCGGTTTATTAGTTATAATATTGAATAATTAATTTTTTTTTTAAATGTGATTCTTTCAGAAATGAAACGGTGTAACATTTTAAATTTTCATTTTCGGATAAAGTTTTTTTATTTGTCAATTAATTAGCAAACGGATTCTCATATAATTTACTTTTTGATAATGTTCTAAAATGCGTTACGGAATTCCGGAACTTAGTTGAGGAAGACAAAAATAAATCTTTCACCGCTTGAATCACGAACATGGCGGCGATGGATGCTTTTTCAGAAGAATATTTGTCCGAAAAAAAGTTGGAAGTTTCTCATAAAGTACGTATTATTGTTTACAATCAATTTACCCTGCGACACTTAACTCGGCAATGTCGTAGTTTACATTCATAAAATAAATATATGAAAACTTATGTGTATTATTAAAAGTAGTTAAAGAAAGTTTATGACAACAAGCTTAATTCTTTTTTTGAATAAAACAAAGTAACAAACTTAAAGATTGTATCGAATTGTACTAAATTCCTGGGTAAAAAAGGACTATTTGCTCGTAAATTCCTACCATAAAATAAACTGAACCCCCATTTTATGTCCGTGTTTTTGCAATAAATGTTTTATTTTTCTTGCACCCGTTATGTTACAATACAAAATGTATTTATTTATTTATTTTAATATTCATTTCAATGTGTATATTCTAAAAGATTTTATTTTGTGAGAATGGTTAGTTTTAAAGTGGGGGCTCGTTTTACAATTTAGGCATAAATTGGATCCACCTTTCATGACCGTAATTTTGTTTTTTCGTCAACGATGATTAAAATCTGACGTTTTTATTTTAGATTACCAAAGCCAAAAACAAAAGAAATAACAACAAAAAGTAATATTCAACTTTTTACTCGTAAATTCCTGCCATAAAATTAGGCTTGGGCATTTTTATGGTAGGAATTTACGAGTAAAAAGTTGAAGTGTAAAAACGAACCCCCACTTTAAAACTAACCATTCTCACAAAATAAAAGCTTTTAGAATATACTCATTGAAGTGAATATTAAAATAAATAAAGGAAATATATTTAGTATTGTAAAATAACGGGTGCAGAAATATATTTTGTATTTTAACATAACGGGTGCAAGAAAAATAAAACATTTATTGCAAAAACACGGAGGTTCAGTTTATTTTATGGTAGGAATTTACAAGCAAATAGTCCTTTATTACCAAGATAGCATAGTGATGGTCTCGCTCGTAAATTTTTTTTTTTTTTTTTTTTTTTTTCAAATTTCACATAATTTTGTTTACATTTCATTGAAAAGAACTTTCTCAACTTGGGAAATTTGTCAAATTTGAAATAAATTGATTTTTTTTAAAAAAAAAAAAAAACACAATTAGACTGGATGGTGGTGTTGGTGGGTTTGTCTACTAAATACAATATCGAACGAACAAGATGTGTTATGGTATATGATTTTTAGGCACTTCACATGTAGACTGAATTTTTACTTATGTCTATTCTGTGTGAATAGCAGTTGCAAGGTGGTCAAAGTGTCTGAGTTCACACACAACAGCCGCTATAGCCACTTCCTCGCAGAGTCTGTTTAACACTTGTCAACTACCACTGCTGCTATGCCTTCCTTCCTTCCTTCCTTCCTTCCTCAAACAGAACGCCGTGTCACAAAAGCACGCAAAAATCGCTACACCCTCTCTGCCAAAATGGGCCACTTTTATAGTGAAAACAGGAGTTGCAATGCACCATGGGCCATTACCCATAGTGCCTTTCAATACCAATAAAAGTGTCTTCTCTGCCCCCCTTCCAACTTTTCGACATTTCTCACTCCGACCAGACACCACGACACACCGCCCCGACCACATTCCTTTCTTCTTCGCTACATCTCTTTGCAAGCCATGCACCGGAACCGTTTTGAGTCAGGTAAGTTTGCCTCGTCATTACATTACTATAGTAGTCCAATGTAAGTAAAAAAAAGTCGTCGGGGCGGCCTAATGTTGGTATCAGCCAATCAGCGAGGGAGTCTATCCCCTTTTCACTAGCGCTAGACCAAGGAGATTATCTTAGCGTCTGAGGTGGAGTGCCATACCTACCATCAGCTCCTTACTTTACCGCACAGATCCCTATGCTACTCATATGCTGAGTTGGCGAGGACCAGTATCGAACTAGGAACCTTGTGGTTTCTAGCCGAACGCTCTACTGACTGAGCTAACCTGGCCCTTTTTATTTCTGAACAGGGATTAATACTTTTAAGAAAAATGAATCTCTAAGGAAAACATAACTGAATACGTTAATTCATTTATAAGTTTAAAAAAATTAAATAATAGTATTAATTGATGTTGTATAGATTTAAAGTTGGTGCGTTATGATTCAATTCTTATAAACATCCACTTATAATATTATAAGATTATAATATCAGACCCCACCCCCGGAATAGTCACATAGCCCTTTCCTTTGAAAACGGCCATTATAGGGAGAAAAAAAAATTGCTGTCCCTTCGATTGTAGGCATAGCTTCCCACCATTGATCACATGATAATTAAGCCCCTTCAGAACATTCTCTTTTGTCCCCAGGCTTTGAACAGATAACACCTTTCTATTTGCAGTCCTTGCTCATTGAAAAAAAAGGGACATATTTCTCAGCTCTGTTGATGGAACAGAATAGAGATAATTAGTCTCCAATTTCAGCTGAGCATTTGGTGCACCTTGCCATAAAAATCAAGAAAGACACAATCTTTTCTAACCCATTTTTGTTGATTGTTCATGAAACATCATGTACAATTAACCTGTTTGGAACATATATATTGTGTTATTTTGGGTAATTTATGAGGAAGTGCGTCCCGGTCCTGCCTCAAAAATTGCTACCCGGTGACTATTAAAATAACGACCCAGCTCAGTCTATTCAAAACTATCCATCTTCATATCTATCTATCTATCTCAATTTGTTCATATTTATCTATATTACTTTAAATACTAAGATTTTTTTTTATTCATGTTTGTTAATGTCTTGTTTTTAGTTTAAATAAACAAGAATTGCGACAAAAAAATATGCGACCCCCCCCCCCACCAAATACATTTACTTGACGAAAATATCTATCTATCTCCATATGTTCATATCTATCTATATTATTTTGTTTGTTTATCTATCTATCGATCTATCTCAGTCTATTCCAAACTATATCATCTTCATATCTAAACAAGAATTATGACAAATTACGATAAATAAACAAGAATTACGACGAGCTGGGGTTGTTATTTTGATAGTCATCGGGTAGCAATTTTTGAGGCAGGAGACCGGGATGCACTTCCTCATAAATTATTTTATTTTGTTATTACATGTTATGTATATTAAACATTCATATCTGCAGCCCTGTCAGCTGCGTTTTAGAATACACTGACTGCACATCTGAAGAAGGGTAAAACTCCCCCAATTGGGCCACCTGTTTGCCCTGGGTGGCAACTTGTGGTGCTTAAGGACAGAATCTTGGTATATGAGCAGTCTATGACATGCAATACTCCACTTAGACCCTTAGGCTTGACGGGCAGTCGGAGAGGCACCTTCTGATCAATCAGCTGGTCACGTCAAGCCCTAGCACCTATATGATTACCTGGACCCTATTGCCCTTATGGCAAACCTTAACCCTTTTTTATCATGAGTGCTAGAAGGCAATGACTGAGGGTTTTCATGTCTTGGGAATGACGTTAAATTCTACCTGATGGTGAGGTTCTAGGTCTGGGGAATGTGAAGTACCCCTTCATCACCATTGTTCACTGGTCCACCCTGTTAAGGTCCCATTTACGGGTTAAATAGAAAAACATGAGTTTATAAAAAAAATTGTGTATCCATTAAGAATGAAATTATTTCAAAACTTTGTTGGCATTAAATGACCCACTGAGGTTGATATGCCATAAAAACAGAACAAACCAAACCATTCATATGTGCATTATTCATGCAAGTTAGTTGTTTTTCTCTACTTACCAAATGTTCAGTGTTAGTGTATCCATGGATGCACTCATGCATTATAGGGACTGTTGGTTTTAAAATAATTATCCACTGTTCGTATATCCCATCAACTAATTTCTTGCCTTTTTCTTTTTTTTTCAGCTTAAAGAATTTTGTGTTTTGGAAAGTGAACTTCAGAGTCTTAAAAAAGATGCTGTATGTATTAATTTTATAAATTTGATGAACAACTTTCTAATTTCATTTGTGTGTGTGTGTGTGTGTAACAAAATAACATTACAAGCGTTTAACTGATAAATGCTGACAAGACATCAAATTTGCGACCATAATCATAAAGGTTTGGGGAATGTGGAGTACCCTTCGCCACCATTGCTTCTAGGTCCAATCTGATCCAAAGTGTTAGTACCTGTTAGGGTCTCATCCATTCTATAGAAAAATGTGTTTATAAAAAAATTGAGTATCAATTAAGAATGAATTTATTTCAAAACTTTGTCGGCATTAAATGACCCACTGAGGTTGATATTATTCGGACTATTGCCCCCATCTTCATTGTTATTTGTACGTTTCGGCCGATATACCCTCCGGCCTTCTTCAGGTATTTCTTGTTGGACTCGGGTACTTTCTCCAACTTAGTCCAATTGGACACATGGCCAAGTGGATAAGGCAGTTAGGTTAAGACAGTTCTAAGTGACAGTTATCTCTGGATCCCGAGTTCAATCCTGAGTAGAGGAAGTTAGAAAAATAATTAATTAACACAACTCCTACCCCAGCTATGGTTAGCGGAATGAGAACAGGATACCCCCGTGGAATAAATAAAGGGTTAGGTTCAAAGTTCCGTGATGGCTCCCGAATACGACAAGAAAGTTCCCGAGTTCGAAAAGAAGATTCCCAAGTCCGAGAAAGTTCCAGAGTCCAACAAGAAATACCTGAAGAAGGCCGGAGGGTATATCGGCCGAAACGTTGTACAAATAACAATGAAGATGGGGACAATAGTCCGAATAACGCAGATAATACTAATCTTCAAGCCTCATCTCAAACATTCAGAGAAATACTCTCTCTATATATATTGGTCTCTCTCTTCTCTATGTTGGTCTCTCTCTCTCTCTCTATGTTGGTCCACTCTCTCTCTCTCTATGTTGTCCACTCTCTCTCTATGTTGTCCACTCTCTCTCTCTCTCTCTCTCTCTCTCTATGTTGGTCCACACTCTCTCTCTCTGTGTTGGTCCACTCTCTCTCTCTCTCTCTCTCTCTCTTGTTGGTCCACTCTCTCTCTCTCTATGTTGGTCCACTCTCTCTCTCTCTCTCTTGTTGGTCCACACTCTCTCTCTCTCTGTGTTGGTCCACTCTCTCTCTCTCTCTATGTTGGTCCACTCTCTCTCTCTCTCTGTGTTGGTCCACTCTCTCTCTCTCTCTCCACTCTCTCTGTGTTGGTCCACTCTCTCTCTCTCTCTCTGTTGGTCCTCTCTCTCTCTCTATGTTGGTCCACTCTCTCTCTCTCTATGTTGGTCCATTCTCTCTCTCTCTCTCTCTCTCTCTATTTGGTCCACTCTCTCTCTCTCTATGTTGGTCCACTCTCTCTCTCTCTCTTGGTCCACTCTCTCTCTCTCTCTCTGTGTTGGTCCACTCTCTCTCTCTCTCTCTCTCTCTCTCCTCTCCACTCTCTCTCTCTCTCACTATGTTGGTTTATTTATTCTTTGATATTTTCTAACAGAATTAGAGACAAAATCTTTGTATAAGTTATGGAGACGCATGGTGTAACAGTTACTGTCGTTGGTAATGAATGAGAATGTAATTTGAATGTCTGGTTTGATTTGGAGCTGTGGTTATTGTGATATCATATTCTCTATTTGTGAAAGTGTGTTGTGTAATGGTTACCGTCATAGGAAACGGACACGATGAAAAAAACTTAAATCACGGACAAGCCTTTTTACATTTCACATAGTGTTGATATCCTTGGGAAAGATATGAATCCAACTATTCTCCCTCCAGCTATGGGTAAATAGTAGGACAGACTGGGTTATTTAACTTTGGTTAGGTAACCAGTCCATGAGAAGGGGAACTGAATTCAAACCTGTTAAACTCTGCTTAAGAAATGGATCTTGTGTCACATCCTGCTTGTGCAGCTGGGTTGTTAAATTGCATTATATATATACTAGCAAATATATGCACCCTCCGGGTGCAAGTATTTAAGTTTTAATATGATAAAATATCATATTAAATTAAAAAGGCTAATGAAACTGAATAAGAATGCAGATAAAAAGATTTGGAACAGAGGGGGTATGATTGAAAAATAGAACAACTTTAAAACTAACTCTTCCATCATTTTCCGTTACTCCCGTCTTTCATTGGTAAATTTTCCTAATTTAACTATTTAGTTAAAACAGGAAGTAAAGAATAAAATTACAGTTATTTCTTCTTTTTAATGGATTTCTTTTAAGATTTATCCCCGAGATTTTTGCTCATATTCAATAAGATAAAACCAAACAATTAGAAATCAACAATACCAATCACATATTTATTAAGATCAAATTTCTAATATCAATATGCAAATTAGCCTTCCCATTCACACTGTAAACCGCTATTTTGTTGTATATATAAATACAATTGTATGTTATTAGTATGTAGATATGGTCAACAATTAATAACGTAAACTAATTTTATTAATAATTGAGGTTTAAATAAAAAATAAAATCATGGAGAATGTGATGTAAATAACAAAGGGAATTGTGACTTGTATAGTAATATAGTTTCGGTTACAGACTGACAAACCCACAATCTCCATTATAATAAGATATAATGCAATCCTCAGTGAGATTATCTGTAGTCATTCATATTTTTAACCTGTTAAACTGCGCTTAAAAAATCTTTGTAATGATGTAGAAGAAATAAAAATTAAAATGCTATAATATAAAACTTTTCACATATAGATATATATTTGCAAATAAGAAATATTTACACAAAGAGGATACAGTTTATTAAAATTCATAATAAATATAAAACTATTTTTTTAATAATCTATTTATAAGGAGTGTGCACTGTGTAACTTTACAAGCTAAACTAGGGCCATGTAAAGTGTAGTTTAGCTGCAGTTGGAGTCAGTATATTTTTGCCGACTCTGACTCCAGTGACCCCTCAATTCCAACTCTATAACTCTGACTCCACAGCCCTGGTTACCACTGCTCTCATAACTAAGTGGTTATGGTAGCTCACAGAGAAAACCACTTCCCCAAAGCAAGAAAGGGATGTGAAGTTGCATCTCACTGGGTGCTTATCCTTTATTATTGTTTCCAACAATTGCTGTTCCTCACTATCATAGCGATAAAAACACGAGGGAGTTAAAATTAAAAAAGAAACCAGAATTAAGATGAAGAAAAATACTACTTTTTGTCTAAATTTTTGAGATGTCAGAAAAGTTCTTGGACTGGTTTAAAATCCAAACTACAAGTTTATCCCCTTCAAAGTAACCCCCCTGGAGTTTAATGCACTTTCCCATCCTTTTCTGCCATGCTTGCATGCACTCCTGGAAGGATTTTTCTGGGATTTTCCGTGAGCTTGGGGAACCCGAAAAAAATAAGTAGGGAGGTTGTTCCAGCACATAGATGTTCTTCTGGGTCAGGAACTCTCGGATACTCAGGGCAGTGTGGGCAGTTGCGTTGTCATGGTGAAGTACCCATGAGTTGTCCTGCCACATCACTTGCCTCTTCTTGCGCACTGAACGAAGCAAACGCCACAGTATCTCTTGTAGACATGCTGGTTGATCGCCTGGCCCTGTGGCAAGAACTTGCAGTGGACAATGTCCCTCACATCAAAGTTTTCTGACTTACTGGAACTTTTCTGACATACAATTAGATCAAACAGCCAGTAGTTAACCGTGATTAAGACATGGGGGGTGGAAATCCAGAGGGGGTACTTGGAAATGTTACAGGCAGTCCAACTTGGGATAACATAGTTTGTGTTTGTTAATGTAAATTAACAGCGTCGATCCCTTCTATATGCCAATTCTATACGTAACAATCCAATTTTAAAGGCCGCACCGAGTTATCTCCCCTTGGAGCCACAACACCAGATGAACTAGAAAGCTTTTCTTTTTCATCCACAAAGTTATTGTCCTTTAGGTTATAAGATGAGATTTACCAATTGATAAAGGTAAACACCTTTAGTATTTGGCTATTGTTGTACAAAATGAACACAGCGAACCGAGTTCAAATCCTGGACGAAGCTGTTTGTATTTTATATAGTGCTTGAGAAAAGTTTGCATCCAACTATTCCCTTTCCAGCTATGAGTAAATAGTAGGGCAGAATGGGCTCTTTAACCTTGATTAGGCAACCGGCCTAGAAGAAGAAAAACTCTGAATTTAAACCTGTTAAAAAAATTTACCTTGTGTCACATCCTATTTGTGTGGAGGGATTGGTAAATACATACTGTAGCCATTTACAAATAAACTTAACTTTTGGAAAACCATTACACCACAATATATATATATATTCGAGCCTCACTGGGTGTCCCTTACATTTGGTCTTGTGCCACATATAAGTGAAGCTTAGTAAATAACTATATATATATATATATATATATATATATAAAATAATAAAATTCGAAGGCAATACAATGCGTAAAAAATAAAGACAAAAAGATGTTTTATATGTCTAATCGATTTCAAAGCAAGAGCTTCATCATCAGAGTTTATTTTCAGAAAATAAACTCTGATGATGAAGCTCTTGCTTTGAAATCGATTAGACATATAAAACATCTTTTTATCTTTATTTTTTACGCATTGTATTGCCTTCGAATTTTATTATTTTATAACATACTTAACAATGCTTCAAGCAAATTACCAATTACTTTTATATATATATATATATATATATATATAGTGGATAATATGGGTGCTATATTTCTAAGTAAATAGTGCTCAATATCATTGATAGGGTGTTTGTATTTGAATCAAGGGAGCATGGACATGGAGTCAACAACTGCCAGTAACCAGGTGTTGACTCCATGTCCACGCTAACTTAACTAATATATATATATATATATATATATATATATATATATATATATAATATATATATATATATATATATATATATATAGAGAGAGAGAGAGAGGGTGCATGGTATAATGGTTAGAGTTGTGTGAAATGGACTTGTCAACCTAAGTTCAAATCCTGGATGTGGCTGTTTGCATTTCACATAGCATTACTACCTTTGGGAAAGTATGAATCCAACTATTCCCCTTCCAGCTATGAGTAAATAGTAGGGCAGGTTGGGCTCTTTAACCTTAGTTTGGCAATCATTCTAGGAGAAGGAAAAGTCTGAATTCAAACCTGTTAAGAAATTGACCTTGTGTCAAATCCTGCTCATGTGGAGGGGTTGGAAAATATATGTATATATATATATATATATATAGTAATTGATGGGGGATCAAAGATTTTATGAAGGGATTGGAAGCTGAAAAATGTTAAAACAAAGATGAGAATTTTGGTTTAAAGCAATGATTCCCAACATGGAGCAATTCAATAATAAGAGGGGGGGGGCAATATGAAAAATATAGTAATATCAACATTTTTTTTATTTTATGGGTAAAAATTATGAATTTATAGAGTAAAATTGTAATTACAACCTAGCTGAGCACAACAGCTTATGCAATCTAGTCAAGTGTTCACTCACTAATGTTATTGTGCATCTGGCACCAGCTATATGCGTGACTTCTGACTTGTTTAACTTTGCAGTTCTTCATCTGTTGCCCTCCCCCGCAATTATACACATTATAAAATGGATTTTATTTGATTAAATTTGAAGTTAAACCCTTTAGTTTTATTTGAAAGATACAATTTTTTATGTTATACTTCTTCAAAACTGACATTGTTATATCATACTAAACAAATAATGGGTTGGGGACATGAAAAAATTTGTGATAAAAAAGTTGGGCATGGTACTAAAATGGTTGGGAACCACTGGTTTAAAGAAATTAAGCCAAGTTGTTCTGTTCAAATTTTAATAGATCTTTTCTTTCTTTTTTTGTTTCAGAATATCTACGTTCAACAACCAAACAGTCACATCTTCTTTCGAAATGATAATAAAGATAAAGTAACAGTTTTGTGTAAAGGTATTTATTGTTTATCTTTTAAAAAAAAGATCTTTAAAAATTAAATCATTTTCTAAAATTTCGAATTGTATTATGTAATTATTTTTCCTTTTTAAAAAATGTAAAAAATAAAGATCTTTAAAAATTAAATCATTTTCTAAAATTTCAAATTGTATTATGTAATCATTTTTCCTTTTTAAAAAATGTAAAAAATAAAGATCTTTAAAAATTAAATCATTTTCTAAAATTTCGAATTGTATTAGGTAATTATTTTTCCTTTTTAAAAAATATGAGGAGGTGACAAGACTTTCGGACCACCCTGTAGATGCTTCTTCTGGGGGTTTTAAAACAAAAAAACAAAACTGCTGTCATTGTTTTTCTAAACAAATTTCCTCATTAAACATTTTCGTTTCCAGTATCTCTTATTATAATGGAGATTGTGTGTGTGTCTGTAACCAAAACTATATCACTACTCAAGTCACATTTCCCTTAGTTTTTATGACACATTCTCCACGATTTTATTTAAACCTCAATTATTAATAAAATTGTTTTAGGGCCGGTTTAGCTCAGTCAGTAAAATGTTTGGCTAGGAATCACAAGGTTCCTGGTTTGATACCGGCCCTCGCCAACTCAGCATATGAGTAGCACAGGGATCTGTGTGGTAAAGTGAGGAGCTGATGGTAGGTGTGGCGCTCCATCTCAGACGCTAAAATAATCTTCTTGGTTTAGCGCTACTGAAAAGGGAATAGACTCCTTCGCTGTCTGGCTGATACCGACATTAGGCCACCCCGCCGTCTTTACTTACATTAATATTGGTGACCATATCTACATATACAATAAAATAGTAGTTTATAGTGTTAATGGGTAGGCTAACTTGCATATTGATATTAAAATGTGATTTTAATGAATAAGTGTTTAGTATTATTGATTTCTAATTGTTTAGTTTTATCTTAATGAATATGAGCAAAAATCTCTGGGGATAAATCTTAAAAGAAATCTATTAACAAAAAGAAATAACTGTAATTTTATTCTTTACTTCCTATTTTAACTAAATAGTTAAATTATGAAAATTTAGCAATGAAAAACTGGAGTGATGGGAGAGTAAGGTTTTAGTTGTTCTATTTTTCGATTATACTCCTCTGTTTCATTTTATCTGTATTCTTATTTAGTTTCATTAGTCTTTCTAATTTAATATAATATTTTATTACATTAAAACTTGAATACTTGCACCTGGAGGGTGCATATAAATGCTAGTTTTTATAATGAACATGCAGTGTGACTTTGCACTCGACTCTGCAAGTGGCTTGGTCACTCCACTCACATCCTTGGCTGCTTTGCAATTAGGGAATGTTTTATTTGTTTTCGTTTTTTTGGAGGGGGGGATAATTTTTACCTCCCTTCATTTCTTGAAAAGTACCCTAATTAAAAATTACCGAATTTGTGTTCTGGCTAGACACTTCCTATTTTGGCTAAGGGTAATTTATGAGGAAATGCGTCCCGGTCTCCTGCCTCAAAAATTGCTGCCAGGTGACTATTAAAATAACGACCCCAGGTATGGTGTTACATGAAAGAAAACAACCAACTTAGGGCGTTAAATGTATTTTAGGGGGAGGGGCTTCTCTTTTTTGTCATAATTCTTGTTTAGATATGAAGATGGATATCTATCTATCTATCTATCTCAATTTGTTCATTTTTTTTTTTTTTTTTTTTTTTTTTTTTTTACTTTGATAAATAAATAAGAATTACGACAAAAAAGAGAACCCCCCCCTAAAATACATTTAACTCCCTAAGTTTTTTTTCTTTCAAGTAACACCATAGCTGGGGTTGTTATTTTAATAGTCACCGGGCAGCAATTTTTGAGGCAGGAGACTGGGACGCACTTCCTCATAAATTACCTGGCTAAGGTCCTTAAATAGTCTTTTTTATTGCTATGCCCTTAAAAAAATAAACCAAACCAATCCTTATTTATACTTGTTGTGCCATGAAATAAGTAATGTATACACACACATAGAAAATAATAAGTAGTTTATTCTGCGAGAAGTATATGGTACACAGTCGAGTACATCAACTAATGCAATAAACAGTTAATTGTTAACTTGTCCTCTTCAGTATAGAGATTGCTATTTAAATAGTCTTATACTATACTAAGGGGCTGGTTTAGCTCAGTCGGTAGAGCATTCAGCTAGAAACCACAAGGTTCCTAGGTAGAGCATTCAGCTAGAAACCACAAGGTTCCTAGGTAGAGCATTCAGCTAGAAACCACAAGGTTCCTAGGTAGAGCATTCAGCTAGAAACCACAAGGTTCCTAGTTCGATACCGGTCCTCGCCAACTCAGTGAATGAGTAGCACAGGGATCTGTATGGTAAAGTAAGGAGCTGATGGTAGGTGTGGTGCTCCACCTCAGATGCCAAAACAATTTCCTTGGTCTAGTGCTATTGAAAAGGGGATAGATTCTCTCGCCAAAACAATCTCCATTTCAGTCTGTTAGACCTTCTTCAGGACATTGGATTGAGTTCTTGCTTCAACAGTGAACATTTTTCATACTGGTGAGTTAGGAGGTCGTGAATAGGGGAGGGGTGGTCAAGTGTTGGTGTTAGCAGGAGTGTTTAAGTTGGTAGTGGGAGTTCTATTTATTTTTTACCCAGATGGGGTGTGTAGCTAGTAAGCTAGCTAATGCTTAGAGGGTAAGCCAAACCTGGAATGATAATCAGACACTGTCGAACATACATACACACACAGAGAATTTGGAAGATATAAGACACAAAATAAAATGGACCGTCGCTAGCAACAGCTTCAGTTTCGGAAATCTTCTGTAGAAGAGATTTTTATCCCGAAATATTAAGAATAAATAACAGGTTAACAAACAACACTTTATACTTACATTGTGATAGCCTTCAGAATTCAACCACCAAACCAAAAGCTTCAAGCAAATTATAAAACACTTTTATATATAAAGAATGTTTTATTTTTTTCTACTAAATATTTTCTTTTTCAGATTCCATGGAAAAATTAAAACAACAACAAAAACAAATTGAAGAAATGGAGAAATATTCACATTGATAACTACAAACTTTTAAATTATTTTTTGTTAAATAAAAATTTCAAATGTTAACGCTTTGATTTGATTGAATTTTGGTTGCAATACACCTGTAACATTGTGGTATCTGTTGTATTCACGATACCCAAAGCGATATATTCACCGTACTAAAAATGTATTCAGCACGTGGCGGTCATCTTGTTGATAAAAATTACAACGCGAGAAATATGTAGTCACAACTGCTAGCCTTTATTATCGTGTTCGTCTCGTGGGTTCGTATCAGAGAGGAGGAGGAAAGGTAGAGAGAAAGAGAGAGAGAGAACTATTAAACTACCGTCATCCCCCACAGGACCAAGGGCAAGTCTTAACCCTATGCTGTCCCAAATCGAAAAGAGGTCGGTACCTTTTTTTCGTTGTTCCACATCACGTTCCGGTCGATACCCAAAATTCCGGTTGACACTCAATTCTCCATTCAGGGGTCACACTCCGGTCAAATCATTGTTCATCCTGTTTTTGTGCTCATCACTATTTTTTTAAACCTTTACTCTCTCACTTATTTATTTCTTCCTCCCCCTTCCATTAGTAGTCCTTGCCAAATGCAATCTTGCTACACACCAAAGAGGAGCTTCGTTTACTATGAGACAAGTTGTATCGGGCACCCAGTGAGAATCAAACTCACTAGTAGGTATTTAACCAATCCGTTCTCCACAGGTAGAGTATGACACAAGGTCACAAGTATGGGGTATCCAGCAATTAATAATGGTCTTCTTGTTGAGCATTATACCACGAGGTGCCTTTTTATTAAGCGTAGATTAGATTTGGAATAAGGCTACAAAATATGGAGCACTTAACTCACTAATTGATTTGCAAGTACTTTGAACTCCCTACTCAGTAATAATTGATCTGCAAGACTAGCTTGTTAACAATTCCACAATGAAGTTTATTTAATCTACTTAAGAGGGTTAAAAGAAAAATTGAACTCACTATTCAGTAATAATTGATCTGCAAGACTAGCTTGTTAACAAATAATGTCCTTTTCATTTAAAGTTACCTGTTATTTCCCTTAAATCAAAGACTTCTAAATGTGTTTAATATTACATATTACAAAGGCTATCATTTGGGGTGGATTAGGAAAATGAATATGACTTCCGGCCGGGTGGAATGAGGCAGTATAGGACTTTAAGAGTTAAATGTGGGACCACCCAAAAACTGAAGCCCATGGGTGGTGGTTGCAATAAATGCGTTGATCCCATTGGCATTTCCCTCAACACTCCTGGCACACCCACAGAAGCTTCACGGTACACTAGTGTGCCACAGCGCACAAGTTGAAAAACTCTGCTCTGGACGCTGCTGACCTACAAACATGGCAACTGCAGTCACCCCAGGTTCCTTTATATCTGGGTGACTGCAGTTGCCAATACTATAACATTGTCAGAATATCTCCAAAAATCCATGCGCCAACCATTGAACCACAAGTGTTTGTCAATACGTTCGCTGAGTCTGGTAGAAAAGACAGTTTCTGTGAATCCCAGATTGACACATTGAGTAAATTTGTAGTTATGTTTTTGTAGCAAGAGAAATTACTTACGTAGAAGCTCAAAGCGAGCATGGACGTGTCTGGTGTGCAAAATGAGAGTGTAGCGAGTGACTACAGAGACCGAACTTGCAACCTCCTGACCGTGAGTCATGGCTCGAAGTCAGACTACTCATCCTTGTAGGAGCGTATGTTACATAATCTATCCGGTTGCATAAAATTATTGTCAATCCCCTGTATTTCTAAAGGGACGGCCCTTTTCATATCACGGGCGGGACTATGTTAGTCAGATGAAAAATGTTTAGTTAAGAAATAAAAGCTTACGAAAATAATATGGTCTTGTGATTAATGAATGTCTTGGTAACGAGACTGACCTAGAAGACAAGACACGAAGTCCAGGCGCTAGAAGAATAGAAGTAAGAAAGAAAGGAAAGAGGTATGCAATACGTATACAAATTTCTATATTGTGCTGGGCATGATTGGCCCGGATGTGGGATCTTGGTCAGGGCAGTTTATTATTTAAGGCCTGCCTTCCCACACCGAGAGGCAGTTGTGTTTGATCTTGCTAACGAGAACACAGACGTGCGTTGGACAAGAAATGAGTAAACTTTGGCGGATTGATCAAAGACTGCTGTAATACTGTTACAAGCAGAAAGACCGTCAGTGGACTTTTGCAGTTGGGAAAGTGATTACCGTGGTTAATTTCAATTAATACCTTACAAAACAATTTCAGTTAGGAGCTACATGGTCTTGGAAAGTTACCAATAATGGAATAAGTCACTTGGAACTGCAATAATTAGGGAATTGATATTTTACCTTTTAGAGGGTTTGGTTTGTTTAATGGCATATCAACCTTCATGGGGTATTTTATGCTTAGTGATGGTACTGTTCAATACATAGCTGGGGAGGTTCATACCTTTCCCAAGGGTATTAGTCTGAAAGTGAACATAATAGCATGACTGGAGTTTGAACTAGCTTACTACATATGTCACAATCCAGCACATTAGTGACCCCGCCACGGGACCCTCCCTCCCACTTCACATAATGAAAAAGAAAAGTATGAAAAGAAATTTTTTTAGTAATATAAATTTTTTATTCACAAAGGCAACTTTTTTCTTCTTACAGACAATAATGTCCAATTATCAATTGTGTGTTTGAAAAATTAAAAAAAACAAAAATTGCCAATGAATTGTCCTGAGCCCATTTTCATCATCAAGTTGTTTATCGCCTCTGTGTCTTTCCAATACCGCGTTTTCCAGTAAACAGATGTTTGGGTTTCAAATCATGAATGTGTCTGTCAGATTCACCCTTTCGTCCGTCCATATTGAAAGGCTTTTTGGCTTTTCTTTCGATCTTTCGAACCTTTGCAACCATCTGAAGAAAAAGAAGGAAAAAAAAAAAAAAACATTAGAAAATTTAGTTGGGACCCATCAAATTTCCTGGGCAGGATTCCCACTCATTTTAGGAAATCATTTTCCAGGACAACACTTGTTCACGGGAAATTTCATAATTTAATCGATATTAATCTAATATCAACACATTTAGACAGTTTTATTCTTACGTTTTATGATGCAGGGTTAATCAAGTATCTTGGGCTCATTATAGATGATGCCTATATCTATCAATTAACTACACAGGTTGTCCACAAAGTCCATATGCACTTTAAAGTTATGAATTATTTAGAGCACACTGACTTTATGGACATCCTGTACAACAAAATTGACTGGCTTCCTGTTTTTGCTAAGCCATAATCAACATTACTGGGTTATTTTTTATCAGCATATCAATTTAGATATTTTACACAACATTAATTTTGCCTCAGATAATTCTAATTTTCCAGGATTTTTGACAAAAAAACCCCCTGTTTTCCAGTACTGGAAAATGTACATTTCATTTTCCAGGAAGCGTGGGAACCCTGCTGGGGACTCATTCAAATCAAATCCGTGCGTCCAGGATGCACTAAATTAAAAATCTATCAGCATCACAGTGTTTATTATACAATAGTTTATATGTAAGTATCAACTATTCTGATTTTTCCAGGTTTATGCAACTCATTTTTATCAAGAGTTGTCTCCCTTCGCCTTCAAGAACTAACCAATAAATTCATCTAACGGCATAACAACTCCTTATGGGTTATTTAATGCTACAATTTGATTTAAATGACTTCAGTTTAATAACTTAGACGATAAAGAATGTAGGTATTTACCCAATACGTTTACCATGTGTAGAATGTGACAAAGTCACAAGTATGGGCCGTAAATGTACATGTTTGTTGTTTTCATAGCATCTATATTTATTCACTTTTTCTCACCGAGGAATGAGGAAATCTTATACTAACTAGCAAATATATACACCCTCCGTTCATAGTAATTCCTCAATTAAAGTGAGACTAGTCTCTTTCGAGTTGTCGCCAATTTCATCTTCTTTGTGACGATGGTCGGCACTCTGGACGTGTGACTAACATATGGTTAAAACCGTTAACTACAAAAGTGTAAATATTGATATACAACATATTCTATTTCATAGATTTTCAGGTTAAAATAGGTTTAAAATATTTTAACAGATATAAGTAATTCTTTAAAGAAGAACAAAGGTTATTAATTTTGAATATACAGTAGAAACTGAGTCTCTTTTTTTTTGTTGGTATTTGATTACTTCTCTATCTTTTAAAGCAACCAATAGTAATAGTAATAAAGTGAGACTAGTCTCTTTCGAGTCGTCGCCAATTTCATCTTCTCTGTGACGATGGTCGGCACTCTGGTCGTGTGACTAATATATGGTTAAAACTGTTAACTACAAGAGTGTAAATATTGATATACAACATATTCTATTTCATAGATTTTCAGGTTAAAATAGGTTTAAAATATTTTAACAAATATAAGTAATTCTTTAAAGAAGAACAAAGGTTATTAATTTTAAATACACAGTAGAGACTGGGTCTCTCTTTTTTTTTGTTGGTATTTGATTACTTCTCTATCTTTTAACTCTTAACATCCTATACCACCTCATTCCACCCGTCCGGGAGTCATTTGTTTTCCTAATCCACCCGAAACGATAGCCTTTGTTTAAAAGTCATATTAAACATATTTAGTAGTCTTTGATTTATGGAAAATAACAGGTAACTTTAAAGGAAAAGGCCATTTTTAGCCATTTATTGATAAATCCTTATAGGAATGGGGCTCTGAACTTAAAATTCTCAACAGGATGTTAAGAGTTAAAGCAACCAATAGTAATTCCTCCATTAAAGTGAGACGAGTCTCTTTAGAGTCGTAGTTGATTTTGTCGTCTTTGTGACGATGATTGGCATTCAGGATGTCTGGGTCAGAATTTTCAGAACTCCAGACATTTTTCCGTTGTATCAGCCAGCAGAAGAGTTAACAACCCCTCATCTTTTCTCTACCCCGTCTATCTCTCGCAATTCTATACCTGATGTGTTATAAGAGTTATACAACAAATTCAACCTAGTAATTGCTAATTACTCTGTTCACCTTGTATCTTTGCTTAGTAAACCTTTTGCCCTATCCTTAATACTCATTGTGGTTCTTTATATTATTTTTCTGTTAACTTTGATATTCAAATTACAACAGAAATGCAGGATTTTATTATTTCAAATGCAACATTATTACAATCAAGGCGTACTTAGCGTAATGGTTATCATCATAGAAAATGGAATCGGCAACCCAAGTTCAAATCTTGGACAAGGATATTTATGTTTCCCTTAGTTCTAATGCACTTAGAAAAGGCATAAATCAGTCTGTTCTCTCAGCTATGAGTAAATAATAGGATAGACTGGGTTCTTTAGCTTTGGTAAGGCAACCAGTCTAAGAGAAGAAAAACTCTGAATTCAAACCCGCTGTAAAACCTGTTTAAAGGCCAAGGGGTTGGGAAAATATAATCAAAATGGATAGAAGAAAAATTTCATGAGGGCTTGAATGTAAACAAGTGAAACATTTTTCTGTGTCAGGACATTTAGAACTTTGGAAACTCTTTCAAAAGTAAAAACAATACTTACACTTGTATCTCTTAATCCAGATACGTCTCTTGCCGGCCTTGAAGAACTTCTAGCTCTGACAGCAGCTGTAGAATCTTCCCTCTTTCGTTTCAAGGGTTTTCGTGACGTGCTACGAGATGTCTGGCTAGCATAATTCTTATTCTGAAACACAAAAACAGAAATGTTATTAAAAAAAGAATTTTAAAAAATAACTAAGAAAAAAAAAAATATATATTTACATTTATAGTAATTCATTAAGCTTAGCTTAGATGTGGCACAAGGCCATGAGTATGGAGTGCTCAGTGAAAATTGAAGCCACTAACAATGGTTTGCTAATCCAGCTTGCTAACCATTACTACAAAATGGAACACATTTTTATTCACTAAGCTTAGCTTAGATGTGTAGCCATCTCCATACTACTGTATGGTTGGACTCAAAGCCAGATAAAAACTATGTATCAAAACTGCTATCAACCATATGGAAATCTCGGCTCTCTGATAAAATAAAATTAGAATTCTGTTAAGTTGTAACCATCTCTGTACTACTGTATGGTTGCACCACTTGAACTCAAATGCTTAGAGATAAAGCTAGATAAAAACTATCTATCACAAGGATACTGCATGCTGTTTTGAACAAATCCTGGAAGCAGCACCCTAAAAACAGTAGGTGTACAGGAACTTAGTATTATTTGGATTAGTCGGACTATTGTTCCCATCTTTGTTATCTGTACAACGTTTCGGCCGATGTGTTCTCCGGCCTTCTTCAGGTATTTCTTGTTGGACTCGGGAACCTTCATGTCATAATGAGGAGCCATCACAGGACTTTGAACGTAACTCTTTATTCAATCCACGAGGTAGACCGTTCTCATTCCGTTAACCATAGCACTTAGAACTGTCTTAAAACCAACGCCTTTATCCACTACTCTATGTAGTCCAAATAATACTAATTATCAAGCCTCATCTAAAAAAATTCAGAGAAATAGTATAGGAACTTACATTCCATTTTACAAACCAACCAAGACAGATAAAGACATGCTGAGAATTGTCTGGTGAAGTATGTATGAACTAATAAGCAATATTCTCCAATGGACTAATACACATGGACACACCAGTGTTGGCTGACCAGAAAAAAAACTTTCATCAGCTCTGTATGGACACTGGGTGCCGTCTATAGGACATGCAAAGAGCGATGGCCAATAGGGACAAATGGTGAGAGATGCAATTTAGTGTCATACTCAGGACACCCCCCTAGAGGTAGTCTTACCCCTGACACGCTCCTTGAGGGAGACTTACCCCTTCTTAAGGGGATACAGTCAGTGTAGTCTAAGCTCCATCAACAGGGTAGAATAATGATGTTATCTTAACTATGTTCATGGGGAAAGTAAAAATTTGAAAAATTAAACTTACAGCTCTGTCCAATCCAACGCCAAGGTCGTCCATGTCTTGTTCAAGTTTTTCAACAGTTCCAACTGCGGATTTTGGTCGTGGGATTCTGTTGATTCTACGCTTGGCTCTTGATTCCAAGACGATTAGTTTCCTCTTCTCTCGGATCCTAAAGGTGGAAAAAAAAAATCATCACAATTTATTTAAGACAAATTTCTTGAATTATCATAAATTAATTTATTACTCGTTTCATATCAACTGAATTTTAAAAGGAGGAGGAGTGACAGTTTTTAATATTCAATTGTATAAAAAAATTTTTTTTAAATGTTGTAGGTCAGGGTTCCCCAACCCTTTTTTTTTAGCTCATGGCCCATTTTGTAACCAGAATTTTTTTGTGACCCATGAAATTATTATAATAGAAAAGATATTTCCATTTTACATAAGATATTTATTCAATCAAGATACAACCATATTGACGCACACACTTCAAGTAACTAACGGTTAAAATTTAAGTAAAAAATAACATAAATAGTGTCCTTAGTAATAATTAAAATCATTAAAATCTATGCCCAAGCCAAATTTTCAGTTTTAATTTTGACGATTTGCAATTTTAACCGCTTTAAGTTCATTATCTTATTCAATTGGCATATATAAAGTCAATATATATATAAAAAACATAATATAGGGTCATATCAGGGGTGTAAATCTCTCCCCTACCGTGAATTAGTTGACATCTTACTTTCTAGAAAATATAAATTTCCCACATTATATATATTTACCAACCCCTCCACACAAGCAGGATGTGACACAAGGTCAATTTCTTAAGCGGAGTTCAACAGGTTTGAATTCAGAGTTTTCCTTCTAGACCGGTTGCCTAACCAAGGTTAAAGAGCCCGGTCTGCCCTACTATTTATCCATAGCTGGAGGGAGATTAGGATTCATACCTTTCCCAAGGGTATTAGCGCTAAGTGAAATACAATTACCATGTCCAGGATTTGAACTCAGGGTGACGAGTCCATTTCCCATGACTTTAACCATCACACCACGCACTTCCTACTTTCCCACATATATGATTGGATTTTGTATATAAAAAGTGAATGCTCTGAAATCATATATCTTGTAAAAATACATCTATAAGATGATTGAAGGGGAAGTCATCAGCGTTGTTATTCCTTGGGATCATTGGAAATTTCTGGTTTTCAACAACGAATTTCCTCACCCAAGGGACCAATCGAGGTTGATCAAACCTCGACCCTTCCCCCTCAGCAACTGACCTCGCCTCCTGATGACCATAGATATAGTACTGGTCACCTGACCTCCAGCCAATGGCAATAGCGCTCTCTTAATTTATATTACAACCATTTTATTACTCGAGTTTGATCTTACTACCAGGATATAACGGTTGATGTGAGTTTTCCCCCTCTTTGTAGATTTTTTTGTTTTTTAAATTTTACCAATTTTTAAATTTCTATTTATTTTCCTTATTTACAAGAGAGTGGTTTTCCCTCTTTGTTGATTTTGTGTTTTTTAAATTTTACTATTTTTAAATTCCTATTTATTTATTTTTTTCCTTATTTACAAGAGAGGGGTTTTCCCTTCCCATTTTTTTTACTGTATTTTCCTTAAACCCGTTATATGTACAACAAATTGAAAAAATTAAAGATTACTAATACACAACGAACTGAGAACTATAATATTTCCTTGACCCACCTGCAAATTTGCTGTGGCCCTTTTGGCCATAGGTTGGGAACCACTGTTGTAGGGGATCTAATTATTAGTAATGAATTCAATTTACAGTAAAGTCATCGGGGTGACCTAAAGTCGGTATCAGCCAATCAGCGAGGGAGACTATCCCCTTTTCCCTAGCGCTAGACCAAGGAGATTGTTTTTTTGCGTCTGAGGTGGAGCGCCACACCAACCATCAGCTCCTTACTTTACAGCACAGATACCTGTGCTACTCATACGCTGAGTTGGCGAGGGCTGGTATCGAACTAGGAACCTTGTGGTTTTTAGCCGAACGCTCTACCGACTGAGCTAACCCGGCAAACATTTCTCTACAAAATCATGTCAAGTTTCTGAAAATAATTCAACCACTCTAGAAAGATTAAAAACATTATCTGCCAGTGAGAGGGTTAATATTAAACTTCAAGTGCTTCTCAACAAAATCGACTATCAGGAGTATGAACATCTTAAAAACTGTCTCTTTAAATAAATTTTTGAGACTATTACTTTTGTAAATACCCAGTTTTTGTTTAAATATAAGGTTTTAGATTGTTTAATAATTTTAATAAAAACAAAAATTTCCAATATTTCGAAATATTCCATCTTTCTTTTACAAGGATTTTTTACTGGCTTAAGTAGTCTCTGGTGTTTTTGTGAGTCAGGGGTGCCCATGTCTCAACAACATTTATATTACAATGGTATATACAGGAATAACCTACTCTAGTTTCATCATAAGGATCTTCAGGGTTTAATCCACTGAATTAATCAAGATATTAATTGCAGTTAACTGTACGAGTGTATTTTGTGATCCTTATGGTGAAACTCGAGTAGGTTATTCGTGTACATACCATTGTAATAAATTCACTCTACTTACGTATTGAGCACTTTATATTTGTTATATCGCTGTCTTATTGTGAAACTTGTATCAACAAACCATTGAGACCAATTTCACCGGTAAGTCACCATTTTCATATATATATATATAATTGTATATATAAAATAAATATATAAAGGTATTACATATCTATTTATTTGATGACAAAGGAACAGTCACAACCGTTCGGTTTCATACATGCATAAGTGCAAACAATCTTCAGGTGACATTGTTTCAAATGCAAGGAAAATCGAAAATTACAAAACGATTAATAGACATAGGAGGTGTATGATTGGATGAAATGTTATGCGTATGTATGTGGTGTTGTTTTGAATGTGTATGTGTGTTTATGGATAGTGTTAAGGTTATGTATACAAGACAGCAGGTCTCACACACATTCACATTATTCTATGAATGTGCAACGTTTGATCAATGCAGACATGTGAGCGTTTGTATTCGCGTGCATATGTGTGCGTGGGTGTGTGTATTTTTTAGGATATGAGTGGATGTTGGCATGAGGTCTGTAGGGGGTTGGCGGGGGTGGGGGAAATGGATACTGTCACCAGTTTGGGTTAAAGGAGTGTATGGGCGTGGGGCGATACAATGAAGGATGTTAAATAATTTTAATTTTAAGATTTCAAATATTTTGTATACTGCGGGTGGGGTGGGGTGGGGTTTGGATTGCAGTTAGATAAAAGTTGGTCAGATGTTAGGTTGTAAAAGACAGTACTTACATAGAAGCAGTTTTCCTGAGGACTTTGGTATCATCATCTTCTTCACTTTCAGCAAGATCATAGAAACCAGCTTCAATTCTCAATTCCTCTTCCTTTTCAAGAGCATTTAATTTCTACAAATATAAACATTGGGATTTAAGAAAAACATTCAACCTCAGTGGGTTATTTAATGCCAACAAAGTTTTTAAATAAATTAATTTACCTTCATTATATCTGGATCAATGAAGTCAGCAACATTACGATCATTCCAAATTTCAGGCATAACATCGTATTTCTCGTCAGGATTAGCCAAATCCCAATTTTCTGATGGAAAAAAAAGAGGAAAATTTGAGTAAAAAAAAGAAAAGAAAAGATAAAAATGAACTAGTAAAAATCCCTAACATCCAATGAATCTTCTTTTTTATTATTTTCTAAATTCTATCTTTAGTTGAGAACCATAAATTTTCCTGTGGACTCATTCAAAGCAAATATGTAACTGGTAACTGGTAGTTTCTCACTGATGTGATTTTCAAACCAAGTGCACTAAATTATATACACTAGCAAATATATGCACACTCCAGGTGCAAGTATTTTAGTTAAATTTTATAAAATATCATATTAAGTTAGAAAGGCTAATGAAACTGAATAAGAATGTAGATAAAAATTTTGAACAGAGGGGGTATGATTGAAAAATAGAACAACTTTGAAACTAACTCTTCCATCATTTTCCGTTACTCCCGTCTTTCATTGGTAAATTTTCCTAATTAAACTGTTTAGTTAAAATAGGAAGTAAAGAATAAAATTACTGTTATTTCTTCTTGTTAAGGGATTTCTTTTAAGATTTATTGAAGAGATTTTTGCTTATATTCAATAAGATAAAACCAAACAATTAGAAATCAATAATACTAAGTATATATTTATTAAAATCAAATTTTTAATATAAATATGCAAATTAGCCTTCCCATTCATACTGTAAACCTCTATTTTGTTGTATATATAAATACAATTGCATGTTATTAGTATGTAGATATGGTCAACAGTGGCTTCGGCCTCTGGACCATTGCTATAATTAACAGTGTCGATCCCAGGGGGCCATCCCCCCAGGTAACACCTGCCCCCTCGATTTAAAGGGGCAGGGCTGGGTTTATTGCCCAGTGCCTGAGGCGCCCCCCCCTTGAGGGGGAATGCTGACGGGATCAATGCAATTTTTCACCCGCCACCCCATGAGCTTCGGTTTGTGGGTGGTCCCACATAAATAGGGCCTTGTGCCTGACCCGTACAAGTGGGGTACGTGGAAAATATCATGTAGATATGGTCAACAGTGTAAGTAATGTAAAATAATTTTAATAATAATTGAGGTTTAAATAAAAATAAAATCATGGAGAATATGATGTAAATAACTAAAGGAATTGTGACTTGCATAGTAATATAGTTTCGGTTACAGACAGACAAACCCACAATCTCCATTATAATAAGATATAACAACAATTAATTTATGCTTAAAATGAATAAATAAAAATGCTTACTTCTAAGATCCAAAATATAATCATCGCCCATTTCTTGTTCAAGCTCTTTTTCCTGAAAGGAGAAGAAAAAACAAATGTAAATTTTAGTTATGACAGAATAAGAAATTTTTAAATATTGTTCAAATTTTGATTTTTTAGACTTTTGTCCTCATCTTTACTGTGGTAGATAAAAACGTTTCACAACTTATTCATAGAATGCAGGGTTTTTGCTTACATCAGAAACCATTATCTTAACTCTTAACATCCTATACAGCCTCATTCTGCCCGGCCAGTCACATTTGTTTTCCTAATCCATCCCAAATAATAGCCTTTGTTTAAATATAATATTAAACATATTTAGCAGTCTTTGATTTATAGGAAATAACAGTTAATTTTAAATGAGAGGCCATTTTTTTATATAAATCCTTAGAGGAATGGGATTCTGGACTTGGAAAATTCTCAACAGGATGTTAAGAGTTAATGCAAATATGAAAGATTTATTTTGACTTTAAATATACGCTCCTACATTTGGGGCGCTGGTGATTGTCGTCAGTGATGTAATCCGCAGGGTTCATTGGGAAGTTTCGGGTCTTCCAACATCAGACTTCCCTCGCCCTGCTGACCCTATCAGAGGTGATCAAGCTCTGGTACAACCACCAACAATAGCCGCTAAGATACTTTTGACAATGAAGACATTTTTTTTTATGGTTGTAGAACTCTAATCCATTGAAAATGTCAACATAGAAGACATTCTGTCCTTTTTGAAGGAAATAAAGTTATACCATAGAATATAGACATGAACCCAATTAATACCATACAACATAACCCCTAATGATCAAAATCAAACTATATTTCATGGTGTGATGTTCACATACTTCAACAAAGCTTTACATAACATTTTTTTTTTCATATTGCACATTACCTTTTGATACAATACACATACTTATATAGATATGCTCACATCCACATAAAGATATATATATATATATATATATATATATATATATATATATATATATTACCAACCCCTCCACATCAGTAGGATGTGACACAAGGTCAATTTCTTAAGCAGAGTTTAACAGGTTTGAATTCAGAGTTTTCCTTCTCCTAGACTGGTTAACTAGCCACGGTTAAAGAGCCCAGTTTGCCCTACTATTTACCTATAGCTGGCGGGAAAGTAGTTGAATGTATACCTCTCCCAAGAGTATTAGCACAATGTGAAATGTAAACAGCCGGGTCCAGGATTTGAACTCAGGTCGCCAAGTCCATTTCCTACAACTCTTAACCATTACATCATCGTCATGTCACGCAAGTAGCACGGATATCCATGACATTCTCTTGCCAACCTTCCCTATCGTTCATTGCCCCCCCCCGGGAGGTCTTCTGCGCAGCAACCAGCACCCTCGTATAGTTGATCAATGTAGGTCCTTGGTGGGCGGCTCACATTAGCATGTTCATGCGTTGGCTTCCACAGGAGAACGTCGCTTATGAGCTCGTCTTTGCTTCTCAAGCAGTGTCCTGCATGCCTAGTCCATCTCACGCGGATGGTTTGTGAACCATTATACCATGCACAAAGATACATATATATATTTACCAACCCCTCTGCACGAGCAGGATGTGACACAAGGTCAATTTCTTAAGCGGAGTTTAACAGGTTTGAATTCAGAGTTTTCCTTCTCCTAGACCGGTTGCCTAACCAAGGTTAGAGCCCAGTCTGCCCTACTATTTACCCATAGCTGGAGGGAGAGTAGGAATCATACCTTTCCCAAGGGTATTAGCGCTAAGTGAAATGCAATGACCATGTCCAGGATTAGAACTCGGGCGACGAGTCCATTTCCCATGACTTTAACCATTACACCACGCACTTCCAAAGATACATATATGCTATTGAGAAATTGACTCAGGTAATCAATTTTATGCTGAATAAATGAGTTTACACCCAACGACAAAATTTCAACATTGAAATCTGCAACAATAATACACTAGCCTTCTACTAAGGCATGGGTACAATACTAAGTTCCAAAATTTTTTTTTGTATGAAGTGTCATTGTTAAGTAGAAGGTCCAATCAAGAGCCCTTCACAGGAGCTAGCTTAATTGCCGCCTAAAAGGGCAGCTTGTAAGCTAGTGTAATAATAGTGCCAAAAGTTGTTTTTTTTTTTTTCAACTTACCAATTTTATTTTCTCATCTAGTTCCATTTGTTGTCTTTTTGCAAGGACATTTGGTGGAATTGTTGGAAGACGTTCCTAAACAAAAAAAAATCAAATCAAAAATGAATATAAATATAAAATAAAATTTAGAGAGGTTTGCTTTAGTTATTTGGTTTTATGGAATATCAACCTTTGTGGGTTATTTAATAACCAATTTATGTTTTTTTTTGTTTATATTTAAAATATCATTTTTTTTTTTTTAAATGTATCACTTAACTTGTGAGTGTTTTGAAACAATTATATTTTTCTAAAAATTTTTTTTGGTACACGACAAAAATTCTAATTCAGTTTTCAATTGCTTGTGGAGTTAAAGCGATAAAAAAAACAGAGAGGTTTGGTTTAGTTATTTGGTTTTATGGAATATCAACCTTTGTGGGTTATTTAATACCCAATCTATTGTTATTTTGTTTATATTTAAAATATCATTTTTTTTTTTTTTTTTTAAATGTAGCACTTAACTTGTGAGTGTTTTGAAACAATTATATTTTTCTAAAAACGTTTTTTTGGTACACGACAAAAATTTGAATTCAGTTCTCAATTGCTTGTTGAGTTAAAGCGATAAAAAAATGTATTCATTTATTTTATCTTATTTTTCACCCTTAAAAATCTAACAATAAAAAGCTAAGAATTAAACATGTCCTTATTTGTAGGTGAAAAATTTTGCGTGTTAATTCAAGTCAAAATTATTTGTTTATTCTATGAATAGTTTATTTCTTTAAAAATAAAATTTTTTTTTTTTAGTTACACTGATTAAAAATTAATATATTTGTTCAAAGAAAAAAAGTCCTTGTATGACAAAAATTTAAATTCAGTTAATTGCCTGCTGTGGTATAGTTAAACAATTTAAAAAAAGAAAGATGTATTTATTTTGATTAAATCACGTATTAATTCAAGTCAAAATCATTTGTTTATTCTATGAATAGTTTATATTGTTTATAATGTTATAGTTAAACAATTTTAAAAAAAAAAGATGTATTTATTTTTACAAATAAATTATTTTTTATTATACCCTAGTATTCAGAATTGATTTGATATTTTATACATACTTTATTATCCCTTTTATTTGGTACAGCAACCCTTAATCTGGTCAAGATATCACCTTTTCTTTGTTTGAGTTTGGCTTCAACTCTGTGAGACAAAAGACGATCACAAGCCTGAAAAATAGAATCAAAAGGACGTGCCAACATTTACATATTTCAAAACTTTCAACAAATTTATTCAACAGAAATAATATAAATAATAATATAATTTTGATGTACAATACATATGTAAATATATGTACAATACAAATATGTACATATTTGTATGTACAATACAAATATGTACATATTTGTATGTATAATACAAATAATACATGTATAATACAAATATGTACATATTTGTATGTACAATACAAATAATACATGTATAATACAAATATGTACATATTTGTATGTACAATACAAATAATACATGTATAATACAAATAATATAATAATATAATTTTGATGTACAAATTATAATATAATAATAAATAATATAAATTATAATAAATATAAAATGATCTAAGAAATATATAAAATAGAATCAAAAGAAAAAAAACATTTTTAGAGTGCTTTCTTTCTAATGTAACAATAAGTTAAAACTGGGAATTCTAATACATGTCATTTTTACAAGAACTGAAACTTAAATGTTAAGTTGAAGACTTACATCTATTTTTACATTCATCACACCTTCTTCTGTGACTGTGCTCATATACATTACAGGTAAATTGTCTTCTTCTTCAAGACTCTTAATAGCCGCCTGTTGATGAAGAGAATAAAAAGAATAAATTTAGTTATGCATTTAAATTTAAGTTAACAGGAAGAATTCCAAAATATTAAATCTGGAAAATTTTAATAAGCATTTTCAAAAAAGAAAAGAAACAGGAAAAGAAAACTGAGGTAAAAAAAAAAGGAAAGGAAAAGAAAACTGAGGAAAGGAAAAGAAAACTGAGGTAAAAAAAAAGGAAAGGAAAAGAAAACTGAGGTAAAAAAAAAAGGAAAAGGAAAAGAAAACTGAAAAAAAAAAGGAAAGGAAAAGAAAACTGAGGTAAAAAAAAAAAAAAAAGGAAAAGAAAACTGAGGTAAAAAAAAAAAAAGGAAAGGAAAGAAAACTGAGGTAAAAAAAAAGGAAAGGAAAAGAAAACTAAGGTAAAAAATAAAAGGAAAGGAAAAGAAAACTAAGGTAAAAAAAAAAGGAAAAGAAAACTAAGGAAAAAATAAAAGGAAAGGAAAAGAAAACTAAGGAGGTAAAAATAAAAAGGAAAGGAAAAGAAAAACTAAAGTAAAAAATAAAAGAAAGGAAAAGAAAACTGAGGTAAAAAAAAAAAAAAGGAAAGGAAAAAAACTGAGGAAAGGAAAAGAAAACTGAAAAAAAAAGGTAAAAAAGAAAACTAGGTAAAAAATAAAAGGAAAGGAAAAGAAAACTAAGGTAAAAAATAAAAGGAAAGGAAAAGAAAACTAAGGTAAAAAAAAAGGAAAGGAAAAGAAAACTAAAAAAAAAAAGGAAAGGAAAAGAAAACTGAGGTAAAAAAAAAAAAAAAAGGAAAAGAAAACTGAGGTAAAAAAAAAAAAAAGAAAGGAAAAGAAAACTGAGGTAAAAAAAAAAAAAGGAAAGGAAAAGAAAACTGAGGTAAAAAAAAAAAAAAGGAAAGGAAAAGAAAACTGAGGTAAAAAAAAAAAAAAGGAAAGAAAAAAAAGAAAACTGAGGTAAAAAAAAAAAAAAAAAGAAAAGAAAACTGAGTAAAAAAAAAAAAAAAAAGAAAAGAAAACTGAGGTAAAAAAAAAAAGGAAAAGAAAACTGAGGTAAAAAAAAAAGGAAAGGAAAACTGAGGTAAAAAAAAGGAAAGGAAAAAGAAGCAAAGAAAAAGATAAAGAAGGTAAGAAAAGATTAGAAATCTTTATTTTAGATAAAGTTTTCAATGGAATTTTTATTTTAAAGTGAAGATTTTGATATAAACAGAGATGCTGATCACCCCATGTCCCTGATGCACAAAAATCTAAAAGGATGCAGTAAAATCATATCCATGTGTCCCAGTGTTTTTCTTTTATCTTCCCTCACAATTTCAAGCTAACTGTAAATAAATTTCAATAATTTCTTAGAAATGAATTACTCAGGATAGGTTACAAGGTAGGAGTTAGATGGCTTTGTTTCCCCAGATCATAAATAAAAACCCTATAATCTATTAAGAAACTCTAATTGGGACTCATTCAAAGCAAATATGTGCATCCCAGGATGCACTAAATCAAAAAGCTATCAGCATCACTGTATAAAAATTTAAAGAAAAAGGAAAAGAATTAAGAAAAAAATAGGAAAGGGAAAAAAAGGAAAGAAAAGAAAAAAGTGAAGAAAAAATAGGAAAAGAAAAAGAATATTGGAAAAAAAAAAAAAAAAAAAAAAAAAGGAAAAGGTAAATTGGAGAAAAAGGAAAGAAAAAAAAAATAGGAAAAGGTGAAAAGAGAGACGAAAAGAAAGAGTATAGAAAATGAAAAAGAAAAGTGTGGTAAAAGAAAAGAAAGAAAAGAAAAAAGAAAAGAAGAAAAAAGAAAAGAAAGAAAATAAAAGAAAGAAAGAAAAAAAAGAAAAGAAAAGAAAAGGTGTGGTAAAAGAAAAGAAAAGAAAAGAAAAAAGAAAGTGTGGTAAAAGAAAAGAAAAAGAAAAGGTGTGGTAAAAGAAAAGAATGAGAAAGGTGAGTAAATAATTAAAAATACCTTTTTGTTTTCAGGTAAATCATCAAATGTTGTAACATCAATCTTGTTAATACAGATCATAAGAGGTTTATTAACAAATAAAGGTTTTATGTTGTGGAAAAGGGCAATCTGAAAATAAAAGGGAACAAGATTTTTAAAGATTATATATTTTTAGAAAATAACTTATTTGCAACAAAATCCAAAATTATCTAAATGCATTCAATAACACCAACATATTGATGCTATTTACATATATCTATACTGATACAAAAGAGTTACATTCAATAAATAAGGGGCATTTAAAAAAATAATCTTTTAAAGCAAAATAATTTGTTTCCATAAATGTAAACTCTGCATTATTATCAAAATTATTTTAATCTCATCATGAATATATTTGTTTTGAATCTATTCAAAATGGTGGCAAATCAAAAAGAGTATTCCGGGCTTGAACAGAGGTCTGTCATCAAATATTTGGTGGCTGAGAAGTGCAAACCATATGAAATTTATAGAAGACTGTGTGATGTGTATTTAAAATAGTGACAAATCAAACAGAGTACTCCAGGCTTGAGCAGAGGTCGGTCATCAAATTTTTGGTGGCTGAGAAGTGCAAACCATATGAAATTTATAGAAGACTGTGTGATGTGTATTTAAAATAGTGACACACCAAACAGAGTGCCCCAGGCTTGAACAGAGGTCTGTCATCAAACTTTTGACAGCTGAGAGGTACAAATCATGTGAAATTTACAGAAGAATTTTTGATGTGTACAGAGAAGCATGTTTTAGTAAAAAAAATGTTTAGAAATGGGCTATACATGGTTTGGTTTGTTTTACGGTATATCAACCTCAGTGGGTCATTTAATTCCAACAAAGTTTTTAGATAAATACTTTCTTAGTGGATACTCAATTTTTTTTATGAATACTTTTTTTTTTATTTAACCCATAGATGGGACCCTAACAGGTACTACCACTCTGGGTCAGAGTGGACCAGGGAGCAAAAGGTGCTCCACATTCCCCAAACCTCCAGAACTGGAACCTCACCATCAGATAGAGTTTAATGTCATTCCCAGGATATGTAGACCCTCAGCTACCACCTTTTAGCACCCATATGATAAAAAGGGTTGGGGCTTGCCATAAGAGCAATAGGGTCGGGGCAATCATATAGGTGCTAGGGCTTGACGTGATCATCTGATATATCCTCCGGCCTTCTTAAGGTATTTCTTCTCAGACTCGGGAACATTCTCGTCATAATCGAGAGCCATCACGGAATTTTGAACCTAACCCTTTATTCAGTCCATGGGGGTATCCTGTTCTCATTTGCTAACCATAGCTGGGTACAGGTGTTAAGCTGTGTTAATTATTATTCTATATTACTGCTGCCCCTGACCAGAATTCAGAGAAATAGTATAAATTGATTAATTTGGAAAAAAAAAAAAAAAAAAAAATCTTTCTAACCTGATCTTCAATGGTTTGGTTACACTGTTCAGAAATATCCATCACATAAAGAACCGCAGCTCTTAAATGAGCTAATGCTGTAATGGCCTGCATTTCAATTGTATTCCTGTTTTCCAAAGGATGATCCAAAATACCAGGAGTATCTACAACCTAAAGAAGAAAAAGCAGAACAAATAAAATAGTTGCAATTGTTTAAAAAAAATAAAAAATAAAAATTTTACTTTTTATTATCTATTTATAGATTTTAGATGATGGTGCTTGAATAAAAATACATGGATTTTCTTTTATTTCAAAATGAGGAAAACAAATTTTTTTTTTTTTGATTTTCAATAAATATTAGTATTTCAGTCTCGGAAGAATATAATATAGTTTTTGTGCCTCTGAAGTTACAGCGCCTCCTGTGACTGAAGTCCAATGTTTGAAAAACATTCTCGACCACAGATGTCACAGTGAAGGCTGTCCCAATTTCAGGAAATATACCTGTGCTGAAGAGGATATTTTTAGTGGATATCGTCTGCACAGAACTAGCTCCAATTTTTGGTAATCAGAGTCAGAGAGTGTGACGAACAAAATCAACAAGACAAGGATACCTCAAGTGCTCTTGCTATGCGCCTGGATACCAACCCAGGTATTTCTCCATCCCCGCGTAATGTAATGTACTAGATGACCATTGAGCAAGAAGCTTCCTCGACCCTTTGACATGTCTTGATTTTCATCCTGCTGGGCATCTAGCCACCCTCCACACCAGGCAAGCTTGGTGGGGCTACCAATTTAGTCGCCAATGACCTGACTATGAAAGAGTAGTACTGGATTACATAGTACCCATAGCATTTTGGGCGACCTGACTACAAATGACTGATTTTACAGGAATGTCAAGCCATCTGGAGTTATGTCTAAAGGTTAGGAAATTATGTATAGTGTGGCCCAAAACTATTGTCACCCCTACTAAAATATAACTCTTAATTAATCAACTATAATTTCATGAAATAAGCTGCTGAAAATGAAATAGAAAATTATATTATTATTATAATAATATATCAATAATTTGAAGGCCAATACAATGCGTATGAAAAATAAAAACAAAAAGATTTTTGTTTTTTTTTTCATACGCATTGTATTGGCCATCAAATTATTAATATATTATAACATACTTAACAATGCTTCAAGCAAATTACCAGTTGCTTTTATATTATAATAATTAATGATATATTATATAAAACAAAAAATGATGAAAGTTCAATAGGTCGGGGTGACATGATTTTTCCGACCACCTGTACATCATGTTTATTTACATTTTTTTTTGTGTAGTTGTTAATTTTCTTTCCAGTTCTATATTAAGTAATCTAATAGAAATAATTTGCACACAGGGTAATCTGAACATTAGCTACATAAATGAGAGTAATCTCCCCTTGTTTATTTCACTTTGAGGAAGCCATATGTTTTAATAGGCCATTTTCATTTCACCGTAATCAATACAACTGTATGTTTTAACACAAAAATATCATAAAATATGTTCTTAATAGCAATTAAGTTAATTTCAAATAATGTGCAAACACAATTAAGAACATATTTTATGATATTTTCGTGTTAAAACATTGATTTGAATAAATTTGTATTTTCAGTGTAGATTTACGGTGAAATGAAAATGGCCGACCAAAATATATGGCTTTCTCAAAGTGAAATAAACAAGGGGAGTTAGTCTCATTTATGTAGCTAATGTTCAGATTACCACAAAGCTGTATGGTTCCAAGTATTCCTATCTAATACTAATGATTTATATACAATTCTATGGTTTCAAGTAACTACTTCTGAAACCATAAAATTGTGTATAAACAACTATTAAAAAAAGAAGAAAAAAAAAAGGATATATAAACATACAATGTATGTAATATTTGTATGAATCTGCTGATAATTTTTCAAGTGCGGTTCTCTGTCAGAGAAATTTTTTTCTCTTCCTTTTAATTGAAATATCTTCCAAAACAAATAAACCTCTTTTAAAAGTTCTTAATAGAACTTGTGTAGTGTTTAATCTTTTCTATTGTTGTTTTGTTTTACAATTTAAAAGAATATTGATGACATTTGTTAAATGTTTATTTTTATTTATAAAATCATGAGATCAATAAAAAGTTTAGTCATGTTTATCTTGTATTCAAGAAGAAAAAAAAAATTAATACTAGGCTTGTTTGTCTAAGCAGCCAAGGGCAGATAATCATCTTTAGTCAAATGTACTTTTTCAAAACATTTTATTTTTACTAGCAAATATATGCACCCTCCAGGTGCAAGTATTTAAGTTTTAATGTAATAAAATATTGTATTAAATTAGAAAGGCTAATGAAACTAAATAAGAATGCAGATAAAAAGATTTGAAACAGAGGGAGTATAATCGAAAAATAGAACAACTGAAACTTACTCTTCCATCAATCTCGTCTTTCATTGTTATTTTTTCTAATTTAAGTATTTAGTTATAAGAGGAAGTAAAGAATAAAATGACAGTTATTTTATCTTGTTAATGGATTTCATTTAAGATTCATTGAAGAGATTTTTGCTTATATTCATTAAAATAAAACCAAACAGTTAGAAACAATAATACTAAGCACATATTTATTAAAATCACATTTTTAATATCAATATGCAAATTATTGTAAACCGCTATATTGTTGTATATATAAATATAATTGCATGTTGTTAGTATGTAGATAAGGTTAACAGTATTAATAATGTAAAACAATTTTATCAATAATTGAGGTTTAAATAAAAATAAAATCATTGAGAATATGATGTCAATAACTAACGGAATTGTGACTTGAGCAGTGATATAGTTTCGGTTACAGACAGAAAAACACACAATCTCCATTATAATAAGATTTATAAAATCATGAGATCAATAAAAAGTTTAGTCATGTTTATCTTGTATTCAAGAAAAGAAAAGAAATATTTAATACTAGGCTTGTTTGTCTAAGCAGCCAAGGGCAGATAATCATCTTTAGTCAAATGTACTTTTTCAAAACATTTTATTTTTATTTATTTATTTATAGATTTCTGTTGCTTAGATAAAAATAGATGCATTTTGTTTTATCTCAGAATGGGAAAAATGTTTTGATCAATTGCTTGATTGATAGATTTTAACAGTATGTCAACTTGTCTAGGTATTTTTTTTTGGGGGGGGGGGTCTAAAGGTTACAAAATTGCATATATTGTATGTTCATATTTGTGTCTTTTTGTGTAGTTCTTTCTTACAATGTGCTCATTTTAGTTTTAATTTTATCAATTTCTTTAAGAGATTTTTTGTTTTTTGGTTTGTTTGTTTTACGGCATATCAACCTCAGTGGGTCATTTAATGCCGATAAAGTTTTGAAATAAATCAATTCTTAATGGATAATACAATTTTTTTATAAATATATTTTTCTGTTTAAGCCGTAGATGGGACCCTAACAGGTACTACCACTCTGGGACAGAGTGGACCAGGGAGCAATGGTGATGAAGAGGTGCTCCACATTTCCCAAACCTCCAAACTGGAACCTCACCATCAGATAGAGTTTAACGTCATTCCCAGGACATGTAAACCCTCAGTCCCCGCCTTCTAGCACCCATATGATAAAAGGGTTGGGGCTTGCCATAAGGGCAATAGTGTTGGGAAAATCATATAGGTGCTAGAACTTGACGTGACCAGCTGATTGATCAGAGGGGGCCTCTCCAACCGCTTATCTAGTCCAAGAAAGGACCAAAGTGGAGTATTGCAAGTCATGAACTGCTCATCCACCTAGGTTCTATCCAGCTGACAGGGTGATTAGAGATTTTTGTTTCTTGGAAAAAAATACATGCGGAAAAGTAATAAATAAATGTGACATTCAAATATAACCTGTTGATGTTTATCCGTTTCTGTGATGATATTTACCCTGGGTCGGTTGAGCTAGCTCCATCCAACGAATTCATCTATGGTGAATTCATAGGAGTAACAAGGAAATATCAAATTCACAAGCAGTCCCCAAACCCTACATGCATATCCCAGTCAGGGAAAGGCGATACCCTTGTTTGCTACAGACACAGTGACAAGCACACCAAAAACCATGGATTCCTGGCAACCATGGAGATGCTCTTTGAATTTTCACCAGAGCCCCTTTGGCCAGTTTGTGGCTCTAATACTACTGGGTGCAATACTTATTTGCCTTGGTGGTCCTACCAGGAACTTAACTTTCGATGGCATGGCTCTGACACTACCAAGTTTTGGGCATAATTCAATTCGTTTTAATGCACTTAATTCTTGGAACACTTTAGTCGGTATCGTTTGATGAAGAAAAGGAGGAAAAGGTGAAGCTTGTTTCGGTAAATTATTTTGTCCTTAAAAAACTTTTGAAAAAGCATTTTATTGCCTCTTATAAACAACAGATTTGCATTTAGATTTAGATAATTTGTCTCATGATATATATCTATATGTTTGTGTTGTCTGGTGTGTCTTGTATTGTTTCCTGTGAGCGAGGGTGGTCATGTCCATGGGGTTAGCTTCATGCTATTAGGCATGGCCTCCCTTCAATAGTGGTTTAACAAAAATAAAGTTTTTCTTTTACTTATTCTTTATAACTTGTACCTAATATTGATAAATAAATTTCTTATTTCTTATTTTTTCACAGCCCTACCGCAATGAGGAGGGGTTGGACTTTAGAAATAATGTGCTAGATAGCCATTGAGCAAAGAGCTTCTTCTGCTGCCCTTTTACAGGTCTTGTTTTTTGTTCTGCAGGGAGTGTAGCCACCCTCGTCACAAGATAAAATCTGTGGGGTTACCTGTTTAGTCGCCAATGATCCAGCTATGAAATGGGCAGTATGGCATATCAACCACGGATCTATCTATCTCAATCTGTTTCTTTCTTTCTTTCTTTCCTTCTTTCTTTTTTATTTCTCAGGTGTTTTTCTTTCTTTCTTTCTTTCTTTCTTTCAATCTATCTCATTCAGTTTCTTTCTTTTTTATTTCTCAACCTGTTTCTGTCTTTCTTTCTATTTATCTGTTTCTATCTATTAATCACACTATCTATCTATCTATCTAGTCATATTGCTGTTTGACTGCAGCATCACCATTTGGAGTTAGAGTCTTGTCAAAAATAGGTTTTAAATTTTGAAATGTGCAGAATTTGAGAGCATCAAAAATCAAATCAAAAAAATTAACTTGACAATTACTAAATTAAATTACGTTAACAGGCGTGTGAGCGTTTACTAAACATAGCTAGTTCCAATGCCAAAAGTTTTTAAAGATTCATAGCAATAGTTTGGAAAAAGAAAATTTTAAACTCAAATTTTTGGGAGAGAAATAAATTTTCTATTTAAGCCATAGATAGGACCCTAACAGGTACTACCACTCCAAGTCAGAGTGGATCTGAGAGCAATGGTGACGAAGGGGAGCTCCACATTCCACTGACCTCCAGAACTGGAACCCACCATCAGTTAAGAGTTTAACGTCATACCCAGACATGAAGACCCTCAGCCACCACCTTCTAGCATCCACATGATAAAGGGTTTTGTGGGCATATTGTTATATGGTTTCAAGTAATTAATAATAATAATCTATATCTATACATATACAAAGGACAGTTGGTGTGTATGTATGTATGTCCAGATGGTAACTACGAAAATAAAACAATTGATGACTAAGTAAATATATATAAACATTAAATATCAACGGTTCTTGCATTATGTGCAAAAATTATTAAGATTTTATTTATATTCAAAGATATTTAAAAATTAAAATATACATAGAAATAGCATTGAAATTCTACTTAAAAATGTCCAGCATTTGTAAATCTCAAAAGTAAACAAATCAATACACTAGGGATTTTTGGCCCCCCTCTACCCAGTTGACGCTGGGTGGCCACTTCTAATCCTTAATAAAGAATTCAGTAACAATTCTTAATAACTGCTACTAAATTAAAAATTGTCAAGCATTTATTTCTTCTGTAAAATAAAAATCCAGAAAATCTTTTTATCAAAAAAACAAGGATGACTTGATTTTTTTTTTTTTTTTTTTTAAATCTGTTTAAATAAATTTTCTACCTTTGAAGTCTAAAAAAACACCATCTGACATTCCAAATATGTTAATGAATAAAACTGACACCCTACCTGCCAACGTAAATATTTGTAATCTGTGTGTCCCACAAACAGGGATTTTGTGGTGAAGGCATAAGGCTGAACCTCAACGTCTGCTCGAGTGATCTGAAAAACAATAAATATTCATTTGTAAAAATTTTAAATCAGGATTTTTTTTTTTCATCTTCTGAAAAGAATTTAGAAAATCTATGCATTTAAAAAGTTTAAGATTTTTGTTGATATAAGTCTAACATCTTGATCTTATTTGTCTGAATTTTTTAGATGAGGTTTGATAATCTGTATTATTTAGATTTTTCAGACCTTTGTCTTTACTGTTATATACACAGCATTTCGGCCAATGAGTTCAATAAGAGATTCCCAAATTCAACTAGAAACACCTGAAGAAGGCCGGAGGGCACATCGACTGAAACATTGTGTATATAACAATAAGAATGGGACAACAGTCCGAAAAATCAAAATAATACAAATATCAAGCCTCATCTAAAAAAAATAGATAATATAAATATTGATGTTTAGTTTGGTTTGGTTTGGTTTTACGGCATATCAACCTCAGTGGGTCATTTAATGCCGATAAAGTTTTGAAATAAATCAATTCTTATTGGATAATACAATTTTTTTATAAATATATTTTTCTATTTAACCCATAGATGGTACCCTAACAGGTACTACTACTCCGGGTCAGAGTGGACCAGGGAGCAATGGTGTTGAAGGGGTGCTCCACATTCCCCAAACCTCCAAACTGGAACCTCACCATCAGATAGAGTTTAATGTCATTCCCAGGACATGTAGACCCGCAGCCACCGCCTTCTAGCACCCATATGATAAAAAGGGGTTGGGGCTTGCCATAAGGGCTATAGGGTTGGGAAAATCATATAGGGCTTGACGTGACCAGCCGATTGATTGGAGGGGGCCTCTCCGACCGCCCATCTAGCCCAAGATAGGGCCAAAGTGGAGTATTGCAAGTCATTAACTGCTCATCCACCTGGGCTCTATCCTTAAGCATTACGGGTCTCCACCCACGGCCAACAGGTGGCCCCATTGGGGAAATATTGATGTAAGCCAATCAAATCTCTAATATTATTATAGCAACAAATTATATAAATATTCATGTAAATTATAATTTTAATGACCATCAGTCAGACAGGATTATATAATATATATATGAGTAAGTACTTCTGTTTAGGACAGGGCTTCTCAAAGTAGTCTACAGGGTGTCCACAAAGTCTGGGTACATGAAGATTTCACTATTTTATCTATTTATGGTATTTTTCAGAAAAATAAATAAATACAATAGTGAAATCTCCATATACCCAGACTTTGTGGACACCTTGTACATTTTTTTTTATTTTCTTAACCAAACAGTCCTTATTAAATCCCCAAATTAAAAATCAGGTATCAGTCTATAACTCAATATCTTCTTGGTGGTTGGAGGAGGGAAAGACTAAAAAAAAAATATGGTCGATAGCCAAATTGTAGCAAGTTGAAGATGCAATTTTCGAAATTAACTATAAGCACACACACGCGCGCACAAATGATAGAAACTTCTTATCTGGATGGTGAATGTAAGTATTACAGTTCTATATAACTTTGTAGTTAAAAAAAAAATAACAGAAATTTTCATTGGTGTGCGTGTGTGTGTGTGCATATATATATATATATATATATATATATATATATATATATATATATATATATATATAAGGTGTTTTTTTTTTGTACTTTTTGACATACCTTGTATTCTGGAAAAAAATTTTTTTTTAAATTATGTTCGTTTAATTTTTTTCAGAATACTAGGTGTGTCCAAAAAAAAAAAAAAAAAAAAAAAAAAAAAAAAGTACCAAGTTTAAAGCTGTATTTACCAACATAAAAATGAAGAATGAATGAACAAGGTGTGTCAAAAAGTACAAAAAATCTCAATACTTTTTGACACACCTTGTCAATGTGTGTGTGTGTGTGTGTGTGTTGTATACTTATCTTCTTATATTAAGAAGATAATGAATTATAGTTGAGTCAAAGAGATCATTTAAACTTAACATTTCTTTTTTTGTTAAAAGAATTTTTCAAAGATCTCTTTTTCTTACCTTATTTATAAAACTGGATTTTCCCACATTGGGAAATCCACAAATGAGCAGTGTACGAGTTGTAGGATCGATGGACGGCAAACGAGACAAATGCTGTCTCACTTGTTCTAGGTATTCCAAACTTTGTTTCTGTCGTTTCAAAATGGTCATCATCCTAGAGAAATAAAAAGAAAAAATTATCAGGTTTTGATTTTGGTTTGTTTTGTTGGAATATCAATGACATGAAAAATATTCCCATTTGTAAGGAACTTCTTAGATGTTCAGTACCAATGATTGCACATTAAATAGTAGATGTTTAGTACCAACGATTGCACATTGAATAGTAAGATGTTTAGTACCAACGACTGCACATTAAATAGTAAGACGTTTAGTACCAACGACTGCATATTAAATAGTAAGACGTTTAGGACCAACGACTGCACATTAAATAGTAAGACGTTTAGGACCAACGACTGCACATTAAATAGCAAGACGTTTAGTACCAACGATTGCACATTAAATAGTAAGATGTTTAGTACCAACGATTGCACATTAAATAGTAAGATGTTTAGTACCAACGATTGCACATTAAATAGTAAGATGTTTAGTACCAACGATTGCACATTAAATAGTAAGATGTTTAGTACCAACGATTGCAGATTAAATAGTAAATGTTTAGTACCAACGATTGTAGATTAAATAGTAGATGTTTAGTACCAACGATTGTAGATTAAATAGTAGATGTTTAGTACCAACGATTGTAGATTAAATAGTAGATGTTTAGTACCAACGATTGTAGAGTAGTACCAACGTAGATTAAATAGTAGATGTTAGTACCAACGATTGTAGATTAAATAGTAGATGTTTAGTACCAACGATTGTAGATTAAATAGTAGATGTTTAGTACCAACGATTGTAGATTAAATAGTAGATGTTTAGTACCAACGATTGTAGATTAAATAGTAGATGTTTAGTACCAACGTTGTAGATTAAATAGTAGATGTTTAGTACCAACGATTGTAGATTAAATAGTAAATGATTAAATAGTAGATGTTTTAGTACCAACGATTGTAGATTAAATAGTAGATGTTTAGTACCAACGATTGTAGATTAAATAGTAAATGTTTAGTACCAATGATTGCACTGAAGAAGGTTGGAGAATTTACAACCGAAACATTGTGAACAAAGAACAAGACAGAAAAATAAAAATAGTCTGTCTCATAAAAAATGAACTACACTAGTAGTCAAATAAAAGTCCAATTGGACACATAGCGCAGTGGATATAGGCATTGGTTTTTAGACAGTTCTAAGTGACAGTTATCTCTAGGCTGCAGGTTCAATCCTGGTCAAGGATGACAGTAACAGAATAATAACTAACACAGCTTAACACTTGTACCCCAGTTATGGTTAGCAGAATGAGAATAGGATACCCCCATGGATTGAATAAAGGGTTGGGTTCAAAGTTCCATGATGGCTCCAGAGTCCAACAAGAAGTACCCGAAGAAGGCCAGAGGGCACATCGGCCGAAACGTTGTACAGATAACAATAAAGATGACGACAATAGTCTGAATAATCAAGCTTCATCTAAAAAATTCAGAGAAATAGTCTAATACAAACCCCCCCCCCAAAAAAAAAATTAGTACAAAAAAACCTCTCCCACAAAAAAATTGACACAACGCCCCCTTTTGAGGAGTTGGGGTCCTATTTTGTAAGTTTTGTTTCTTTGTTTAATGGCATATCAACCTTCATGGGTTATTTAATGACAAAGACATCTTGTAGTAGAACAATAGTAGCTGGGGAGATGAGGAGGTTTATACATTTCCTAAGGGCATTAGTCCCAAAGTGAATGTAATAGTGTAACAAGAGTTTGAATTCACAGTCCAGCACGTTACCTACTATGTTACAAGGAATCCCTCCCCAACCCCCACAAAATTATTAAAACATACATTAAAAACAACACATTTGACCATGTGAAAAATGGATGGTAGGATGAGATTGGTGACATTGTTGAAGATGAAGTGAGACCACATGAACAAGAAAATGAAAAATTCTTTTCCCAACTATTGAAATAATAAATTTATATTTTTATAAAGAATTATTATTATAAGAAATTATTCACTTACCGTCCCAAAGCCGCTTTTTTGAGCTGTTTGCATCGATATAAAGTATCGCCATATTTGAGGAGTCGAGTATAATCCTTACCAACACTGAAAAGGAAGAAATAGATTTTTGTTTAAATATATACAAGGTGTGTCATAAAAGTATCAAGATTAAAGCTGTATTTACCAAGATAGAAATGAACAATGAATGGAACATTTTTTTTTTCAGAATACAAGGTGTGTCAAAAAGTACAAAAATCTCGATACTTTTTTGACACACCTTGTATATTATTTAAAACTATCAATATTACATATTATATTGGAAGATGGTAATCATTAAAAATAAAAGAACATAGAGTCAGTTTTTACGAGTTATTGTCTTGTTTACACTAACTAGCAAAATAAATTTAAAAAACGCCCACTGGGCGACGTAAAATAAATATTGCCTGAGGGGATGGGAGTTGAAAATTTAATATCAGAGAGTTTGTATCATAAGTAAAGTAAAATCATCAAATTTATTAAAGGAGTAAAAAATAAAATAAATTTATTAAAGGAGTAAAAAATAAAAAATTGAAATGGAAACTTAGTTCTGATAACTTTAAATATATATTAAAATAAAACAAACTATATATAGATAGATAATACCAGGTATGTATTTATTAAAACTTGTTTGAAAAACCAATGAGGACTGTCTAACATTGCATACTCAAATTTTGAGTATTTATTCTATGTTATGACGATTTTAGGTAGTGTGACGTAAGCAGTGATGTAGTTTTTGTTACAGACAAAAACTGGAAGCGAATCTCTATTATTAATAGATGTGAAGTACAGAAGACAAACTTTAGTTTTTTTTTGGGTTTTTTATTAAAAAAAAAAAAAAAAAAAAAAAAAAAAAGATTTTAATTATTTTTATCATGATTCACATGTGACTTTCAAAACAAGTATTCAAGTTTTAAGGTAATAAAATCAAATTATAAAGACGAACAAAACTAAAGAATGCATATAAAAAGATTACACTTATTTTGATTTTATTCTAATTGATTTCGGTATAAGTACAGATACATTTAATATGTACTTTTAATATGTTTGAGAATAAGACAATAATATTAGAAATCAATAAAATCATGTGTGTGTAAATACCATAAATCCTCGATTATTGTCCACCCAGGAGTATATGACGCAGGGGATTTTTAGGGGGCTGTACCTCTGAAAAAAATGTGTCTGAATAAACATTGCCGGACAGCAAATAGAGACTCAGACATTGCTCAGAAAATATTTTTCATTTCTAACCCCATATATAGTAAGTACGCACTAAGGATTTTGACCTTTAAATTGTGGGAAAAAAAATGCGGTTATACTCGAGGATTTAAGGTATTTAAAAAATGATACTGGGCAAAAAAAAAAAAAAAAATGTATTCGATATCAAATTAATATGTTAAACTTATTTGAAATGCCTGATAGTTGTATAATTGAATAGAATAAAATTTGGCTCATATTTATCAAAAATAAAACCAAAAAATCAGTAAGTAAAAAGTAAAGTCGTCGGGGCGGCCTAATATCGGTATCAGCCATGCAGCAAAAGAGTCTATCCCCTTTTCACTAGCGCTAGACCAAGGAGATTATCTTAGCGTCTGAGGTGGAGCGCAACACCTACCATCAGCTCCTTACTTTACCGCACAGATCCCTGTGCTACTCATACGCTGAATTGGCGAGGGCCGGTATCGAACTATGAACCTTGTGGTTTCTAGCCGAACGCTCTAACGGCTGAGCTAACCCGGCCACCAAGTAAATATTCACCAATATCAAGATTTGAATCAGATGGGGTCAAGCAAAGACAACTCTTGTGAAAGGCACCAAATTAGTTAATTTATGACCGATAAGTCGTCCAAGACTTTGATCTTTACAAAAAAGTGGAGAGTACAACAGTAAAGTGTAAACTTTAAAGACTAGCTTATATTGGGTGGCAATTAAACTCTCAAAGTCCTATACCACCTCATTCCACCCAGACGGAAGTCTCATTCGTTTTCTTAATCCACCCCAAACGATAGCCTTTGTTTAAATGTAATATTAAATATATTTAGAAGTCTTTGATTTAAGGAAAATAACAGGTAACTTTAGATGCAATGGTCATTTTTAACCATTTTTTAATATATCCTTAGAGAAATACTATGGACTTACATCTGTTCGCAGAGATTTCTTATTGCGACGTATGCTGTAGGCAACAATAAACTATAGCAATTTCATGTCAAATAATGTTTAAATATATACAAGGTGTGTCATAAAAGTATCAAGATTGAAGCTGTATTTACCAAGATAGAAATGAACAATGAATGGAACATTTTTTTTCCAGAATACAAGGTGTGTCAAAAAGTACAAAAATCTTGATACTTTTTTGACACACCTTGTATATTATTTAAAACTATCAATATTATATATTATATTGGAAGATGGTAATCATTAAAAATAAAAGAACATAGAGTCAGTTTTTACTACGAGTTATTGTCTTGTTTACACTAACTAACAAAAAAAAAATACGCCCTCTGGGCAACGTAAAATAAATATTGCCTGAAGGGATGGGAGTTGAAAATTTAATATCAAAGACTAGCTTAAAAGCCACCATATTGGGTGGCAATTAAGTAGGCTCCAGCAAAGTGCTCTTAATTGATTCTTCAAGCCCCAAAAATAAACACTTTATGCATTGAGTACATATCAAATTTTACATCTGTTTGCAGAGATTTCTTTTTTCCGACGCATGCTGTATGCTATGGGCAACAATAAACTATAGCAATTTCATGACAAATAATCCAGGAAAAAAGGAAAATTGTTACCACCTCCTTCAATTTTTCTGAAATTTTGTACAGGTGTGGACTGTGTTAAAGTTAGACATAACTCCACCAATTTTTTGGAATTGGAAGCTCAAATTTTGGGGAATAGTCCACACCTGTACAAAATTTCAGAAAAATGAAAGGGGTGGGTGACATGTCCTGGATGATATAATAAGGATCCCAACACTACGAATAATATATATATATATATATATTATATATATGAATATGATATAATCAAAAAACAAAAAGATGTTTACAACTAAATAGGCTCATCAGGAGAGAAGTGTGCAAAACTGTTTCGGGGCCAATCTCTCGACGGTTTAAAAAAGCAACACCGGCCCATCCGTCGAGAGATTGGCCCCGAAACAGTTTTGCACACTTCTCTCCTGATGAGCCTATTTAGTTGTAAACATCTTTTGTTTTTTCATTATATCATATTCATACTGTCGGATTAATTTCCATTTTATTTTCACACACACACACATATATATATATATATATATATATTTTATAGGTATGCCCGCCTAATTAATTAATTATCTTCCAAAATTAGGTACGACTTCAATTAAGCACATATACTCCCAAAAATTGTTGGCTAAAAAAAGCCATATCATAAACACATCGCTCGTGTATTTACTTCTCATACTGTCGTGTAGAAGAAGTCACTATAAGAGGAATAGGAACCTACTTCTAAACAAAACGAAAAATCTAAGAAAGTCCGCTTGGTGTAGGGGTTACGATCGTAGCTTGACAGTCAGGTTTCGAATCACGCACAAGGCGGTCTTCCTATCTATAGCTCTGCTGATGAGGCCGAAATGTACATACAGAGATTGATTTTTACTCGATTTGTTTAGCCTTACATTTAAATAGGTATGCCCGCCTAATTAATTAATTAATTAACTTTCAAAATTAGGTAGGACAATTAAGCACATATACTCCCAAAAATTGTCGGCTAAAAAAAGCCATATCATAAACACATCGCTCGTGTATTTACTTCTCATATATATATAGTGATGCTGATAGCTTTTTGATTTAGTGAGTCCTGGGATGCACATATTTGCTTTGAATGAGTCCCCAGGAAATTAACACTAAAGTTCTTAATAAATTGTAGGGTTTTTATTTATGATCTGGGGAAACAACTAAAGCCACCCAACTCCTACCTTGTAACCTATCTTGTGTTTCTAAGAAACTATTGAAATGTATTTACAGTTAGCTTGAAATGGTGAGGGAAGAAAAGAGAAAAACACTAGGACACATGGATATGATTTTTCTGCGTCTTTTTAGCATCTGTCTGTGTGTGTGTATATATATATATATATATATATATATATATAAAGTATATTTTGTCAGCATTTTTTCTTTTAAACATGTTTTGTTCAACTCTACAGACAATTGTTGTCAGACGAGTTTTTGTTCGATCCTTTCTGTCTGGCCATATTTTCAATATCCGAGTGGAATTGGTGTAGCAATCCACCAAAATACACCAATTTCACCTCGATATTAAAAAGATGGCCAGACAGAGAGGATCGAACAAAAACTCGTCCAACAAGAATTGTCTGTAGAGTTTAACAAAACACACACACACACACACATATATATATATATAATATGTCCTCGCCTGTCAGCTTGACAGTCAGGGTTCGAATCCCGCACAAGGTGGTCTTCCTATCTATAGCTCTGCTGATGAGGCCTAAGAGGCCGAAAAATACATACAGAGATTGATTTTTCTCGATTTGTTTAGCCTTACATTTGAATAGGTATGCCCGCCTAATTAATTAATCATAAATTAATTAACTTCTAAAATTAGGTACGACTTCGGTTAAGCACATATTCTCCCAGAAATTGTCAGCTAAAAAAAAAAAAAAAAGCCATATCAAAAACACATCGTTTTGTGTATTTACTTCTCATATATATATATATATATATATATATACATACACACACACACACAGAAATAATGATAATTTTAGTAATAGAAAAAAATTTTTTTTTTTTTTTTTTTTTTTTTTTACAGTGAATCATAATTTTCTCAGAATTATCAGTTTTTTTTATAAATTATTTTTAGTTCTAACAAGAACAGTTAATAGAAAATGCAAATATGTCTACTTACTTATCAACAAGATGTCTGGCAGTGTTGATTTGTCCCAAAGCAAGTTTGTAATGATCTCTGTCATAAAGGACATTCATCAAATCCGCATAAAACGGATGCACATCCTATAAAGAAATAAAAACAATGATTACAAAACAAATTATGATAAATCAAACATACACACAAAACTTTTTTTCCTCTCTTGTTAACTGAACCAGGTTTTAAAATAATTTTATATAATGAATAGGAATAGCCTATCATTTTTGTAATGAAGTGTAGTTTAGAATTTAGATTTAACTATAAACTCAAAGAAAATCACCAAGAGTTTAAATTGGAAGGTCTTGAACCCTGGGTCACTTAAAGTGGGCTTCTCTGATTGGCTTAGAGAGTCTCGTGGTCAGAAGAGTCTAGGAAAGTAAGATTTAGATTTAACTCAGGGTCGAGGCTAGCACCATCGGTACTGGACATGTCTGCCAGTTTGTATGCTACTGATTCTTCTCGCTCACAGGTTAAGTTGGCGCTAAGGAAATGAACAAAATTATGTGTACACAAAATATGTCTCCGTGTTCCTGAATTAATAACAAGAACAGAAATGGAACTCAGAACCAGGGAGAGGGACAACCTGATGAAAGAAAACATGATATGGCCCAGCAGAAGATAGAAGACATTAGAATGTAATAGGAAGTATGCAACAATAGTAATTGAATTAAAACACTCATTATTAAACACAAGGGACAAGCCTTTTTCGTTCTGTTTTTAACGCTTATCGTGCAGAAACAGAGCATACTTGATTTTGTGCTCGTGCACTTGAGACGCATGATCCGAGTTAACTCATTTTTGATAGTGGAGTACTTTCCAGAATTCTCCACATTTTATATGACACAGTGCGCACATTTTATATGACACAGTGCGCACATTTTATATGACACAGTGCGCACATTTTATATGACACAGTGCGCACATTTTACTTTTTTTAGATAATAGAAAGAGGTATGTCTGCTTGTTTTGTTTTGTGGCATATCAACCTTGATGGGTCATTTAATGCCAACTAAGTTTTGGATTGGTTGCGATAGTTTGGTAGAAAACAAATGTATATATGTATATATTTTAACTATTGTTTAATTACTAATATCTTTTAGTACAACCCCATTTTTTTTTTTTAAATTAAAAGAGGTAATAAGGACTGATTTGCATATTACATCACCAGGTTGTGGGGTGTATCTCTAAATTTAAAATGAGAGTGAAACTTCATTTTTAACAACAAAGATGGTGGAATAGTATAAGGTAGTTTCTTTGATTTGTACTTTGATAACTGATTCTGTTAAGTATCTGGCCGGCATCCTTAGTTCCAGATGTAGTAAATAAGTAAGCAAGCCAATAAGAATCCGGTGTTATAGTATTCTTTGTAAGTCCGACGTCCAAGAGAATCCAAGTGTCAATGAGTTAAGATTAGAATCAGGTCTCTTATAAACACAGCAACAGCAGCAGCACTGCCAGTGGTTGGACAATAGGAATCCTCGGTGGTCACGTGGTAGTCAACGAGTCTATATTTAGGAGTAGGCATCTATCACACGCCTTATATCACCAAAATATTCCATAATAGCAAATTTGAAGGGTTTAATCCTGAAAACATAATTCCATTATAATGTTGACTTTAGTGCAGGGATTTTAACTGTGGTTCATATATTTACCAACCCCTCCGCACGAGCAGGATGCGACACAAGGTCAATTTCTTAAGCGGAGTTTAACAGGTTTGAATTCAGAGTTTTCCTTCTCCTAGACTGGTTGCCTAACCAAGGTTAAAGAGCCCAGTCTGCCCTACTATTTACCCATAGCTGGAAGGAGAGTAGGATTCATACCTTTACCAAGGGTATTAGCACTAAGTGAAATGCAATTGCCACATCCAGGATTTGAACTTGGGGCGACATGTCCATTTCCCATGACTTTAACCATTACACCACGCGCTTCCTACGGAATGTGGTTCATATAGACCCTTGGAGGTGAATAGAATTTTGGTATAGAGGTACATGGGGTGAATTTACTAGTTTGCATTTATAAATCCCTTTTTATAATAGAACAAAAATCACTAAATCACATAGACTAGTTGCCTGATAGTGTCCACCTAGCTGAATGCACCTGATTGGGTGTGATGGCCACTAGGGATGTGTAAATCATACCACCTGTTCAGAATGATCTGGCTCAGATATCATTAAACCTTTTCAGTATCTTTGATTGGTATTTCAGTCTCGGAAGACTGTTATAGTTACAGTGCCTCCTGTGACTGTGAAGTCCAAACATTTGACTTCAGTCACAGGAGGCACTGTAACTTCAGGGGCACAAAAACTATATTATAGTCTTCCGAGACTGAAATGCCAATCAAAGATACCAAAAAGGTTTAATGATATCCGGGCCAGATCATTCATTAATTTACATGACAAATGATCTGGACCTGATATCATTTGTAATACCATGCTCTCACGCGGCACCAAATGTAATACTACGCTGGTCACGGAAACCAAATGTAATACTATGCCGTCCTGCAGGAAGGCACCAAATGTACCAATATGCTGTCTTGTACCTGACTTGTATGTCGCTTGTACGACTCTAGACACAATTGTTATTTTTATATCCAAAAGTTAACCAAAATTGTTTTTTCAAGTATCTAATGAGATATCGCCAGTCAATCCATAACACCACTACAGTGTTATACATTAAACCTTTTCAGTATCACAAATCTGCAACCTAATATTCATGATCTCCTCAGTACCCGCCAAAACCCATCCCCTTCCCATTAAAAAATAATTTAAGAATTAAAAGGTGCATTTAACATTTATACTTTACTGATTATTTTCTCCTGTAAATTGTATTAAATACTAATAAATTAGTTATGTTTTATAGTTTAATATTAAATCAATTTTTTAATTGTAGGGTTTTTATCTATTATCTGGGGAAATAACTAAAGCCTTCTAACTCCTACCTTGTAACCTATCCTGTGTAATTCATTTCTAAGAAACTATTGAAATGTATTTACAACTAGCTTGAAATGGTGAGGGAAGAAAAAAAGAAAAACACCGAGATGCATGGATATGATTTTACTGTGTCCTTTTAGATTTTTGTGCGTCAGGGACGCAGGACATGTACCTATCAGCAACCCTGGATATATATATGTATGTGTGTGTAACAGGCTAAAACATTAAAGCATAAACATTTAAAATGTGATCCTGGTGCAGTGAAAATATCTACTCTAAAAGTGTTAACCCCTTATTTACTAAATGCATTGTTATGATGAAATATGAAACTTGAAAACCATACGCTGTATTCTTTGTATATCAGAACATTAAAAACAATACGATCCTTCAAATTATGACGAAAACAATACGATCCTTCAAATTATGATTAATCCAATGTTAGTTTCATTAAAGTCCATCATACAACCAACCTCTTTGCTTGCAAATGTTTTTTTTTCACCAATGCATAAAAGCGATTATAGTTGGGAGTGGTAAGAGGTTAAATAATTTGATATTGTCCTAGAATGAAAATTGCCTTTAACTCTTAACTATACCACCTCATTCCACCCGGCCAGAAGCCTCATTCGTTTTCATAATCCATTCCAAATGATAACCTTTGTTTAAATGTAATATTAAACATATGTAGAAATCTTTGATTTAAGGGAAATAACAGGTAACTTTAGACGCAAAGGTCATTTTTAACCATCTTTTTTATATATCCTTATAGGAATGCTCTGGACTTAGAAAATTCTCAACAGGATGTTAAGAGTTAATGAATTGCACATGAAAATTTAGGGTAGAAATTGTGCTTCCCTAAATATTTTAGTTTTTTTTAGTTTGATGACAAAAATTTATAACTAGAACAGGAACATCCTAAAATCTAATGCAAGAATTCAATATCTTGTTATAATGAAACTTTGTTTGGTGAGTATGTGGGCAAGCATTTTTTATACTTATGTGATGATAAAGTTAGTAAAGAGTAACACAAAAATGCTATATAATGTACTTATAAAATATAATGTGACACACACACACACACACACATATATATTTAGGGTAGCGAAGACAAAGTCAATGACACTTGGTAACTGTCACTACCATTGACTTTATATCTTCACTACCCTAACTTAGATATATATGCTCTCTCAGCAAACTATATTATCTCTCTCTCTGATATTGAGCACTCTTTACTTTTAATTTAGCAAACTATATTATCTCTCTCTCTCATATATAATATATGGGTCATTCCATGTCAATTCACCAGGGCGTTACACTCACCGACACCGAATTACTTGAAATTTGACACAAATGTTCCCCTTCATGAGTTAGGAAAGTGTGCCAAATTATTTTGTGTTAAACTTTACTGTTCTGATTTTAGAGGGGGGGGGGTATAATTTTTCTATTTTGCCTCAAAATTAAGGCTGAATCTCAGTGCTTTTTAAAAAATTTTTTAAAATACTTCCATGCATTCAATATTTCTGAAATTTGGTATGTAGGACAAATAAGGATTGTAGAATCCAAATATCCAACTATTCTAACCCTATACCTGATAAAAAATTTTATTTTGCTCACCCAAATGCAGGACTCCAAAATCAACAACTTTTCACCTATGTAGCTTACGGACAGTCTATAGAAAATGTGTCCTCTTCAATTTTCATATTTTTTTCCTAACATCTACTATGCCTGCCTAAGTTCACCAAAGAATTTTGTGAGGGGTTCAAGTCTACTTTAGAAGATATGAACCTGCCAAGTTCAGAGTTTTTTTTCTATGTACATGCAGGATTTCAGTGTAAGATTATAATTAAAGACAATCATCCTAATGCTCAATGAACTCTCAAATGTTGATATTGTGCTCAGTCACTTCTTAAACTATTCAATAATATTGTTTTTATTAATCAAAAAAACAAAACAAACAACAAATTAAATATGAGCGTGAGTCAAAAGGTAATGCCATTTTGTTTAGGACAGGTATAATTACTGACACATCATACATCTGAGGATCCCATCCCTACTTTCCCACAGTCACTGTTTCTCTCAATAGCTATATTCCACCTTCAAATTAGAGCATGTATCCCTATTCTGTTGACAGTTCTTTGGGACCCTAACAGGTACTACCACTCCGGGTCAGAGTGGACCAGGGAGCAATGGTGATGAAGGGGTGCTCCACATTCCCCAAACCTCCAAAACTGGAATCTCACCATCAGATAGAGTTTAACATCATTCCCAGTACATGTAGACCCTCAGTCACCGCCTTCTAGCACCCATATGATAAAAAGGGGTTGGAGCTTGCCACAAGGGCAATAGGGTTGGAAAAATCATATAGGTGCAAGTCTTGACATGACCAGCCGATTGATCGGAGGAGGCCTCTCCGCCCGCCCGTCTAGCCCAAGATAGGGCCAAAGTGGAGTATTGCAAGTCATGAACTGCTCATCCACCTGGGTTCTATCCTTAAGCATCACGGGTCGGTGGCCCCATTGGGGGAGTCTTACCCCTCTGCCAAGGTGCAGTCGGTGTATTCTAACACCCCACCAACAGGGCGGTATTGGTAATTAGGTATTCAAAAATGTATAGGGGTTTATTTGCTGTAATCAAGTTTTCTGTTGAGAATTTTAACATCAAGAGAGTGAGTGCATGATTTTTGTAGGTCTGTGAACTTACATCCTCGATAAGAGGCCGGTTCTTTTCAAAAAGTTTAATATCCTCTTGGGATCTATTTTTCCAAATAATTTGTCCATGCTGTTAACATTGTAGAACTTTCTTCGAGTGTGGGAGAGGTGTGTGCATTCAATCAGAATATGTTTTATTGTGTATCGGTTTCCACATGAACATTTAGGTGGAGGTTCTTTTAAAATGAAGGAGTGGGTTAATCTAGTGTAACCAATGCGTAGCTGGGTGATAGTGGTTTAACAGGACATGTACCGTATTTGACGGCATATAGGACACACTTTTCCCCAAAAATTTTGGCTCAAAAAATTGCCCTGCATCTTATACATCGTAGGTGAAGTTTGAGACCTCCTGTAGGCCCAGGCATATAGGATGCACTTTTTTTCCAAAGTTTTGGCTCAAAAAATTGCCTTGCGTCTTATACATCGAGACCTCTTGTAGGCCTAGGCTAATCTTCTCTATGATGCTCACTAACCCAGCTTACGCTCAGTACTTTTACCTACCCTAAACTCCATGCATCCTTATTTCATTGCTGGTATTGTTATAATCAAGGTTAACAGGAACGTATGATGGCAAAGAAAAAACAAACTTCTTCCACCTGAATCTGACCTGTTGAAATGGGGGGGGGGGATGTATGCCGTCAAATATGGTAAGTCAGAGAAAAAGAAAAGTTTACTTACCACAAGCTTGGGAAATTCTGATAAGATCTGTGTTAATTTATCATGAATGTTTTGTTGAGTAAATTTCACTTTTCGCATATAAAACTGACGAATCCTCACAATTTTGTAATGTTTATGGATAACGGTTGGGGTTTTCCGTTGGGTCTTCGACAAAATAATGTCGATGAAATCCTGAAATGAAAATGAAGTACATATATTAGAGACAATTGTGGAAATATCAAAAAATATATTTCATTAATTTTTAGTAATTAATCAATGGTGAGTTTAGTTAAGAAACAGGAAAATCTTACACCAATAAAACAGATGAGAAAAAAATTGAAGATTTTTTTAAAATTTTATTTTATTTATACTTTTAAAAAGATAATTGTCTTAACAGTCCATAATTTAAAAAATTTTTTTTTAACAAGTGCCTTTTCAACAACAGAAAACTTCCACACATCATTTATTACTACATAACTTTCAAAAGAGTGTGTGTGTGTGTGTATATATATATATATATATATATATATATATATAGTATTATCCACTCTACTTACGTATTGAGCACTTTATATTTGTTATAACGCTGACTTATTCCAGTAACACTTATACCAACCAAATATTAAGACAATGCAATATTTTTTTCCGGTAAGTCATTTCCTATATATATATATATATATGAGGTAGAAATATGAGGAATAAAAGAACAAAACTCAGACAAAAATGTGTAGTATATTTTGCTGGGGTGTTGAACTCAGCTTCGCCAGCATTTTATTCAAAACTCCAGCGAAATATACTACACATTTTTGTCCAAGTTTTGTTCTTTTATTCCTCATATTTCTACCTTATTCTGACGGATTCATTCCAATCCTCTTTCCTTATATATATATATATATATATATATATATATAGAGAGAGAGAGAGAGATAAGTGGAACACAGGAACAAAACTCAGACAAGTGTATGTAGGAGATATATTTCGCTAAGCATTAAGCTCAGCATCATCAGTTGTTTAATGGTTCATAAGGCATCATACAAGTGTTTTATAGAAGAGAAAGTGGACGAGAGAGGGGTGGATTAGAGGAAGAAGTCAAGTAGGTGAGGTAGCATTTGTGAGGAAAATACATTAGGTAAGAACCACAACACAGTAGCCCCCCTCCACATATCAAGTCATGTATTATTTTTTTTTTAATTAGATTTCTTTGTTTAATGGCATGTCAACCTACATGGTTTATTTACTGTCAAAGCCATTCTTGTAAAAGAACAGTAGTGGTACTACCCATAGCTGTGGCAATCAGGTGGTTCACACCCTTATTTAAGGTATTAGCCTGTAAAATCAACATAATATTGTACGATTGGAATTCGAACCGCTTACTATGATGTTGCAGCCAAGCACATTAGCTATCACACCACAGGGATCCCCCCACTCCCATGAAAATATTTAACAACAAATAATTTTAAAAAAAATAAAATTTACTTATTTCACTTAAAATTTTTACAAAAATTTTATTAGGTACTCTGAGAAAAAAAAAAAAAAAAAATAAATAAAAAAATTAAAATAAAATTTATTTATTTCATTTGAAATTTTTACAAAAAGTTTAATAGGTAGGGTGAGGGAAAAAAACTGTAAAATTTACTTATTTCTCTTAAAAATTTTACAAAAAGTTTGTTAGGAACTTCTGAGAAAAAAATAAAGAAATAAAATTTACTTATTTCACTTAAAATTTAAAAAAATTTTATTAGGTACTCTGAGAGAGAAAAAAATAAATAAATAAATAAAATAAAATAAAATAAAATTAAAAAAATAAAATAAAATAAAATAAAATTAAAAAAATAAAATTTACTTATTCCACTTGAAATTTTTACAAAAACTTTGTTAATAAGTAGGGTGAGGGGAAAAAACTGTAAAATTTACTTATTTCACTTTTTTTACAAACATTTTGTTAGGTACTCTGAGAAAAAAAAAAAAAAATTTTAAATAAAGAAATAAAATTTACTTTAAAAATTTTACAAAAGATGTTAGGTTTGGTGAGAAACAAAAAAAAAAGACAACACTAGTATGTGTAATATTTGATTAGGGTGGCATAAAATGATTCTTGTCTGAAGATATATTCCAAATGGAATGTGCTGATATAACTTACCTAAAATCTGTTCACAATATATTCTCAAAATCTTGACCCAACTTAATCTTAGACGAATATTGAAACATGCATTTTCTTTCAAAAGCCATAGTGAATTTTAAATAAATAAATAAGCTGACGTTACTGATTTAAAAACTGTGCCACACAATCCATGAGTGTATTGATCATACAACTGTCACTACGTTAATGTGGTAAAAGATGAAAGAAAAACAATAGTATAGATTGTGCTGACAAGCGCCTGTCTCGATTTTATGATGTTTATAAAAATGTAATCCAGATGAAATTATTTGAAAAAAAATAAATAAATAAAAACAATAGGCATTCGAATGGTTTATACAATACCTTCTACTATTGTTTTTATTTTATCTTTCAAAATAATTTTATTTGGATTACATTTTACAGAGATGCTAATAAGAACACATCCTGCGTCCTTGATGCACAAAAATCTAAAAGGACGCAATAAAATTATATCTATGCATCCCAGGGTTTTTCGTTTTTTCTTCCCCCACTAACTGTAAATACATTTCAGTAATTTTTTAGAAACGAATTACACAGGATAGGTTACAAAGTAGGAGTTAGACGGCTTTAGTTGGTACCCATTCAAAACAGATATGTACATCCCAAGATGCACTAAATAAAAAAGCTATCAGCATCACTGATTGTATAAACTTCATAAAGTTGAAACAGTCGTTTATCAGCACAATCTATACTATTGTTTGTCTTTCATCTTTTACCACAAATTATCGGATTTAATTCCATTTTGTATACTCACACATTGAATTGTCTAAATGTGATAACATCATTTTGGCAGTTCTTCAACTAAATTAGTGTGTGTGTGTGTGTGTGTGTGTGTGAATAACAAAATTTGTTGTATGGTTTTATGTACACAATGTTGTGCAACAGAACATTGTCAGAAATGTGCTTATGCCCTGCCTGCTGATCAATGCTATATGTTGCATCTAGGAGGCATGTGGTGTAATGGTTAGAGGGACCATATGACCTTTAGGCACCCCTTTTGCGATTTCGTTTCATAAGGACATTTTTTCATTTATACCATCAACATCAGGTTGTTTGTTAGGGGTTAGGGTTAGTTTTATACTTAAAAAAAAATCTAAAAATCATCTGTTAACAAACAACTGGATGTTGATGGTGTAAATGAAAAAAAATGTCCTTATGAAACGAGATCACAAAAGGGGTGCCTAAAGGTCATATGGTCCAGTTAGAGTCCTAGGAAATGGACTTGTCGACCTGAGTTCAAATCCTGAATGAGATTATTTGCATTTCACATAGCGCTAAGACCCTTGGGAAAGATATGAATCCAACTACTCTCCCTCCAGCTATGGGTAAATAGTAGGGCATACTGGGCTCTTTAACCTTAGTTAGGCAACTGGTATAGGAGAAGGAAAACTCTGAATTCAAACCTGTTAAACTTCGCTTAATAAATTAAACATGCGTCACATCCTGCTCGTGCGGAGGGTTGGTAAATATATATATGTTGCATCTAGTGTTGGAAATCATTTAAAGTTAAAACCAAGCGTACTTGCAGAATGATTTTAACAGCATGTCAACCCATAGCAGGTTATTTTGTGCCTAGAGATTAGGGAATCATGTTTACTGTATGTTCATATTTTTTTAAACTCATTTTTTCATCAATTTAACCCATAGATAGGACCCTAACAGGTAATACCACTCCAGGTCAGTTGACCTGGGAGTAATGGCAATGAAGGGGTACTCAACACTTTCCAGCATTCCAGAATTGGAACTTCACCACTAGATGCAGTTTAACATCATAACCAGAAAACTAAGACCCTCCAGCACAGCCTTCTAGCACATATAAGATAAAAAGGGTTGGGGGGGGGGTTGCCATAAAAGCAATACGATCAGGACAAGTTGTTCCAGCTTTTGCTTTTTTTGACACAGTCATATTGAATATGAACAATTTTTAAGACGATTTATTTGACCCATAGATAGAACCCTAACAGGTACTACCACTCAAGATCAGAGTGGGCCTGGGAGTAATGACAATGAAGGAGTACTCCCCAGAGCTAGAGAATGGTCTCACCATCAGATGCACTTTAGTGTCATACTTTGGACATCCTCTCTTTTTTTTTGGGGGGGGGGTCTTACCTGTCTGCAGAGGATACAGTCAGTACATTTTAAGCCCTATTCACAAAAACCCCAACAGGATGGCCAAGAATTGTGTGGGGATTTATAATAATAATAATAATAATAATGATGAAATTTATTGTGTACAGTACTCAGGTGCACCACAACTCATCAAAGTCTCATGTCTAGTACACATAATAATGTATTAGTGTCAGGAACATGCATATAGTAACAATATACATGTATTGTATGTGTGCACGTGCGTGCATGTGTGGATGAGAGTATCATGTATAGTATTAGCAGATTACAGGAAGCATGGAGGCTTTGAAAGATTTAAAAGCTTTCCAAAGATCTTTTTTCTCAAAAATATAATTTCATTTTTAATATGTGAGTTGTTGAAGACATCAGCAGCACATATTTTAGAAGAGTAGTGTTTTTTTAAAGTTTTTTTTATCCTAATTTTATTAGATGAATAAGGAATTTTAAGAATGGCTACTGATACATCGTATGATTTATCGGCTCTCTATCTTGTAACTTAATTAAGATTACCTTTGATTGATTTTAATGTCAACCCTTCTGGGGTTATTTTATGCTGAGATTTAGGGAAAAAATTCTTTGGAAATCTTTTATGTAATTTTTTTATGCTAACAACACGGTATATTTGGTTGTTTTCCAGAACATTAAACTTTAAAGGGGAATCAGCATGGACACTGAACAAAAATGCAAACGATGTGATGTCTATGTGATGATAGCACATACGTCACCTCATTTCTCTTGGGACCATCTTTTTAGTCAAGTACAAAAA
>CM042171.1:13989926-14019926 GCA_023376005.1 Doryteuthis pealeii | reverse complement strand
ATACATATATAGAGAGATTACAGAAATATATAGCAATATACGTAGAGATATACAGAAATATATAGCAATCACATTTATACACTCAATAATCATCTGAATTTTCAGCCACTTATTTTGAATTATTTCAAGCATTTTATCCTTTTTTTTTTTTTTTTTTCATTCTTATAAATCTCAGCTCTAAACTGATTGCAACAATACAGCCAAAAACACACATAATGACTGTTGTACAAACAAACTGACATACATACAAACAGAATCTTTCTTATATATATATATATATATATATATATATATATATATATATATAAAGCCTTTTGAGCTTTTGGTCGAAATAAATTCATTACGGAATGACGATTTTTTTAAGTTTTTTCTTTCTTTGAAAATTAAATATTGCTCTGTATTGAATCTAATTTATTGATTATTATACATTGAGCTCTCTTTAGGGATTTATAAAAATCCTTGTACGAATATATGTTTGCACCTACAGGAGCATACAGTATGGTTATACAGTGCGATTTTGAAGATCCCAGATGGAATCATCCTTTACTACCAGTCATTTGGATACCTTATATTATTGTTTTTTTTTTTTTTTTTTTTATTTTTTATTTTTTATTTTATTTTTTGAGAAGTAAAAAAATTTTGCAATTCAGAAACTTGATTCTCCCATCTGATGAGACTGGATTTTGGGGAGCTATATCAAATCAACTTAGATTTATATAGGCCCCTTTTTTGGTCGAAATAAATTTATTATGGAATTACGGTGTTGAGTTTTTCCTTCCTTTCTATGATAAATATTGCTCTGTATATATTCTAAAAAGTTTATTATACATTGAGCTCTCTTTAGTGATTTAAAGATTCACTGTATTTATACATACAGGATCATACAATAATAATACAGTGTATCTTAGAAATCACATATAGAATCATCCCTCACTACCAAGTTTTGGATACCTCTCATCTATATATATATATATATTACAGAAATACATAGCAATCACCTTTAGATACCCAATAATCAAACTGAATTTTCAGCCACTTATTTTGAATTATTTCAAGCATTTTATCCTCTTATTTCTATTTTATAAATCTTAGCTCCAAACTGAATAAATAATACAGCCAAAAGCGGACCCAATGTTTATGCTTATGACTGTTGTACAAACAAACATACATACATACATACAGACAGACATGCAGTATCTTTATTATATATATATATATATATATATATATATATATAGGGGCTCCTTAGCCTTGGTTGGCAACCCATCAGTCAAGGAAAAGTCTGACACAGAACCTATGCTGCCTTCAAGGAAAAGGGAGCTGGTGTAATGCTGAAATCCAGTATTACCCATCAAACACAAACTGCATTGGAGCAGCAGTGGCTGCATGGGCAACAGTTTATCCTCCATACGAAGAGATATACGAAAACCTTGATGTTACAAAAAAGTTATGTGGTAGTTTCAAATGTGAGCACTTCCGCCACACTTGTCTCGGTCACCAAATCATGTATCTCTTATTGTAACAGTTTTTGAAAAAGGAAGACATATTCCAAGTTCGACACTAGACGAATTCTCTTATTCAAAGTGTGACGGAAGTGCTCACATTTGAAACTACCACATAACTTTTTTGTAACATCAAGGTTTTCATTTTGAATTCATATCAGTTTTTTGCAACATCAAGGTTTTCGTTTTGAATTCATATGACTTTCGTCTCCGCTCTTGATAGTACGGAGTATAAACAAGCTCTGAAGATGATTTTTATAAAATCGAAATATTGTTCAATATTAGCTATGAATATGTTATAAAGTGTTTTCACTTTAACAGCATTTTGTGTTGTTTTCATATCCTTTTATCTATACTCATACTGTCAGATTCATTTCCTTTCTTTTAACTTATATATATTTTGGTTTAGTTTGGTTTGTTTTGTTTTACGGCATATCAACCTCAGTGGGTCATTTAATGCCAATAAAGTTTTGAAATAAATCAATTCTTAATGGATAATACATTTTTTTTAAATAAATACATTTTTCTATTTAACCCATAGATGGGACCCTAACAGTTACTACCACTCCGGTCAGAGTGGACCAGGGAGCAATGGTGATGAAGGGGTGCTCCACATTCCCCAAACCTCCAAAACTGGAACCTCACCATCAGATAGAGTTTAACGTCATTCCCAGGACATGTAGACCCTCAGTCACCGCCTTCTAGCACCCATATGATAAAGAGGGTTGGGGCTTGCCATAAAGGCTAACTTATATATATATATATATATATATATATATATTATAGAAACTAGCAAATATATGCACCATCCTGGTGCAAGTATTTTAGTTAAATTTTATAATAAAATATGATATTAAATTAGAAAGGCTAATGAAACTGAATAAGAATGTAGATAAAAAGATTTTGAACAGAAGGGGTATGAGTGAAAAATAGAACAGCTTTGAAACTAACTCTTCCATCATTTTCCGTTACTCCCGTCTTTCATTGGTAAATTTTCCTAATTGAACTGTTTAGTTAAAATAGGAAGTAAAGAATAATATTAAAGTTATTTCTTCTTGTTAAGGGATTTCTTTTAAGATTTATTGAAGAGATTTTTGCTCATATTCAATAAGATAAAATCAAACAATTAGAAATCAATAATACTAAGCACATATTTATTAAAATCAAATTTTTAAGATCAATATGCAAATTAGCCTTCCCATTCATACTGTGAACCGCTATTTTGTTGTATATATAAATACAATTGCATGTTATTAGTATGTAGCTCCGGCCAACGCCGGGGGTCCAGTGGCTTCGGCCCTGGATCTTTACAAGTTAATAGCGTCGATCCCAGGGGGCCATCCCCCCAGGCAACACCTGCCCCCTCGATTTAAAGGGGCAGGACTGGGTTTATTGCCCAGTGCCTGAGGCGCCCCCTTGAGGGGAATGCCGACGGGATCGACGCAATTTTTTCACCTGCCACTCCATGATCCCACGTTAATAACTTTGTGCCTGACCCGTACAAGTGGGGTACGCGGTAAATATCATGTAGATCGGCCAACGCCGGGGTCCAGTGGCTTCGGCCCTGGATCTTTACGAGTTAATAGCGTCGATTCCAGTGGGCTATCCCCCAGGCAACACCTGCCCCTCGATTTAAAGGGGCAGGGCTGGGTTTATTGCCCAGTGCCTGAGGCGCCTCCCTTGAGGGAATGCCGACGAGATCGACGCAATTTTTCACCTGCCACTCCATGAGCTTCGGCTTGTGGGTTGTCCCACGTTAATAGGGACTTTGTGCCTGACCCGTACAAGTGGGGTGTAAATACTATGTAGATTCTGGTCAATGCCAGGGGTCCAGTGGCTTCGGCCCTGGATCTTTACGAGTTAATAGCGTCGATCCCGGGGCCATCCCCCCAGGCAACACCTGCCCCCTCGATTTAAAGGGGCAGGGCTGGGTTTATTGCCCAGTGCCTGAGGCGCCCCTTGAGGGGGAATGCCGACGGGATTGACGCAATTTTTCACCTGCCACTCCATGAGCTTCGGCTTGTGGGTGGTCCCACGTTAATAGGGACTTTGTGCCTGACCCGTACAAGTGGGGTACGCGGTAAATACTATGTAGATATGGTCAACAGTGGCTTCGGCCTCTGGACCATTGCTATAATTAACGGCGTCGATCCCAGGGGGCCATCCCCCCAGGCAACACCTGCCCCCTTGATTTAAAGGGGCAGGGCTGGGTTTATTGCCCAGTGCCTGAGGCGCCCCCCTTGAGGGGGAATGCCGACGGGATCAACGCAATTTTTCACCTGCCACCCCATGAGTCTCGGCTTGTGGGTGGTCCCACATAAATAGGGCCTTTGTGCCTGACCCGTACAAGTGGGGTACGTGGAAAATATCATGTAGATATAGTCAACAGTCTTAATGATGTAAAACAATTTTATTAATAATTGAGGTTTAAATAAAAATAAAATCATGGAGAATGTGATGTAAATAATCAAGGGAATTGTGTCTTGTATAGTAATATAGTTTCGGTTACAGAAACACAAACCCACAATCTCCATTATAATAAGATATATAGCAATCACCTTTAAACACTCAATAATCATTTGAATTTTCAGCCACTTATGCTGAATTATTATTAGCATTTTATTCTTTTTTTTCAATCTCAACTCCAGACTGATTGGAATAATGCAGCTGAAAGCCGACATAATGTTTATCCTTATGTCTTGATAGCAAGCGAGCAAACCAGTCAGCCATGTTAGACTCTTTCATGCAAATTACATGCAGCCAAGAGTAAACATTATTATTCTGATTTTAACACCTAGGTAAGTTGTCTAAAGGAAGATTATATATACTAGTACAAAATAAAAAAACGCACTCGGGGCGATGTAAAAATAGATTTTTGAAACATATTGCCGGAGGGGTGGGAGTAAAAAATTCAATGTCAGCGAGTTTGTACCCTAAGTAGGTAAGATCATCAAATTCATTAAAGGAATAAAAATAAAACAATTTGAAATGGAAACTTTAAAACTCTTAAAATCTTGTAAAGCAAACGCAAGACAAAATTATTTAGTAACAGAGTGGTGAATACATGGAATAAACTACCATCATCAATAGTGAATGCCCCATCTCTAAATTCCTTTAAGGCAACGTTAGATAATATGTGGAAAGAGTATAAATATTCTGTGGAATTAAGACGAATGTTTATAAGGAACAGCTGACAGGTCTCAAACCTAATATATTAGCTGAAAAAATATTATTACTAGCAAAATAAAAAACACCCTCCGGGCGATGTAAAAATAGATTTTTGAAACATATTGCCGGAGGGGTGGGAGTAAAACATTCAATGTCAGCGAGTTTGTACCCTAAGTAAGTAAGATCATCAAATTTATTAAAGGATTAAAAAATAAAACAATTTGAAATGTAGACTTAAATGTATTAAAATAAAACAAACTATACATAGATATATAATACCAGTCATGTATTTATTAAAACTTGTTTTAAAAAACAATGAGGACTGTTTAATGTTGCATGTTCAAATTTTGAGTGTATTTATTCTAAGTTATGACGATTTTGGGTAATGTGATGTAAGCAGTGACATAATTTTTGTTACAGACAAAAACCAGAGTTTTGGTTAGAGACAAATAAACACACAATCTTCATTATAATAAGATTAGAAGAAGAAAAGAGTCCAATTTGAGTATCAGCTCAAAAGTATTCATAACAAGCAACTTAAAGTCCATTTAAACTTGAAACTTTGAACTAAGGGAATTGTGACTTGAGCAGTAATATAGTTTTAGTTACAGACAGACAAACACACAATCTTCATTATAATAAGATTAGAAGAAAAAAAGAGTCCAATTTGAGTATCAGCTCAAAAGTATTCATAACAAGCAACTTAAAGTCCATTTAAACTTGAAACTTTGAACTAAGGGAATTGTGACTTGAGCAGTAATATAGTTTTAGTTACAAACAGACAAACACACAATCTTCATTATAATAAGATTAGAAGAAAAAAAGAGTCCAATTTGAGTATCAGCTCAAAAGTATTCATAACAAGCAACTTAAAGTCCATTTAAACTTGAAACTTTGAACTAAGGGAATTGTGACTTGAGCAGTAATATAGTTTTAGTTACAGACAGACAAACACACAATCTTCATTATAATAAGATTAGAAGAAAAAAAGAGTAAAATTTGAGTATCAGCTCAAAAGTATTCATAACAAGCAACTGAAAGTCCATTTAAACGTGAAACTTTGAACTAAGGGAATTGTGACTTGAGCAGTAATATAGTTTTAGTTACAGACAGACAAACACACAATCTTCATTATAATAAGATTAGAAGAAAAAAAGAGTCCAATTTGAGTATCAGCTCAAAAGTATTCATAACAAGCAACTTAAAGTCCATTTAAACGTGAAACTTTGAACTAAGGGAATTGTGACTTGAGCAGTAATATAGTTTTAGTTACAGACAGACAAACACACAATCTTCATTATAATAAGATTAGAAGGAAAAAAGAGTCCAATTTGAGTATCAGCTCAAAAGTATTCATAACAAGCAACTTAAAGTCCATTTAAACTTGAAACTTTGAACTAAGGGAATTGTGACTTGAGCAGTAATATAGTTTTAGTTACAAACAGACAAACACACAATCTTCATTATAATACGATTAGAAGAAAAAAAGAGTCCAATTTGAGTATCAGCTCAAAAGTATTCATAACAAGCAACTTAAAGTCCATTTAAACTTGAAACTTTGAACTAAGGGAATTGTGACTTGAGCAGTAATATAGTTTTAGTTACAAACAGACAAACACACAATCTTCATTATAATACGATTAGAAGAAAAAAAGAGTCCAATTTGAGTATCAGCTCAAAAGTATTCATAACAAGCAACTTAAAGTCCATTTAAACTTGAAACTTTGAACTAAGGGAATTGTGACTTGAGCAGTAATATAGTTTTAGTTAAAGACAGACAAACACACAATCTTCATTATAATAAGATTAGAAGAAAAAAAGAGTCCAATTTGAGTATCAGCTCAAAAGTATTCATAACAAGCAACTTAAAGTCCATTTAAACTTGAAACTTTGAACTAAGGGAATTGTGACTTGAGCAGTAATATAGTTTTAGTTACAGACAGACAAACACACAATCTTCATTATAATAAGATTAGAAGAAAAAAAGAGTCCAATTTGAGTATCAGCTCAAAAGTATTCATAACAAGCAACTTAAAGTCCATTTAAACGTGAACTTTGAACTAAGGGAATTGTGACTTGAGCAGTAATATAGTTTTAGTTACAGACAGACAAACACACAATCTTCATTATAATAAGATTAGAAGAAAAAAAGAGTCCAATTTGAGTATCAGCTCAAAAGTATTCATAACAAGCAACTTAAAGTCCATTTAAATTTTGATGGTTGAAAAACACAACCATTTTCTTTCTTTCATTCATCAAAGTAAAAATAAAAGTTGCTATTCGCAGAATTCCGTCCTGGTCTCCTGCCTTAAAAAACGCTAGGCGGTGATAGCTAAAAAAAAAAAAAAACTATATATAAATATATAATACCGAGCATATATTTATTAAAACTTGTTTTAAAAAACAATGAGGACTGTCTAATGTTGCATGTTCAAATTTTGAGTGTTTTTATTCTATGTTATGACAATTTTGGGTAATGTGACGTAACCAGTGACATAATTTTTGTTACAGACAAAAACCGGAAGCGAATCTCCATTATTAATAGATATTCTATTACATTAGAAACTAGCAAATAGAGGCTGGGTTAGCTTAGTTGGTAGAGCGTTAGGCTAGAAATCACAAGGTTCCTAGTTCGATACCGGTCCTCGCCAACTCAGCGTTATGAGTAGCACTGGGATCTGTGCGGTAAAGTAAGGAGCTGATGGTAGGTGTGGTGCGCTCCACCTCAGATGCAAAAACAATCTCCTTGGTCTAGCGCTAGTGAAAAGGGGATAGACTCTCTCGCTGATTGGCCGATACCGACATTAGGCCGCCCGACGACTTTACTTTACTTACTATTACATTAAAACTTAAATACTTGTACCCTACGGAGGGTGCATATATTGGCTAGTCAGATTAACCTCTCTAAAGATCCTGTTTTTCAGTCCAATTGTCACAGTAAAGGTTTTCTTTTATGTCCCAGTTTGGTTCAGTGCACATAAACAACTTTTTTTTATTTCTTTTTTTCTTCTATATTACACTTTTAGTTCTTTTTCTTTTCCCTCCAATCTTCTCTTCTTTGTGATTGCAGCTATGTTTGCTGGGTTTCTCACAAATACAAGGATGTCCTGTTCAAATTTAAATTCAAAAGATTACAAATAATATGTGTAATATATGACTTTGACTCATGCAGTAATATCATTTATTTCAGTTTCTAGATGTATATGAAAATTAGAAATCCTTTCTAATGCATTACTATTGTAATATCATTCTCAATGCATTTTTAGTAGTAAAATCATTGCAATGCATTTTCATAGTAAAATCATTTGTAATGCATTTTTATGATAAAATAATTTACAATGCATTTTTAGTAGTAAAATCATTGCAATACATTTTCATAGTAAAATCATTTGTAATGCATTTTTATGATAAAATTTACAATGCATTTTTAGTAGTAAAATCATTGCAATACATTTTCATAGTAAAATCATTTGTAATGCATTTTTAGTAGTAAAATCATATAATGCATTTTTATAGTAAAATCATTGCAATACATTTTCATAGTAAAATCATTTGTAATGCATTTTTATGATAAAATAATTTGTAATGCATTTTTAATAGTAAAAATCATTGCAATACACTTTCATAGTAAAATCATTTGTAATGCATTTTTAGTAGTAAAATCATTTATAATGCATTTTTATAGTAAAATCATTGCAATGCATTTTCATAGTAAAATCATTTGTAATGCATTTTTATGATAAAATCATTTACAATGCATTTTTAATAGTAAAAATCATTGCAATAGATTTTATAGTAAAATCATTTGTAATGCATTTTTATGATAAAATCATTTACAATGCATTTTTAATAGTAAAAATCATTGCAATAGATTTTCATAGTAAAATCATTTGTAATGCATTTTTATGATGAAATCATTTACAATGCATTTTTAATAGTAAAAATCATTGCAATAGATTTTCATAGTAAAATCATTTGTAATGCATTTTTATGATAAAATCATTTACAATGCATTTTTAATAGTAAAAATCATTGCAATAGATTTTCATAGTAAAATCATTTGTAATGCATTTTTATAGTAAAATTATTTGCAATACATTTTATAGAAAGAACAATTGTAATTCATTTTCGTAGATGACGTGGTGTCCAATTTTTTAATTTAATTTAATTTTTTCCTTAACTTCATCTTTGCGAGTGGCTAACAGGCCAATTTTTGAATGGCAATCTCTGATGCAGTGACTGTATACAAAAAGTGATGCTTACTGGAGTTGTTGTTATCTCTCCTACCTTCTGGCTTTCTTTGCTGTGGCGTCCTCTTTCTTCTCTTTTTCACTCCTTTTCGTACCAAGCTATGGGTAAATAGTAGTGTAGACTGGGTTCTTTAACCTTGGTATGGTAACCAGTCTAGAAGGAAAACTCTGAATTCAAACCTGTTAAACTCTGCTTAAGAAATCGACCTTGTTTCACATCCTGCTCATGTGGAGGGGTTGGTAAATATATATACAAAAATTTATTTTTTAAAAACAAAAAAAAAACAACAATATGAGTCTTGGTAAAAAATCATACATAAGTAAATAGGTAGATATTCTAGGCAAAAAAACAAGACATTAGGTTTATAAGTTCCCAAAGTTCACACTAGATTGTCCAATTGGACACATGGCTTAATGGATAAAGGAGTTAGGTTAAGACAGTTCTAAGTTACAGTTATCTCTAGACTGCAGGTTCAATCCTGGTCAGGGGCAGCTGTAACATAGAATAATAATTAACACAGCTTACTCTACACCAGCTATGGTTAGTGGAATGAGAACAGGATACCCCTGTGGACTGAATAAAGGATTAGGTTCAAAGTTCCGTGATGGCTCCCGATTATGACAAGAAGGTTCCCGATTATGACAAGAAATACCTGAAGAATGCCAGAGGGTACATCGTCCGAAACATTGTACAGATAACAATGAAGATGAGGACAATAGTCCGAATAATGTGATATTCTTTATTGTAACTTTTTTTTCTTCTAAACTATTAAATATTTTCTGAAAGGATTCATTGATTTAATGAATAAAAAAAAATTACCCTCCTTTTTTCATTCCTTCCAGCATTTTTTTTAAATTATTATTTTTTTTTTTTGTCTTTCATGAACTTTTCTATTTCCAATACATTTTTGATGTTTTTCCTTAGCCAAGTCTTTAAATTTTTCTTTTGAACTTTTCTTTGTATAGTTTTCAAATAACTTCCCTTTTTTTCTTTTTTCTTTTTTCTTTTTTCTTTTTTTTTTCATATTTCTATTGAAATGCAAAATTTCTGCAGACATCACTAAAATATTCATATTTTTCACAATGTTTTTTTATTCTATTTTTTATATTTCTTATATATATATACATATTTTTTATATTTCTTATATATATATATACATATATATATATATAATCCAAAAGTCCAGAGAAGAAATCTTCCTTACAATACAAGAGTTTTATTTTTTTTAAACTGTCACAGTTTGAGAGCTCAATGTGTTCTCTTAATGTTAGAGTCACAGAGCAAATATATAAGTAAAGAAATAACAAAAGACTTAGAGGATTAGCATTATAGTCTATTTCAGGGAGCTTAGACAAAGTGTCTAACTCTCCCGACTCATCAGATGTGAAGAAGCTCCCTGAAATAGACTATAATGCTAATCCTCTAAGTTTTTTCTTATTTCTTTACTTATATATATATATAAGTGTTGTTATGGGTCCAACGGGAGAAAATTAAATGTTTTATAAAAAAGAAGGTCCACAAAATGGATTATGTTTTTTTAAAAAGTTTTATCATTATTTTACATTTGCGATATGTGTTTCAGATTTTCTGATATCTTCTTCAGGCGTTAATTAACCTTAGAATATGGTTAATTAATGCCTGAAGAAGATATCAGAAAATCTGAAACATGTGTCTCAAATGTAAAATAATGATAAAAATTTAAAAAAAAACATAATTCATTTTGTGGACCTTCTTTATTATAATATATATATATATATATATATATATATATATATATATATATATACCTTATAGTGTACAATACATTTAAGGTGTAATTGTTACCATTGGTTTCCAAGCTGCATGTTAGCCACTTTTCATCAAGACAACATCACCACACCTACAAACAGCTCCCCACTTTATTACACATATTAGATTACCCAATCTGTGCTACTCATGCGCTGAGTTCATGGGAACTGGTATTGAACCATGAACCTTGCGATTCCTAGGCGTGTGCTCTACCAACTGAGCTAAACCTGTCCCTTCCCCAAATACTTTCCCATATAATTGCAAATTCCAATCCATATCCTTTAAAACTCATGGATTTTGTTCGTTTAGAAATGTTTTCATTATCATGTTCATAATTGTCTCTACATCCATTAAATTCTTCCACTGTATCTATTTCCAAAAGCCCCCTGCCCCCAATTTCCTTTATAAATATAGCATTCCCCTCCATTCCCTCTAACATCCATCTCTCCCCCTGCGCAGACCCCCAAACCTCGGCTCTCTTCACGAAAGATTTACCATTTCTTTCACATTTTTTTTTTATTCATTCTTTCTTAGATTCCCATTTCTATCATGTTTCTCATTATTTTGTTGCCAATCTTCCCCCACCCTAAACTTCCACGGCTCATACCGATTCCTCACCCCCCCCTCCCCGGATTCTTCTTCCTAAAATTCCTTTCCCGTTTTTCCTTCATTGTCAAAGTGAGCATGCCTTCTTCTTTTCCTTTTTTTTTTTTTTTTTTTTTTTTTTTTTCAATCCCTTGCCAACTTTACGAGATGGACAGAATAAACACAAATGAAATGGCTGCTCCTACTCCTGCTGCTGCTGCACCCACTGCTCCTGCTGCTTTTCCTGCTACTCAGCTGCTCCTGCTGCTCTTTAATAAATTAGATTCTCCAAACTCATAACATTCACCAAAATGCCCATTAACATCATTTGGAGTCCATCATGAGAAAGAATCCAATGAACCATCCCTTTACATTCTTACATGATTCTCTACATAAAGCTGTTTCATTATGCATCATTTACAGCATTGTTTCTATAAAAAATGACAGGATCATTTGTCTGTGGATCAAGATTTATACCCAGGATCAGGGTTGTATCTTGGTCTGGTCATTTTCTTTAATGGCATATCAACCTTTGTGAGTTATCTAATGCCAAAGTCATCCCTATATAATTCTTTACATAAATCAAAACAGTTTCATAATATATCCTTTCCAGCATTGTTTCTGTCAAAAATGACAGGATCATTTGTCTGTGGATCAGGATTTATACCCAGGATCAGGGTTGTATCTCTGGTCTCTTTCTTTAATGGCATATCAACCTTTGTGAGTTATCTAATGCCAAAGCATCCCTATATAATTCTTTACATAAATCAAAACAGTTTCATAATATATCCTTTCCAGCATTGTTTCTGTCAAAAATGACAGGATCATTTGTCTGTGGATCTCTCTCTTTTTTTCGTTTGTTTTATCTTAATACATATTTAAAATTTACAATTTTAAATTGTTTATATTTTTTAATCCTTTAATAAATTTTAATGAATTTTACTTACTTAGGGTACAAACTCGCTGACATTGAATTTGGCAATAAATGTTTCAAAAATCTATTTTTACATCGCCCGGAGGGTGTTTTTTATTTTGTACTAATATTATTATGATTTTTACTTACTTAGGGTACAAACTCGCTGACATTGAATTGGCAAATTGATTGTTCAAAAATCTATTTTTACATTTTGAAACATATTGCAATTCACTGAAATTTGAACATGCAACATTAGACAGACCTCATTGTTTTTTAAAACAAGTTTTAATTAATACATGACTGGTATTATAATATCTATATATAGTTTTGTTTTATCTTAATACATATTTAAAGTTTACATTTCACAATTGTTTTATTTTTTAATCTTTAATAAATTTGGATGGATTTTACTTACTTAGGGTACAAACTCGCTGACATTGAATTTTTAATCTCACTCCCACACTCCGGCAATATGTTTAAAAATCTATTTTTATTACATCGCCCGGAGTGCGTTTTTTATTTTGTTAATTTGTGCTATTAAGAAAAGAATAACTAGACCAAGATCATAGTTTAAGAGAAATCTTGACAAGTTTCCATAAACAAGAGTGGCGGATAATTTTTGAATCTCTCACTCCATACATTTGACGAGATTTATAGTTTTATTTTTGTTTTCTTTGGCTAAAGAAGTTAGTTCCATCTAAATAATGAGTCCAGGTAAAAAAAATATCTCTTTAACATCTTTAAAGTTAACTGCATAAAAAAAATATTCTAATGTTTTGGTCATTTAGACAATAAATGTGTCTTCGAAAACAATGACATTTAAGAAATGTGTATGTATATGCATGCGTATATGTTGTTTAAAGTATGTTTGTCAGTGTGAGTAAATATTAAAGTGTGTGTGTGTGTGTGTGTGGTGTGGTGTGTGTGTGTGTGTGGCGTGTGTGTGTGTGTGTGCTTTCTGTGTGTTAAATTAATTGTTTAAGTATTTGTATATCAAAATGTGAGTTAAGAGGTGGTGTGACGTGTAGTTGTGTGGTAAATTATGTGTGTTAAAGTATTTGTACATGTTGAGAGTGGAGTTAAGTGTGTGTTGCGGTGTGTGTATGTGTGTTGTGTGTGTGTGTGTGCGTGGTTGGTATGTGTGTGTGTGTGTGTGTGTTGTGTGTACGTGTGTGTACCATACTTATGTGTGTGTGATTATGTGTTAATCTGTGTGAGAGTGAGTGCCTTTTAAAGTATGTGTGAATGTGTGTTAAAATATATTTGCAAGAGTGTTCATGTAGGAGACAGAGACTGATAATGTGTTTGTGAAAGTGTTTTATGTGCGTATCGAAGAAGAGATATGTTAGTGTGTTATGAGCGTAAGTGCATGCATGAAGGTGAGAGAGTATATGTATGAATGTATCAGTGCACATGTGTAGGTCTGAACAGAGACAGAGACAGAACAGAGACAGAGAGAGAGCAAGAGAAAGAAAAGAGAGAGAGAGAGATGGAGGAGAGAATAAACATGTGATGAACCGGTAACGCTAATCTGGGAGAGAGAGAGAGAGAGAGAGAGAGAGAGAGAGAGAGAGGGGGGGAATGTGTTTGTGTGAAATAGAGAAAGTATATGTATAAGTGTGCATGCATGTTTATGGTGTGAGTGTGTGTGTGGGTGTGATGTGTGTGTGTGTTGAGAGAGAGAAGAGAGGGAGAGAGAGAAAAGGAGAGTTTTGAGTGAGAAAGAAAAATGAAAGATTTGTGTTTGCATGTGCATGTGAAAGAGAGATAGTCTGTGTACTTGTGTATATATATATATATATAATATATATAATATATATATATATAGAGAGAGAGAGAGAGAGAGAGAGAGAGAGGTGAGTGCTTGTGAGTGAGAGTTTATATGTATGACTGAGAAAGAGAGAGTTGGTGTATAAGACAGATAGAAAGTGAGAGTTTGTATGTGCAGGAGAGAGAGAGAGAGAGAGAGAGAGAGAGAGAGAGAGAGACAAAGAAATACTTTTGTGAGTGCGTTGTATGTGTGTCTGAGAGAGAGAAAAAAAGGGTTTGTGCAAGGGTGTACATGCATGGTGTATGTGCGTGAGAGGCAGAGACAGGAGAAAGAAAGACGATAGAGGTTTTTATGTGCATACTTGTATGAGAGAGAGAAAGAGAAAGATAGAAACAGAGAGAAGAAAGGTGTGGGTGTATAAAAAGATAGACTGTGTATCTATAATGAAAGAAAGAGAAAAGAAAGAGAGACTTTGTGAGTGCATTAATGTGTGTGTGTGTGTGCGTGTGTGTGTGTGGTGTGTGTATAAGAGAAGAAAAAGAGTTTTTGCTGGGGTGTACAAGCATATCTATGTGTGTGTGTGTGTGTGCATGAGAGAGAAAGATGAAGAGTTTGTGCATGCATGCATGCATGTGTGTATGTGTGAGTATGTGTATAAGAGAAAAAGAAAAAGAGTTTGTGCGGGGATGTACATGTATGTGTGTGTATGTGTGTCTGTTTGTGTGTGTAAGAGGAAAGAAATAGTTTGCGCGGGAATATAAAATAGATATGTGTTAGTGTGTATGTGTGTGTACAAGAGAAAAAGAGAAAGAGTTTGTGTGGTGGTAAATACTCCATGTGTGGTGTATGTGTATTGTGTGTGTGTGTGTGTGTGTGCATGTATAAGAGAGAAAGAAAAATATTTTATGCTGTGATATACATGCATGTGTATGTGGGTGGGTGCGTGCGTGCGTGCATGTGTCCATGTATAAGAGAGAAAGAAAAAGATTTTGTGTGGTAATGTACATGCATGCGTGTGTGTGTGTGGGTGTGTGGGGAGGGATTCATGAAAAAAGAAAGAAAAAGAAGTTGTGTGTGGGGGGTGTACATGCATATTTGTGTGTGTGTGGGGGGGGTAGATTTCAGCAGAGTAGGGTGAAATGGCCAAGTTAAAATTCATTCTAAGATAAAAACTAAAAGAAAAATTTAAAAAAAATAAAATCCTATAAATGTCAAGGTGTAGAACACAAGAGAAAACTTTGTATTATTTCTTAAGCCTACAAAAATCGACATTGGTTTTGGAAGACGGAGGAACAAACTGGCCTCAAGACAAATGACACTCTTCAGGTTCTTTGGAAATAGTAAGAAACATTAATCAATAATCATAACTGGAGGCAAAACCGATTTCACCTCCTTATTATTTCTGAGGTTACTGGGTATCACTGAAATAGAGTTTAATTGATAAAATTCAACATAAACAGAAAAAGTAAAAAATATAAAATATTAAGTTTCATAATTAATTAATCGATCAAATTTTATGAGCATGATTAGAGTGTGTTGGTTGGTTGGTTGGTTGGTTTGTTTGGTTGTTGTTGGTTGGTTGGTTGGTTGGTTGGTTGGTTGGCTGGTTGGTCGGTCGGTCGTCGGTTGATTGTCGGTTGGTTGGTTGGTTGGTTCATTCGTTGGTTGGATAGTTGGTTGGTTGCTGGCTGGTCGGTCGGTCGGTTTGATTGGTTGGTTGGTTGTTTGTTGGTTGGTTCATTTCGTTGGTTGGATAGTGGTTGGTTGGTTGGTTGTTCGGTCGGTCAGTCGGTCAGTCGGTCGGTTGATTGTCGGTTGGTTGGTTAATTGGTTGATTGATTGATCGGTTAGTTGATTGGTTGGTTGGTAGTTGGTTGTTTGTTTGTTTGTTGGTTTGTTGGTTGGTTGGTTTTGTTTGTTTGTTTGTTTGTTGGTTGTTTTTTGTTTGTTTGTTGTTGGTTGGTTGGTTTGTTGGTTGGTTTGTTTGTTTGTTTGTTTGTTTGTTTGTTGGTTGGTTGGTTGGTTGTTGGTTTGTTGGTTGGTTGGCTGGTTGTCGGTCGGTCGTTGATTGGTCGGTCGGTTGGTTGGTTGTTGTTCATTCGTTGGTTGGATAGTTGGTTGGTTGGTCGGTCGGTCAGTCGGTTCAGTCGGTCAGTTGATTGGTCGGTTGGTTGGTTAATTGGTTGATTGATTGATCGGTTAGTTGATTGGTTTGGTTGGTTAGTTGGTTGGTTTGTTTGTTGTGGTTTGTGTGGTTGGTTGGTTTGTTGGGTTGTTTTGTTTGGTTTGTTTGTTTGGTTTGTTGTTGTTTGTTTGTTTGTTTGTTGGTTGGTTGGTTGGTTGGTTGGTTGGTTTGTTTGTTGTTGGTTGGTTGGTTGGTTGGTTGGCTGGTTGGCGCGTCGGTCGGTTGATTGGTCGGTTGGTTGGTTGGTTGGTTCATTCGTTGGTTGGATAGTTGGTTGGTTGGTCGGTCGTTCAGTCAGTCGGTCAGTCGGTCGGTTGATTGGTTGATTGATTGATCGGTTAGTTGATTGGTTGGTTGGTTTAGTTGGTTGGTTTGTTTGTTTGTTGGTTTGTTGATTGGTTGGTTTGTTGGTTGGTTGGTTGGTTGGTTTGTTTGGTTGGTTTGTTTGTTGGTTGGCTGGTTTGCTGGTTGGTTGGTTTGTGGTCCAAATAAATTAGCATAAACTAAACAAAAAAGAAAAACCAATTCCATTTTTTATTTTTTATTATTTATTTCTAAAAAGAAAATAATCTTTTTTTTCCCTATTCATTTTAATTTTCCTATTTCTATCTTAATCCTATTATACGCCCTAAATCTCCCACCTATATAATACTTGCAAGCAAATATTCTATCGTCCCCCCCCCTCCCAAATAAATGAAAACCGAGCACACAAAGACAGTCTGCACTTCTGCTTCTTGTTATAGGGATTTATCCCTGTGACTTAAACTAGAGAGACAGAGTTTGTCTAGTGAACCGCAACATCCTGAATACATCATGAGAGAAGCAGCAAATGAATCAGGAAACGGACCTGGTCTCTGTTGCTGTCACATAAACCATTAACAATAAGCATTACCAATAAGTTTGGTATATATATTTATATATAATTGCCTTCAAGCAAAAATATAAATAATAATTTATTCAACATTGCTTCTATAAAAACAAACATCCATAAATCTTATATATATATATATATATATATATATATATATATATATATATATATATAACACTATAGTGTGGGATGGTCACTGTTCAGCTTTTGCTGGAATGGCGTACCAAAGGCAGTATTATTGGTAGAGTGCTCAATATAAAATAGAGCTGTTATATAATATAATAAAATAATATATAAAGGTTTTACATACAACCCCCCCTCAATTAAATCGCCCCGACAATATCATCTCCTTCTCCCCCGCAACACATACACGCGCGCTCACACCCAGACATGCCAAAAAACCCACACCACCCACATTGCACGCAAACACAAACACTCACATGTCCGCACTAATCAAATGTTACACATTCATAGAACAACGTATTATGTGTGTGACCAGTTACCCACGTACACAACCTTTATGCTGTCCATAAACACTCACATACATTCAAATTACCACCACATACATATGCACATCACTTTATCCAATCATACACATCCTATTGAATTTTTCTGAATTTAAAAAAAATTTTTTTTATTTTTCTTGCATTTGAAACATCTTCACCTGATGATTGCCTCGCATGAAACCAATATGGTTGTGAATGTCCTTTGTCACCTAATAAATAGATATGTAAAACCTTTATGTATTTATTTTATTATATTATATATATATATATATATATATATATAATATATATATATATTCTTTTTTTTTTTCTTAATGATTCTTCTGGAGATAGACCAGGTAATGTCAATCCGCTTTGAGATGGATCTGCAAGACTAGCTTGTAACCATTCACCCATGATAGGATACACACTTTTTTGTGGAGGTATACATCTATTTTAATGAATTGATAGCTTCTTTTTTTTTTTAGCCTAGAAAAATTTAAAGTACAAAGTTCCTATTCTTGAATACTGGAAAAAGCCCTTCTTCTTTTTTAAGAGTGAGATATAAAAAATACTAATAATAATAATGAAATTTATTGTGTACAGTACTCAGTGGCACCACAACTCATGAAAGTCTCATGTCTACTACATAGAATAATGTATTAGTGTCAGGAACATGATAGCATACAGTAATAATATACATGTATGTATACAGTACTCAGGTGCACCACAACTCATGAAAGTCTCATGTCTAGTACATAGAATAATGTATTAGTGTCAGGAACATGAATAGCATACAGTAATAATTACATGTATGTATACAGTACTCAGGTGCACCACAACTCATCAAAGTCTCATGTCTAGAATAATGTATTCGTGTCAGGAACATAAATAGCATACAGTAATAATATATATGTATGTGTACAGTGCTCATGTGCACCACAACTCATCAAAGTCTCATTGTCTAGTACATAGAATAATGTATTAGTGTCAGGAACATGAATAGCATACAGTAATAATATACATGTATGTGTACAGTGCTCAGGTGCACCACAACTCATCAAAGTCTCATGTCTAGTACATAGAATAATGTATTAGTGTCAGGAACATGAATAGCATACAGTAATAATATACATGTATGTGTGTTCATATGTTTGTGGAGAGGGGTATCAGGTATAGTGTTGGCAGACTACAGGAAGCATGGAGGCTTTGAAAGATACAGTGTTTCAGCAGCCCACAACGGACACAGGCAGCTTATTCCATGCCTCAGTAATTCTGAGCGTGAAAAATGTTTCTGAAAGTCATATGAGCAATGCTGTTGCAATAATTTGAAGAGTTTAGAGTAGAAGAGCCAAAGAAAAGAATAAATATAGTAAGAACATGAAGAAAGTCAAATATTTTCTTTGGTAAAGTATTTAACATTGATTTTTTGGGGGTGGGTGGTGGCATTTCTTTTTTCTTTTTTTTTTTTATCCATGATGCAGACAGTGAAATCTCTTTGATTTTGGAAGATGAATCCATTGTCTTGAAAAGTAGGAACAACAAATTGCTAAAGCAAAAAATATGTTGTTTTTTTGTATATATATATATATATAAATATATTATATATATGTTTTAAGCAGGTTGTTTTATATAATGTGGAGTCTTGCAAAAGAAGGGATAACAAAACAATAAATATGTTGTTTTTTTTGTATGTATATATATATATTATAAGATTTTTGGATGTTTGTTTTTTAGAGCATTGTTGAATAAAGTATGTATTATTATTTATATTTTTTGCTTGAAGGCAATTACAATGCGAATATATCTTAACAAAGCGATGTATACTTAATAAAGTTGAAACAGACTGTACAATGTTTCTAGCATCGCATGATCGTTTGCGAAATTCACTTGCATGTTTCTGAAAGTCATATGAGCAATGCTGTTGCAATAATTTGAAGAGTTTAGAAAAGAACAAATATAGTAAGAATATGAAGAAAGTCAAATTTATTTTTGGTAAAGTATTTAACATTGATTTTTTTTTGGGGGGGGTTTCTTTTCTTCTTTNTTCTTTCTTCTTTTTCATCCGTGATGCAGACAGTCAAATCTTTTTGACTTAGGAAGCTGAATCCATTGTCTTGAGAAGTAGGAACAACAAATTGCTAAAGCAAAAAAATATGTTGGTTTTTTTCGTATGTATATATATATATATATATAAAGAAAATTTGAAAAAACAAGTATTCTGAAATTGGGATGAATTTAATAATCGATGTTTAAAACATTTCGGTTACATTGAACCTTCATCAGGATGTCTCTTGGGGTGAAGAAAATGATGGATGTTTTTATATGTGACAGGAGATGAAAATCTTTTTAGTTATCTCCTGTCACATATAAAAACATCCATCATTTTCTTCACCCCAAGAGACATCCTGATGAAGGTTCAATGTAACCGAAATGTTTTAAACATCGATTATTAAATTCATCCCAATTTCGGAATACTTGTTTTTTCAAATTTTCTTTATATTGTCGGATTTAATTTCCATATTTACTCCCATATATATATATATATATATATATATATATATATATATATATATATTATTATATATTAAAATTTGAAGGCAATACAATGCGTATAAAAAAATAAAAACAAAAAGATGTTTTTTTGTCTTATCGATTTCAAAGAAACTTTATCATCAGAGACGAAAATCAGAAATGGACGTGCTTAAGTTTGTTTTTTTTTGCGTGGTGATACTTTCTTCTTTTTTTCTTCCTTTTTTTTTTCCCTCTTCTTCTTTTTCTCTTTCTCCTCCCTTCCCCCTTCTTTATGTTATTCTCTTTTTTCTTTTTTTTTTTTTCTAAATATTTTTTTTGAGAACAAATGCTTAAGATCCTACCTTGTATATGTATTAGAGAAATTGCAGTTATTCGCCCATTTCATTCATAACATAAAGAAGAGGGAAGAGAGGAGAAAGGAGAAAAAGAAGAAGAGGGAAAAAAAGAAGAAAAAAAAGAAAGTATCACCACTCAAAAAACAAACAAACTTAAGCACATCCATTTCTGATTTTCGTCTCTGATGATAAAGTTTCTTTGAAATCGATAAGACAAAAAAACATCTTTTCGTTTTTATTTTTTTATATGCATTGTATTGCCTTCAAATTTTAATATATTATAACATACTTAACAATGCTTCAAGCAAATTACCAATTACTTTTATATATATATATGTTTTAAGCAGGTTGTTTTTATATCCATGTGGAGTCTTGCAAAAGAAGGGATAACAAAACAATAAATTAAAAGAAAGAAAAATATTAAGAAAAAAAAAACAAACAAACAAACAAAAAAACTTACTGTTATTTTTTAAAATAACAAATCAATTACTGAGGTGAGTCAAAAGTTTTGCAATATTTTGGTATGTGCTTGTTTGTGGTGTATATTTCATGTAATATTTGGTCTAATAGCATTTCAAATGTTGTGGGTTATTTAATGTCAAGTCTTGTTCTTTTTTTATATAGTTTTTAAGTAGGTTGTTTTTATATCCATGTAGAGTCTTGCAAAAGAAGGGATAACTAAATAATAAATTGGAAGAAAGAAAAAATATAAAGAAAAAAGAAAAAGACCTAAAAAGTTATTTTGTGGTTTGTGGTGTATATTTCATGTGACGTTGGTTATTTTCTTTAATGGCATATCAAATGTTGTGGGTTATTTAATATCAAGTCTTCTTCTTTTTTTTTGTATATATATTTGTTAAGCCGGTTGTTTTTATATCCATGTAGAGTCTTGCAAAAGAAGGGATAACTAAATAATAAATTGGAAGAAAGAAAAAGTATTAAGAAAAAAAAAAGGACCTAAAAAAGTTTCATGTTACTGAAGTTTTTTTTAATAACAAATCACTTACTGAGATGAGTCAAAAGTTCTGCAATATTTCGGTATGTGCTAGTTTGTGTTGTATATTTCATGTTGATGTAATGAATATACATACACCTGGGTCCCCCCCTCACAGTAATATGATTGGCTAGTGTCAACCATAAATACCGAGCTATGTAGAGGTACAATGACTACTACTACGTCTAATACTACTACTACTACAACGTCACACCAGTATTGCTACTTACCTGCTAGATTGTACCACGCTGTTATCGAGGCTTCACCACTCTGCTACTTCTACTAATATATCAAATGTAATATTGTTGGAGTTTTAGTATATAAGGCGTGTGGTAAATGCCTACTTGTACTTATATACTCGCCGACTACCATGTGACCAACCGATTGTCCAATCACTGGCAGTGCTCTGCTGCTGTTGTTGTTATTTATACTGGCTGATTCTAATCTTAGCTCACTACTACTTGGATCTTCTTGGACGACGGACCTAAAGGATTCTATATCACAGGACTTATTCACTTACCAAAGGATTCTATAACTTGGAACTTACTTACTTATTTACTTTGAGTTCTTTCCAACTGGACAAGGATGGCGGCCAGATACTTAACAAATATTTGGTCTAATAGCATTTCAAATGTTGTGGGTTATTTAATGCCAAATCTTATTTTTTTGTATATATTTTAAAAATAGTAGTGCTCTAAATTCCTGTCCAATAATCTAAGATTGATGTGATTAGGAAAGGACATTTTAGTGGTAATAAATAACTCCATTTTCTTTTTCCACCTTTTTATCTTGATCAGCATAGATTCAGCTAATTCAACATTTGGCTTTTTGGTCGTTTATAATTCCTCAATTAAGTTTTCATTAAAAACTTTTATTAAGAATTATACTTAAAATATTTTCATTATCTAAATACCTCCACTTATTTTTCATTTGTAGAGAATATAACTTATTGTCAATCTGTTGTTTCATTGGCCAAAAGCCGAGTTTCATGAAATTATCATTCATTATCTAAGACTGATTTCTACAATTAACAAAACATTGAATAAATCTCCAGATTTTTTCTTTTTTTCTTGGTTTTATGTTTTTTTTTTGTTCTTTTTTTTGTTTGAAATTCATGTGGAAGAAGAGATAACAAAATAATAGATTGGAAGAAAGAAAAGATATCAATTTATTTTTTTGAAAATAAAACACAAACAAAAAACCCCACAAAGTTTCCAGAATTCACTTCTTTGTCACTGGAACAATGTTTGTCTCTCAAACCTTTTCAGGGGGCCGAAGAGATGATGGTTTGAAGGCGCTAAATCTTGTGAGTATGGAGAATATGGATCTGTAGTGAAGAAGTGGCTCAAAGAACAGTTAACAGAATTTTACGGGACAGAGATACATGCTCTCATTTGAAGGTGGAACATTGCTATTGTGAGAAACGGTGACTATGTGGAGAAGTAGGGATGTGATCCACAGAGGACCAGCTTCATTTTGATGTATGATACATGTTTCTGTGTTGGTAATTATACCTGTCCTAAACAAAATGGCATTACGTTTTGACTCGTCAATGTGGAGAAGTAGGGATGTGATCCACAGAGTACCAGCTTCATTTTGATGTATGATACATGTTCCTGTGTTGGTAATTATACCTGTCCTAAACAAAATGGCATTACTTTTTGATTCGTCTATGTGGAGAAGTAGGGATGTGATCCACAGAGGACCAGCTTCATTTTGATGTATGATACACGTTCCTGTGTTGGTAATTATACCTGTCCTAAACAAAATGGCATTACTTTTTGATTCGCCCTTGCATATTTAGAAAGAAAAAAACCCATAGATTACATTGTTCTTTATCTTTTTCTCTCATGGAGTAAAGAATATCCAACCAGACAGACATATCAGTATAAATTAATTTTTTGACTTTTCTAACAATTGCACAAAAGGAACCAGATGGAAATGACTGATATATTCATTCTTCCCATCTAAATTCTTCCTTCTTTTTTGGTCATTGATTTCAAAAACCCCAGCAAAGAAGAAAATACAAACAATCCAAAGAATTAATACCATGAAAAGAAGAAGAAAAAAACAAATACAAGGTTTATGCATAGTTTCAATAAATTCTATTCACTACACATGGAATTCTGAAGCTTTCATAAAGGCTTATTTTTCTGTTCTCCAACAAGAAAGAGTTCCAATCATTTTCTTTGTCTTTTTTCTTTCTTTCTTTCTTTATTTATTTTTCCTTTATTTCTTGTTACTTAATCTGATCCTTCCTGTTCATTTATAATTTATTCCTCCATTAAACAGATTTTACGCAAATTCATATCTGGCTGTTTAATATTTTACAACTGTGTAAATGTATTCATATTTTATACGTGTGTAAATATATTCATATTTTACAAGTGTGTGAATGTATTATATTTTACAAGTGTGTAAATATATTCATATTTACAAGTGTGTAAATGTATTCATATTTACAAGTGTATAAATGTATTCATATTTTACAAGTGTGTAAATGTATTCATATTTTACAAGTGTGTAAATATATTCATATTTTTACGTGTGTAAATGTATTCATATTTTACAAGTGTATAAATGTATTCATATTTTACAAGTGTGTAAATGTATTCATATTTACAAGTGTATAAATGTATTCATATTTTACAAGTGTAATGTATTCATATTTTACAAGTGTGTAAATATATTCCTATTTTACAAGTGTGTGAATGTATTTATATTTTACAAGTGTGTAAATGTATTCATATTTTACAAGAGTATAAATGTATTCATATTTTACAAGTGTATAAATGTATTCATATTTACAAGTGTGTAAATATATTCATATTTTACAAGTGTGTAAATATATTCATATTTTATACGTGTGTAAATGTATTCATATTTTACAAGTGTATAAATGTATTCATATTTTACAAGTGTGTAAATATATTCATATTTTACAAGTGTGTAAATGTATTCATATTTACAATTGTGTAAATGTATTCATATTTTACAAAATGTTTTCATATTTTACATAAATGTTACAAGTGTGTAAATATATTCATTTACAAATTCATATAAATGATGTATTCATTTTACAAGTGTGTAAATGTATTCCAGGAGCAATGACATATAGGGATGGGTGGTGAGAGAGAGTCAAGGAAATCTGTGCTGTCAGGAAAAACTCACAATTCTTGTTTTCATGCCAGAAAACCTCTTTTCTGTTGGAAAATTGGGGCCACACATGGCCCTTCAGTCTTGCGAGCAGTCAATACATTCACACTCTTGTAAAATATGCAACACCCAATTAATACAAATAGTTACCTCTATTCATTTGTTATTGATGATACGAGGGCAAGTCAAGTCAAAAAGTAATGCCATTATGTTTAGGACACACCTTTGAATGAGAGCATGTATCTCTGCCCTGTAAAATTCTGTTGACTGTTCTTTGAGCCACTTCTTAACTACAGATTTCACTTCCTCGTCAATGGAATATTGTTTGCCTCTCAAACCCTCTTTCACAGTGCCTAAAAGATGATAGTTATTATTCCAGTGATGAGGAAGTGAAATCTGTAGTGAAGAAGTGGCTCAAAGAACAGGAATACAGGGCAGGGATACATGCTGTTGAGAGAAACGGTAACTCACCTATGTGGAGAAGTAAGGATGTGATCCACAGAGGACCAGCTTCATTTTGATGTATGATACATGTTCCTGTGTTGGTAATTATACCTATCCACAACAAAATGGCATTATTTTTGACTCACCTATGTGGAGAAGAAGGGATGTGATCCACAGAGGACCAGCTTCATTTTGATGTATGATACATGTTCCTGTGTTGGTAATTATACCTGTTCACAACAAAATGACCAAAAAAGATCCAAACAAAACTACAAATAAGAGATGGAAAAAGATGGAAGAGGGTTTGACAGTAAGAGATAGAAAAAGACATGACAGTAAGGAATAGAAGATGTGATAGTAAAGGATGAAAGAAGATGCGACATGGGATGGGAGAAGATATGAGGGTTAAGTGATAGAAGATGTGATGGTCCCAGTCCCGACATAATAAACAAACAACAGGACATACAAATGCATTGCAAATAATTTTACTATAAAAATGCATTGGAAAGTGATTTTACTATAAAAATGCATTGGAAAGTGATTTTACTATAGAAGTGCATTACAAAGGGATTTTACTATAGAAATGCATTGGAAAGTGATTTTACAATAAAAATGCATTACAAGTGATTTTACTATAGAAATGGATTGAAAATCAGGAAGAAAAAGATTTCCACTGATCAGGAATTAATGCAAGAGTTAACAACAGTATAGAGTTATATAGACTGTGTTACATTTGCTATGAACTTTTTATGCATAATTCACTACATTCCCACTACCCTAGTTATCATCATCATCTCGCGCAGTTAGCACAGATATCCATGACAATCTCTCACCAACCTTCTCTATCATTTATTAACCCAGGGAGGTCCTCTGCGCAACATCCAGTATCTGCACAGAGTTGGTCAATATAGGACCTTGCTGGGTGGCCCACATTAGCATGTCCATGTGTTGGCTTCCACAGGAGATCATTGCTTATGAGTTCATCCTTTCTCCTACTCCTACAGCAGTGCCCTGTATGTCTTGTCCGTTTCACTCGGATGGCTTGTGAGATAGGGGGCAGGTGGCCGTACAGCTGCTTCCTTGTGGGGTGCTGTTTCCACGACTTGTACAAGACCGCATGCAGCATTCTTGTACAGCTCCCAAGGTGCTTTGTTAGGGTCCAAGTGGTGCAGCCATATAGCAGCACTGATATAATCACAGCTTGGAAGAATTGTCGTTTTAGCTTGTCAGTGAGATCGGATTGCCATATGACTGATAGTCTGTTTATAGCCGATCATGCCTTTCTTATTCGTGTATTAACATTGCTTTCTGTAAACAGAAACAGAGAAAAAGATATTTAAAAACAAGAATAGATTGTTTTTTTTAGAATTTCTCTAAATTATTTTAAAGAGTTATCTGCCCTTGGATGTTTTGTAAAGCTGTATTTTTCATCCATTCCTTCATTTCATTTAAAAAAGATTATCATTTGCTTTAAAATTTGTTCTCATTTTTAATCTTCTTTTCTTTTTTTTCTAAGATGAATATCAAAGATCACAACTTAAGATTAGAGATAATCTACTGGATTAAAAATAAGAACCTTATTTGGCTTATCAAGTAAAAATAAACAAGAGTGTTTTTTTTTAATTTTCAGCCCTCAATATTAAAATTAGCTCATAATCATAATTCCAATTAGCTATCACTAAAAGTGAAACTTAGTAACATAAGAAAGGTTTATGGAGGCATGTAGTGTAATGTTTATCGTCATAGAAAATGGACTCACCGATCTGAGTTCAAATTCTGGAAAAAGGTGTTTGCACTTTCACAACCAGTCTAGCAAACTAGGCTATTTACATTTCGCAAAATGTCTTTGTTTATATGTAGTTTATATGTTTATCGTCATAGAAAATGGACTCACCGATCTGAGTTCAAATTCTGGAAAAAGGTGTTTGCACTTTCACAACCAGTCTAGCAAACTAGGCTATTTACATTTCGCAAAATGTCTTTGTTTATATGTAGTACAAATGTAGTCATTTTAACTCCTTGGCTACCAAATTTTCACCATAGCTGTACCTTATTGTTATATCAGAGAGAAGATATCTCTTATGATTCACAATTCTTACTCACAAAATACACCTTGCTAGCAAAACATTAAAACTCAAGTCGGAGGCAACAAGCGGAAGTGAACTCAATGGTACCCTATCACGAAGTGACCAATTCGGCGCAGTTCTGCGCATAGGCTCAGAAATAACTTCCAGTTGAAGGAACATTATTGATAAACAAACTCTAATGAATGTTTTTCAACCAATGAAAAATCTTCCCGCTAAACACCCCAAAGGCATTCCGGAGCCTATCTCGTAGCATATAATCTCGGGTATTTTGAGAATCGGCAGTTGACGGACGGCCTCAATGCCGAGAACATCACCAGACAGGCCGGATCAAAAGGCCGCTATTTTCCACTGCACCTACCCCGACACTTACTTCAACTCATCACCATGGCCGGCCGATACCCTTACCTTCCCTGACCATCACTATTCCACTGGATCATTCCTGACTTGGTCCCTACACCAAGTGACCGTATCAACTCATAACTTCTACTACCTCACGCCTCACACCAGGCCAAGAGAGATTCCTGACGTATTATCATACGATACCCACACCTCACGACCCCAGGACCATTCCTGACTTACGACCCCTCGGCCACTCCAGAGAATTACTACTATTATCTACGACGACAACAACAACGTTTTCACAGTTGTTTATTTTAATAAACGATTTTTATCCAAACCATCTTGTCCATTATTCTTCTTTGCAAACCATACGCATTTACGGATATCTTAAGATATATCATTATTTTCTTGGTATTTTTTACCTGTAGGTTGGGATATTTCAAAGTTTACTATCTATTCACCTCCGAACTCATTATATTCAAATAAAGTGGATAGATATTTACTAAGCATGAAAATTCTTCTTGGAGTTTTCCAACTTTGAAATCTCCATAGGTAATATAATGCACATCTAAAAGAACTCCAGACTGTGAATTTGGAGTGGTAGTACCTGTTAGGGTCCCATCTAAGGGTTAAATAGAAAAAAATGAATTAATAAAGAAATTGAGTATCCATTAAGAATGAATTTATTTCAAAACTTTGTTGGCATTAAATGACCCACCGAGGTTGATATGCCATAAAACAAAACAAATTAAACCAAACTGGGAATCTAAATCTCATAAGTAAAAATAATATTCTGGTTGATTCTGCAATTTAGGGATAAATAGCATTTTTCATTGTGTGACAAATTTCCTGTTCAGAAGAAACAATATGAAATTTTTTCATTCACTCGGTGAAGTGAGAATAGATGAGGGGGTGAAATTTTGTTTCTTGGTCAATGAATTGGTTGTGTGTGATGCAGGGATGTGGCGTGGGTTGGTAGGTTCAGTAGTCCTTTGATCTTGCCCAAAAGAGTGATGATGTATACCTGTGCTGGAGTCAACTGCCTTCATGACTTTTAGTCACCCGCTTTTATAACTATGCATAGGCTCGAGATTCGCTTTGAAAAGTTTGGGGGGGGGTGAGTTTATAATTGGTTGAAAAAATATCTAAAAAGGGACTTTTTTAATTGTTTGTAAATTTGTTTTTTTTTTTCAACCGGGATCTTGCATCGAGCTTATGCACAGAAACATGTTTTGTTCATTTTCATAATTGCATATTTTGTTCATTTTCCATGTACTCTGTGAATGTAGCAAACTATTTCTGGTCCAATTTTTAGAATATTTATATGGTTGGAAAGAAAAGAAAATAATCTTTCTAAATGTAACTTTTATGTGTTTTTAACCATTGAATTATTTTTTACGGCAAATTAAAATGGTATTATTTTTTACGGCAAATTAAAATGGTATTATTTTTTACGGTATTATTACACATATATAAATAAAGCTCCACATACACAGGACAGGTTTTATTAAATAAAATTATATAGTTATTCTATTTCTTGTATGTAATACAACATAGCAGGTATTTAAAAGGGTATTTTAAAGTCCAAAGTGATGTTATTTATATAAATTAATACTATATATGTGTATATGAGAAGTAAATACACAAGCGATGTGTTTATGATATGGCTTTTTTTTTTTAGCCGACACTTTTTTGGGAGAATATTTATATGGTTGGAAATTTATATGGACTTCAATTAAGCACATATTCTCCCAAAAAATATGTGTATATATGCACAGAAACATGTTTTGTTCATTTTGTTTAAAATATCAAATTGGTATTTACTAATTGGAGAAATATCAAAAGCTGGAAGGGATGTTATTTATATGGATTGATAACATAGAAAAGAATTTAAATTTTTTGTGGCTCAAGATAATACTGTACATGCCTTTTCACATGTCTATGAGATTATATGGTGATATTCCAAATACTGTATAATACGGTTGCAAGTGAAGTGATCCCTTTGTAAAACGGCCAAGGATGTAAGCATAGCAAGTCTGTTGCAAAGCAACCAAGCAAAGCATGTGCTATGCATGGTGAATTCACTAATAATAATAATAATAATAATAATAATAGATGTCTTTATTTAAATGCTGTGAACAAATGTAGTCATTTTAAGAGGTGCATAGTCTTACCATACATGATAATCTCCCCCAACTCCCTAAAATATAAAATACCAAATATATCTATTACAAATTATATATAAATGTATATATATATAATATATATATATATATATATATATATATATATATATATATATATGGGAGTAAATATGGAAATTAAATCCGACAATATAAAGAAAATTTGAAAAAACAAGTGTTCCGAAAATGGGATGAATTTAATTATCGATGTTTAAAACATTTCGGTTACATTGAACCTTCATCAGGATGTCTCTTGGGGTGAAGAAAATGATGGATGTTTTTATATGTGACAGGAGATGAAAATCTTTTTAGTTATGTAACTGTAATTTTTAATGTAATTGATTCTATAGATTCAGATCTCACTGTATCCCCAATGGTTGTTAAATCCATCACTTCTCTCTCATG
>CM042171.1:13956693-13989826 GCA_023376005.1 Doryteuthis pealeii | reverse complement strand
GTGAAGTTGCGAAGACGGGGGGGGGGTTACTTGTTTTATTTTATTATTATCAACATCATATATTATCACCCCAAGTAATCATCCAACAACAGTGTCTTTATTTGCTTTGTTTTTTCTTCTTTTTTTTTCTGTTTTAAATTTTCATCAGAATTGATTTCTGATTTTTAATCTTTTCTCTTATTTTTATTTATTTCATTTCATTTGTCATCTTTTATCTTTTTTATTTTTCTTATTCATTATACTTATTTTATTATATTTTTATTTATTGTATTTTATTTCATTATATTTTTATTTTTATTGTATTTTATTTTCATTAATTTTTATTTTATTGTATTTTTTATTTTCATTATATTTTATTTTTTATTGTATTTTATTTTTCATTATATTTTTATTTTTTATTGAATTTATTTCATTATATTATATTTTTATTCTGTATTTATTCATTATATTTTATTTTTATTGATTTTATTTTCATTATATTATTTTATGTATTATTTCATTATATTTTTATATTATATTTCTATTACTTTTATTTATTTTTATTTTTATTTTCATTTAATTTTTATCATATTTTATTTTATAATTTAATCAATTTTATTTTCATTATATATTATTATATTTTATTTTTATTTTACATATATTATTTTATTAATCTTATTTTCATTCATTTTTTTATTATATTTTTAATTTAATTTATTTCATTTTTATAATTTAATTTTTATTTTATTATATTCTTATTTTTATTCATTTTATTTTTATTATATTTATTTTCATTTATTTTTTTTTATTTTTTATTATATCTTATTTTAATTTAATATTTAATTTTATTTTAGTTATTTAATTTAATTTAATTTAATTTTATTTATTTGAGTTATTGTTATTTTATTCATTTATTTGTTATTTTATTTTTCATTTATTTTATTTATTTTATTTTTTATTTCATTCTATTTTATTTTGATTTATTATCTTACAGGGAACTGTTGACCTCACATATGGTGTCTTGCAATTAAGGTCTTTGTCTACCAAATATCCTGATGGTTCACAAACTATTCACTCAGACAAAATGAAAGATACAAATGGTGTTCACATAGTGATTTTCAAGTATAAACTCGCAACACATGTCAGAACCGCTGCTAGCAGGTTATGGTAAGATCACAGTGGTGGGAGAGTCACTGTGAGTAGTTTAAAGTAAGCAAAGAGTTAAATATTGTTTGATTCTCAGTTCATTGATTATTTATCACAGCAAAAATAATTCTTGAATATTTTAAAATTTAAATCTCTGTCTCTTTATCACCTGGATCTAATGTTACCAGTTTTAAGGATTTACTGATCAAGAATGCATTGGAAATTAGTTTTTTTTTTTTCTATTATAAAAAATGCATTGGAAAAGATTTTACTAAAAATGTATTGGAAATTATTTTATTATAAAAATGCATGAAAAAGGATTTTACTATAAAAGATGTATTGAGAAATTATTTTATTATAAAAAATGCATTGGAAAAGATTTTACTTATAAAAATGTATGGAAATTATTTTATTTATAAAGATGAATTGGAAAATTATTTATTATAAAAATGCATTGCGAAAATATTTTACTATAAAATTTATTGAAAAGATTTTACTATAAAAAATTGCATGGAAAAAAGAGTTTACTTATAAAAATGTATTGAAAGGATTTTACAATATATTATGACAGTAGAAAGTGATTTTATTAAGGAATGCATTTGGAAAAAAATTAACTAATAAAAATGCATTGGAAAGGATTTTACTCTAAAAATACATTGGAAATGATTATTATTAAGAATGTATTGAATTTTACTATAAGAATGCATTGAAAGGATTTTACAATAATTATACAGTAGAAATGATTTTACTATTGCGAAAGCATTGGAAAGAATTTTACTATAGCGGATCATTGTAAATGTTTTTAGTATTGAATCCATTGGAAATGGTTTTTTACAAATTTGATGAGAATGAAAACCACGCATTCTATGAGGAAGCTGTTTAACAGTGCAGGGTTTGACATGTTCCCACTGTGACTGTTGCTTCTTGTCTGAGTATAAAGTTATTGTGTAAGTCTTGTGTGACCCCAATTGCGGTAATCGGTATATAGTGACTTGTTTCCTTTCTGGATTTTCTAAAGGTTGGTCTCCAGTCTCCCTAGCCGTGGGGTTTCATAACAAAAGTTTATTGTTGTCCCCTATATGCAAGGGATGTAATCCCAACAGAAACTATTACATCAAATTCTCACTCCTACATTTTATCTTATATAAATAACCATATGTTATATTTTTTAATCTTCTTACAAAAAAAAAAACCACCCTATGATAAAAATAAATTTGGAAAATTTATTTTTTATAATAATGAATTTGGAAATATATTTTATTATAAAAATGCATTGGAAAAGATTTTATTGATAAAAATGTATTGGAAAATGATTTTACTATAAAAATGCATTGCAAAATATTTTCTATAAAAATGCATTGGAAAAAATTTTACTATAAAAATGTATGATTTTTTTTAATCTCTTACAAACTTTAGATACATTATCTAGAAGAATTGCAGCAGTAGTGAGCAGGAGTTTGGCTGCGATAGTACTAGATTGAGAGTCAGGTCAAGCGCTGTCACTCAGTCTCAAGGCCATCAGCTGCACTAAATCGCATTATGTTTCTATACTACCTTATATAATATAGGGATCAATTAATTATGTAACAGTGCTGGAAGTACTTAGATTTCAGATTTGTAAATTTAGTGCACAAATTGTTGCATAATCTATGTGCAAGCCATAGATTATTGGCACACCTTTGTTGTAACCCTTTTCTTTACTCTACTCTGTCGTTTTTTCTTCTGGCCGGCTTTGCTTTTCTGACGTCTACTTGTCTTTTTTTTTTATGGTCTCTTCTAAGGTCTGGACTTTCTTGGGACCTTCGGATCTGGTCTTCTTTTGCGATTTCTCTTATCCAGAACCCTGTGTTATTGTTAGTTTTAGGTAATAACACAAGACTTCGATTTACTTTGATCCTTTATTTTTAAATCTCCCAAACCAGACATCTGCACATGGTGATACACATCCTACGAACCGCTCCTACCTTCCAACTGACTGAGGACTTACTTTACTAACCTTAAACCGGAAGACAGGGTCCTTATGTCTTTCGGTTCTCACGATTTTACCCGGAAGCAAGGTGAGAGTGAGGTCAAGCGCTGTCACTCACTCTCAAGGCCATCAGCTGCACTAATTGGCCATATGTATTTTATACTACTTATATTAAGTATTAGGATCTAATAATTATGTTAACAGTTGCCTGGATAGTACTAGATTTCAGATTTGTAATTTAGTTGCACAAATTGTTGCATTAATCATGTGGTAGCATTAGAGGGGGGTTTATTGCAACACCTTGAGGGAGAATCTAAGGCCAGTGTTTCAGATTCACAGATAGGAAAAGCTACTGGATATAGAATCTTCGCAAGTACGTGAGAGGTAGTTAATCAGTTTATCAACCAACCTCAGTGGACAGATGTGTCTACTTTCGGTTGTGACTTTCACACGCGATGATATGAATGGGCCTAAAAAAATCTGATCAAATAACTACAAATGTTATGATGTAAAAGCTAATTTCGTTTGAATCAAAATTATAAGAACTCGCGAAATATAAAGATGGAAAAAAGAGAAAAACCTTATGTGAGCCCGTTCAAGTCTCTCTGTGTAAACTCATCTCCTTTGAGCAGTTCTTTGATTATTCAGGAAAAGTTTGCCATGAAGATTCGAAGACAGAAGAAAAATTTGGATATCAGGGGAGAAACTGCCTTTGTGTCGGAATCCCAAAATGTCTTTGGTGATTTTCACATCTTCACCTAAAAAGGAAAGGAAAAAAGGAGAAAAATAGAGAGAGAAAGAGAGACAGACAGACAGATATATATATAGGTACATATATCTTGTAGAAGCCTTGTCGTAGAGGTTCGCAAATGATATTAAAATGACGAATAAAAATATGACACAGTTTAGGCAGAGAATACGGAGAAATGATAAAACAAATGCATATAATTATAAAATAACAAATAAATTTATTCAGAGAATAAATTTGCAATAATCAACAAAATTGAATGTTCAAAAGAAATGTAAAAGTTCATGAGTAGAGTTTGGAAAAGTATGTCAAGAAATGTGTAATGTCAAATGTTTATGTAGTCGTCAAAGTTCGATTAGATACGGACAGAAATGAAAATTAAGTTTGTAATATACGACCTGATGAAATTGATTTCTGATGTTTAACGAGGTGGTACTAGTGGTAAATTCTAGTAGTCAGCTTGTTACTCAGAAGGGTTGCGTGTTTGTCTTGATGTTAGTGAATCGTCCCCACAGATATCTGTTTGTTTTTGTTGTCTGGGCGTGTGTCCTATCTGACGACGAGATGAATTCTGTGTCATTGTTGATTTCTTCTTTGAGTTTTATGATACTCAGTGGGATCAAAAAGTAATTAATTTTTCGTAGTTGAAAGCACACTGATTCCTCCAATCAAACTTTGACCAATATATAAACATTTGTTTTAATCTCTTTTCCTTAAGTTTGGGAAAAGGATTGTGTTTGTGTGTTTGTTTTAATTTCTTTTTCTTAAGTTTGGGAAAAGAAATGTGTACGCATGTTTATTCTTATTTTGTTATAGAATATAGAATTGTATTCTATAATCTCTCTGTCTGGGGCTGTTGACTCCTGTGCAGTGTTAAAAAATGGGCTAAAATAAAACCTTTGATCAAAGCAACAAGCCTTGTTAATTAATTATGCATGCCCTTAGTTGGAAAAAGCAGCAACAAGTAGAAGACCAGACAACGTAGAATCCAACATGGTGACTTGGCGAAATAGAAAGAAGCAACAAGAAAGAAGAACCTAGGCGATCACACAATTTTTGATTTTTTAAATTTTTTCACAGCAAGATCAATATCCCGATGTGGCACTGAATCTAAGACAAAATATCTTTCTATTATTATTTCCCATATATTGAACATTATTTGTACCAAAAAGATGGTGTTTGCCCAAAACTGAAGCTACAACATCAGTTAGAATTTTACAAATCAGAAATCATTAATAATTTAAAACTGGTTACATTTCAGCCTTTTTTTATAGCATTTTTGGATTCTTTGGGCAAAAATACTTTTATAAACCAATTTTTAGGAGTAGGGAAGCTCTAGAACTCATTTCATAGGCAAAAATAGATTACAAAAAGTCACCATTTTTTGAAACCGACCACCTAAATTTGGAAATTTAAAAATCGACATAATTCCACTAATTTTTGAAATTGGAAGCTCAAATTTTGGGGATTGTCTAAGTTGAGAGGAAGATAGAAAGTAACAACCAAGTAAGTCACATGACTCTCTATCTGTCAATCTATCTGTCTATCTCTCTCTAATGTCTACTCTCTCTGTTACATAAAAGAACTCTTGTTTATGTACCCGACGAGAAAGGGGTATGTAATAAAATCAGTATTCAGTTGTATCGCAAGTTGAGTCTGTTCTGCCTTCAGCTTGTTGGTAGGTGGTTTATATTCCAGATTGGGTTGTTCCATATGATTTTACTGCATCCTTTTAGATTTTTGTACATGACGCGTACCTATCAGTATCTCTGTAAATGGCTGTTATAAGTTGCAGCCGGTGGCCTTAAAGGATAAGTGACAAGGCTTGACCTCAGTTCTGATCCTACTTCCAGTGGATACCGTAAGAATCGGTGGAGAAGGCCCTCTTCCGGTTTAGATTAGAAAGAGATTTTTTAGTGACATCGGCCAAAGACCACGACGGTGATAAGTCATGTTATGCACGCTCCGACTCAATCTGTGCAGGTAGTCTGGTGGGGATTTCGAAATAAAATATGATCTAAATAAATCGAAGTCTTGTGTTATTATCTAAAAACTACCAATGACACAGGGCTTCTGATAAAGAGAAATTCCCAATGGAAGACCAGACACAAAGTTCCCAAGACGAAGTCCAGACACTAGAAGAGACGCTAGAAGAATAGAAGTAAGAAAGTAAGGAAAGAGGTATACAACACTAGGGTGGACCAATGGTGATGGTTGATGTGTCAGGGAGTAATAGCAATTGTAGAATGAACATATATATAAGACGGGCAGTCGGAGAGGCCCCCTCCGATCAATCGGCTGGTCACGTCAAGCCCTAGCACCTATATGATTTTCCCAACCCTATTGCCTTTTTATGGCAAGCCCCAACCCCTTTTTATCATATGGATGCTAGAAGGCGGTCTACATGTCCTGGAATGACGTTAAACTCTATCTGATGGTGAGGTTCCAGTTTTGGAGGTTTGGGGAATGTGGAGCACCCCTTCATCACCATTGCTCCCTGGTCCACTCTGACCCAGAGTGGTAGTACCTGTTAGGGTCCCATCTATGGTTAAATAGAAAAATGTATTTTATAAAAAATTGTATTAACCATTAAGAATTGATTTATTTCAAAACTTTATCGGCATTAAATGACCCACTGAGGTTGATATGCCGTAAAACAAACCCAACCAAACCAAACATATATATATATATATATATATATATATGTACTAATATATTTGGAAGAGGAGGCTGACCTTAATAGATCTAGAATGAACATCATACTCACCTCACAGGAAGGTTGTGACTAGCATCCAGTCACCAGACAAAAAAGACAGAGAGTTACCAAATTACATTCTGTTGCAACTGAGAGGACATGGTCAAGTGTCAGTATATATGATAAAAATATACACTCTAAAACCACCAGCCAATCAAAATGCTGGAAATAGACTTGACCATTCCACAAAATAGAATAGCCCAAGCTGCTATTTTAAACCACTTACCAAGTCTGGATTCTCAGAAGCAGATTGAACTTGCAACACGTTGAAACTGATAAGTCTACACAAATATTTGACTGTTTTAACTTCAAATATCAAACAATATACCTGAGAAGGCCATTTTCTTTGTATACTTAAATATTTATAATTTTCTATTATTATTATTTTTATTTCATATTCAAGATAATAATAGATAGAATACAATGTGTACATGAACAAAACTCCTGGCCGAAACACATGTTAGTAATTCATTAAATCAATTTTATCCATTCAACCTTTTTCTTTTCTTATTATTTATCATTTCAACATATATAATATATATAAAAAGTGTTTTTAATATTTTGTTGAAGCATTGTTTTGTATTGGTTTGGTGGTTTGGTTTTGAAGGCTATCACAATGCAAGCGTAAAGAAAAATAAGGTAACTATGGAGTTGTTTGTTTAACTTTGTGATTTATTCTTAATATTTCGAGATAAAATCTCTTCAACAGAAGATTTCTGAAACTGAAGCTGTTGCTAGCGACTGTCCCATTTTGTTTTGTGTCTATCTTCCAAATTCTCTGTTGTGTGTGTGTGTGTGTGTGTGTGTCTGTGTTGTTGTGGGTGTGTGTGTGTTTATGTGTGTGTTCATGTGCATGCTGTGTTTGTGTGTGTGCGTTTATGTGTGTGTGCCTGTTCAACAATGTTCAATGTTCAACAGCTTCAGTTCAGAAATCTTCTGTTGAAAAGTTTTATCTCGAAATATTAAGAATAAATTGAAGGTAACAAAACAACACCATAGTTACACTTGTATTGGAGATAGCCTTCAAAACCAACCACCAAACCAATATAAACACATGCTTCAACCAAATTATAAGAGAGAGTCCATAATATATATATATATATATATATATATATATATATTATATATATATATATGAAAGTAAGTAAACAAACAATGTGTTTATTTTGATATGGCCTTTTTAGCCGACAATTTTTGGAGGATATGTCTTAATTGAAGTCATACATTAATTTGAAAATTAATTAGTTAATAATTAATGAATTTAGGCAGCATATATGTTCAAATGTAAGGCTAAACAAATCGAGGAAATGTCAATACAGGATTGACATTTTTCTCAATTTGTTTAGCCTTACATTGAACATATATGCCCACCTAAATTCATTAATTATCAACTAATTAATTTTCAAAATTAGGTATGACTCTCAATTTAAAGCACATATTCTCAAAAAAAAAAAAAAAATATATATATGTATATATATATATATATATATATATATATATATAATATATTATTTGGGAATAAAAGGCCTTAAATACCATGGGTATCGTTGTTAAGGACCATTTCCACTCGCGAGTATGCTCACGAGCTTCTTCAGACCACTGATATATTTTATTTAGGCACATGGTATGAATATGACCACCCTGAATGAAGGAGGTGAAATGTATGAATATAAAATGAGTTTGGCCATGTACCTGTCTAAATAAAATATATCAGTGGTCTGAAGAAGCTCGTGAGCATACTCACGAGTGGAAATGGTCCATAACCATGATACCCATGGTATTTAAGGCCTTTTATTCCCCAAATAATATATATATATATATATATATATTATATATATATATACATATATATAATTTTTTTTTTTTTGAGGATATGTGCTTAATTGAAGTCATACCTAATTTTGAAAATTAATTAGTTTGATAATTAATGAAATTTAGGTGGGCATATATGTTCAAATGTAAGGCTAAACAAATTGAGAAAATGTCAATCCCTGTATTGACATTTCCTCGATTTGTTTAGCCTTACATTTGAACATATATGCCTGCCTAAATTCATTAATTATTAACTAATTAATTTTCAAAATTATGTATGACTTCAATTAAGCACATATCCTCCAAAAATTGTCGGCTAAAAAGGCCATATCAAAAATAAACACATTGTTTGTTTACTTACTTTCATATATATATATATATATATATATATATATATATATATATATATATATTATGGACTCTCTCTTATAATTTGGTTGAAGCATTGTGTTTATATTGGTTTGGTGGTTGGTTTTGAAGGCTATCACAATACAAGTGTAACTATGGTGTTGTTTGTTAACCTTCAATTTATTCTTAATATTTCGAGATAAAATCTTTTCAACAGAAGATTTCTGAAACTGAAGCTGTTGAACATTGAACATTGTTGAACAGGCACACACACATAAACGCACACACACAAACACACATGCACATGAACACACACATAAACACACACACACACACACACACACACACACACACACACACACACACACACAAGCAGAGAATTTGGAAGATAGACACAAAACAAAATGGACAGTCGCTAGCAACAGCTTCAGTTTCAGAAATCTTCTGTTGAAGAGATTTTATCTCGAAATATTAAGAATAAATCACAAGTTAACAAACAACTCCATAGTTACCTTATTTTTCTTTACGCTTGCATTGTGATAGCCTTCAAAACCAACCACCAAACCAATACAAACACAATGCTTCAACAAAATATTAAAACACTTTATATATATATATATGTTGAAATGATAAATAAATAAAGAAAAGAAAAAGGTTGAATGGATAAAATTGATTTAATGAATTACTAACATGTGTTTCGGCCAGGAGTTTGTTCATGTACACATTGTATTCTATCTATTATTATCTTGAATATGAAATAAAATAATAATAATAGAAAATTATAAAATATTTAAGTATACAAAGAAAATGGCCTTCTTCAGGGTATATTGTTTGATATTTGAAGTTAAAACAGTCAAATATTTGTGTAGACTGATCAGTATTCAACTGTGTTGCAAGTTCAATCTGCTTCTGAGAATCCAGACTTGGTAAGTGGTTTAAATAGCAGCTTGGGCTATTCTATTTTGTGGAATGGTCAAGTCTATTTCCAGCATTTTGATTGGCTGGTGGTTTTAGAGTGTATATTTTTATCCATATATACTGAACACTTGACCATGTCCTCTCAGTTGCAACAGAATGTATTTGGTAACTCTCTGTCTTTTTTGTCTGGTGACTGGATGCTAGTCACAACCTTCCTGTGAAGGTGAGTATGATGTTCATTCTAGATCTATTAAGTCACCTCCTCTTCCAAATATATTAGTACATATATATATATATATATATATATATATGTTTGGTTTGGTTGGGTTTGTTTTACAGTATATCAACCTCAGTGGGTCATTTAATGCCGATAAAGTTTTGAAATAAATCAATTCTTAATGGATAATACAATTTTTTTATAAATACATTTTTTCTATTTAACCCATAGATGGGACCCTAACAGGTACTACAACTCCGGGTCAGAGTGGACCAGGGAGCAATGGTGATGAAGGGGTGCTCCACATTCCCCAAACCTCCAAAACTGGAACCTCACCATCAGATAGAGTTTAACGTCATTCCCAGGACATGTAGACCGCCTTCTAGCATCCATATGATAAAAAGGGGTTGGGGCTTGCCATAAAGGCAATAGGGTTGGGAAAATCATATAGGTGCTAGGGCTTGATGTGACCAGCCGATTGATCGGAGGGGGCCTCTCCGACCGCCCGTCTTATATATATGTTCATTCTACAATTGCTATTACTCCCTGACACATCAACCATCACCATTGGTCCACCCTAGTGTTGTATACCTCTCTCCTTACTTCTATTCTTCTAGCGTCTCTTCTAGCGTCTGGACTTCGTCTTGGGGACTTCGTCTTGGGGACTTCGTGTCTGGTCTTCCATTGGGGATTTCTCTTTATCAGAAGCCCTGTGTCATTGGTAGTTTTTAGATAATAACACAAGACTTCGATTTACTTAGATCATATTTTATTTCGAAATCCCCACCAGACTACCTGCACAGATTGAGTTGGAGCGTGCATAACACGACTTACCACCGTCGTGGTCTTTGGCCGATGTCACTAAAAAATCTCTTTCTAATCTAAACCGGAAGAGGGCCTTCTCCACCAATTCTCACGGTATCCACCAGAAGTAGGATCAGGACTGAGGTCAAGCCTTGTCACTCATCCTTTAAGGCCACCGGCTGCAACTTATAACAGCCATTTACAGAGATACTGATAGGTACGCGTCATGTACAAAAATCTAAAAGGATGCAGTAAAATCATATGGAACAACCCAATCTGGAATATAAACCACCTACCAACAAGCTGAAGGCAGAACAGACTCAACTTGCGATACAACTGAATACTGATTTTATTACATACCCCTTTCTCGTCGGGTACATAAACAAGAGTTCTTTTATGTAACAGAGAGAGTAGACATTAGAGAGAGATAGACAGATAGATTGACAGATAGAGAGTCATGTGACTTACTTGGTTGTTACTTTCTATCTTCCTCTCAACTTAGACAATCCCCAAAATTTGAGCTTCCAATTTCAAAAATTAGTGGAATTATATTTCGATTTTTAAATTTCCAAATCTAGGTGGTCGGTTGCAAAAAATGGTGACTTTTTGTAATCTATTTTTGCCTATGAAATGAGTTCTAGAGCTTCCCTACTCCTAAAAATTGGTTTATAAAAGTATTTTTGCCCAAAGAATCCAAAAATGCTATAAAAAAAGGCTGAAATGTAACCAGTTTTAAATTATTAATGATTTCTGATTTGCAAAATTTTAACTGATGTTGTAGCTTCGGTTCTGGGCAAACACCAAACTTTTTCTTTGGTACAAATAATGTTCAATATATGGGAAATAATAATAGAAAGATATTTTGTCTTAGATTCAGTGCCACATCGGGATATTGATCTTGCTGTGAAAAAATTTAAAAAATCAAAAATTGTGTGATCGCCTAGGTTCTTCTTTCTTGTTGCTTCTTTCTATTTCGCCAAGTCACCATGTTGGATTCTACTTTGTCTGGTCTTCTACTTGTTGCTGCTTTTTCCAACTAAGGGCATGCATAATTAATTAACAAGGCTTGTTGCTTTGATCAAAGGTTTTATTTTAGCCCATTTTTTAACACCGCGCGGGAGTCAACAGCCCCAGACAGAGAGATTATAGAATACAATTCTATATTCTATATCAAAATAAAAATAAACACGCGTACACATTTCTTTTCCCAAACTTAAGAAAAAGAAATTAAAACAAACACACAACACAATCCTTTTCCCAGACTTAAGGAAAAGAGATTAAAACAAATGTTTATATATTGGTCAAAGTTTGATTGGAGGAATCAGTGTGTTTTCAACTTTTTGATCCCACTGAGTATCATAAAACTCAAAGAAGAAATCAACAATGACACAGAATTCATCTCGTTGTCAGATAGGACACACACCCGGACAACAACAAACAAACAGATATCTGTGGGGACAAACAAACAGATATCTTCGGGGACGATTCACTAACATCAAGACAAACACAGCACCCTTCTGAGTCACAAGCTGACTACTAGAATTTACCATTCACTAGTACCACCTCGTTAAACATCAGAAATCAATTTCATCAGGTCGTATATTACAAACTTAATTTTCATTTCTGTCCGTATCTAATCGAACTTTGACGACTACATAAACATTTGACATTACACATTTCTTGACGTACTTTTCCAAACTCTACACATGAACTTTTACATTTCTTTTGAACATTCAATTTTGTTGATTATTGCAAATTTATTCTCTGAATAAATTTATTTGTTATTTTATAATTATATGCATTTGTTTTATCATTTCTCCGTATTCTCTGCCTAAACTGTGTCATATTTTTATTCGTCATTTTAATATCATTTGCGAACCTCTACGACAAGGCCTCTACAAGATATATGTACCTATATATCTGTCTGTCTGTCTCTCTCTCTCTTTCTCTCTCTATTTTTCTCCCTTTTTCCTTTTCTTTTTAGGTGAAGATGTGAAAATCACCAAAGACATTTTGGGATTCCGACACAAAGGCAGTTTCTCCCCTGATATCCAAATTTTTCTTCTATCTTCGAATCTTCATGGCAAACTTTTCCTGAATAATCAAGAACAGCTCAAAGGAGATGAGTTTACACAGAAAGACTTGAACCGGGCTCACATAAGGTTTTTCTCTTTTTTTCAATCTTTAATCTTTCGCGAGTTCTTATAATTTGATTTCAACGAAATTAGCTTTTTAACATCATAACTTGTAGTTACTTTGATCAAAGATTTATTTTAGCCCATTCTAACTCATCGTGTGAAGTCACAACCGAAGTAGGACACATCTGTCCCACTTGAGGTCTGGTTGTAAACTGATTAACTAACCAAATCTCACGTGACTTGCGAGATTCTAACTATCCAGTAGTTTTCCATTCTGTGATCTGAAAACACTGGCCCCTTAGAATTCTCCTACAAGGTGTTGCCAATAATCTATGCTACCACATAGATTATGCAACAATTTGTGCAACTAAAATCTACAAATCTGAAATCTAGTACTATCCAGCAACTGTTACATAATTATTAGATCCCTAATACTTATATAAGGTAGTATAGAAACATAATGGCAATTAGTGCAGCTGATGGCCTTGAGAGTGAGTGACAGCGCTTGACCTCACTCTCACCTTGCCTTCCGGGGATAAATCGTGAGAACCGAAAGACATAGAGGACCCTGTCTTCCGGTTTAAGGTTAGTAAGTAAGTCTCAGTCAGTTGGAAGGTAGGAGCCGAGTTCGTAGGATGTAAGTCTCACCTGTGCAGATGTCTGGTTTGGGGATTTAAAAATAAAGGAAGATCAAAGTAAATCGAAGTCTTGTGTTATTACCTAAAAACTAACAATAACACAGGGCTTCTGATAAAGAGAAATCCCCAATAGAAGACCAGATCCGAAGTCCCCAAGAAAGTCCAGACCTTAGAAGAGACCAGACCAAGATAGACGATCAGAATAGCAAAGCCGGCCAGAAGAAAATACGACCAGAAGTAAGAAGTAAGAAAAGGGTATACAACACAAGGTGTTGCCAATAATCTATGCTTGCACATAGATTATGCAACAATTTGTGCAACTAAATTCTACAAATCTGAAATCTAGTACTATCCAGCAACTGTTACATAATTATTAGATCCCTAATACTTATATAAGGTAGTATAGAAACATAATGGCGATTAGTGCAGCTGATGGCCTTGAGACTGAGTGACAGCGCTTGACCTCACTCTCAAATCTAGTACTATCCAGCAACTCCTGCATCACTACTGCTGCCAATTCTTCTAGAATATGTATCATAAGTTTGTAAGAAGATTAAAAAAATCATAACATTTTTATAGTAAAATCTTTTCCAATGCATTTTTATAGAAAATATTTTCCAATGCATTTTTATAGTAAAATCTTTTCCAATACATTTTTATCATAAAATCTTTTCCAATGCATTTTTATAATAAAATAATTTCCAATTCATTATTATAATAAAATAATTTCCAATTTATTTTTATCATAAGTTTGTAAGAAGATTAAAAAAATCATAACATATGGTTATTATATAAGATAAAATGTAGGAGTGAGAATTTGATGTAATAGTTCTGTTGGGATTACATCCCTTGCATAATAGGGGACACAATAAACTTTTGTTAATGAAACCCACCTAGGGAGACTGGAGACCAACCTTTAGAAAATCCAGAAAGGAACAAGTCACTATATACCGATTACGCATTGGTCACACAAGACTTACACAATCCTTTATACTCAGACAAGAACAACAGTCACAGTGGGAAACATGTCAAACACCCTGCACTGTTAAACACTTCCTCATAGAATGCGTGGTTTTCATTCTCATCAGATTTGTAAAACCATTTCCAATGGATTCATATACTAAAAACATTTACAATGCATCCCTATAGTAAAATTCTTTCCAATGCTTTCCAATAGTAAAATCATTTCTACTGTCATATATATTGTAAAATCCTTTTCAATGCATTCTTATAGTAAAATCATTTCCAATACATTCTTATAATAAAATCATTTCCAATGTATTTTTAGAGTAAAATCCTTTCCAATGCATTTTATAGTAATTTTTTCCAATGCATTCCTTTAATAAAATCCTTTCTACTGTCATATATATTGTAAAATCCTTTCCAATACATTTTTATAGTAAACTCTTTTCCAATGCATTTTTATAGTAAAATCTTTTCTAATACATTTTTATAGTAAAATATTTTCCAATGCATTTTTATAATAAAATAATTTCCAATTCATCTTTATAATAAAATAATTTCCAATACATTTTTATAGTAAAATCTTTTCCAATGCATTTTATAATAAAATAATTTCCAATACATCTTTATAGTAAAATCTTTTCCAATGCATTTTTATAATAAAATAATTTCCAATACATTTTTATAGTAAAATCTTTTCCAATGCATTTTTATAATAAAATAATTTCCAATGCATTCTGATAGTAAATCCCTAAATACTGGTAACATAGATACCAGGTGATAAAGAGACAGAGATTTAAATTTAAAATATTCAAGAATTATTTTTTGCTGTGATAAAATAGATCAATACTGAGAATCAAAACAATATTTAACTCTTTGCTACTTTAAACTACTCACAGTGACTCTCCCACCACTGTGATCTTACCATAACCTGCTAGCAGCGGTTCTCACATGTGTTGCGAGTTTATACTGAAAAATCACTATGTGAACACCATTGGTATCTTTCATTTTGTCTGAGGTGAATAGTTTGTGAACCATCAGGATATTTGGTAGACAAAGACCTTAATTTTGCAGACACATATGTGAGGTCAACAGTTCCTGTAAAGATAAAATAAATCAAAATAAAATAGAATGAAATAAAAATAAAAAATAAAATAAAATAAATGAAAAATAAAATAACAAAAATAAAATGAAATAAAATAACAATAACAATCAAATAAAATAAAAATTAAATTAAATTAAATTAAATTAAACTAAATAAAATTAAATTAAATTAAAATAAAGATATAATAAAAAAATAAAAATAAAATAAAATGAAAATAAAATATAATAAAAATAAAATGAAATAAAAATAAAGATATAATAAAATAAAAATTAAATTAAATAAAAATGAAAATAAATTAAATAAAAATATAATAAAAATAAAATGAAATGAAAATAAAGATATAATAAAATAAAATATAATAAAATAAAAATAAAAATATAATAAAATAAAATATAATGAAAATAAAATTGAATTAAATTAAAATAAAAATATGATAAAATTAAATGAAAATAAAAATAAAAATAAATAAAAGTAAAATAGAAATATAATATAAAAATATAATGAAAATAAAATACAATAAAAATAAATATAATGAAAATAAAATACAAAAAATAAAAATATAATGAAAATAAAATACAATAAAAATATAATATAATGAAAATAAAATTCAAATAAAATAAAAATATAATGAAAATAAAATACAATAAAAATAAAAATATAATGAAAAATAAAATACAATAAAAATAAAAATAAAAATATAATGAAAATAAAATACAATAAAAATAAAAATATAATAAAATAAAGTATAATGAAAATAAGAAAAAATAAAATAAAGATAAAGATGACAAAATGAAATGAAATAAAATAAAAATAAGAGAAAAGATTAAAAATCAGAAATCAATTCTGATGACAAAAATTTAAAAAACAAGAAAAAAAAAGAAGAAAAAACAAACAAATAAAGACACTGTTGTTGATGATTACTTGGGGTGATAATAATGATGTTGATAATAATAAAAATAAAACAAGTACCCCCCCCCCGTCTTCGCACTTCACTGCCACCCCCACCCCCACCAGCTCCTTACTAGCCCCCCCCCCGTTTCATTACCTCTTCTCCCTCCCCCCCAATAAAGAAGCCAGTATAATTCATCATTGTTAGCACAGAAAACCCCTGTTTGCAAACTACCCTACCCCACACCTTTAGATGCACACTTAAAAAGAAAATGCGTTAAATGCACAGAGGAGCAGGTTGGGTTGGGTTTGACGGTAGCAGAGGAAAAAGCTTCGATAAACAAAGGCTTCATCCCAAGTGTGTTATATTGATCCCACGAAAGCTGTTCCCTTTCCAACTGCAATATTCCCAGCTGCATCTTTCATCTCTTCATTAATCAGATGTTTGTCTCTGAAGGTGAATCTTTAGACCCCTTAACTAAGCACTTGCTCCCATCCAAACCCCCTATCCCCTTCCACCCCATACACAGCCTGTTTGGCTTTGATATTGTTTAGGTATTTTAGAACAAGTTTATCACAAACTCAATGCAGAGCTTGATCTCCAAATTTCAAATGCTTCCAAAGAATTTGGCTGTCTGGAGAGGCAAATCTGGTTCAACAGAGACATCTTCTTGAGAACTAATGTGCAGTACACCATACCATAGTTCTCTCAAAACTCGTACAGTGTGGAAGCCTGGACAGTATACAAAGCAGATACCCACAGATGTCTACTACATGTGTCACTTGCGCAGTATATTAAATGTCAAATCTATCACAGACTCAATGCACAGCTTGATCTCTGAATTTCAAATGCATGTGGAATTAACATCATACTGGTAGAAGAGTTCCAATTCATTTAGGTATTTTTTGTTAATCAACACTAGGTCTGGTCTCCTTGCTGGGATAAGGTGATCCGTCTTTATTTCGAAGTCCCAGAGAATTTTATGCATTTCGTTCTCAAGAACAGATTCTGGTTTATGCATATATCATTTTGTTGTATGGTCAAAATTTAATTTTTTGCATAATTCCCAGTGTATCACCTTCCCAACCCAGCTGTGTCTAGTTTTGTACTCCCATTGTGCTAGTTTGCTACATTCGCATAGTACATGGTTTACGGTCTCATCTCTATTATTATTATTATTATTATTATTATTATTATCTACACATTTGATAGCTTATTCATTACCATTGGTTTCAAGGCATTATATCCTTATCATCAGACATATCACCTTGTAAATTTCATCCAAATGAATATACCTAGGTCTATCACAGACTCTGAATTAGTCTAGTCCTGGGTTAAAAAGGGATGGGGTGAGAGAGTGAAAGAGACAGTCTTAGCCTTGGCAACCCATCTAAGTCAAAGAAAATTTTGACACAAAACCTCCACTGCCTTGCGGCTTTACCCATCCAATAGACAGGCTAGGGGAATAAACCCAAAAATAAATCAGGGGCCAGAGTCCCTAAGGTGGTGTGATGCTGTACTATCCAGCAACTCCTGCATTACTACTGCTGCTAAACTGCATTGATTCCTTACCTTTCCTTTGGACCTCAGCGGCAGGAGGAGTTTGCTGCTTGGGCAACAGTTCATCCTCCATATGAACCTGCCCAGGGCATGAAGTTAAAAAAAAAATGTTGGACACTACTTCCATCTTCTTTCATAGACGGAAGTATGCCAACACCACAATCACAGACTCAATGCAGAGCTTGATCTCTGAATTTCAAATGCTTCCAAAGCATGTAGAATAAACATCCTACTGGTAGAATAGTTCCAATTACCATAGAATTGGTAAGACAATGTAACAAGAAAGCCGTAAATTAATACGGATCTTACTCTGTTGCAAGCCTACTTTCAGAATGCCAGAGTATTTATGAAGCATCATAACATCATAGAAATCAAGCAGCCAATGAAGACTCAATGAATGGAATCACACAAATACATGAATGGAGTACTCCTGGGTGCTATAGATACCAGCTGTTTTAGACAGCAATTCAGTTGTAATTAGTTGCTGTTGTTCAAACCAATAACATACTAATTCATTTCAACATACTCAGCTCACAACACAGCTGGAAGCTGATCACCCAACAAATCTCTACAGATCTCCGAATTTCAAATGCTTCCAAAGCATTTGTATGGCTGTGGAGGTTTTTGACATCCATGCACGACTTGCCATACACTTCTGTTAATTGGCAATACATTTCAATTTGCATTCAAAAACTGAATAACTGCACAAATTTCACACTTGGCGGTAGCGTCAATCAGGATCTCCATCAGAAACAACTGCCAAGACTGAGCATGGCAGTGAGGTGCACGCAGTGTCAGACACAGATGCAAGTACAGCCGCATGCACAACAAATACAACAGTGTTACCAATAGTTGCATGAACAGTTTTCCTGCATTTCCAGCACTTTGGAGAACGTAATTTTGGGATTACCCTAAGAATTAAAACATTTTATATTTTTTGTAAATACTTATTACTTTATATGATTTTTATTATCAGTATTAGAATTGAAAATTAGGATTTTACCCTCACCCCGACCCCACCAAAAAGAAAGAAAAAAAACTTTAAATATCCTCATTAACACAACCGGAAAGATATATTCTTAAATAAACAAATCTATCTTTTGATTATGCTAAATAAACAGATGTAAGATTAAAGGAAAATTAAAACATCTTCTAAGTCCAATGTTTCGGTAAACGTTAATTTCCTTGATTAAACAAACACATATATTCAATAATAACGTTTCATAATCTACCTATTTGAATAAGGTGATAATAAGGACTTTTACATCAATAAGAACACTGTGATGTTTGGAGAAATATATATGCTTATATTATTATATAATCATAATGTTAACAGACTTGGTGGTAACTATATACCTATCTATTTGTTTGTGTTTCACACTTTGTTATCTGAATATTATCTATATATCTATATATTACCTGGTTCAGCTACTGACTTATGTAGTAAAAACCTAATTGTGTGGGTATGGCTGAAAGGTTAGGTTTCATCTAGCTTAGCCTACATAACTCTTTCCTAGGACTTTGTGTGAAGCAAGCCAAATCCCAAGGAAGAAGGTAGGTAGGTAGATAGTTATAAGGCATTAATGTACAGATTGTCAGGACAGGTCTGAACAAGCCATTGTTGGTGTTGGGTTTCATTTAAGGCATTTGTTTAATTTATTGCTCTTAATGTGTATATTTATTGTCTAAACTCATATGCAGTTTGATCTGGTTCAGGTAGCACATCTGATTTGATCTCAAAAGTCAAGGGTCTAAAAAAAGTTAACTTTTCACATATGAAATTTATGAGACTTATAGAGATTATATATACTAGCAAATATATGCACGTATTTAAGTTTTAATGTAATAAAATATTGTATTAAATTAGAAAGGCTAATGAAACTAAATAAGAATACAGATAAAAAGATTTGAAACAGAGGGAGTATAATAAAAGATTTGAAACAGAGGGAGTATAATAAAAAATGGAACAACTGAAACTTACTCTTCCATCACTCTCGTCTTTCATTGTTATTTTTTCTAATTTAAGTATTTAGTTATAAGAGGAAGTAAAGAATAAAATGACAGTTATTTTATCTTGTTAATGGATTTCATTTAAGATTCATTGAAGAGATTTTGCTTATATTCATTAAAATAAAACCAAACAGTTAGAAATCAATAATACTAAGCACATATTTATTAAATTCGATTTTTTAATATTAATATGCAAATTAGCCTTCCCGTTCACACTGTAAACCGCTATTTTGTTGTATATATAAATATAATTGCATGTTCTCAGTATGTAGACATAGTTAACAGTATTAATAATGTAAGACAATTTTATTAATAATTGAGGTTTAGATAAAAATAAAACCATTGAGAATGTGATGTCAATAACTAAGAGAATTGTGACTTGAGTAGGAATATAGTTTCGGTTACAGACAGAAAAAAACACAATCTCCATTATAATAAGATATATATATATCCAAATGACTGGTTGTAAGGGATGATTCTATTTGTGATCTTCAAAATCACACTGGACAACTATACTGTATGCTCTTGTAGGTGCAAACATATATTCATACAAGGATTTTTATGAATCCCTAAAGAGAGCTCAATGTATAATAATCAATAAATTAGATTATATACAGAGCAATATTTTATAAAATCCGTCTGATGAGGCTGGGCTCTTAAGAATTAAAAAAATTCTTTTTTTGATTTTAGAAATCTTTTGAGTTTCTGGTCAAAATAAATTATTATGGAATGACTGTTTGTTAAGTTTTTCTTTCTTTGAAAGTATGATATATATATCTTATTATAATGGAGATTGCGTGTTTTTCTGTCTGTAACCGAAACTATATTCCTACTCAAGTCACAATTCCCTTAGTTATTTACATCAATAAAATAACAATGAAAGACGAGAGTGATGGAAGAGTAAGTTTCAGTTGTTCCATTTTTTATTATACTTCCTCTGTTTCAAATCTTTTATTATACTCCCTCTGTTTCAAATCTTTTTATCTGTATTCTTATTTAGTTTCATTAGCCTTTCTAATTTAATACAATATTTTATTACATTAAAACTTAAATACTTGCACCCGGAGGGTGCATATATTTGCTAGTATATATATATATATATATATATATACTCATGGGCCCACTCTGACCCAGGGGTGGTTGTACATGTTAGGGTCCTATCTATGAATTGACTAGATCAAAAAACGTGTTTTTTTAAGAAAAATGAGTTTTAAAAATTTAAATACCCAACAAAAATGAATAAAACCAAAACATCTTTGACATAAAATAACCCATGGGTTGACATGTCTTCAAATTCAACCAACCAACCAACCAACCAAAACCATAAAATAACCCAAAGGTTGACATGTCATAAAAACTAACCAACCAACCAACCAACCAACCAAAACCATAGAATAGCCCAAAAGTTGACATGTCATAAAATCTAACCAACCAACCAACCAACCAACCAAAACCATAGAATAGCCCAAAAGTTGACATGTCATAAAATCTAACCAACCAACCAACCAACCAACCAAAACCATAAAATAACACAAAAGTTGACATGTCAAAAATCTAACCAACCAACCAATCAACCAACCAACCAAAACCATAGAATAGCCCAAAAGTTGACATGTCATAAAATCTAACCAACCAACCAACCAACCAACCAAAACCATAAAATAACACAAAAGTTGACATGTCATAAAATCTAACCAACCAACCAACCAACCAACCAAAACCATAAAATAACCAAAAGTTGACATGTCATAAATCTAACCAACCAACCAACCAACCAACCAACCAAAACCATAGAATACCAAAAGTTGACATGTCATAAAATCTAACCAACCAACCAACAAACCAACCAAAACCATAAAATAACCCAAAAGTTGACATGTCATAAAATCTAACCAACCAACCAACCAACCAACCAACCAAACCATAAAATAACACAAAAGTTGACATGTCATGAAATCTAACCAACCAACCAACCAACCAACCAAAACCATAAAATAACACAAAAGTTGACATGTCATAAAATCTAACCAACCAACCAATCAACCAACCAACCAAAACCATAGAATAGCCCAAAAGTTGACATGTCATAAAATCTAACCAACCAACCAACCAACCAACCAAAACCATAAAATAACACAAAAGTTGACATGTCATAAAATCTAACCAACCAACCAACCAACCAACCAAAACCATAAAATAACACAAAAGTTGACATGTCATAAAATCTAACCAACCAACCAACCAACCAACCAAAACCATAAAATAACACAAAAGTTGACATGTCATAAAAATCTAACCAACCAACCAACCAACCAACCAAAACCATAAAATAACACAAAAGTTGACATGTCATAAAATCTAACCAACCAACCAACCAACCAAAACCATAAAATAACACAAAGTTGACATGTCATAAATCTAACCAACCAACCAACCAACCAAAACATAAAATAACCAAAAGTTGACATGTCATAAAATCTAACCAACCAACCAAAACCATAAAATACCAAAAGTTGACATGTCATAAAATCTAACCAACCAACCAACCAAAAACCATAAAATAACACAAAAGTTGACATGTCATAAAATCTAACCAACCAACCAACCAACCAAAACCATAAAAATAACCCAAAAGTTGACATGTCATAAAATCTAACCAACCAACCAACCAACCAAAACCATAAAAATAACCAAAAGTTGACATGTCATAAAATCTAACCAACCAACCAACCAACCAACCAAAACCATAAAATAAAAAGTTGACATGCAAAATGTGAAAATAAAGTGACATGTCATAAAATCTAACCAACCAACCAACCAACCAACCAAAACCATAAAATAACACAAAAGTTGACATGTCATAAAATCTAACCAACCAACCAACCAACCAACCAAAACCATAAAATAACACAAAAGTTGACATGTCATAAAATCTAACCAACCAACCAACCAACCAAACCAAAAATAACCAAAAGTTGACATGTCATAAAATCTAACCAACCAACCAACCAACCAACCAAAACCATAAAATCAAAAGTTGACATGTCATAAAAAACCAACCAAACCAACCAACCAACCAAAACCATAAAATAACACAAAAGTTGACATGTCATAAAATCTAATGTCATAAAATCTAACCAACCAACCAACAACCAACCAAAACCATAAAATACATGTCATAAAATCTAACCAACCAACCAAAACCACCAAAAGTTGACATGTCATAAAATCTAACCAACCAACCAAAAACCATAAAATAACACAAAAGTTGACATGTCATAAAATCTACCAACCAACCAACCCCAACCAAAACCATAAAATAACACAAAAGTTGACATGTCATAAAATCTAACCAACCAACCAACCAACCAACCAACCAAAACCATAAAATAACCCAAAAGTTGACATGCCATAAAATCTAATCAACCAGCCAACCAACCACCTAAAACAAAATGGCGCCTTCATGAAAATTTTATGGGTAAAACTGGCTCTAAAGAAGAGAAAATTTCACATGAAAAAAAAAAGTCCAGATAATAATAAACCAGTTGGAATGTGTGAAGGAAAATGTTACTCAAAAGAATCTAAAATCTATAAACATCCTTTACGTTTAACCCAATTCTTCTCATAGAAAATATAAAGAAATTCACTAAATGTAAATAATGCTAAGAGCTTCAAGCCGTTAACTAAGTCCAGTCACATTTCAGTTAACCAAATTAGGTTATGTTTTTAAGAATGATTTCAAAGATGAAGACTGTCCAAAAATATGAGACAATATTATTGAAGTCAGTCAGTATACTGTTGGTTTGAACAACGGCAACTGGCTAAGCACAACTGAACTAGTGCCCTAGATAGCTGGTATTTATGGAAGTCAAGAATAGTCCATTCATGTATTTGGGTGATTCAATTCTTTGAGTCCTGATTGGCTGCTTGTTTTCTATGATGTTATGAGGCTTCATAAATACCCTGTCATTTTGCAGTAGTATTGCGACAAGATTAGATTTGTATTCAGTTACGACTATTTGTTGCCTTGTCTTACCAATTCGACAGTAATTGGAACTTTGTGCGATTATTCTACAATATCAACAATAATAGGTCTCCCCAAAGACCTGGCGAATTAGTAGAAGGTACCTGACCGGTAGGGAGACCATGCCTTGGTTTAAAGACATCTGTAAGAAGGACATGAAGACATGCCACATCAACACTAACACATGGGAGGTTGGTGCAGAAAACCGAGTGGCCTGGTGCCTCCTTGTCAGACAAGGAATGAAAAAGAGAGGAAAGAAACTACCACAGAAAATAGAAACAGAATGAAGAGAGACAACAGCAACTCCATCTATTTTTGCTTGCAGTCACTGCAACAAAGATCGCCATTCAAAAATTGGCCAGTTCAACCATTCGCACAGATGCAGTTAAAAAAATGAAAATAAAAATGGACACTACACCTTCGTCTTTAACAGATGCAAGGATGCCAACAATCAACAACAGATTAAAATAAAATTAATTTCTTAATTGTAAGTCATTCAATTTATATGAATCGTAAATTACAGTCGTTCTATCTAAATCAAATAATCATATAAAACAATAGAGAGAATAAAAAAAACAACAAACATTCGAATTGCTGACATCATTGACTCTAGATTTACCAGTCTCATTCCCTAAATCCTCACAGCTGATATTGAGCAAATAGACACCAATGAACGGGATGGCCTAGGGCGCCATTTCTCATACGGAGGATAGCAATTCACCACCCTCTCTCTCTGAGGACAGGAAAAATTCCATAATCTCCATGAGTTAACATCTTCCTCGACAACTTACTTTCATTGGTTGTTGTTTTACCTGATAGATTTTTACCTGTTTTGGTAGAGCCAAAATTTCAGCCCTGTTGAAATTTATAGATTCGATTCCAATGGGATATTTCCTCACAGATCGTATCCCGTTCACAGCACCATGTAAAGATTTATGTAAACTGATCAGTATTCAACTGTTGCCAGTTAGTTCTGCTTCTGAGAATCAAGACTTGGTAATTGGTTTAAATAGCAGCTTGGGCTATTCTACTTGTGGAATGGGCAAGTCTATTTCCACCATTTGATTGGCTGGTGGTTTGGTGGTTTTAATGTGTATATTTGTATCCCTATACACTGAACACTTGACCATGTCCTGTCAGTTGCTACAGAGTGTATTAAGTTACTGTCTTTTTTTTTCTGGTGACTGGATGCTAGTCACAGCCTTCCTGTGAAGGCTGTGATATGATATTCATTCTACAGCCATGACACTGCCTCCCCCTTTATTTAAAAAAAAGTGTGGAACTGATGGTAGGTGTGGAGGTGAAAAGGGGATAGACTCCTTCGCTGTCTGGCTGATATCAACATTAGACCACCTGACAACTTTACATTTTTTTTCATATAATCTATGGGCTACTGATTGTAGCTAGAAGTGGGGTTAATATTTTAACTAAAGATTTGACGATTTTATGGAGGACACACTATCTATACCAGATATGATGGATTTCTAAATATTTTGGAGACCTTAACTTTGGGATTACCCTCATATTTAATTCTATTATTTTCCAGGCTTGAAGGGCATTAACCTATTGTTTTTTTGTAATTGTGTTTCTAGACAATCAAAAAATATTGTATTTTTAATAAGATGTGGACAAACCAATATATATATATATATATATATATATATATATATATATATATATATACATACATGTTTACTTGTCGTAAGTTCGTGTAGAGGTCACTTAAGAGGAATATAAATACCTACTCCTTAACAAAACGAAGAAATCTGCTAAGTCCGTTTGGTGTGGGGGTAAGACGCTTGACAGTCAGCTTGACAGTCGGGTTTCAAATCGCACACGGGGCGGTCTTCGTATCTATGGCTCTGCTGATGAGGCCTAATAGGCCGAAATGTACATACAGAGATTGATTTTTCTCGATTTGTTTAGCCTTACATTTAAATAGGTAATCCCGCCTAATTAATTAATTATTAATTATCTTTCAAAAATAGGTTCGACTTCAATTAAGCACATATTCTCCCAAATACATATATATATATATATATATATATATATATATATGAGAGTGAGTAAATAAACAATGTGTTTATTTGATATGGCTTTTTGCCGACAATTTATATATATGCCCACCTAAAATTCATTAATTATTAACTAATTAATTTTCAAAATTAGGTATGACTTCAATTAAGCACATATCCTCCAAAAAAAAAAAAATATATATATATATATATATATATATATATCAAAGTGTTACTACCATATAAACATTGGAGTAGCATGAGTAGTTAATCCAAAAGGGCTCGATATATCTTGTTAAATATAGAGTATTAATAGTTGTAGTAAAGTTATTTCCCTACCACAGTTTCGGTGTTCTTAGTGCACATTCTTCAGGGGAACTGAGGAAATCATGCTAATATATATTTCATTAGCCACATAGACTTCCTCAGTTCCCCTGAAGAAGGTGTACAAAGAACACCGAAACCGTGGTAGGGAAATAACTTTTCTACAACTATATATATATATATATACCAATCCTTCTGCATAAGATGTGACACAAGGTCAATTTCTCAAACGGAGTTTAACAGGTTTGAGTTTAGAGTGTTCCTTCTCCTATACTGGTTGCCTAACCAAGGTTAAAGAGCCCAGTCTGCCCCACTATTTACCCATAGCTGGAGAGGAATAGTTGGATGCATACCTTTCATAAGGGTATAAGCACTATGTGAAATACAAACAGCCCCGTCCTGGATTTGAACTCGTCACCACCGTGTCCATTTCCTACAAAGGTGCCCATTACACCTAGCGATATATATACCTCCATTAAACATTCTGGACTATTGTCATCTGACTTAAAGGTAGAGGGCAAAGCCCCCTCTCCCTCCAAAAAACGAATGCTTAAAAATTGGAAGTGGTTTAACTATATTTTTTTATTTGGAAAAAATATTTGCACCCATTTTTAGATATTTTCTTTAGATTTTAAGAGTCAAGACAATCTTTCCGATATTTTGAAATGAACATTTTTAAACCAAAGTCTTTTGTAGACCCAATTATATGGAATGTGCATACACCTACCCCCATCTCCATTGCCAAAAATTCTTGGATTCAAGAAATTATAAACAAACAATGATAATGACATTTCGGAGATTATTGAACGAAATAGAAATGATAAAATTTAATAAAAACCCAAGTTTGGACCAAAAATAACTTTAAAAAAAAAAACATCTTCCATAGTTTTACCTACGTGAAAAAGAGCAAGATTTTTTTTAAGATTCATTTTTTCCCCCTTTCACGGTCCTACACTGAAATAAAAGACAAAAAGAAGAAAACTGGATTTTTTGCTACAGGCCATAATTCTACTAGCTCTACTATAGTTTTTCATTTTCATTTCATTTCAAATTGAATTTGACAAATTCCATCAATTAAAAAAAAATTCTAATAATTTATTAATAAGATACAATATTGTTCATGCATATAATTACAGGTCTTCGTGTATTGTTATGCATTTTCTTCTGTTTTAATAAACACCTAAGCTTTTATTTTTCTTCCCTTTCTCTTTATACCCACCCCCCTGCTTCTCTCCTAAAAATGGGACACCAGTGAAAGTTTTTAAGAGAAAAATAATATCTAGTGACCATGTGGTGACCATTTTAACAGGTCAAGCTAAGTAGATATAACTGTGTATTATTTGGATTATTTGGACTATTGTCCTCATCTTGATTGTTATCTGCACATTTCAGCGGATGTGCCCTCCAGCCTTCTTTGAGTATTTCGCCTAAAAATGGGACACCAGTGAAAGTTTTTAAGAGAAAAATATTACCTTGTGACCGTGTGGTGACCATTTTAACAGGTCAAGCTAAGTAGATATAACTGTGTATTATTTGGATTATTTGGACTATTGTCCTCATCTTTATTGTTATCAGCACAACATTTCATCCGATGTGCCCTCCAGCCTTCTTCGAGTATTTCTTGTCGGAATCTGGAACCTTCACAAACTTGGATGAGGACAATAGTCCAAATAAACCAAATTATCAAGCCTCATCTCAAAAATTCAGAGAAATTCTCCAGGGCACAAAAAAAAAGAGCCTGGGCAAGATTTATGGAGGCCCTGGTTTGTCCAAATGACAGGACCCCCCTCTCTGCCTCGCTGGCGTGATCCAAAGGAATCGTGAACCAATACATTCGGCGTCAGTTTGGCTGCAGGAGTTGCCAGATAGTGTTTTACACACTGAACTGCCTCACGGAGTCCAAGCCATGATTTCTGTCAGGGTTTTCTCCCTTAGCCTTTTCCAATCCAGAGGATAACCACAAGGCATCAGGGGTTATTTAGACTATTACTCGCCTGGATACCAGCCTAGGTATTTCTATGTTCTCGTATTAATGTGCTTAGATGGGCGTTGAACGAGAAGCTTACTCCGCCCTTTCACAGATTTTGTTTTTTGAGCTGCTGGGTGTCTAGCCACCCTCCTCACCAGGCAAGCTTGGTGAGGGTCCTGGTTTGGTCACCGATGATCCGACTATGGAGCAGGTAGTATGGGGTTACATAATACCCATAGCACTTTGTGCGACCTGACATGAAGAAATAGATTTTGGTTTGGTTGTTTTGTTTAAATCAAGTCATTTTTGGTATCAAGTTGTTTACAGTACCTGCTGTTGTTTAAATGGTCACCCATCTAAGTATTTAACAGGCTCATCATTTCTTAACTTCAGTGATCCAGTGGGAACCAATGCTTTCAATGTTACTTGACTGTAATCTCTATTGTTTTACTTCTTTACTTAATCTCGTACTGTTTTTATTCTTATTTTTATCTGTTTTTATACTTTTTCAAAAAAGAAAGAAAATGGCTTCCTACGGATATCAGTGAAAGTATTTAAGAGAATGTAGTACCTAGTGATCCTTTGATTACCATTTTGTAGGATCAGAATAACACAGCTAAATTAGTATAACTTTATTGATTTATTTCTTTACTTAATTTTGTACTGTTTTTATTTATTTATTTATTTTTTATATTATATTCTTTTTTGAAAAAGAAAGAAAATGGCTTCCTAGGGGTATCAGTGAAAGTATTTAAGAGAATGTAGTACCTAATAATCGTTTGATTACCATTTTGTAGGATCAGAATAACACAGCTAAATTAGTATAACTTTATTGATTTATTTCTTTACTTAATTTTGTACTGTTTTTATTTATTCATTTTTTATATTATATTCTTTTTTGAAAAAGAAAGAAAATGGCTTCCTAGGGTATCAGTGAAAGTATTTAAGAGAATGTAGTACTTAGTGATCCTTTGATTATCATTTTTGTAGGATCAGAATAACACAACTAAATTAGTATAACTTTATTGATTTATTTCTTTACTTAATCTTGTACTGTTTTTATTTATTTATTCATTTGTTATATTCTTTTTCAAAAAAAGAAAGAAAATGGCTTCCTAGGGGTATCAGTGAAAGTATTTAAGAGAATGTAGTACTTAGTGATCCTTTGATTTCATTTTTGTAGGATCAGAATAACACAACTAAATTAGTATAACTTTATTGATTTATTTCTTTACTTAATCTGTACTGTTTTTATTTATTTATTCATTTGTTATATTTCTTTTCAAAAAAGAAAGAAAATGGCTTCCTAGGGGTATCAGTGAAAGTATTTAAGAGAATGTAGTACTTAGTGATCCTTGATTATCATTTTGTAGGATCAGAATAACACAGCTAAATTAGTATAACTTTATTGATTTATTTCTTTACTTAATCTTGTACTGTTTTTATTTATTTATTTATTTATTTTTTATATTGTATTCTTTTTTGAAAAAGAAAGAAAATGGCTTCCTAGGGGTATCAGTGAAAGTATTTAAGAGAATGTAGTACTTAGTGATCCTTTGATTATCATTTTGTAGGATCAGAATAACACAACTAAATTAGTATAACTTTATTGATTTATTTCTTTACTTAATCTTGTACTGTTTTTATTTATTTATTCATTTGTTATATTCTTTTTCAAAAAAGAAAGAAAATGGCTTCCTAGGGGTATCAGTGAAAGTATTTAAGAGAATGTAGTACTTAGTGATCCTTTGATTATCATTTTGTAGGATCAGAATAACACAACTAAATTAGTATAACTTTATTGATTTATTTCTTTACTTAATCTTGTACTGTTTTTATTTATTTATTCATTTGTTATATTCTTTTTCAAAAAAGAAAGAAAATGGCTTCCTAGGGGTATCAGTGAAAGTATTTAAGAGAATGTAGTACTTAGTGATCCTTTGATTATCATTTTGTAGGATCAGAATAACACAACTAAATTAGTATAACTTTATTGATTTATTTCTTTACTTAATCTTGTACTGTTTTTATTTATTTATTCATTTGTTATATTCTTTTTCAAAAAAGAAAGAAAATGGCTTCCTAGGGGTATCAGTGAAAGTATTTAAGAGAATGTAGTACTTAGTGATCCTTTGATTATCATTTTGTAGGATCAGAATAACACAACTAAATTAGTATAACTTTATTGATTTATTTCTTTACTTAATCTTGTACTGTTTTTATTTATTTATTTATTTATTTTTTATATTGTATTCTTTTTTGAAAAAGAAAGAAAATGGCTTCCTAGGGGTATCAGTGAAAGTATTTAAGAGAATGTAGTACTTAGTGATCCTTTGATTATCATTTTGTAGGATCAGAATAACACAACTAAATTAGTATAACTTTATTGATTTATTTCTTTACTTAATCTTGTACTGTTTTTATTTATTTATTTATATTATATTCTTTTTTGAAAAAGAAAGAAAATGGCTTCCTAGGGGTATCAGTGAAAGTATTTAAGAGAATGTAGTACCTAGTGATCCTTTGATTATCATTTTGTAGGATCAGAATAACACAACTAAATTAGTATAACTTTATTGATTTATTTCTTTACTTAATCTTGTACTGTTTTTATTTATTTATTTATATTATATTCTTTTTTGAAAAAGAAAGAAAATGGCTTCCTAGGGGTATCAGTGAAAGTATTTAAGAGAATGTAGTACCTAGTGATCCTTTGATTATCATTTTGTAGGATCAGAATAACACAACTAAATTAGTATAACTTTATTGATTTATTTCTTTACTTAATCTTGTACTGTTTTATTTATTTATTTATTTATTTTTTATATTGTATTCTTTTTTGAAAAGAAAGAAAATGGCTTCCTAGGGGTATCAGTGAAAGTATTTAAGAGAATGTAGTACTTAGTGATCCTTTGATTATCATTTTGTAGGATCAGAATAACACAACTAAATTAGTATAACTTTATTGATTTATTTCTTTACTTAATCTTGTACTGTTTTTATTTATTTATTTATATTATATTCTTTTTTGAAAAAGAAAGAAAATGGCTTCCTAGGGGTATCAGTGAAAGTATTTAAGAGAATGTAGTACCTAGTGATCCTTTGATTATCATTTTGTAGGATCAGAATAACACAACTAAATTAGTATAACTTTATTGATTTATTTCTTTACTTAATCTTGTACTGTTTTTATTTATTTATTTATATTATATTCTTTTTTGAAAAAGAAAGAAAATGGCTTCCTAGGGGTATCAGTGAAAGTATTTAAGAGAATGTAGTACCTAGTGATCCTTTGATTTATCATTTTGTAGGATCAGAATAACACAGCTAAATTAGTATAACTTTATTGATTTATTTCTTTACTTAATCTTGTACTGTTTTTTTTATTTATTTATATTATATTCTTTTTTGAAAAAGAAAGAAAATGGCTTCCTAGGGTTATCAGTGAAAGTATTTAAGAGAATGTAGTACCTAGTAATCCTGTGGCAGATATTTGGGGGGATCAAGATAGTGTAGCTGAATTAGTATCACTTTATTATTTTTTTCTTTACTTAATCTCAGTGATGATGATAGCTTTTTAATTTAGTGCATCCTGGAACGCACAGATTTGATTTGAATAAGTCCCTGGGAAATTTGATGGGTCCCAACTAAAGTTTCTTAATAAATTGCAGAGTTTTTATCTATGAACAACTAAAACTGTCTAACCCCCACCATATAGTGTAATTTGTTTCCAAGAAAATATTGAAATGTATTTATTATTAGCTGGAAATGGTGGGGGAAGAAAAAAAAACACCGGGATGCATGGATATGATTTTTCTGTGTCCTTTTAGATTTTTATGCGTCAGTGATGCAGAACGCGTACCTATCAGCATCTCTGAATTTGGTATTATTTTCATTTTTATTTATTTCATGTTATTCTTTTAGTTTGAAAAAGAAAGAAAATGGCTTTCTAAAAGGTATTACTACAATTTTGTAGTCCAGCACATTACCCCACAGGGACCCCAACCTTCAACTGAGTCTCCAAAATTGTGTTATCAAAATATTGCAAAATAATATATATATATATATAGTGGAATATAAATAAGTTTCAAAACAAACGAAGAATGTGGAAATGGCAAGCTAGTGTAACGGTTAGAGACTTCGCCTGTCAGCTTGACAGTCGAGGTTTCGAGTCACACACGGAGCAGTCTCCCATGTCTATAACCTTGCTGATGAGACCTAATAGATCGAAATGTACATTCAGGGATTGACATTTTCTCGATTTGTTTAGCCTTACATTTGAACATATATGCCCACCTAAATTCATTAATTATTAACTAATTAACTTTCAAAATTAGGTATTTTGCACATATCCTCCAAAAATTGTCGGCTTAAAGCCATATAAAAAATAAACACATTTGTTTGTTTACTTAACCTCATATATATATATATATATATATATATATATATATATTTGGTTGAGTTCTCTAAATAGGGATTTAATTGTAAAATTCACCGTTCTAGCTTGTAGCTAACCCTCACTTTGTTTACAATGTTACAGGACTCTAGTGAATTCATTTCCGCTTATAAATGTATCAATTAAATATTCTCCTATATTTGATAGCCGCAAATGGCCACATGGGTAAGAGACTTAGCAGAGGAAAATTCATTCAGGTCTCAATCCCGGCTAGAGGTAGCTGTTAAAGTGTAGCCACACTGATGAGAGGTGAAACTTCGAAACACGTGTCTGTGGATAACTTATTTATTATATATATATATATATATATATATTATATATATAATTATTAAGTAAGTCATCCGCA
>CM042171.1:13823446-13956593 GCA_023376005.1 Doryteuthis pealeii | reverse complement strand
GGTAAGTGATTGATAAACGTTGTGAGTTATCATTTAAAGTTAAACTTCATGGAAAATATCATTCAAAACCATAAAACACACCATAAGAAATTCATATGTGGCACATGGCATAAATTAAAAAAACACAAAATTCAGTTTTAAAACAAACACTTGATTGAGATAAGTTTACAAAAGGTAATGCAGAATACCGGGCAAAGTTCTTTCATCAGTCTTTGTACAAAATGTAATTTTTGTAATTCATTATAACATGTGAGAAAAAGCAGATGTTATAAATTTGAGTGAGAAAGAAAGGTAAGATTTCAAAGTCACAAAACAGTCAGGCCGCAAATAAATTGCTGATCTCGTTAAATGGCTGCATATAGAGAGAAGAGAAAGAACAATTGTCATACCTTCTGATTGGAATGCTTGATTTATCTTATGCTGGAAGACGGGATTCTTCCTGTGAAGTGTGAATATGATGGTTCATTAACAACAGGGACTCCCCCCAGTAAAAAAAGAATGTGAACAAGGGATTAATCAAGTTCGTGGTGGTGGAGATTGGTAAGTCCAGTTGGAAACGTTAATCCTATTTAAATGCATGGGGGTAACTCTCTGGCTTTTTGCTGGTGACTGGATGCTAGTCACTGCATTCCTGTGAGGTGCAGTTATGAAGTTCCTTTAACAACAGGGACTCGACCCCAGTAAAAAAAGAATGTGGAAAAGGGATTATTACCATCAAGTTTTGTGTGGCAGATTGGTAAAGTGCCAGTGAAACGTTTAATCCTATCTAAAATGGATAGGTAAATATGCTATTGAAGAATCAAGTGTTTTGAGTAGCAACAAGTGGTTTAAGGATGAGCATGAAGATGTGGACAAAGTGCAAGGATGGACAACTAAAAACACAAGAACAGCAAAGGGATTTTGGTTTGCGTTTGTTTTGTTTTACGCGCATATCAACCTCAGTGGGTCATTTAATGGCCGATAAAGTTTTTGAAATAAATCAATCTAATGGATAATACAATTTTTTTATAAAACATTTTCTATTTAAACCATAGATGCGGACCCTACAGGTACTACCACTCCGGGTCAGAGTGGACCAGGGAGCATGGTGATGAAGGCCGGTGCTTCCACATTCCCCAACGTCCAAAACTGGAACCTCACCATCTAGATAAGAGAACGTCACCTATGGACGAACCCCACAGCCTACCGCCTCAAACCTAGATATAAAAAGGGTGGGGCCTTGTCATAAGGGCGGCAATAGGGTTGCAAATGATTTTGACAGAATTTAGGTTGGTTGGTTGCGTTGGTTGGCATGGTTTGGTTGGTTGGATTTTTACGGCATGTCAAACCTTTCTCTGAATTTTTTTTAGATGCAGGCTTTGCATAATATGTGTATTTGTTGCCAGATTTGTGTAAACCGTAGTATTACCTCATATCCATGTGTACGGGTTAGGCCAACAAAGCCCTATTAATGTGGGACTACCCACAACTGAGACTATGGGTGGCAGGGGTGAATAATTGCATTTGATCCGTTGCATAACTCTCAAGCGGGGCGCTGCCTCAGGCACTGGGCAATAAACCTCAGGCCCTGCCTCTTTAAATTCAAAGGGGCAGGTATCTACCTGGGGGCGGATAGCCCACTGGGACAACGTTGTTAATTTAGCCACGGTCCAGGACCGAGCCACTGGACTCCCATCCTGAGCAGTAAACTGCATCAGTATTCAACTTGTTGCAAGCTTCGAAGAGATTTTTTTTTTTTATGTGGACGACTGCACACCCTGCATCCGACCCCACGAAACAAATACACCTGCATAATTTTATTTACAATAAGGTCGCGTACAGAGATTGCAGTTTGTACACACCTTGAGGCACAAAGTTGGAATGTTGCTAAGCCACCAGCGATTCCATCCTTAAGCATCAAGGCGTTCGAAACTCATGGGCTAACAGCTGGCCCCATTGGGCCGGATTTTACCCCTCCTGCAGAGGTGCAGTCGGTGTATTCTACCATGACCAGCTGACAGGGCGGAAGGCATTTAGGTTTATTTTATGCCTAGCATTTAGGGAACTGAATTAAATGCATGTTTATATTTATATTTTTCTGTAGACTTCGACAGGTGTTTCCCTAAAGAATATATATACAAGGTGCTGTCAAAAAGTATTTCAAGATTTTTTGTTTACTTTTGACACACCTTTGTATATTTTTTTTTGCTTTTAAAAGTTGATGAGGGCTCCCATGAATATTCTCATAGCCCACATCACATTTGACCAAACAACGGGCTCATTCACATCCAAGAAACGATGACCAAGTAACCAGAAATAAATGCCTAGCGGTAATCCCCATTCTCACCAAATCCGGGATCCCAAGATGGGCTTGGAAACTTATAAGGGAATAGAAAATGATTTTGAAACTAGACATTTCATAAGTGAGGAAAAAATTTCTTATTTTGAAATGGGCATTATTTTGGACTCAAAGGTGGCCCCCAAAATACCACATTTTAAGCCATGTATAACGACTACGTATTTTGATGAAAGTGGTATGTTATCGATTTTATTGTTTTTTCTCATGGATTTCTAATGCCTTGAATTTATGATGGTTGAAAAAAGTTGGCTCATTTAGGAGTTTTAGGTGACTTTTGTGAGCCTTGATAATCCCCCTGAGAGTGCGGCGGAAAATGGGCCATATTTCTTGTCAAATAAAGTGCCAAACTAATATGATTTCTGATAGAGTTCGTGAGAGCTATTTCACATGGTAAAATTTGTTTTCATGACAAATTCATCCTGAATCACTTAAGTAATGAGAAAAATATATAGTATTGACAAAAAAAAAAAACAGAGTGAAAAAAATTTGAAAATTTTTTTTGTTATTGCCACACATTCTAATGAAACTTCAATGGCTTTAGACACACATAGGAAAGTTATTATTTCTTCTACGAGTGAAATCATAATTGAAAAAAAATATATAGTATTGGCACAAAAAAAAAAAAACAGAGTTGAAAAAATAGAACAATTTTTTTGTTATTGCACACATTCTAATGAAACTTCCAATGGCTTTAGACACACATAGGAAGTTATTATTTTCTTCTAGAGGGAAATCATAAGAGAAAAAATATATAGTATTGGGACAAAAAAAAATACAGAGTGAAAAAAAATTGAACAATTGTTTGTATTGCCACACATTCTAATGAAAACTTCAATCGCTTTAGACACACATAGGAAGTTTATTATTTTCCCCAATTAATTGTACTGCTATCTATAAAAAACATCATAAAATTGTTAATGTAATAGATTGTGTAGCTGTAATTATGTTAGTGATTTGCTTTGTGACCAATAACTAAGTTTAGTAAACATAAACGTATCTGAGGGATCGCTCTACTTCAAATTTATCTTTCCAACATAAAGCAAAAATTCTACGAGTGGACAGCTCATAACTCGAAAAAAATTGTGAGTCTAATCGTTCCACTATATATATATATATATAAATATTATATATATATATATATATTATTTATATATATATATTATATATTATATAATATATATATACTTTTTGACACACCTATATATATATATATATATATATATATATATATATAAGGTGTGTCAAAAGTATATATATATATATAAATATAGTATATATATATATATAAATATATATATATATATATATATATTTATATATATATATATATAGTGGAACCTTGACTCACAATTTTTTCGAGTTATGAGCTGTCACTCGGTAGATTTTTTGCTTTATGTTGAAAGATAAAATTTGAAGTAGGAGCGATCCTCAGATACGTTTATGTTTACTAAACTTAGTTATTGCACAAAGCAAACACTAAAACATATTACACTACACAATCTATTACATACAATTTTATGATGTTTTTTATAGAATACAGTACAATTAATTGGGGAAAATAATAACTTCCTATGTGTGTCTAAGCCATTGAAGTTTCATTAGAATGTGTGGCAATAACAAACAATTGTTCAATTTTTTTCACTCTGTATTTTTTTTGTCCAATACTATATATTTTTCTCATTATGATTTCCCTCTAGAAGAAAATAATAACTTCCTATGTGTGTCTAAGCCATTGAAGTTTCATTAGAATGTGTGGCAATAACAAAAAATTGTTCTATTTTTTCACTCTGTTTTTTTTTTTGTCCAATACTATATATTTTTTTCATTATGATTTCCCTCTAGAAGAAAATAATAACTTCCTATGTGTGTCTAAGCCATTGAAGTTTCATTAGAATGTGTGGCAATAACAAAAAAATTTTCAATTTTTTCACTCTGTTTTTTTTTTTTTTGTCCAATACTATATATTTTTCTCATTAACTTAAGTGATTCAGGATGAATTTGTATGAAACAAATTTTACCATGTGATACTCCTCATCGAACTCTATCAGAAAATCATATTAGTTTGGCACTTTATTTGTACAAGAAATTGGCCATTTTCGCCCACTCTCAGGGGGATTATCAGGCCTCAAAAGTCACCTAAAACTCCTAAATGAGCACTTTTTTCACCATCAGTAAATTCAAGGCATTAGAATCCATGAGAAAAAACAATAAAATCGATAACATACACTTTCATCAAAATACGTAGTCTTATAATGGCTTAAAAATGGTATTTTGGGCCACCTTTGAAGTCAAAAATATCCATTTCAATAAAATTTCTCAACTTATGATGTCTAGCAAATCATTTTCTATTCCCTTATAGTTCCAAGCCCATCTGGGATCCGGATTTGGTGAGAATGGGATTACCGCTGCATTTATTTCTGTTACTTGGTCATCGTTTCTGGATGTGAATGAGCCCGTTGTTTGATCAAATGTGATGTGGGCTATGAGAATATTCATGGGAGCCTCATCAACTTTTAAACAAAAAAAAAATATACAAAGGTGTGTCAAAAAGTACAAAAAATCTTGATACTTTTTGACACACCTTGTATATATATTCTTTAGGAAACACCTGTCGAAGTCTACAGAAAAATATAAATATAAACATGCATTAATTCAGTTCCCTAATCTAGGCATAAAATAACCCTAAATGCTTTCCGCCCTGTCAGCTGGGTCTGTAGAATACACCGACTGCACCTCTGCAGAGGGGTAAAATCCCCCCAATGGGGCCAGCTGTTAGCCATGAGTTTCGACCCTTGATGCTTAAGGATGGAATCCTGGTGGCTTAGCAACATTCCACTTTGTGCCCAGGTGTGTACAACTGCATCTCTGTACCGACCTTATTGTAAATAAAATTATGCAGGTGTATTTGTTTCGTGGGGTCGGATGCAGGTGTGCAGTCGTCCACATAAAAAAAATCGAACTTGCAACAGTTGAATACTGATCAGTTTACTCTCAGGATGGGAGTCCAGTGGCTCCGGCCCTGGACCGTGGCTACAATTAACAGCGTTGATCCCAGTGGGCTATCCCCCCCAGGTAATACCTGCCCCCTTGATTTAAAGAGGCAGGGCTGAGTTTATTGCACAGTGCCTGAGGCACCCCCCTTGAGGGGTAATGCCAACGGGATCAATGCAATTATTCACCTGCCACCCATAGTCTCAGTTTGTGGGTAGTCCCACATTAATAGGGCTTTGTGCCTAACCCGTACACATGGGATATGAGGTAAATACTAGTTTACACAAATCTCAACAAATACATATTATCAAGCCTCATCTAAAAAATTCAGAGAAAGGTTTGACATGCCGTAAAATCCAACCAACCAACCAGCCAACCAACCAACCAACCAACCTAAATTCTGTCAAAATCATTTGCACCCTATTGCCCTTATGACAAGCCCCAACCCCTTTTTATCATATGGGTGCTAGAAGGCAGTGGCTGTGGGTCTACATGTCCTGGAAATGACGTTAAACTCTATCTGATGGTGAGGTTCCAGTTTTGGACGTTTGGGGAATGTGGAGCACCCCTTCATCACCATTGCTCCCTGGTCCACTCTGACCCGGAGTGGTAGTACCTGTTAGGGTCCCATCTATGGGTTAAATAGAACAATGTTATTATAAAAAAATTGTATTATCCATTAAGAATTGATTTATTTCAAAACTTTATCGGCATTAAATGACCCACTGAGGTTGATATGCCGTAAAACAAAACAAACCAAACCAAAATCCTTTGCTGTTCTTGGTGTTTTTAGTTGTCCACTCCTTGCATCTTTGTCCACATCTTCATGCTCATCCTTAAACCACTTGTGCTACTCAAAAACACTTGATTTCTTCATAGCATATTTACCCTAATCCATTTTTAGATAGGATTAACGTTTCACTGGCACTTTACCAATCTCCACACAAAACTTGATGGTAATAATCCCTTGTTCCACATTCTTTTTTTACTGGGGGAAGTCCCTGTTGTTAAAGGAACATCATACTCACCTTCACAGGAATGCAGTGACTAGCATCCAGTCACCAGACAAAAAAGACAGAGAGTTACCAAATCCATTTTTAAATAGGATTAACGTTTCACTGGCACTTTACCAATCTCCACACAAAACTTAATGGTAATAATCCCTTGTTCCACATTCTTTTTTTACTGGGGGAAGTCCCTGTTGTTAAATGAACATCATACTCACCTTCACAGGAAGAATCCACGTCTTCCAGCATAAGATAAAATCACATTCAATTTCAGAAGGTATGAACAATTGAATCTTTCTCTCTCTCTATAATCAGCCATTTACAAGATCAGCAATTTATTTGCGCCTGACTGTTTTGTGACTTTGAAATCTTACTCTTTCTTTCTCACTTCAAAATTTATAACATCTCTTTTCTCACATGTTATAATGAACTTTACAAAAATTACATTTTTGTACAAAGACTGATGAAAGAACTTTGCCCGGTATTTCTGCATTACCTTTTTGTAAACTTAATCTCAATACAAGTTGTTTGTTTTAAAACTGAATTTTGTGTTTTTTTATTTATGCCATGTGCCTACATAATTGAATGTTCTTATGGTGTGTTTTATGTTTTGAATGATATTTCATGAAGTTTAACTTTAAACTGATAACCTCACAACTTATATCAATCAACCTTACCTTAACCACCATAACCACAAGCACTTTTTGCATGGGCAGCTAAATGAGCTTTGGTTTGCCTGTGGCTCCCCATATTAAAAAGCACACATCATTTTAACACAAACAATATGAAAGATCTATTTAAAAATGTCAACATATAAGACATTCTGTCCTTTTTGAATGAAATAAAATTATACCATAGAATATAGACATGAACTTAATCAATACCATACAACATGATCCCCAATGATGCTAACACATTGTTAAAACCAATTACTACAAAAGTATAAATATAAATACACAACATATATTACTTCCTAATAAAAAAAAGAAAAAAAGGGGAAGGATGCCGTTATTTTCAATTAGATAGGGCATTTTTTATTTTTCTATTAATTATAATTTATTAATAATACACATTCATACTCCCACACATATTTCACCTAGCATAAACGGCGTTCTTAAAAATCTAAAGACACTGCGTTTGTCAACAATTTTAAATAGATTTTTCTCTCTCACATTTAAAGATCGACAAAAAAGTAACCTAACACACAAAAACAGAGGCTTGCAGATTTCTTATTTTCAGTAATAATTTAGTTTTCCTCAAACTAATGAAAGCCCTGATGAAGGTCTATTGAAACAGACTGAAACACTGTAGCATAGGCGAAATAAACATTATTTGTTTATAAATTTGTGTTGTTTCAATTTTTTACAATATTGCATACTGTCGGATTCACTTCCACTTCTTCTTCACATTACTTCCTAACCATTAGGCATGACATAACCCCAGACGGGTTGATATGCCGTTAAAATCAATCAACCAACCAACAACAAAGAAAACAAACCAAACTATTCCTTTCACTCATTTTCAGCCAACAGTATATATATTTACCAACCCCTCCGCACGAGCAGGATGTGACACAAGGTCAATTTCTTAAGCGGAGTTCAACAGGTTTGAATTCAGAGTTTTCCTTGCCTAACCAAGGTTAAAGAGCTCAGTCTGCCCTGCTATTTATCCATAGCTGGAGGGAGAGTAGGATTCATACCTTTCCCAAGGGTATTAGCACAAAGTGAAATACAATTATCACATCCAGGATTTGAACTCGGGGCGACGAGTCCATTTCCCATGACTTTAACCACTGCACCACACGCTTCCTACAACAGTATAAAGTATATTCAGCCAACAGTATAAAGTGTACAAATACAACTTATTTTTACTGCTCGGCAATGAATGACTCATCAGGTCTTTGTCTAAAGAAATGATGGATGCTGGATATGCTCAGGTATAAAATGTTGCCTGACTCACCACCCAGCAACACACTGTGGTTCATTCAGGGATTTTAATTGTCACACTTTGTTGGCTTATAGTTATTTCTTTATTTATCTATTTAACTAGAAACGGCTACCCAGCATTGCCTGTGTAGAAGGGGGACCCTGGTGTATTGATTTGTTTACTTTTGAGATTTATAAATGCTGGACATTTTTAAGTAGAATTTAAATCCTATTTCTATGTATATTTTCATTTTTAGATATCTTCAAATATAAATCGAAATTTTCATTATTTTTGCACAAAAAGCAAGAACCGGTGATATTTAATGTGTACATATATTAGTATATATTTACTTTATCGTTAATTGTTTTATTTTAGTAGTTTCATCATACACACATACACACCAACTGCCTTTTATATATATAGATAGATATATATAGATAGGTATAGAGAGAGATAGGAGAGAGATAGGTAGAGAGAGAGAGAGCTGGTTGGATGGAAAGAGAACACTAATGACTTCAAAAATGCCAACTGTTAATTTGATGGAGTGTGGGGGTGGGGCTAAGGTGACAAGTGGAGGACAATCCTAGAGATGTCTTCTCCTTTCATGATGGAGGTGGATGACTAAGCTCATAAACTGGACTGGTCATACCAAAATAATATTGTGGATATTACAGTGTTGCCCAGGAAAGCCCTTGAGTTTTTCGCCCCACTCTCTCTTACCCAAAAGTACAAGTCCCAGCTACTATATTGACCCATAGAAAAATCGGCTTCACTCATCAGTATTGTAATTCTATTTTCTGAACAATATTTACTTCAAGATACGCACTCCTGAATTTCAGCTTTTTTTTTTAATTTAAAAAAAAATTTTTTTTAAGGAATACTCCTTTAAAATTACCAGCAAAAAAGAAGGGTATTTATGAACTTTTGTTTAGTAAATTAGGGTTTCCCAGAAAAAACAAAACCCACAAATTTTGTAATAAAATTTAATTTTCCCATTAAACAAATAAATTAGGGTTTAGGGTTAGAGTTAGGGTTAGGGTTAGGGTTGGGGTTTAGGGTTAGTTTAATTGGAAAATAAATAAATAATTTGGGTTCTGTTTTTTCAGAACCCAAATTATTTATTTATGTTCCAATTAAACTAACCCTAAACCTAAACCCTAAACCCCAACCCTAACCCTAACCCTAATTTATTTGTTTAATGGGAAAATTAACAGTTTCATTACAAATTTGTGAGTTCTGTTTTTTCTGGGACACTTTGATTTACTAAACAAAAGTTCATAATTACCAAAAGAAGTATCACGAAAATAAAATTCTGCTTGTAAGTTCAGTTGGCAGAGTATCCGCCTAGGAATTGCAAGGTTTCGGGTTCAATCGCAAAGTTTTTTTTTACCTCAGAACTTCAAAAGTGGAATGTCTTAAGTTTTTTTTGTTTTTTTAACCCTGAAATAGAAATATTGTTAAATTACCAGCGTATTGTAATTTTCAGTTTATTTCAATATAGGACTTGATAAGTTTATAATCTTAATTCCCTTAAAATAATAACGCTGAAGTCGAAAAATTGTTTAACCAAATCACGACAACAACTTTAAACCTATACAACTTATAAATGAATTAACGTATTAAGTTATGTTTTCCTTCATTTTATTTTAAGTATTAATCCCAGTTCAGAAATAAATATATATATCTTATTATAATGGAGATTGTGGGTTTTTCTGTCTGTAACCGAAACTATATTACTATACAAATCACAATTCCCTTTGTTATTGACATCACATTTTCCATGATTTTATTTTTATTTAAACCTCAATTATTAATAAAATTGTTTTACATTATTAATACTGTTGACTATGTCTACATACTAATATCATGCAATTATATTTATATATTCAACGAAATAGCGGTTTACAGAGTGAATGGGAAGGCTAATTTGCATAATGATCTTAAAAAAATTGATTTTAATAAATATATGCTTAGTATTATTGATTTCTAATTGTTTGGTTTTATCTTAATAAATATGAGCAAAAATCTCTGGGATAAATCTTAACAGAAATCTATTAACATAAAGAAACAACTGTAATTTTATTATTTTCTTCCTATTTTAACTAAATAGTTAAATTAGGGAAATTTACCACTGAAAGACGGGAGTAAGGGAAAATGGTGGAACAGTTAGTTTCAAAGTTGTTCTATTTTCCGACTATACCCCCTCTGTTCCAAATATTTTTATCTGAATTCTTATTCAGTTTCATTAGCCTTTCTAATTTAACATGATATTTTATTATATTAAAACTTAAATACTTGCACCCGGAGGGTGCATATATTTGCTAGTATATATAATATATATATATATTTATTTCTGAACTGGGATTATATTATATATACATTGGGCTTCATTTCATATTCCACTAACACCTGTCCAGTAGACTTTGGTAAAAATTTATGCTGTTGAATTCAGTCTACCTTACAGAGAAAAATATCAAAATAACTTTGATGAAATAATTATATTTTTAAATGAATTTCAAAGCTGTAGAAAATTTTTTAATAAAAATCACACCTAACAAAATATTGACGTTAACTTTTTACGTGATAAAATTCTTAATAAATTAAAAATTTCTTTAATTCTAAAGGTGCGAAATGTTTAATTACGGTAAGATTAATAAGAAGTGTGGTAAAAAAGAAAAAAATCGACATAGATTTTTCCTTGTTAAAAATATACAGATAATATTTAATGATAAACTTGAATTTTTTGCGTCACGGGTAATGCGCAAAAAAGCGTATTTATTTGCTTTTAGAGAAAATTGAATTAACTTAAACGTAAAAGCAAACATTAAAAAGTTAATTTCTAATTTATTGACGTTTTAAAATATGTTTTTAACAATTTGCGCGTGTGAAAAAAAAAAAGAGCGCATTTTGAGCATCCCTACTGAAAAGAGTTAAATAAAATTTATCTAATATTTTTTACTTAAACTTTAGGTACCACCAAAATAGGTCACGTGATCAGTTTGAAGGAAGAAACATAAATATTTTTGAACTTTTTCTTTTAAAATCTCGCAAAAAAGAAAAAAAGAAATAACGAACATAAAGAGTTGCTACAAAGAAAAACAGTTAATTCAAAGATCAAATTAACGACTTGGGGAAAAATTCATTATGGAATTTGGATCAACTCAAACATTTTTTATTTTTGCCGGGAATGTTTTAGATTGGATGAAAAATGCGAATTCTGGTTCTATTTACAATTTTATTTTTCAAGATTTCCTTATGCGTCGAGCCACCTGCGCAAAGATGAGTTTTTCGTCATTTGATTTTACACCTCGGCCTGTTCACATCCGGTTGGCATTCTCTTTATTGAGGTGTGTGGGCGGATTGAATTTGGTGAACCTTGTGAATCGGGAGATATCTATATTTGTGTATATAACACAGCCATGGTGTTCGATATTAAATGGTCTACTCACCTGGTAGGTAAAGTCAAAAACTTGAGGCCAAAATAGTTTACTTTGCTCATCCGCTCTTGTAAGTCTACTTAAGGAATTCAAAGAAAGTTTTTCTTCTACACTTGGAATAACTTTTACCATTATTCAATTGAAGTAAGTATAAGATCTTTTTATCTTTTATATTTGCTACTTAACTATTTAAGGCCATAAACTATTTAAGGGTCGGCTTTTGAAGACCACGCCAGAGATACTGTGGCGACAGAACAGTTCATATCGCAAAAGAAAGCGCTACGACACAAAACGCTACACCGAAAGTCAGCCGACCTATATCTCTCACCTACCCTTGACCTCATGATTCTGACCGACCAGCCGTCTTAAGGGGATCAACGACTATTAAACTCTATATCATCAATTTACCAAACTGACGCCGACTATCATCAGAAACCCGACTACCAACCCACTATCGGCTGCGACTACTAAAACATCGGATCTTCTGCCTACATTAACCAACTTCTGACCACTATCACTGGGACTTCTGCATACATCAACACCTCCATTACAACTGACTCGACCACCAAACACCAAGCTTTCTGCAGACATTGCTACTCACACCACAACAGACTATCACCAAATATCTGACATTCATCTTAAACCATTTTCAACCGTATAACCTTTTGTGTTTTTCTAATACATTGTTAAACTTAAAATCTGTGTTTGTTTTTCCTTGCCACCATACACGTCATACTAACCCTGTTTATAACAGCTGAGACCCAAATAGTAAACAATAAGCACACACAGATACATACTTATTCACGGCCATATACATTCCCCCATACACACACAGGCCGACACACGCATTCATACACATTCTCTCTCTCTCTCTCTCTCTCTCTCTCTCTCTCTCTCTCTCTCTCTCTCTCTCTCTCACACACACACACACACACACACATACATATACTTAGAGAAAAACACTCACAGACACAGATACACAAAAACACACTGAAACATTCACACACAGACAGACAGACACACACACACACCACACACACACACACACATAATCTGGTGGAGGCACATGGTGTAATGGTTAGAGTCGTAGGAAGTTACAGTTCATCACTCTCCCTCCATTTATGGGTAAATAATAGGGCAGACTGAGCTCTTTAACCTTGGTTGGGCAAGGAAAAACCTCTTAATTCAAACCTGCTAAACTCCACTTAGGGTAGTCACTACTAGAATAGGCTCAGTCCTAATTAGTCATCTATTTCACTAATTTAACACACACACACACACACACACACACACACACACACACACACAAGGATCTGATGTCCAGAAACGAAATAAACAGTTTTATAAATAAATTTATCAAAGAACTTTTGTTATATCGTTACAATTTGGAATATTCTTTCATACATCCTTACCCTTCATTTGTCATTTTATAACCCTTTGCCTAAAGTCATCATAAGGCCTTTCTTGGGACGGCTTTAAGTACTTTATTCAAAAGCCAAGCAGTTCTAAAGAGAATATGGTATTTTTTCTGATACTTTTTAAAGAGAATATGGTAATTTTTTTCCAATAAATTTTATCATATGCAAAAAATAAACAAATATCTTATACATATTTATGATATTGATTCATTATTTGGTGCATGTTTGGCTGTTATTTATTCAAATGAAGAGAAACCAATTTGATGATCAACTTGAAAGTACATATAACATAATCCATAATATGATCCAGCATTTCCTGCACTTTGTCTACAATCTGGTGGTGAGGCTCATGTTCTGGTGAGTCTGGAATACCTCTTCATTGCTGTAGAGATTTGTAGACTGATCAGTATTCAACTGTGTTGCAAGTTGAATCTGCTTCTGAGAATCCAGACTTGGTAATTGGTTTAAATAGCAGCTTGGGCTATTCTACTTTTTGGAATGGTCAAGTCTATTTCCAGGATTTTGATTGACTGGTGGTTTTAGTATGTATATTTTTATCCATGTATACTGAACACTCGACCATGTTCTCTCAGTTGCTACAGAGTATATTCGGTAACTCTCTGTCTTTTTTGTCTGGTGACTGGATGCTAGTCACAGCCTTCCTGTGAAGGTGATATGATATTCATTCTACAATTTTCTGCACTTTGTCTACAATCTGGTGGTGAGGCTCATGTTCTGGTGAGTCTGAAATACCCCCTCATTGCTGTAGAGATTTGCATAGACTGATCAGTATTCAACTGTGTTGCAAGTTAAATCCAGACTTGGTAAGTGGTTTAAATAGCAGGTTGGGCTATTCTATTTTTTGGAATGGTCAAGTCTATTTCCAGGATTTTGATTTGCTGGTGGTTTTAGTATGTATATTTTTATCCATGTATACTGAACACTTGACCATGTTCTCTCAGTTGCTACAGAGTGTATTCGGTAACTCTCTGTCTTTTTTGTCTGGTGACTGGATGCTAGTCACAGCCTTCCTGTGAAGGTGAGTATGATATTTATTCTACAATTTTCTGTACTTTGCCTACAATCTGGTGGTGAGGCGACTGTGCCTGCCAATCCCACATTGGCCTTATCAACCACAAACATGCCTGCAGTCAACGTGAACCACCCCCTTAACTCTTAATGTCCTATACCACCTCATTCCACCCGGCCAGAAGTCACATTCATTTTTCTAATCTACCTCAAATGATAGCCTTTGTTTAAATGTGCTGTGAAAAGTAAAGAGTATAACGATATGGAATTGAAAGAATAGAATGACGAGACTGATAAACCATTTGGATAGGTTTTAATATCAAACAATTACACTAGTTATCGTTGTACAAAGTGTCCATGTTTATATATCTGTTTGAATACTAGCAGCAAGGGGAGATAATTAGGAGTTAAGGTTAAGGTTGAGTTTAATCAAAGGTTAAGGTCATTCAAAGGGAAATAACTATTTAATTTACAACATTAAATATTTATATTAATATTAATATTAATATTAATATTAATATTAATATTAAACATATTTAGAAGTCTTTTGATTTAAGGGAAATAACAGGTAACTTTAAATGAAAAGGCCATTTCTAGCCATTTATTGATGAATCCTTATAGGAATGGGGCTCTGGACTTTGTTTAAATGTAATATTAAACATATTTAGAAGTCTTTTGATTTAAGTGAAATAACAGGTAACTTTAAATGAAAAGGCCATTTCTAGCCTCAGACGCTAAAATAATCTCCTTGGTCTAGTGCTAGTGAAAAGGGGATAGATTCCCTCGCTGTCTGGCTGATACCAACATTAGGTCACCCTGACGACTTTTTATGAAAGATAATCTGAAAATTGTAACAAGAAAAATAAACTGGTAAAAAAGAAAATTTGTAAAAAGAAAAGTTGGTAAAATAAAGAAGAAACACTGGTAAAGAGGGGGGGGCTGGTAAAAAAAGAATAGAACTGCTGGTAAAAAGAAATGCTGGTAAAATGGTAAAATAATGAAAAAATACTGATTTATAAAAGATGCTGGCAAAAAAATGCTGGTAAAATATATGCCAGTTAAAAAAATGCTGGTAAAAAAATGCAGGTAAAAAATTGCTGGTTAAAAAAATACTGGTAAAAAAAGCTTGTAAAAAAAATGCTGGTAAAAAATATGCTGGTAAAAAATCTTGGTAAAAAATGCTGGAAAAAAATGCTGGTTAAAAAAATGCGGGTAAAAAATTCTGGTAGAAGAAATGTTGGTAAACAAATGCTGGTAAAAAAATGGTGGTAAAACAAAATTCTGGTTTAAAAAAAATCCTGTACAGAATGGAAATCTATCTATACATATATAAATGGCAGTTGTGTGTATAGGTATGTTCAAAAATAAAACAATTAACCACAAAGTAAATATATATACATATTAAATATCACCAGGGCTTGGTTTTTGAGCAAAAATAATAGAGATTTGATTTATATTCGTGAACATAATTAAAAAATAAATTTAACTGATAACAGCATTTTTTTTTTTCATCTAAAAAGTAGACATTAACATTTCTTTTCAGAGTAGCTGGATTAATGCAAGGTCTATTTTTTTTACATAGGGATTTAAGTGGGGCATCCTAGGAGGATTCAACTCATGATTCAGTAATAATAGATCTGCGGGACTAACTTAAACAAATCCCCCTCTACTACCCAGGCGACGCCGGGTAGCCGCTGCTAGTATAAAATATGGAAGATTTTTTGATTTTGTTGATAGTTATAAATTTATAATTAGTTTTGATGCTGACATAGATATGAGAGAAATCTTGGATTTATGCCTAAGGGTTTACTTCATTAAAAGGAAACCTATTGCACAATATACAACATATTTGATAGCATATAAAACATACTTTTTCCAACCAAAACTTCTTTTCTTTTTTTTTTTCTTCAAAATATATCCTTCAAGTCCTATATTCAAAGTTGAGGTTTCTGCCAGGTTAATATTTACCCAGACACCATAAATTAAAAGCACTTGCAAACAAACTAACTCCATAAAACTGTCATCTCATTTTTTTTTACTCTTTTTATTATTTAGCATTCATCTGTTTTGCAAGTCTATGGATCTATGGATGTGTGTTTTGGTTGGTTGGTTGGTTGCTTGCTTGGTTGCTTTTTACAGGCATGTCAACCCTTGTTGGGTTATTTTATGCTGAAGATGTTTTGTTTTATTCATTCGTAATAGGTATTCAAAGTTTTTTTTTAAAATGCATTTTTTAAAACTCATTTTTTCTATTTAATCAATTGTTGTTGTTGTTGGCATCCTGATGATAAGACGATGGCGTAGTGTCCAATAAATTTTTTTTTTTTATTTGAAACTGTGTGAGTGGCTGAACAGACCAATTTTTAAATGACAGTCTCTGGAGCAGTGACTGCAAACAAACAGTGATGCTTGCTGGAGTTGCTGTTGTCTCTCCTTTCTGTGGTGGCTTCTTTCCTCTCTTTTTCACTCCTTTTCGTTTCTTGTCTGACGAGGAGTTGCCAGGTCGCACGGTCTTCTGCACAAGCCTCCCATGTGTTGTTGTTAATGTAGCATGTCTTCATGTTTCTCTTACAGACATCTTTAAAGCGCAGGCATGGTCTCCCTACTGGTCATGTGCGCTCTGCTAATTTGCCGTACAGTAGATCTTTGGGGATGCGGCCTTTGTCCATCCTCCTGACGTGGCCAAACCAATGTAGGTGTCTCTCACAGATGATGGCGGACATGCTGTTCATGTTTGCTCGTTCCAGCACTTCTGTGTTTGGTGTTTGTCCTGCCAACGTAGTGTTAAGTTTTTATGGGCCATCCTTTGGCCTTCAAGCAAGAGCGCTTGTCCAGTGGAATTGGATGCTCAGTAAAGAGTCCTTCGATAATGAATACTTTGGTTACTCTGGTAAAGATTTCTCAGTTCCTGGTAAAGAGTCCTTCGATGATGAATCCTTTGGTTCCTCTGGTAAAGATCTGGTAATCCTATGTCTATCCTCAGTGAGCGTAATTGTAATTATGACCAGTGGGGGGGGTGTTAAATAGTGTATCAGCCACCAGTATGGTTTGTTGATTGGCTGGATCAGTAAATCATGTGACCTCGGCTAGTCTATAAATCAAGGTGGGGAATTAGAGCACATCTTATATGAAAAATATTCCTGGACGAAATTGTTGGCCTTTCACATAGCGCTAATACCCTTGGGAAAGGTATGAATCCAATTCTCCCGCCAGCTATTGGTAAATAGACTGGACTCTTTAACCATGTCTAGGTAACCAGTCTAGGAGAAGGAAAACTCTGAATTCAAACCTGTTAAACTCCGCCTAAGAAATTGACTTTGTGTCACATCCTGCTCGTGTGGAGGGGTTGGTAAATATATATATATGAAAAATATTCCAACACATAGGATGCAGTGTAGATATCTGAGGTGGGAATTTTCCAGTTTCCTCTCATGGCATGAATATGTTATCCAGGTTTCGCTATTGTAAAGGAGAGTTTGATACATGCTTTGTAGACGCGCAGTTTGGTTCTCTTAGTAAGTCTTATTGAACCTATAGATGGGACCCCAATATGTACTACCACCCCAGATCAGAGTTCCTTCTTTCTTTCTTTCTTTCTTTCTTTTTTTAGATCACTATCTTTTCTTTCTTATTTTTTGGCTGTAGCAGCTTCTTTATTTCATGTTAATTATTTTCTCTCTCACCTCTCTTTTTCTCTCAACTTTCTTTCTTTCTTTTTTCTTTCTTTTTTCTTTCTATTTTTCTTTCTTATTTCTTTCTTTCTTTTGTAGAACAAGTTCTAGTTTAGTTAATTTCTTTTACACCCTTTCATTATCCGCTTTTTTTTTGCATCTATAACTTTCTTCTCTCCCATAGTAACTGTCATACATCAAACAGATCAGAGTTCTTTCATGTATATGGATGAAGGTAAAACAGTTTGTTTTAACCCCCTCTTGGACAAAAATAGGGTGCGGATTTTATTGAATTTTGGTCTTTGCTGGTCCCCACTAATTTTTCGGTTAAATCCTACTTAACGGACCTAAATTTCACAATTGTATATCACTCCACCGAAATAAAAAAAAAAAAAATACAAAAAAAAATCAAAGAATTAACCAAATTTAATGAATAAAAGATATAATGCACCAGTTATTTTATTTAAAAACTTTTACATTTTTTTCTGGTCAATTAACTTTGAACCACGTATGTTTGTGAATCTGTGTTACGCTCCAAAGATATGTTGTTCAAAGTTAACTGATGTGAAAAAATGTAAGAGTTTTCAAATAAAATGACCTGTGCATTATATTGTTTATTCATTAATATATCAACACTGAAAATTTCATTAAATTCGGTTAATTCCCTGATTTTTGTTATTTTTTTTTTTATTTCTGCGGGGTGACATACAATGGTGGAATTTATGTTTGTTAAGTGGGATATAACCAATTTTCTTTTATAAAAGGATATGTGCTCGGATGTTGTACAAACAAACATACATACAGACAGACATGCAGATTATTTCTTTTTATATATACAGATAAGAGATAAAACAGTTTTTTTTTTGTTTTTTTTACCAATTTACCTTTAAGCACCCAGGGGCGACCTGGATTCAGAGGGACATGTTTCCCTTTGCACTGTCAATATCCGGTTGTTTGTTACCAAACGATTTTTAGATGCATTTTTTTTTTAATTATAAAACTAACTACTAACCCTAACCCCTAACCCCTAACTCTAACCCTAACAAACAACTGTATGTTGATGGTGCAAAGTAAAACATGTCCCTCTGAATCCAGGTCGCCCCTGGGGTGCTTAAAGGTAACTTGGTCTGTTTTTTTTAACTCCCTTTCGGACAAAAAGAATTATGCAAAGAAATGAATTTTACTCATACAACAAAATGGTATATGCATAAACCAGAATCTGTTCTTGAGAATAAAACACATGAAATTCTCTAGGACTTTGAGATAAAGATGGATCGCCTTATCCCAACCAGAAGACTAGACTTAGTATTGATTAACAAAAAAAAGAGAACTTGTCAACTAGTAGATTTTGCAGTTCCAGTAGATCACAGGGTGAAGATGAAAGAAAACAAAAAGACAAGTACCTAGACCTTGCAAGACAATTGAAAAAAACTGTAGGATATGAGGGTGAAAGTGATACCAATTGTAGTTGGTGTACTTGGAATGGTCCCCAAAAGTTTAGAAAACAGACTAGAAAAACTGGAAATCAGAGAAAGAATTGAGACCATTCAGAAAACAGCATTGTTGAGATCGGCTAGAATGCTCAGAAGAGTCCTGGAGACCTGAGGAGATGTTTTTGTCACTCAAACTCCAGTGAAAGACTGTCAGCTAATGCTGGTTTGAAAAACTCACATGGAGTAAAATAATAATATATTATATTAACAAGGTCCAAGGGTATATTTATGACAAATTAAAATTAAAAGATATTTCTTAATTTCTAAATAAATCACGGTCATCATATTTAGCGGAAAAGCATCGCTCAGAACTGGTTGTTATTTTGATTTTAATATTACTAATATGAAATAACCGTAAACAAATTTTGAATTAAAAATAAATGTAAACATTTTTTTAAAATTCCTAATAGAAATAATAAAATTTGAAATAAAAAATACTTGTTATATTTGTGAAGGTGCCGCGAAAATTAAAAATAAATTTTATCTATAAATTTTTTCATGGTAAAGCCGGTGTTGGTATCATTTGTTTATTGTAGGGGACTTTTTTTTATCACTACTTTTGTTTATACAAACCAACGTGAAGAAAAAATATTTTAAAATTAATATTTTTACACAATTCTACAAATTGTATTTTGATTGAATGAATGGATAAAAAAAATTACTTTTTATTATCATTATAATTTAATAACTATATTAAAACTTTTAAAATATTTTTTTTTTTTTACCGCAACGAAAACGGAAGTAGTCACGGACAAAAGACCATAACTAATAATTTAACGTAAGATATAAATTAGTGGCTGTATCTTTATTTATAAATTAATTTCTCGCAAAACTTTATACATGAAATAATCATAAATACAAATAAAAATTGAAATATCAATTAAAAACTGTTTAGAACTAAACATGCATTTATTAAAAGATTCGTTGAAAATAGGCTATGCAAATGTTACAGACCAGCAAATATTACAAACGCATCTCAATACTTGTATATAAAGCATTTTGTTCTTTTAATATTAAATATAACTCAAATTGATTATAAATTAGGTTCTCATTGTAAAATGCTAGAGTTTATTGTGGAATCTATGACGTCAGCCGTGACGTAGTTTCGGCTTCAGATAGAAATGCAAACAATCTCCATTATATATAGATAAAATAAGACATCTGCTCATTATTACATTTATACATACAAGAAAATACACTTGTAATAATTGTTGTTGCAAACGATAGTATTGTCTTCGGAAAATATCAATTATACAAATATAATGAATACAATTCCACTTAACTGAGTCCTTGGAATGTTTATGGTAAGTTATCGTACTTATGAGGGCCCTTCTCTATCTCTGCTACTTTCTGCTGAATTATAGGGAACAACGAATTTTACGTCCGACCCCAAGAGATGCTGGTACAAAAAGAGGAAGATTTCTGTCTTCAATTGATCCCGCTGAAAATTGCTGGCCTGTGATTGGTTGGATTGAAAAGAGGCATGTCGACCAAGGGAGACAACCCACCTACCTTAGATTTGACCAAAATCATTGGATCTTTTACTGCCCCAAAATTAGACTACTTCTTATACCAATAGAAAATTAAGTATGCATTTACTAAACTCCCCCAGACGAACAGGATGTAACACAAGGTCAATTTTCAAGCACAATTTAGCAGGTTTGAATTTAGAATTTTTCCTTCTCCTAGACTGGTTGCCATACTCATTGATTCCCCTCCACCACCACCAAATAGCTGGAAAAATATATCCCAGGTCTTCATATGTTTTTACAAAGTTAAGGTATCTGATAGAGAATAGTTGGATTCATACTTTTGTGATGTGAAATGCAAACAGCCTCATCCAGGAATTGAAGTCATCTCACAATGTCCATTCACTACAATGGTAACCATTACACCACAGGCCTCCAGGTCTATATATATGTTTTTTCATAGTTGAGGTATCTGATTGACAAATGTTTACACTAGGCGGCAGGCTAACAATACTTATACCTAAATTAACTTCATAATACCGTAATATCAAATATCTGTATTTACCCAACACCTCTGCCATGAGCAGGATGTGACACAAGGTCAATTTTTAAGCAGAGTGCAGCTGATTTGAATTTAGAATTTTCCATCTAAACTGGTTGCCTTACCCAGGCTAAAAAAAGCTAATCTACCCAACCTCTCCACCATGAGCAGGGTGTGACACAAGGTCAATTTTTTAGCAGCACTTTTTTTATCTAACCCCCTCCACCACAAGTATGATGTGACACAAGGTCAATTTTTAAGCAGAGTACAGCTGGTTTGAATTTAGAATTTTCCATCTTAACTGATTGCCTTACGAGGCTAAAAAAAGCCAATCTACCCCAACCTCTCCACCATGAGCAGGGTGTGACACAAGGTCAATTTTTTAGCAGCACTTTTTTTATCTAACCCCCTCCACCACAAGTATGATGTGACACAAGGTCAATTTCTTAGCAGAGTACAGCTGGTTTGAATTTAGAATTTTACATCTAAACTGATTGCCTTACCCAGGCTAAAAAAAGCCAATCTACCCAACCTCTCCACCATGAGCAGGATGTGACACAAGGTCAATTTTTAAGCAGAGTACTTATTTGCCTAACCCCTCCACCATGAGTAGGATGTGACACAAGGTCAATTTTAAAGCAGAGTACAGCTGGTTTGAATTTAGAATTTTCCATCTAAACTGCATACCTTACCCAGGCTAAAAAAGATGAGTTACTAAACCAGGTTTTTGGGCATGCACTTAACCAAATCTTCTGCCATGAGCAGGATGTGACACAAGGTCAATTTTTAAGTAGAGTGCAGCTGGTTTGAATTTAGAATTTTCCATCTTAATTGATTGTCTTACCCGGGCTAAAAAAGCCAATCTACCCAACCTCTCCACCATGAGCAGGATGTGACACAAGGTCAATTTTTAAACAGTGTACAGCTGGTTTGAACAATATATCATTAAAAACATGTAACTAATTTTTAAGAGGAGTAAAGCTGGTTTGAATTCAAAGTTTTCCTTCTCCTAGACGAGTTACTAAACCAAGGCTAAAGAACCCAGGTTTATGGGCATGCACTTAACCAACTTTTCTGTCAATGAGCAGGATGTGACACAAGGTCAATTTTATAAGCAGAGTACTTATTTGCCTAACTCCTCCACCATGAGTAGGATGTGACACAAGGTCAATATTTAAACAGTGTACAGCTGGTTTGAACAATATATCATTAAAAATATGTAACTAATTTTTAAGAGGAGTAAAGCTGGTTTGAATTCACACACAGTTTTCCTTCTCCTAGATGAGTTACTAAACCAAGGCTAAAGAGCCCAGGTTTATGGACATGCACTTAAACAACTCTTCTGCCATGAGCAGGATGTGACACAAGGTCAATTTTTAAGCAGAGTACTTATTTGCCTAACCCCTCCACCATGAGTAGGATGTGGCACAAGGTTAATTTCTAAGCAAGTACAGCTGGTTTGAATTTAGAATTTTACATCTAAACTGGTTTCCTTACCCAGGCTAAAAAAAGCCAATCTACCCAACCCCTCCACCATGAGCAGGATGTGACACAAAGTCAATTTTTAAGCTGAGGATAACCGGTTTTAATTCAGGGCATTCTTTCTTCTATACTGGTTGCCATACCAAAGTTAAAGAGCCCTGTTTGTCCTATTTGGTATTAGCACTATGTGAAATGCAAACAGCCTTTTCCAGGATTTGAACTCTGTTTGCCATGTTCATTTCCTATGATATTAACCATTATACCACAAACACCTACACGTATTCCTCTCTCTACATATCAAAAGGAAAAAAAAAGGAAAAATACAACAGGGAAATCTTTTCATCATTGATATCACTGTATGTATTTATCCAATCCCTGCAGCCCTGTCGGCTGGGGCTTTAGAATACATTGAATGCACCTCTGCAGAGGAGTAAGACCCCCCCCCCCAATGGGTCCACCTATTGGCCTTATGCCAAACCCCCAATGAATGAACTTACATTACTGCGCTAATGTCTTTTTTTGGGGGGAAAAAAATGTATAGGGCAGCGAATAGGGCGAAGTGGACACCGCAGTGTTTGTCGACCGGTATAAAGATACATTGATGAGCTTTTGTTCGGACACTGGATGCAGTGTAGTGGACGAAATAAGATCGATGAGCCATAGTGATTTTGAAGTAAGTGACAAATAATTATTTAATTGTTTTCAACTGATCATCATGAAGTGAAAATACTAAAGAATAAGATAATTGATGAAAACTTGTCTAACATTTCAACAATAAGACACTTCCGATTCCATCCAGTGTATTTCTCAATAGCACCTGTTGGTAGGGAGCTATTGTGTAAAACAGAATTACATGCATCGGCCGGGAATCGAACCTGGGCCGCCCGCGTGGCAGGCGAGCATTCTACCACTCAACCACCGATGCGCTGCGAAGGTTCTCCTTTTATACATCTATATAGGGGCTTATATATATAATATATATGTATATATCTAAAAGTTCTATTAATAGAAAGAAAAAACGAAATGAATGACTATTGTTATTATCGCAATCCTTATCATTATATATGTGCAAGATGGCAGTAGCTGAGGATCTTATTGTCCTGGGTATGATGTTAAAGTCTATCTGATGGTGAAGTTCCAGTTCTGGAGATCTGGGGAATTTGGAGTACCCCTTCATCACAATTACTTCCAGCTTCACTCTGACCCGGAGTGGTAGTACCTGTTAGAATATATAACATATATATAGCAACCAGTTTAGAAAAACTGAATTCAAACATGTTAAACTCCACTTAAAAATTGACCTTGTGTCATATCCTGCTCATGCAGAATGGTTTGGGTATATATATATATATATATATATAATATATATGTTGAAAGGAAAAATAAAGGAAAGAAAATGCTGAATGGATAAAATTGATTTTATTTTATTTTACTGACACGTGTTTCGGTCAGGAGTTTTTCCATGTACATATGCACTCTATCTATTATTATTTTAAATACAAAGTAAAATAACTATAATAGAAAACTACAAAACCTTTTTTTTTTAGTATACAAGGAATAATGGATAAACTCCTGGCCGAAACACATGTCGGTAAAATAAAATAAAATCAATTTTATCCATTCGCATTTTCTTTCCTTTATTTTTCCTTTCAACATACCGTCGGATTTGCTTCCATTTTCAACTTACATATATATATATATATGAATTAAACATTTTTTGAAAAAACAAATGATGTTTTTCAAAAAATGTTTAATTCATACTGTCGGATTCACTTCCATTCACTTTCATATATATATATATATATACACAGATGCTAATAGGTACGTGTCCTGCGGCCCTGATGCATAAAAATCTAAAAGGACGCAGTAAAATCATATCCATGCATCCCACTGTTTTTCTTTTTTCTTCCCTCACCATTTCAAGCTAACTGTAAATACATTTCAATAGTTTCTTAGAAATGAAGAACACATGATAGGTTACAAGGTAGGAGAGACAGCTTTAGTTGGTACCTATAAACCCTGTCAGGAAATTAGTATTATTTGTATTATTCGGACTATTGTCCTCATCTTCATTGTTATCTGTACAACGTTTCGGCCAATGTGCCCTATGGCCTTCTTCAGGTATTTCTTATTAAACTTTGGAACCCGTCAGGAAACATAAAGTCTTGTGATTGGAAATTTATTTATCATATTTAAATTGGTAAAGCTATGTGAAATTCAACCAGCCCTGTCTAGGATTTGAACTAGTGTCACCGTTTCCATTTATTATGATGATAACCAAAAAGTGCACCCTCTTAGTAGTACAAAAATTACTTTTTTAACATTTGCAGCTTTTAACATTTAAGGCATGAAGCATAAAGTCTTGTGGTTGGAAATTTACTTCCATCTATACATATATAAAGGGCAGTTGTGTGTATGTATGTCCGGGGGTAATCTATACATATATAAAGGGCAGTTGTGTGAATCTGTATGTCTGGAGGAAACTTCAAAAATAAAACAATTAACAACAAAGTAAATATATATACACGTTAAATTTCACCAGGGCTTGGTTTTTGAGCAAAAATAATGAAGTTTTGATTTATATTAGTGAAGATAATTAAAAAAATAAAATTTAGATGATAACAGCATGGATTTTTTTTGCATTTAATATTTTAAATAGTGAACATTGATTGTTCTTTTCAGAGTGGCTGGATCAACGCGAGGTCTTTTTTACATGGGGATTTTAACTCTCGATTCAATAATAATGGATCTGTGGGACTAACCTTTTTTGCATCCCCACTACCTAGGCGATGCTGGGTAGCTGCTTCTAGTGTTTAAATTGGTAAAGATATGTGAAATTCAACCAGCCCCGTTTAGGATTTGAAATTGTGTCACCGTAGCCATTTACTATGATGATAACCAAAAAGTGCGCCCTGTCGTCTGGGGTGTTAGAATGCACCGATTGCACCTCTGCAGAAGGGGTAAGAACTCCCCCATATGTCAACATCTGATAAATTTCCATTAACTTCGGGTTTAATATCCACTGAATTTTGTGATTAGTTTTTGTTTTTTTTTGATTTCTGGGGTCGGTGACAAACGATTGGGTGGAATTTATGTTTTGTTAAGTGCGGATATAACCAATTTATCTTTATAAAAGGAGTATGTGCTCGGATGTGTACGAACAGACATAACAATACAGGACAGAGCATGGCAGATTATTTCTATTTCATATAATACGGCATAAGAGAATAAAACAGTTTTTTTTTGTTTTTTTTTTACCAATTTACCTTTAAGCACCCCAGGGGCGACCTGGATTCAGAGGGACATGTTTCCCTTTGCACTGTCAATATCCGGTTGTTTGTTACCAAACGCATTTTTAGATGCATTTTTTTTTAATTATAAAACTAACTACTAACCCTAACCCCTAACCCCTAACTCTAACCCTAACAAACAACTGTATGTTGATGCCGTGCAAAGTAAAACATGTCCCTCTGAATCCAGGATCGCCCCTGGGGTGCTTAAAGGTAACTTGGTCTGTTTTTTTTTAACTCCCTTTCGGACAAAAAGAATTATGCAAAGAAATGAATTTACTCATACAACAAAATGGTATAGTGAAATCAGAATGCTGTTCTCGAGAATAAAACACATGAAATTCTCTAGGAGCTTTGAGATAAGATGGATCGCCTTATCCCAACCAGAAGACTAGACTTAGTATTGATTAACAAAAAAAAGAGAACTTGTCAACTAGTAGATTTTGCAGTTCCAGTAGATCACAGGGTGAAGATGAAAGAAAACAAAAAGGACCAAGCACATAGACCTTGCAAGACAATTGAAAAAAACTGTAGGATATGAGGGTGAAAGTGATACCAATTGTAGTTGGTTTGTACTTAGGAATGGTCCCAAAAGTTAGAAAACAGACTAGAAAAACTGGAAATCACGAGAAAGAATTGAGACCATTCAGAAAACAGCATTGTTGAGATCGGCTAGAATGCCTCAGAAGAGTCCTGGAGACCTGAGGAGATGTTTTTTGTCACTCAAACTCCAGTGAAAGACTGTCAGCTAATGCTGGTTTGAAAAACTCACATGGAGTAAAAATAATAATATATTATATTAACAAGCGTCCAAGGTATATTTATGACAAATTAAAATTAAAAGTATTTCTTAATTTCTAAATAAATCCACGCGTCATCATATTTAGCGGAAAAAGCATCGCTTCAGAACTGGTTGTTATTTTGATTTAATATTACTAATATGAAATAACCGTAAACAAATTTTGAATTAAAAATAAATGTAAACATTTTTTAAAATTCCTAATAGAAATAATAAAATTTGAAATAAAAAAATACTTTGTTATATTTGTGACGGTGCCGCCGAAAATAAAAAATAAATATTTTATCTATAAATTTTTTCGATGTAAAGCCGGTGCTTGGTATCATTTGGTTTAGTGTAGGGGAAACTTTTTTTTTATCACTACTTTTGTTTTAACAAAACCAACTGATGAAGAAAAAATATTTTAAAATTAATATTTTTCACAATTCTACAAATTGTATCTTAGTTGATGAATGAATGGATAAAAAAAATTACTTTTTATTATCATTATTTTAATAACTATCATTAAACTTTTAAAAATATTTTTTTTTTTTTACCGCAACGAAAAAGAAAGTAGTCCCGGACAAAAGACCATAACTAATAATTTAACGTAAGATATAAATTAGTGGCTGTATCTTTATTTATAAATTAATTTCTCGCAAAACTTTATACATGAAATAATCATAAAATACAAAAAAAATTGAAAATTATCAATTAAAAACTGTTTAGAACTAAACATGCATCTTATTAAAACCGATTCGTTGAAAATAGGCTATGCCAATGTTACAGACAGCAAATATTACAAACGCATCTCAATACTTGTATATAAAGCATTTTGTTCTTTTAATATTAAATATAACTCAAATTGATTATTAAATTAGGTTCTCATTGTAAAATGCTAGAGTTTATTGTGGAATCTATTGACGTCAAGCCGTGACTAGTGTTTCGGCCTCTCAGATAGAAATGCAAACAATCTCCATTATATATAGATAAAATAAGACATCTGCCCTCATTATTACATTATATACTACAAGAAAATCACACTTGAATAATTGTTGTTGCAAACCGTAGATTGTCTTCGCGAAAATATCAATTATACAAATATAATGAATACAATTCCACTTAACTGAGTCCTTGGAATGTTTATTGGTAAGTTAATCGTACTTATGAGGGCCCTTCTCTATCTCTGCTACTTTTCTGCCTGAATTATAGGGAACAACGAATTCTACGCTCCGACCCAAGAGATGCTGGTACAAAAAGAGGAAGATTTCCGTGTCTTCAATTGATCCCGCTGTGAAAAATTGCTGGCCTGTGATTGGTTGGATTGAAAAGAGCATGTCGACGCACATGGAGACAACCCACCTACCTTAGATTTGACCAAAATCATTGGATCTTTTACTGCCCCAAAATTAGACTACTTCTTATACCAATAGAAAATTAAGTATGCATTTACTAAACTCCCCAGACGAACAGGATGTAACACAAGGTCAATTTTCAAGCACAATTTAGCAGGTTTGAATTTAGAATTTTCCTTCTCCTAGACTGGTTGCCATACTCATTGATTCCCCTCCACACACCCACAAATAGGCTGGAAAAAATATATCCCAGGTCTTCATATGTTTTTTACAAAGTTAAGGTATCTGATAGAGAATAGTTGATTCATACTTTTGTGATGTGAAATGCAAACAGCCTCATCCAGAATTGAAGTCATCTCACAATGTCCATTCACTACAATGGTAAACCATTACACACCAGAGGCCTCCAGGTCTATATATATGTTTTTTCATAGTTGAGGTATCTGATTGACAAATGTCTTACACTAGGCGCAGGCTAACAATACTTATTACCTAAATTAACTTCATAATACCGTAATATCAAATATCTGTATTTACCCACACCTCTGCCATGAGCAGTGATGTGACAACAGGTCAATTTTTAAGCAGAGTGCAGCTGATTGAATTTAGAATTTTCCATCTAAACTGGTTGCCTTACCCAGGCTAAAAAAAGCAATCTACCCCCAACCCTCTCCACCCATGAGCAGGGTGTGACACAAGGTCAATTTTTTAGCAGCACTTTTTTTATCTAACCTCCCACCACAAGTAGATGTGACACAAGGCAATTTAAGCAGAAGTACAGCTGTTTGAATTTAGAATTTTCCATCTTAACTGATTGCCTTACCGAGGACTAAAAAAGCCAATCTACCCAACCTCTCCACCAGAGCAGGGTGTGACACACAGGTCAATTTTTAGCAGCACTTTTTTTATCTAACCCCCTCCACCACAAGTATGATGTGTACACAAGGTCAATTTCTTAGCAAGAGTACAGCTGGTTTGAATTAGAATTTTACATCTAAACTGATTGCCTACCGGCTAAAAAAAGCCAATCTACCAAGCCTCTCCACCATGAGCGCAGATGTGCACCAAGGTCAATTTTTAAGCAGAAGTACTTATTTGCCTAACCCTCTCCCCACCTGAGTAAGGAGTGACACAGGTCAATTTTAAAGCAGAGCTACAAGCTGGTTTGAATTTAGAATTTTTCCATTCTAAACTGCATACCTTACCCAGGCTAAAAAAGAGAGTTATCTAAACCAGGTTTTGGGCAATGCACCTTAACCAAATCTTCTGCCATGACAGGATGTGACACAAGGTCAATTTTTAAGTAGAGTGCCAGCTGTTTGAATTTAGAATTTTCCATCTTAATTGATTGTCTTACCCGGGCTAAAAAAGCCAATCTACCCAACCTGTCTCCACCATGAGCAGGAATGTGACACAAGGTCAATTTTTTAAACAGTGTACACGCTGGTTGAAACATATATTCATTAAAAACATGTAACTAATTTTTAAAGGAGTAAAGCTGGTCTTTGAATTCAAAGTTTTCCTTGCTCCTAGACGAGTTACTAAACCAAGGCTAAAGAACCAGGTTTATGGCATGCACTTAACAACTTTTCTGTCAATGAGCAGGATGTGACACAAGGTCAATTATAAGCAGAGTACTTATGTTGCCTAACTCCTCCACCATGAGTAGGATGTGACACAAGGTCAATATTTAAACAGTGTACAGCTGGTTTGAACAATATATCATCATTAAATATGTAACAATATTTTAAGAGGAGTAAGCAGTTTGAATTCACACACAGTTTTCCTTCTCTCTAATGAGTCTACTATAAACCACAGGCTAAAGAGCCCAGGTTTATGGACATGCACTTAAACAACTCTTCTGCCATGAGCAGGATTACACAAGGTCAATTTTTAAGCAGAGTACTTATTTGCCTAACCCCTCCACCATGAGTAGGATGTGGCACAAGGTCTAATTTCTAAGCAGAGTACAGCTGGTTTGAATTTAGAATTTACATCTAAAACTGGTTTCCTTACCCAGGCTAAAAAAGCCAATCTACCCAACCCTCCACCATGAGCGGATGGTGACACAAAGTCAATTTTTAAGCTGAGGATAACCGGTTTAATTCAGGGCATCTTTCTTCTATACTGGTTGCCATACCAAAGTTAAAGAGCCCTGTTTGTCCTATTGGTATTAGCACTATGTGAAATGCAAACAGCCTTTTCAGGATTTGAACTCTTTTTGCCATGTTCATTTCGCTATGATATTAAATTATACAACAAAACACCTACACGTATTCCTCTCTCTACATATCAAAAGGAAAAAAAAAGGAAAATACAACAGGGACTCTTTCATCATTGATATCACTGTATGTATATCCAATCCCTGCAGCCCTGTCGGCTGGGGCTTAGAATACATTGAATGCACCTCTGCAGAGGAGTAAGACCCCCCCCCGCGAATGGTCCTACTATTGCCTTCATGCCAACCCTCCATCAAAGATATGTGTTCAAAATTAACTGACTTGAAAAAATGCTAAAAAGTTTTTAAATAAAATAACTGGATGCTTTATATATTTTATTCAATTAATATATCAACACTAAAAATTCATTAAATATTGGTTAATTCCCTGTATTTGGTATTTTTTTCTGTCGGTGACGGACATACGATGTAGAATTTAACGTCAGTTAAGTTCTATTTAACCTGAGAATTTTAGTAATACATAGATAATTTCACCTCCATTTCTTCAAATTTAGCTATTCATAAACTCTCAGCTCAAGACCAGATCCATCCATTCTATTCTAAATAGAATGGATGGATCAGGTCTTGAGCTAAGAGTTTAAGGCACTCAGAAATCTCATTCTAAAGATTATTTTTTCTTGCATTAAAATAAATAAAAGAGGTCACTGCACTTAGTAATAAACCAATACTAAAAACACTTCGTCAGATTGCAACTAAATGTATGTAATAATAGAAAAATATTTCTAAACTCCTACAATAGATGGTGTTAAAAGATTGAATTAAAATTATTCATGTAAAACTAAAACAGGAAACGATGCAATTATATATATATATTATAGCATAATCTTTACAGATCATTGCCATCTATCACAATCCTATAACTCACCACCAGACCTTTCCTTCTCATGAGCCTTAAATGACTCATCAAACCGCAGCAGATCCACAAAGTTTGATGCAAAATATGACATAGAAAGGATGTCCTTCCCGTTGAATCAGATGATAAAATTTGATGCTTATGCACACCATATATATAATGCACATAATATATACATATTATTATATATATATTTTATGTATATTTTATGTTGTTTTATGATATTTTATTTATTTTATATATATTTTATGTATTTTATTTTATATAAAAATTTAATATATTATGAATTTACAATCATATTAATCATATTAATTCATATTAATTATACAATCATATTAAAATTGAGAATTTACATTATTTAATATATATGAATTATATATATTTTATGTATATTTATGTATATTTTTATATATATTTTATGTATTTTTATTATATTATTTTTATATATATTTTAGGTATATTTTATATATTTTAGTATATTTTATTTTAGGTATATTTTTATATATTTATTATTATTTTATTATATATAACATATATACTACACATACATATATTATCAAGGTAAAAGAATATATTATCTTTATAACTTTATAAATCCATATTTCTTTGTGTGTAATAGATTTTTAAATTGACCCAATTGTTTGAGGTGAAATTCTAAAACTTTCTTTAATAATTAGCAGGGTGGGGGAGCTTCTAAATATAATGTGTATAAAATTTAAGATTAGTACAGATATTAGGAGAAAGAAATTTTAAAAAAAGTTCTATAAAGAAAAGGAAAGGAAAGTAAAGAAAAGAAAAAAAGGAAGAAAAAGTTCCATAAAGAATGAAAGAAAAGTTCCATCACACTTATGGGACATTGTTGGGGTTTAAATGTATAGCAATATTGTCAATTTCTCATAAATGGGATGATGGTGCCTATTGGGTTAAACTGGGTCAGTCAGTCAGTCATTTCATCTTCATGAAAGCCTAATTTTATATTAGCCACAAAATCTTCAGAGGCAAAAATACAGCTGGTTCCCATCATTGCAAGTAAGTTATAGTTAAATAATTTTCTGTGCATATGCTTCATATTTCATGACATCAGCATGGGTGGTTTAGTGTTTAGTTTGTTTTTTTTTTTTTTTTTTTAATAATTTCAAACTGTTTTTAATAAATTAGATTAATATTTAATGTGATCAAATGTCATTTTCAAAAATAAATAACCTTATCCTGAAGAATTCTTGACTTTTCTTTTACTTAAAAACAATCAATAACATTAATAGTACATATGGAAAAATATAATGCAGATGAAGGTCTATGTTGATTTGAGACATAAGAAATATTAGTAATTCCGTAGTTCCTGGATGTAAGAGTGGAATATATTTGTTTAATTAATCAATGTGAACATTATGTTAAAAAAGGAAAAAAACAAAACAAAACAAAACAAAAACAAACATTTCAAGCATGTTCAATACGAGTTGCAAAAGAAATTAAAATTTCCCATATGTAAAGCTAGAATCTCTCTCTCTCTCATATATCTATCTATCTATCTATCTATAGATAGATAGATATATAGATAGATAGATAGATGTTTACCTCCTCAGTTTAGTCTCATGAGTATGTTTCATATATTCTTTTACAAGAGTCATGAAGTCGATATGTAGTGGTGAGAAAAGTATTATAAGTTTTTACCCTGCTCTACTTGCCAGTATTTGAGCACTTCTCTGATTTAAGAAAAAAAAAACGTTTTATGACCATTTGTTCATTTCACCATATTATATATATATATATATATATATATATATATATATATATACATACATACACACACACACACACCTTATAACAAATATTTTTTTTAAAAACACGTTGCCTCATCATCACCATCGTCCAGTCTGTCCGGATTACCGATTTTGTCTATCTTAAGAAAGAAAAGTTCACAATGCATGATTGGCTACAAGCCAACTAAATACGAAGCATTGTGCACCCTGCAAGGAAGATTAATCATGACAAGATAATCGTATTATGATGGAAAATTTGCATTGAGAAAGCCATCAATATTTGATCAAAGATCAATTCATTATAAAAAGTAAACAAGTTTTGTTTTGTGTGAAATGTTTTATTGTTCAAGAAATTGTTGAGAAAAGTTGGCTGGATAGAAAAACATGTTGGGTTTTTTAGGTAAATAATACAAACCAGTGATGCTGATAGCTTTTTGATGCAGTGCGTCCCGGGACGCACGGGAAAAGTTATGGGTCCCAACTAAAGCCGTGTAACCTATCCTGTGCAATTCGTTTCTAAGAAACTATTGAAATGTATTTACAATTAGCTTGAAACGGTGGGAGAAGAAAAAAGAAAAACACTGAGATGCATGGATATGATTTTACTGCGTCCTTTGAGATTTTTGTGCGTCAGGGATGCAGAACGCTTACCTATCAGCATCTCTGCAAACAGAGTTATGTATTCACTAAATGCATTTGCAAGTCACAAAATTTAACGTAGCCAAAAGGACTTTTTTGTAAAAAAAAAAAAAAAAAAAAAAAAAAAAAAAAAGATATTGATAGATTTCCTTTCAACACAATAAGAATATGCAAGTGAAAAAGTAAATAAGATAAAATGTAAGAAAAATAAATTTAAAAAATGCAGTTTTAAAAACATGAAAAAGTTGTCATATTGATCCGATTTTGTACATTAAAATTTATTGGAAAATAAATACTGCAGTCATATTTTTAATTCGATAAACTAAAATTTTTACTGTAGTATTTTGTTTTCAATAAATTTTAATCTACAAAACTGAACGCATGGTTTTAAAAGTCATTTTTTAAAGACTGCATCCTTTTTATTTATTTTTACATCTATTTTATTTACTTTTAGCTGAAAAGTTAACGCAAAATAATATTATCAAAATTTCAAAAAATGTTGTTTCGTTGTTTTTAATAGTTAGGAAATGAATGAATGACTTTATCAACTTTCAAATCATTAAATAAAGTCGATGGGGCAGCCGAAAGTCGGTATTAGCCAGAGCGAGGGAGTCTATCTCCTTTTCAGTAGCGTTAGAATAAGGAGATTGTTTTTGCGTCTGAGATGGAGTGCTACACCTACTATTAGATCCCTGTGCTACTCATACTTATATTGGCGAGAGTCGGTATCGAACCAGGAACCTTGCGATTCATAGGCAAGTACTCTACCGACTGGGCTAAGCCGGCCTTAAATAAATAAAAGCGTTTATCAATCATACAGAAGGTAGTAATGACAATAAAATATTTCGATAAGTTAGCAGCAATAATAATATAATAATAATAATAATAATAATAATAATAATAAATAATTTAATTAATTAAAAGGAAATAAATGTGAGTGGGGAAGGTTTTACTATTAACACGAGAGTTTTCATTCAAGTCATTTTCATTTACAGGTTTTTATGCGATCTGACAGTTCTTTTTAAGCAATAAGAAAAAAAGGAAGGACGATGGCTATTTTAATTTCCTTAGAAAACAAAAAGACTTGCAGCCAAATGAAATTTTCTCCAAGATAAGAATAGATATTAATTGTAGTACTGTTTACTACTTGTGTAAATATACACAGAGAAGAAATATAGTGAATTCACACTACTCGATTGAATGTTGCAGTATATAATTTGAGAGATGCCCAGCACTAGTAGTACGACACACTCGTAACATTTTTACTTTAACTCATTATAGAGAGACGAAAATGACCCATATTGTTGGGAAAATAATTGCCGGAATGAATTCGATTTTATTTATAAAATCATTCCCAAAATTTACTGATAAGTCTGTTTCCTGTCTAAAGATATTTAAACACGCTATCTTAAAAAAAAAAAAAAAAAAAAAAAAAAGATAATGTTTGTAAACTAGATAAGATTAAACGTTTTTTACGTTAGGTTTCTACAATAATAACAAACACTTTTTATTGAATTTTTTAAAATGTTATTATTCATTTATTTATCCAATAAATCATCTAAACTCTGACTTAAAATTCTCACTAAGCTGTTTGTATTTATAAGCATAACCCAGCAAAAAACAGAACATCATAGCGAGATTTTTATTAGAGCAATACACATTTAAAATGCTCTAAATTTAGAGAATTGAAAGCAATTTATAATGTAATTATAATTTTGTGGAGTCTTCGAAACGAAATATTTTAATAGCCAAATTAAATTCTAGATACAACAGAGATAACTATGTTTACTTGTAATTATAACCCTTCACCCGTTACTAAAATAGAAGCACCTATACATCATGGATCGCCGTTACAACGGGAACCCAATGAGTCCGCGGATCGTCTAGTTACACATAAGCACTGAATAGCGATACTTACGATATGGTGTAGTAATATTTTAGCAAGCTAGACTAGCGAATAATTACTAGTGAATTCGACTCTCACTGGGTGCCCCATACACTGGCCTTAAACCACAACTAAGCAATGCTTAGTAAATAACTACTTACGAGTTAAATAAAATTCATCAACTTCCTTTTACTCATTCATAGTGACGCGCGAAAAAAATGACAATATGTCAGAAATTGAAAATTGTTTTAACGTATTTTAAAATAAATTTTATAACAATAATTTTTTTTATTGACAATTATTAATATTATTAACATCATCATCATTATTATTTAAACAACATCAGGTAGTTAAATTCTAAATAAGTGAAATGATAATTTTTAAACCAATGAACCATTATCATCATCATCATCATCATCTATCGCGAAACACTACACATCTGAAGCTGGGGGAAAATACTTTAAAATTCAAGCTATGTGTAAATGAAAGGGGATATTTTACCGGACAAAAATGGAATAGAATTTATCTCTAAAATAGAAAAATAAAACTTTGTTTACATTTTTTTTATGAAAAAAAAAAAAAAAAAAAAAAAAAAAGAAATAGTAAAGTTTTCCTCACCACAAGCAAAAAACAGGGTGAGGGAGGGGGGGAGTAAGTATGTCAGTTTTACTTTTCTAGACAAGCAAGGTTATGTACACAAACATGTCATGGTCATTTATAGTCAATATTCAATACTGACAAGATAAACAATAGTATCATAAATGAAAAGCCGTCCAATAATAAATAAATAAAATGCGAAAACAATCAGTAAAATGGAATGAAAATCTAAATTTACTTCCAGTCCGAAATATTGTCAATTTCATTTAAAAAAATTTTTTTTATTATTATTCAAGTAATAATTTCTAAAACTATAAAAAAATATTAAAGTTCAACACTTTACTTTACCAAAAATTAACTTTAATTTTTCCCCTTAATTAATTAATAATCAAATTAAATGTTTTACAAAAAAATCAAAAAGTAAACAAAAAAATAATCAAATTTGGTTAATTGTGTTTTTCAACATTGAAAACAAAATAGTAACTTATTAAATCGATAATATATTTTTTTTTTTTTAAACAATTTCGGATTTTTTTTTTAATTAAAAAATAAAGAGGGGTGAGGAGTAATATATTTAAAAATAAAAATCATACTGTTTAAGTGTTTCTTGTATTTTAAATCAACTAGATGATAATAAACAAAAAATAATAATCAAATTTGGTTAATTATGTTTTTCAAGATTAAAAACAAACAGTGACTATTAAATCGATAATATTTTTTATTTTTTTAACAATTTCGGGATTTAAAAAAAAAATTAAAATAAAAAGAGGGGGGAGTAATGTACTTAAAAAAAAAATCATATTGTTTAAGTGTTTTCTTATATTTTTTAAAAGTACACAAAAACAATGATGACATATCTTGAGTGTTAAAATAATGAGAACACGTGTATCATTTGCCCCACGTGCTATTCCTGCTCCCTCCCCTCTTGCTCAATAACATGTGCCATCGAATCGCACCAGATACAACAGAATGAATCCAAGTTACCAAAATGTCAATACACGACATAATAAACGTAAAAAAAAAAAATAATAATAAAAAATAAACAAACATCAACACACGTGAATACTAATCAAACACCAACGTTTCTTCATCATCATCTAGATTCATTTCTCCAAGAAACACTACCAGTCACACAAAAAAAACGTCACATACAACACTGACTTGACTGCATTAGTATTTCTTTTTAAATTAAACTACCTAGGTACAATTATTCGTTGCAGTTAATAGCCTAGCAGTTCACTTCAGATTGTGACTTACAATATAAGAAGTCGATCACTAAAAACAGTAGTAGACTTTGATGAACTGACATACTTTCCCTCCCCCATCTTTCAAATCAATAAAATATTTCGATGATAATAATGAAACAAAAATTTAAAAAATAACCATTTATTAAAAAAGAAATACCAAATATTTTCAGTATGAGCTAAAAATGCTTAACCATATGTTCTTTTAGAGTGAATATCAGTTTCATACTGAGAGACCAACAATACCATCACTTTTACGTCTTTCTCATGAGGAGACAAACGATTACAGACTGGGGATTCCCTAAAACGGGGAAACACCTTATTAATATTGATGACTACAATTACAGATCTGAAAAAAAAAATAAGAATAAAACATCTACAATAAAGAGAAAACATAGGGTGCGATCACTCAGTTACAGCCAGTAGAGCAATGGTTAATATTAGAGGCAACATTGGTGGGCTATTGACACACTACTGAATCCAGCAGGATCGATCAACAGTCGATTCACTATTGAAGAGCTGTTCAAATTAAAAAAGCAAAATGGCGGCGCACATTGAATGTAATCACGTGACATGCTGCATATAAAATTGAGCAAATTTACCAATTTAAAGCGCAGAAACGGGCGATACAATATTTATTTTAGAATTTATAGGAACTAACACATACGAGAAAAGCACTGTGCCTAGTTAGAAAAATCTCTGTACATCATTTTGTACATTCGAACGAGAAGCGCCTATTTCATAATGACAGCCATTTTGTTTAGAAGGGTTAGAGTGAGCGTTCAAAACTTACCGACTCTTCTTCCTTTTCCATCCCGGTAGGCATTTGTGGTACCGATCTATTAATCGTTGCAAAATCTGGTAAATCCGGTATTTCCTCCGCCCGAAAAACGGGCATCGGCTTGGAGGAATCCAGAGCCCTAGCTCTAAAAGACACCTTACTCATAGTGATGACCCCAAATATGCTAATGAGATGGTCCAAAAAGTAGCTTCGCTACCACATCAAGGTGGTAGCAGAACGTAGGACTGTGAGATATATAATAAACGGTAGAATCCAGCAGCATGAATAATATTTAAGCAGTGAAATTAGTACTCCGCTTTTCGATAGGTTTCCCGGCAATCCATCTTCTTGTTTCATATTTGCACGGAATAGTCGCTTTCATCATGGCGGACCGAAGGCCCATCAACTTCTCCACAATCCCCTGCACGCGTGTCTGCGCGCGCAGCTTGTTTCATTCAGGCTCGGCCCTTGTCTACCGGCGGAGAAATGTGTGGTGTAGTAAAGTGAAGAAAAAAAATTACTCGTTAATAATCCAAACAGATTTACAAACAAACTCAACTCTGCTCTACTTTCTTCTTTCCGAACCGTCAGTTATTTTTCTTGTCGAACACGAAATTAAAAAAAAAAAAAAAAAAAATTATTTAAAAAAAAACTAAAAAGAAAACATCATCCATCTTCTTCTTCCAGCTCGCCTTTTCTACTCTTCTTGGTGTTAGACATTATTATTTAGTGGCAGCCGAGGGATGTTGTAGAAAGACAGCTGGCTTGGCTGACGAAGGAAGAAAGAAAGAAGATTCCGATAACAATACGGCCCACTACTACTATTCTTACTACTACTGCTGTTTACGTTTTACGCGTGTTGAGAGGTCAAAATCAGACAATAGTAGAAAATTAAGATATTTGTTTACTGACTGAGTCTCCACATAAAGATAAAGACGGATAAGTTTTAGTTCTACGACCAACGCTAAAGAAAGACAAATGTTAATTTTCCTCTTAGTTTAAAAAATTATTATTTTTTTTTTTTACTAGTTTCAGTTTTACTAACTTTTTAATGAGCATCACCAACATTGAATAAACTGTTTTTGTATTTATTTTTTAAAATTTATCAAACTCAGCAGACACTGAGAAAATACAGAAATCACAAATTATTAAGAATTGCATAGTTCAAACTTTTAATAAATAGACTGACCGCGTATTGTCAAAAAAAATTTTTAATTTTGTTTTCGAGTGGTAATTTTTTATTTTTTTTTTATTTTTTTTAAAATTTTATGAATGATTTTTACCAACCAACCCGCCTAATTTTAGAAGAGGGATGGAAACCTCGAACATTTCGGCCTTCTGACCTCTCCTCTAGAGTGAAATATAGTAGATAGATTCAGCCAGTCGTGTTCGAGGAGGCGACCGACGAACGAAGTGAATTTATATTTCTCTTTTATTCATCAAACTCTCCAAGCTGGTTGTATTTTTAAGCCTTCTTTATTAAATAAACTCATTGCTGTATTATAAAAAGAATAAAATAAAAAATATTCAACCTTTTATCATCGTGAAAATCGTTACTATATTTATTTTTTTAAATAAAGAATAAAAAGCGTTAATTCTGTGCACGCACGTGTGTCTTTTCTCCATAGTCTTTTTTCTCGTTTTGTAGCAGCAGCAGCAGCTCGCTTTCACCTCAAGTCCGTTAAACGAACGAGGGAGAGTAAAAAATCAAATTACATTGCAAATACGTACTTTTCGACAGCTTTTAAATGAAAAAATATTTTAAAACAACTTCTAAATTTATAAAAACACCCCAAATGTGCAAAAAAATAAAGACTTGGAAAACAATTAGTTTAAAACAGTTGTTCTCTACTAACAAATTTGAACTTTACTGTACTTCAATAGTCGTACTCTTAAAGTGTAAGAGAGAGCTGACAAAACTCCAGTATATCTACACATGGTTGAAAAGCGCTTTTCAATGTCCTTTTTATTATTTTTTAAAAATATTCGTTTATTATTTATTTTGACGTGTAACGATAAAGCAATTTTTTTTTAAAATAGCGTAACAAATATTATTTGAAATATTTTTTATAATGACTTTTTGCATAAACTACAATTCACCATTTACAAAAACTGAATATGAGAAATGGTGTATTTTCAGAAAGGTAATAATTTTTAACAAAACTAACCTGTTGACTGGCATATTTGTCCAAATATTAAGGGGAAAAAAATTCAAGTTGCGAATTATACAGTAAATATATCTACCTTATCTAATGGTAATGCCAATTTAAGATAAAATATTTCAATTAGACATTTAAATATTTAACTTGGAATAGTCAAAGCGTCTGGTGTTAATATAATACTTTTTTTTCTAAATATATGCATATTTCGTTTCCGAATTAATAAGAAATCGTTTGAATGCATTCTTGTATTGGAATATTTAGCTAAGCTAATTTTAAAATTTAAATTCCGTTTTTTAGAAAATAAAAATTAGGAGAAAAAAAAGTACACAAAAAAACCGTTTTATTTTTAAATTTGGCATTTCTGTCCAGCTATAAATGTTAGCTTATATTGCAGAAAACAATTATAGATATTTTTTTCTTTTCGACCACTACTATTTTACAGTGTAGAAAATTTTATTTTTCTAAAATGTTAAACATAAAAATACTTTTATAAAATTCCAAAATAGTTTCAGGCATAGTGAACCACGCCAGCGCGCATGCGTAACTGAGCAACTCCGTCTGCTACGTTTTACATTGCAAAGAAGGCTGTTCATATCGCCCATTAGTTCATCTTCTAAATTACCTTCTCTCTCTTCTCTTGCTTCTTCGAATTATTTCCACCTCAACTTTAAGAATACTTGACTATTTTTCCTTAACTATTTTAGAGCTATTTTCTATCGGAGAAAAACGTTTCCCTTCCCGTTTATATTAAAAATAAAGACCGAATTAACTCACACACACACACACAAAATAGCAAAACCAAATTTAGGTTAAGCAAAACGTCTATCTTATATGAAGGAAGATCAGTTGTCGCATTTGGATTGTAACATACATCTACATTCGCTCACACACACGCACTCACGCACTCTCTCTCTCTCTCTCTCTCTCTCTCTCTCTCTCTCTCTCTCTCTCTCTCTCTCTCTCTCTCTCTCTCATTTTTACAAATGTGGGGCACATATACTAGGCTTATATGACATTTTCATTGAGTACAATATTGGAAAGAAAAATGAAATATAAGTGTCCAAATAAATTTATGAATATTTTTTTTTTAATTTCACACCTTTGGCTATAAGATTCTTATTAAAAATGTTATTGACAACTCTACCAAATGGAATTAAGGTATATTAAGTTTGCTTAATTAAATTCAGAAATGCATTTTCAATATGATTTTATTTCCCTCAAATATATACTGGAGATAGGTTTGTTGGTATATGGTTTTGGAAAATAGAAACATTTATATAAATAGTGACATATACATATGGAGAGATAGATAAGTTTGCTGGTTTATGGTTTTAAAAATAGAAACATTTATATAGGTACTGAGATATACATGGATAGATAGATAGATAGATAGATAGATAGATAGATAGAGATAGGTTTGCTGGTATATGGTTTTAGAAACAGAAACATTTAAATAAATAGTGAGATATGCATATGGAGAGATAGATAGGTTTGTTGGTTCATATCTTTAAAAACGAACAGTTATATAGGTACTGAGATATACATATGGAAGGATAGATAGATAGGTTTGTTGGTTCATATCTTTAAAAAACAGACAGTTATACAGGTACTGAGATAGATAGATAGATAGGTTTGTTGGTTCATATCTTTAAAAACAAACAGTTATTATAGGTACTGAGATATACATATGGAAGGATAGATAGATAGTTTTGTTGTTTCATATCTTTAAAAACAACAGTTATATAGGAACTGAGATATACATATGGAAGGATAGAGAGATGGGTTTGTTGCTTCATATCTTTAAAGATAAACAGTTATATAGGTACTGAGATATACATATGGAAGGATAGTTAGATAGATAGGTTTGTTGGTTCATATCTTTAAAAACAGTTATATAGGTACTGAGATATACATATGGAAGGATAGATAAATAGATAGATAGATGGATTTGTTGGTTCATACTATATCTTTAAAAACAAACAGTTATATAGGTACTGAGATATACATATGGAAGATAGATAATAGATAGATAGATAGATAGGTTTGTTGGTTCATATCTTTAAAAATAAACAGTTTGAGGTACTGAGATATACATATGGAAGGATAGATAGATAGATAGGTTTGTTGGTTCATATCTTCAAAATAAACAGTTATATAGGTACTGAGATATACACATGGAAGGATAGATAGATGGTTTTGTTGGTTCATATCTTTAAAAAAAACAGTTATATAGGTACTGGGATATACATATGGAAGGATAGATAGATAGATAGAGGTTTGTTGGTTCATATCTTTAAACACAAACAGTTATATAGGTACTGAGATATAGATATGGAAGATAGAGAGATGGGTTTGTTGCTTCATATCTTTAAAAACAAACATTATATAGGTACTGAGATATACATATTGAGGATAGATAGATAGATAGATAGGTTTGTTGGTTCATATCTTTAAAATAAACAGTTATATAGGTACTGAGATATACATATGGAAGGATAGATAGATAGATAGATAGATAGGTTTGTTGGTTCATATCTTTAAAAACAACAGTTATATAGGTACTGAGATATACATATGGAAGGATAGATAGATAGGTTTGCTGGTTCATATCTTTAAAACAAACAGTTATATAGGTACTGAGATATACATATGGAAGGATAGATAGATAGATAGATGATAGATAGGTTTGGTTCATATCTTTAAAAACAAACAGTTATATAGTACTGAGATATACATATGGAAGGATAGATAGATAGGTTTGTTGGTTCATATCTTTAAAAACAAACAGTTATATAGAACTGAGATACACATATGGAAGGATATGATAGATGGGTTTGTTGGTTCATATCTTTAAAAAACAAACCTATTCTATCTATCCTTCCATATGTATATCTCAGTACCTATATAACTGTTTGTTTTTAAAGATATGAACCAACAAACCCTATCTATCTATCTATCTATCTATCCTTCCATATGTATATCTCAGTACCTATATAACTGTTTGTTTTTAAAGATATGAACCAGCAAACCTATCTATCTATCCTTCCATATGTATATCTCAGTACCTATATAACTGTTTGTTTTTAAAGATATGAACCAACAAACCTATCTATCTATCTATCTATCTATCCTTCCATATGTATATCTCAGTACCTATATAACTGTTTATTTTAAAGATATGAACCAACAAACCTATCTATCTATCTATCTATCCTTCAATATGTATATCTCAGTACCTATATAACTGTTTGTTTTTAAAGATATGAAGCAACAAACCCATCTCTCTATCTTTCCATATCTATATCTCAGTACCTATATAACTGTTTGTGTTTAAAGATATGAACCAACAAAACCATCTATCTATCTATCTATCCTTCCATATGTATATCCCAGTACCTATATAACTGTTTATTTTTAAAGATATGAACCAACAAAACCATCTATCTATCCTTCCATGTGTATATCTCAGTACCTATATAACTGTTTATTTTTGAAGATATGAACCAACAAACCTATCTATCTATCTATCCTTCCATATGTATATCTCAGTACCTCTATAACTGTTTATTTTTAAAGATATGAACCAACAAACCTATCTATCTATCTATCTATCTATCTATCCTTCCATATGTATATCTCAGTACCTATATAACTGTTTGTTTTTAAAGATATAGTATGAACCAACAAATCCATCTATCTATCTATTTATCTATCCTTCCATATGTATATCTCAGTACCTATATAACTGTTTTTAAAGATATGAACCAACAAACCTATCTATCTAACTATCCTTCCATATGTATATCTCAGTACCTATATAACTGTTTATCTTTAAAGATATGAAGCAACAAACCCATCTCTCTATCCTTCCATATGTATATCTCAGTTCCTATATAACTGTTTGTTTTTAAAGATATGAAACAACAAAACTATCTATCTATCCTTCCATATGTATATCTCAGTACCTATATAACTGTTTGTTTTTAAAGATATGAACCAACAAACCTATCTATCTATCTATCTCAGTACCTGTATAACTGTCTGTTTTTAAAGATATGAACCAACAAACCTATCTATCTATCCTTCCATATGTATATCTCAGTACCTATATAACTGTTCGTTTTTAAAGATATGAACCAACAAACCTATCTATCTCTCCATATGCATATCTCACTATTTATTTAAATGTTTCTGTTTTCTAAAACCATATACCAGCAAACCTATCTCTATCTATCTATCTATCTATCTATCTATCTATCTATCCATGTATATCTCAGTACCTATATAAATGTTTCTATTTTTAAAACCATAAACCAGCAAACTTATCTATCTCTCCATATGTATATGTCACTATTTATATAAATGTTTCTATTTTCCAAAACCATATACCAACAAACCTATCTCCAGTATATATTTGAGGGAAATAAAATCATATTGAAAATGCATTTCTGAATTTAATTAAGCAAACTTAATATACCTTAATTCCATTTGGTAGAGTTGTCAATAACATTTTTAATAAGAATCTTATAGCCAAAGGTGTGAAATTAAAAAAAAAATATTCATAAATTTATTTGGGACACTTATATTTCATTTTTCTTTCCAATATTGTACTCAATGAAAATGTCATATAAGCCTAGTATATGTGCCCCACATTTGTAAAAATGAGAGAGAGAGAGAGAGAGAGAGAGAGAGAGAGAGAGAGAGAGAGAGAGAGAGAGAGAGAGAGAGAGTGCGTGAGTGCGTGTGTGTGAGCGAATGTAGATGTATGTTACAATCCAAATGCGACAACTGATCTTCCTTCATATAAGATAGACGTTTTGCTTAACCTAAATTTGGTTTTGCTATTTTGTGTGTGTGTGTGTGAGTTAATTCGGTCTTTATTTTTAATATAAACGGGAAGGGAAACGTTTTTCTCCGATAGAAAATAGCTCTAAAATAGTTAAGGAAAAAATAGTCAAGTATTCTTAAAGTTGAGGTGGAAATAATTCGAAGAAGCAAGAGAAGAGAGAGAAGGTAATTTAGAAGATGAACTAATGGGCGATATGAACAGCCTTCTTTGCAATGTAAAACGTAGCAGACGGAGTTGCTCAGTTACGCATGCGCGCTGGCGTGGTTCACTATGCCTGAAACTATTTTGGAATTTTATAAAAGTATTTTTATGTTTAACATTTTAGAAAAATAAAATTTTCTACACTGTAAAATAGTAGTGGTCGAAAAGAAAAAAATATCTATAATTGTTTTCTGCAATATAAGCTAACATTTATAGCTGGACAGAAATGCCAAATTTAAAAATAAAACGGTTTTTTTGTGTACTTTTTTTTCTCCTAATTTTTATTTTCTAAAAAACGGAATTTAAATTTTAAAATTAGCTTAGCTAAATATTCCAATACAAGAATGCATTCAAACGATTTCTTATTAATTCGGAAACGAAATATGCATATATTTAGAAAAAAAAGTATTATATTAACACCAGACGCTTTGACTATTCCAAGTTAAATATTTAAATGTCTAATTGAAATATTTTATCTTAAATTGGCATTACCATTAGATAAGGTAGATATATTTACTGTATAATTCGCAACTTGAATTTTTTTCCCCTTAATATTTGGACAAATATGCCAGTCAACAGGTTAGTTTTGTTAAAAATTATTACCTTTCTGAAAATACACCATTTCTCATATTCAGTTTTTGTAAATGGTGAATTGTAGTTTATGCAAAAAGTCATTATAAAAATATTTCAAATAATATTTGTTACGCTATTTTAAAAAAAAAATTGCTTTATCGTTACACGTCAAAATAAATAATAAACGAATATTTTTAAAAAATAATAAAAAGGACATTGAAAAGCGCTTTTCAACCATGTGTAGATATACTGGAGTTTTGTCAGCTCTCTCTTACACTTTAAGAGTACGACTATTGAAGTACAGTAAAGTTCAAATTTGTTAGTAGAGAACAACTGTTTTAAACTAATTGTTTTCCAAGTCTTTATTTTTTTGCACATTTGGGGTGTTTTTATAAATTTAGAAGTTGTTTTTAAAATATTTTTTCATTTAAAAGCTGTCGAAAAGTACGTATTTGCAATGTAATTTGATTTTTTACTCTCCCTCGTTCGTTTAACGGACTTGAGGTGAAAGCGAGCTGCTGCTGCTGCTACAAAACGAGAAAAAAGACTATGGAGAAAAGACACACGTGCGTGCACAGAATTAACGCTTTTTATTCTTTATTTAAAAAAATAAATATAGTAACGATTTTCACGATGATAAAAGGTTGAATATTTTTTATTTTATTCTTTTTATAATACAGCAATGAGTTTATTTAATAAAGAAGGCTTAAAAATACAACCAGCTTGGAGAGTTTGATGAATAAAAGAGAAATATAAATTCACTTCGTTCGTCGGTCGCCTCCTCGAACACGACTGGCTGAATCTATCTACTATATTTCACTCTAGAGGAGAGGTCAGAAGGCCGAAATGTTCGAGGTTTCCATCCCTCTCTCTAAAATTAGGCGGGTTGGTTGGTAAAAATCATTCATAAAATTTAAAAAAAAATAAAATAAAAAAAATAAAAAATTACCACTCGAAAACAAAATTAAAAATTTTTTTTTGACAATACGCGGTCAGTCTATTTATTAAAAGTTTGAACTATGCAATTCTTAATAATTTGTGATTTCTGTATTTTCTCAGTGTCTGCTGAGTTTGATAAATTTTAAAAAATAAATACAAAAACAGTTTATTCAATGTTGGTGATGCTCATTAAAAAGTTAGTAAAACTGAAACTAGTAAAAAAAAAAAAATAATAATTTTTTAAACTAAGAGGAAAATTAACATTTGTCTTTCTTTAGCGGTTGGTCGTAGAACTAAACTTATCCGTCTTTATCTTTATGTGGAGACTCAGTCAGTAAACAAATATCTTAATTTTCTACTATTGTCTGATTTTGACCTCTCAACACGCGTAAAACGTAAACAGCAGTAGTAGTAAGAATAGTAGTAGTGGGCCGTATTGTTATCGGAATCTTCTTTCTTTCTTCCTTCGTCAGCCAAGCCAGCTGTCTTTCTACAACATCCCTCGGCTGCCACTAAATAATAATGTCTAACACCAAGAAGAGTAGAAAAGGCGAGCTGGAAGAAGAAGATGGATGATGTTTTCTTTTTAGTTTTTTTTTAAATAATTTTTTTTTTTTTTTTTTTTTAATTTCGTGTTCGACAAGAAAAATAACTGACGGTTCGGAAAGAAGAAAGTAGAGCAGAGTTGAGTTTGTTTGTAAATCTGTTTGGATTATTAACGAGTAATTTTTTTTCTTCACTTTACTACACCACACATTTCTCCCGCCGGTAGACAAGGGCCGAGCCTGAATGAAACAAGCTGCGCGCGCAGACACGCGTGCAGGGGATTGTGGGAGAAGTTGATGGGCCTTCGGTCCGCCATGATGAAAGCGACTATTCCGTGCAAATATGAAACAAGAAGATGGATTGCCGGGAAACCTATCGAAAAGCGGAGTACTAATTTCACTGCTTAAATATTATTCATGCTGCTGGATTCTACCGTTTATTATATATCTCACAGTCCTACGTTCTGCTACCACCTTGATGTGGTAGCGAAGCTACTTTTTGGACCATCTCATTAGCATATTTGGGGTCATCACTATGAGTAAGGTGTCTTTTAGAGCTAGGGCTCTGGATTCCTCCAAGCCGATGCCCGTTTTTTCGGGCGGAGGAAATACCGGATTTACCAGATTTTGCAACGATTAATAGATCGGTACCACAAATGCCTACCGGGATGGAAAAGGAAGAAGAGTCGGTAAGTTTTGAACGCTCACTCTAACCCTTCTAAACAAAATGGCTGTCATTATGAAATAGGCGCTTCTCGTTCGAATGTACAAAATGATGTACAGAGATTTTTCTAACTAGGCACAGTGCTTTTCTCGTATGTGTTAGTTCCTATAAATTCTAAAATAAATATTGTATCGCCCGTTTCTGCGCTTTAAATTGGTAAATTTGCTCAATTTTATATGCAGCATGTCACGTGATTACATTCAATGTGCGCCGCCATTTTGCTTTTTTAATTTGAACAGCTCTTCAATAGTGAATCGACTGTTGATCGATCCTGCTGGATTCAGTAGTGTGTCAATAGCCCACCAATGTTGCCTCTAATATTAACCATTGCTCTACTGGCTGTAACTGAGTGATCGCACCCTATGTTTTCTCTTTATTGTAGATGTTTTATTCTTATTTTTTTTTCAGATCTGTAATTGTAGTCATCAATATTAATAAGGTGTTTCCCCGTTTTAGGGAATCCCCAGTCTGTAATCGTTTGTCTCCTCATGAGAAAGACGTAAAAGTGATGGTATTGTTGGTCTCTCAGTATGAAACTGATATTCACTCTAAAGAAACATATGGTTAAGCATTTTTAGCTCATACTGAAAATATTTGGTATTTCTTTTTTAATAAATGGTTATTTTTTAAATTTTTGTTTCATTATTATCATCGAAATATTTTATTGATTTGAAAGATGGGGGAGGGAAAGTATGTCAGTTCATCAAAGTCTACTACTGTTTTTAGTGATCGACTTCTTATATTGTAAGTCACAATCTGAAGTGAACTGCTAGGCTATTAACTGCAACGAATAATTGTACCTAGGTAGTTTAATTTAAAAAGAAATACTAATGCAGTCAAGTCAGTGTTGTATGTGACGTTTTTTTGTGTGACTGGTAGTGTTTCTTGGAGAAATGAATCTAGATGATGATGAAGAAACGTTGGTGTTTGATTAGTATTCACGTGTGTTGATGTTTGTTTATTTTTTATTATTATTTTTTTTTTTTTACGTTTATTATGTCGTGTATTGACATTTTGGTAACTTGGATTCATTCTGTTGTATCTGGTGCGATTCGATGGCACATGTTATTGAGCAAGAGGGGGAGGGAGCAGGAATAGCACGTGGGGCAAATGATACACGTGTTCTCATTATTTTAACACTCAAGATATGTCATCATTGTTTTTGTGTACTTTTAAAAAATATAAGAAAACACTTAAACAATATGATTTTTATTTTTAAGTACATTACTTCCCCCTCTTTTTATTTTAATTTTTTTTTAAATCCCGAAATTGTTAAAAAAATAAAAAATATTATCGATTTAATAGTCACTGTTTGTTTTTAATCTTGAAAAACATAATTAACCAAATTTGATTATTATTTTTTGTTTATTATCATCTAGTTGATTTAAAATACAAGAAACACTTAAACAGTATGATTTTTATTTTTAAATATATTACTCCTCACCCCTCTTTATTTTTTAATTAAAAAAAATCCGAAATTGTTTAAAAAAAAAAAAATATATTATCGATTTAATAAGTTACTATTTTGTTTTCAATGTTGAAAAACACAATTAACCAAATTTGATTATTTTTTTGTTTACTTTTTGATTTTTTTGTAAAACATTTAATTTGATTATTAATTAATTAAGGGGAAAATTAAAGTTAATTTTTGGTAAAGTAAAGTGTTGAACTTTAATATATTTTTTTATAGTTTTAGAAATTATTACTTGAATAATAATAAAAAAAATTTTTGTAAATGAAATTGACAATATTTCGGACTGGAAGTAAATTTAGATTTTCATTCCATTTTACTGATTGTTTTCGCATTTTTATTATTTATTATTGGACGGCTTTTCATTTATGATACTATTGTTTATCTTGTCAGTATTGAATATTGACTATAAATGACCATGACATGTTTGTGTACATAAACTTGCTTGTCTAGAAAAGTAAAACTGACATACTTACTCCCCCCCCTCCCTCACCCTGTTTTTTGCTTGTGGTGAGGAAAACTTTACTATTTCTTTTTTTTTTTTTTTTTTTTTTTTTCATAAAAAAAATGTAAACAAAGTTTTATTTTTCTATTTTAGAGATAAATTCTATTCCATTTTTGTCCGGTAAAATATCCCCTTTCATTTACACATAGCTTGAATTTTAAAGTATTTTCCCCCAGCTTCAGATGTGTAGTGTTTCGCGATAGATGATGATGATGATGATGATAATGGTTCATTGGTTTAAAAATTATCATTTCACTTATTTAGAATTTAACTACCTGATGTTTGTTTAAATAATAATGATGATGATGTTAATAATATTAATAATTGTCAATAAAAAAAATTATTGTTATAAAATTTATTTTAAAATACGTTAAAACAATTTTCAATTTCTGACATATTGTCATTTTTTCGCGCGTCACTATGAATGAGTAAAAGGAAGTTGATGAATTTTATTTAACTCGTAAGTAGTTATTTACTAAGCATTGCTTAGTTGTGGTTTAAGGCCAGTGTATGGGGCACCCAGTGAGAGTCGAATTCACTAGTAATTATTCGCTAGTCTAGCTTGCTAAATATTACTACACCATATCGTAAGTATCGCTATTCAGTGCTTATGTGTAACTAGACGATCCGCGGACTCATTGGGTTCCCGTTGTAACGGCGATCCATGATGGTATAGGTGCTTCTATTTTAGTAACGGGTGAAGGGTTATAATTACAAGTAAACATAGTTATCTCTGTTGTATCTAGAATTTAATTTGGCTATTAAAATATTTCGTTTCGAAGACTCCACAAAATTATAATTACATTATAAATTGCTTTCAATTCTCTAAATTTAGAGCATTTTAAATGTGTATTGCTCTAATAAAAATCTCGCTATGATGTTCTGTTTTTTGCTGGGTTATGCTTATAAATACAAACAGCTTAGTGAGAATTTTAAGTCAGAGTTTAGATGATTTATTGGATAAATAAATGAATAATAACATTTTAAAAAATTCAATAAAAAGTGTTTGTTATTATTGTAGAAACCTAACGTAAAAAACGTTTAATCTTATCTAGTTTACAAACATTATCTTTTTTTTTTTTTTTTTTTTTTTTTTTTAAGATAGCGTGTTTAAATATCTTTAGACAGGAAACAGACTTATCAGTAAATTTTGGGAATGATTTTATAAATAAAATCGAATTCATTCCGGCAATTATTTTCCCAACAATATGGGTCATTTTCGTCTCTCTTATAATGAGTTAAAGTAAAAATGTTACGAGTGTGTCGTACTACTAGTGCTGGGCATCTCTCAAATTATATACTGCAACATTCAATCGAGTAGTGTGAATTCACTATATTTCTTCTCTGTGTATATTTACACAAGTAGTAAACAGTACTACAATTAATATCTATTCTTATCTTGGAGAAAATTTCATTTGGCTGCAAGTCTTTTTGTTTTTCTAAGGAAATTAAAATAGCCATCGTCCTTCCTTTTTTTTCTTATTGCTTAAAAAAGAACTGTCAGATCGCATAAAAACCTGTAAATGAAAATGACTTGAATGAAAACTCTCGTGTTAATAGTAAAACCTTCCCCACTCACATTTATTTCCTTTTAATTAATTAAATTATTTATTATTATTATTATTATTATTATTATTATTATTATTTGCTGCTAACTTATCGAAATATTTATTGTCATTACTACCTTCTGTATGATTGATAAACGCTTTTATTTATTTAAGGCCGGCTTAGCCCAGTCGGTAGAGTACTTGCCTATGAATCGCAAGGTTCCTGGTTCGATACCGACTCTCGCCAATATAAGTATGAGTAGCACAGGGATCTAATAGTAGGTGTAGCACTCCATCTCAGACGCAAAAACAATCTCCTTATTCTAACGCTACTGAAAAGGAGATAGACTCCCTCGCTCTGGCTAATACCGACTTTCGGCTGCCCCATCGACTTTTTTAATGATTTGAAAGTTGATAAAGTCATTCATTCATTTCCTAACTATTAAAAACAACGAAACAACAAATTTTGATAATATTTTGCGTTAACTTTTCAGCTAAATAAAATAGATGTAAAAATAAATAAAAAGGATGCAGTCTTTAAAAAATGACTTTTAAAACCATGCGTTCAGTTTTGTAGATTAAAATTTATTGAAAACAAAATACTACAGTAAAAATTTTAGTTTATCGAATTAAAAATATGACTGCAGTATTTATTTTCCAATAAATTTTAATGTACAAAATCGGATCAATATGACAACTTTTTCATGTTTTTAAAACTGCATTTTTTAAATTTATTTTTCTTACATTTTATCTTATTTACTTTTTCACTTGCATATTTTTATTTGTGTTGAAAGGAAATCTATCAATATCTTTTGATTTACAAAAAAGTCCTTAGAACTTTGGCTACGTTAAATTTTGTGACTTGCAAATGCGTTTAGTGAATACATAACTCTGTTTGCAGAGATGCTGATAGGTAAGCGTCCTGCATCCCTGACGCACACAAATCATATCCATGCGTCCCAGTGTTTTTCTTTTTTCTTCCCCCACCGTTTCAAGCTAATTGTAAATACATTTCAATAGTTTCTTAGAAACGAATTGCACAGGATAGGTTACACGGCTTTAGTTGGGACCCATAACTTTTCCCGTGCGTCCCGGGACGCACTGCATCAAAAAGCTATCAGCATCACTGGTTTGTATTATTTACCTAAAAAACCCAACATGTTTTTCTATCCAGCCAACTTTTCTCAACAATTTCTTGAACAATAAAACATTTCACACAAAACAAAACTTGTTTACTTTTTATAATGAATTGATCTTTGATCAAATATTGATGGCTTTCTCAATGCAAATTTTCCATCATAATACGATTATCTTGTCATGATTAATCTTCCTTGCAGGGTGCACAATGCTTCGTATTTAGTTGGCTTGTAGCCAATCATGCATTGAACTTTTCTTTCTTCTTAAGATAGACAAAATCGGTAATCCGGACAGACTGGACGATGGTGATGAGGAGGCAACGTGTTTTTAAAAAAAGATATTTGTTATAAGGTGTGTGTGTGTGTGTGTATATATATATATATATATATATATATATATGGTGAAATGATCAAATGGTCATAAAAACGTTTTTTTCCCTTAAATCAGAGAAGTGCTCAAATACTGGCAAGTAGAGCAGGGTAAAACTTATAATACTTTTCTCACCACTACATATCGGCTTCATGACTCTTGTAAAAGAATATATGAAACATACTTATGAGACTGAACTGAGGAGGTAAACAACTCTCTCTCTATCTATCTATCTATCTATCTATCTATCTATATATATATATATATATATATATATATATATATATATATATATATATGAGAGAGAGAGAGATTCTAGCTTTACATATGGGAAATTTTAATTTCTTTTGCAACTCGTATTGAACATGCTTGAAATGTTTGTTTTGTTTTTTTTGTTTTTTTCCTTTTTTAACATAATGTTCACATTGATTAATTAAACAAATATATTCCACTCTTACATCCAGGAACTACGGAATTACTAATATTTCTTATGTCTCAAATCAACATAGACCTTCATCTGCATTATATTTTTCCATATGTACTATTAATGTTATTGATTGTTTTAAGTAAAAGAAAGTCAAGAATTCTTCAGGATAAGGTTATTTATTTTGTGAAAATGACATTTGATCACAATAAATATTAATCTAATTTATTAAAAACAGTTTGAAATTATTAAAAAAAAACAACAACAAAAAAACAAACTAAACACTAAACCACCCATGCTGATGTCATGAAATATGAAGCATATGCACAGAAAATTATTTAACTATAACTTACTTGCATATGATGGGAACCAGCTGTATTTTTGCCTCTGAAGATTTTGTGGCTAATATAAAATTAGGCTTTCATGAAGATGAAGATGACTGACTGACTGACCCAGTTTAACCCAATAGGCACCATCATCCCATTTATGAGAAATTGACAAATATTGCTATACATTTAAACCCCAACAATGTCCCATAAGTGTGATGGAACTTTTTCTTTCATTCTTTATGGAACTTTTTCTTTCTTTTTTTCTTTCTTTACTTTCCTTTCCTTTCTTTATAGAACTTTTTTTTAATTTCTTTTTCTCCTAATATCTGTACTAATCTTAAATTTTATACACATTATATTTAGAAGCTCCCCCACCCTGCTAATTATTAAAGAAAGTTTTAGAATTTTCACCTCAAACAATTGGGTCAATTTAAAAATCTATTACACACAAAGAAATATGGATTTATAAAGTTATAAAGATAATTATATTCTTTTACCTTGATATATATGTATGTGTATGTGTGTGTGTGTATATATATATATATATATATTATATATATATATATATATGGTGGTGCATAAGCATCAAATTTTATCATCTGATTCAACGGGAAGGACATCCTTTCTATGTCATATTTGCATCAAACTTTGTGGATCTGCTGCGGGTTTGATGAGTCATTTAAGGGCTCATGAGAGGAAAGGTTCTGGTGGTGGAGTTATAGGATTGTGATAGATGGCAATGATCTGTAAAGATTATGCTATATATATATATATATAATTGCATCGTTTCCTGTTTAGTTTTACATGAATAATTTTAATTCAATCTTTTAACACCATCTATTGTAGGAGTTTAGAAATATTTTTCTATTATTACATTTACATTTAGTTGCAATCTGACGAAGTGTTTTTAGTATTTGGTTTATTACTAAGTGCAGTGACCTCTTTTATTTATTTTAATGCAAGAAAGAAATAATCTTTAGAATGAGATTTCTAGAGTGCCTTAAACTCTTAGCTCAAGACCTGATCCATCCATTCTATTTAGAATAGAATGGATGGATCTGGTCTTGAGCTGAGAGTTTATGAATAGGCTAAATTTGAAGAAATGGAGGTGAAATTATCTATGTATTACTAAAATTCTCAGGTTAAATAGAACTTAACTGACGTAAATTCTACCATCGTATGTCATGTCACCGACAGAAAAAAAATACCAAAATACAGGGAATTAACCAAATTTAATGAAATTTTTAGTGTTGATATATTAATGAATAAAATATATAATGCACCAGTTATTTTATTTAAAAACTTTTACATTTTTTTCAAGTCAGTTAATTTTGAACTACATATCTTTGAGAATCTGTGTTACGCCTCAGATATGTGGTTCAAAGTTAACTGACCTGAAAAATGTAAAAGTTTTTAAATAAAATAACTGGTGCATTATATCTTTTATTACTAATAAAATAAGATATGAAATATCATATGTATATAAGATAAGATAATATGAAATATCATATGTATATAAGATAATATGAAGAGAATATATATGAAATGTAATATAAATAATATGTATATATAAGATAAAATAGAATAAAGCAATGGATGATAATTTTGTGAGATTTGCATTTAAACAGAATGTCATCCAAATTCTTGATATAATGAAGATAATTATGAAATGCTATTTAGAATCTAAATCTGAAATTTTCCTAAATAGAAGCATCATTTTCATTATAGATTGCTTTTACAATTGGATCCCAATGGCTTCACAGATCTAATTTGAACTAAAAGATTATTTTCTCATTAATGCTCAGCTATTTTTTGTCTTAGGTGGAGCGCCACGCCTACCATCAGCTCCCCCACTTTATTGCACAGATCCAAGTTGTGCTACTCATGCACTAAGTTGACGATAGCCGGTATTGACCCTGGAACCTTGTTGTTTCTAGGTGGATATTTTATCGATTGAGCTAAACTAGCCCTTAATGAGACAAAGAAAATAATCATTAAAATAACTAAGGAGACAAAGGTAGCATTAGTTATTTTAATGATTAAAAAAAAAAAAGATTTCTTTGATTTGAGATGCACTCATTAATGATTAAATATAACAAAAAAACTTAGAATTACTTTATTTATTTATTTATTTATTTATTTTTATTTTTTAGGGAGAGAAATACACAATAGATAACCTGACTATTTTAAGAAGTTCAAATTATCATAGCCAAATAGTTATCTTATTATAATGGAGACTATGTAACTATCTGTCTGTAAGTGAAACTATATCACTACTGACGTCACTATTTATTTATTTAAGTTATATTCTCAACGATTATGAAACAGTCATTATTTAATCTTAATTAGCATCCTATTTATTAACGATGTTTGTTTAAAGTCTAGCTGAGTTCGAATTGCTGCAAAACTGCCCATATTAAAATACTGAAATATGTGTTATATATCTCTAAGAAATAAAGATTTACTTAGTATATGGTGGGAATAATTTGCATAATGATTTTAACTGGGTTTAATAGACAATTATTTGCTGTTACAGATTTCCAATACTATTATCTTATTCTCAAACGCATTAAATGCAATCCTATATATAATTTTATATAGAAATTAATTAAAATAACATTAAGATAAGTGTAATATTTTTATATTTGTTCTTATTTAGTTTCGTTAGTCTTTCTAATTTGATATAATATTTCATTACATTAAAAGTTAAATACTTATGCCCAGAGGGGTGCATACTTTTGCTAGTAAAAATAAAAAATATAATTTAAATCTTAAGTTTATATTTGTGCCCAAGTAATCCTGGTCTATTTAGTTATACTAATATTACCAATTAATGTTTCTTAATTTCATATATTACTGTATATACCGCATATTCCTGAGACCTTTTTCAGCTGGAAATTGTAGGTGTACTAGTTGGCCTAGGCCTAGCTTTAGCCAACTATTTACACACAGTTTCTGTGGTGTGACCTCCCCCTTAAAATTAATCTAAAATGTATGTATCAGAAAGTTACATGATATGCTAGTATATACGGTACATTGTTTGTCTAGTAAATATTTATTTTGTGACTGAATGGTTCATCTAATTTTTATTTATTTATTTTTTTTTTAAACAAAGATTTTATTTTATTAAGAGAAGTTATTAGAAATTTATATTGTTATTTTTTATTATAATTAATATAAATATAAATAAACAGGATTAAATCGTATTGTTATTCTTGATTGCCTTGAATGTTATGCAGAAAGAAATGAGTGAAGGTTCAATTTGAGTTAAGCTGCACTCCACTGACAATGACCTAGATCAAGGCTTGAAGATAAAAATCTGGGTGATGATGAATTGGCTTCAAACTAGCAGAGCTTTTCAGCTCTGGGAATAAGAAGGGTCTTCATACGATTGATTTATTTATTTATTTTAAATTTCTACAAGTAAAGAAACATTGATTAGATATTTATTGTAAATTGATAACCCAATATTTTCATACAGTGTTATATAAAAAAAAAGTTATGCATTCAAAGAATTTTTTTTTTATTGATACATGCATGTTAAAGTACTTGATTTTTCTTACAGAATTTTCTAAGTGAAACCTATTGTACTTGATTTTTATATCTTGTTCTGTTTCACACAAAACATAAATATTCCCGTTTGTTAGATGCTCACAATTTCAATAATAAACATTTGCATATAAACTTATCATTAATACAGTACAACATTCAACCCAAGTCAGTTAGACATCTTAAACTGTTTTAGTAACAAGGCTGAAATTCAGAATGTACATTCTCTATAAGTGTTTTTGTTATCTAAAAGTATTTTTCAATACTGTATATATTTTTATTAGATATATAAAAAAGAACCCAGTACATTTATTTTTATAACCTTATATATATATATATATATAAACAGTTTTAGTAAGATATAGATTTTCAACTTGTTTCATACCTTATGGTATAATAATTTTTTAAATTCTTTAAAAAAATTTCTCCTTTCCTTAATTTTTAAAAAGTAATATTTTAAGTGAGTATCAATTTTAGGAAAAGCAAAAAGCCTATCATAATCTCTGACAGCTTTCTTTTAAATTATCTGTTATCAATTTTAATAGATTTTAGTATTTATTTAGTACTTAGATATAGGAAAGAGATATAGTTACATTTAACTCTGGAAAATAAATAAAATATTAATTTGCCTTTATTTATGAGTTTAATTAGAATTGCATTAGTATGTTTTGAAAATAATACACTACCTCTGTCCCATAAGAGTTGTTACATTTGTATACAAATTTCATGTACTAAATGTAACCATTATTATGGGACAGTGATAGTATTATATTATCTCTGTCCCATAATGATTGAAACATTTGTATATAAATTTCATGCACTAAATGTATCAACTATTATGGGATATATCAATCAGCTATGTTAAATTTATTTCACATTTATTAAAAAACATTGTCTATTATGGTGTTTTAAGTGTTATATTATTTGGATCCAATTTAAATTTATTAATCTCTTTAGGAATGTTTCTTATACAAATAAATTTTATGATAAATATAAAACATTGGTAAAATTGATAATATTTAGTTAATTAGCATTATATATAAAAATCAGAAAAACAATACATTTTTGTCCTAAGGAAGGTTTAGCATAAACTGAAACGTTTACGCATCGACCTCAACATAAAAAAGTATGAATCCAACTACTCTCCCTCCAGCTATGAATAAATTGTAGGGCAGACTGGGCTCTTTAATCTTGGTTAAGCAACCAGTAAGGAATAAGGAAAAACTCTGAATTTGAACCTGTTAAAACTCTGCTTGGGGTGGTCACTACTAGAATATGCTCAGTCCTAAACTCTGCTTGGGGTGGTCACTACTAGAATATGCTCAGTCCTAATTAGTGATCTATTTCCCTAATAATTTTTAATTAAAAAATATGTAAAAACAATTAGGAATGACTAAAAATTAATTTTTTAAAGGAATTTTATCTATTAATTAGGTATATGGATTGTTGTTTTCAAGGTGCATATAGGTTGCATTTATTTTAAAGAATTTCAATTTATTTCCATTGAATCAGTTTGATTGAAATGATTCAGTAATTTAAAAGAATTTGTTGATTAATAAGTCAACACTGAAAATTTTATTAAAATCAGATAATTCTCTGATTTTTGGCAATTTTTTTTCTGCATTTAACATATTTCTTGGTGACTTTTTGTAAACAAAAGCGTCAGATTTTTGGGGGACTCTTTTAGTTTTTCTGTTTTTTGAACCAAAAAAAACATTTCATTTAAATCAATATCAAAAAGTTAATCATTTTTCTGTACATAGTGTATTTAATTTTTTTTCTATTATTAATTTCTAAGAAGAAACTATTATAAGTTTTAAAATCTTAAATGATGTGGGGATTTTTGTCCGTAACTCTTTCACACAAAGGGCCCATTTTGATAATTTTTTTAGCTGAATTGTTTAAAATGTATTAAAAATTTTTTTTCTGATGCTTATCATACTTTTCAAATTAAACAAAAACTTGACCTTAAATAATTGGTTTAATTAATTTTAATTTGTTTTTAAAATGAAAATTTGCACACAAATTGGTGGTACCTATCAAATATGAACTGTGATGTTTTTTTTTTTGCTTTTTATCGACAGATATATGTAGATATTATTACACTACACCCCCCCCCCGCTTTTTATTGGTACATCAATTTAGATATCTTACAACCCACCCCATTTTTAAAAAAAAATGTTTTTTTTTTAATTTTTTTTTTTTTTATGAATTTGTACAAATTTCAATTGAATTTCTACAAAACACAATGTCCAACACCCCCTACCCTTGAGGCGTAAAATCCTTGAGTCTTTTTCAATATTTTTGTTTTCTCAATCTACTTAAAAAAAAACAATTTGATTTAGCCTTTTTAATGATTGGTTCCCATATCATATTCATCTCTGTATTTGGTCTACTCAGTAGGTCACTACAGCCCAACATATGAGCTGCTTCTTTAAGACGTCTTGTTTTCCATGTCTTTTCCTATCTATTATTTCAACTTGAAAATATAATTTTAGTATATGGGGATGTTCAAGGGCTGCCAAGGGAGATAATTTTTTTTTAAATTTCTTAATTTTAAAACAATTACAAAAAGTCAGAGAATTGTCTAATTTTAATGAAATTTTCACCAAATTATTTTCCAACGACCTAATTTTATAACAATTAGCTTATTTTATTGAAGAAACTTGAAAAAAAAATTTTTTTTATCAATTCAGAAATTCAATTTGATCATTTGAAGAAATTTTTACATTTTTTGAAAGATCATATCCAGAGGAATATATAGTTTCTCTATTTAAAAAAATAAAAATTCAATACCCTAAAAAAGTGATTTTAAAATTTAAAAGTTATTTTCTTAAAACTCAAAAATAAATTTAGCATGTTTTTTTTTTTTTTTTTAGTTTTGAAAAAAATACTTTTCTTTAAATTGATGCAAAAAGAATTATTTTATCCAAGTTAAATTGAGTTTTTTACTACCTTAAAAATTTCAAGGTCAATTTACATGTCTGTCAATATCCATGACTAACTTGAAAATTTAACAAAAGATAGCCCTGAATTTTATCTTTGAAAAAATTTAAGTTAAAAAATGTGCAATGATATGCTGCATATTTTCTGAGATTTAAAAAAAAATTTAATCGTCAATTTCAACTATCGATGACAAAACAGGCTGAATTCTCTCCCAGTCTAGATAAATATCTCAATCTCAGAGAAAAGTCTTTTTTGCTACACTTCCAAGAAAAATTATTTTTAAAGATATGTAAATTCAATAAATAGAACTTAGAATCAGTACTAGATGACCTGTAAAGCAGTTGGGTTCCTCTTGTGACATCAGTCCATGATGATATTGATACTTCTATTCAGAAAGGAGTGAAGGTTTCTAATTAGCATTTCATAGTTAACAGTGGTCCATAATGATATTGATGCTTCTGTTTAGGATGGAGTGAAGGTTTCTAATTAGAATTTCATAGCTAACAGTGGTCCATAATGATATTGATGCTTCTATTTAGGATGGAGTGAAGGTTTCTAATTAGCATTTCATAGTTATTTCTAGATTATGTCTACAATTTAAGATTTAAAAAAATGACATTCAGAACAAATTTAGAAAATTATCATTCACTTGCAAATTGGGTTGGAAATTGCTATATTCTCTAAGAGCATATTAAGTGCATTGCATCCCACTATGATGTGCCGCATCTACTGGTTAAAGAGAATGATAATTTTATATATATATAGAGATAGATAGTTATTGGTGTGTATATTTACCAAAAATGCTTTTGAAATATAAAATCAATACCTGTGTAAATTAAGTATTTCACTCTCCCTCTTTCATACCCCACCCCCCTAGTAATTTTATTTATCCCTGGGTGAATCATTTAACATTTTAAGAAGCGCTGTTATACGTAAGTATAATATATTAGTACTTGCTGACACCCGATCAATTGTCATCTCAAAGAAACAAGTATACTAAAAGCCAATATTCAGAAAAAGCATTAAATTCAATCAAATTATTTGTGTAAAATCTTTGATAACGAATTGCTTATTGAAAATCCAAGAATTTACGGCAGTCTAAATATACACATTCACTTTCACACCTTCTTTTGTGACGAGGTCTTGAAGAATTATAAAATTTAGCATTTTTTTTTTTTTTTTTTTAGGAATACCAAGTCTGCTATAGTTTTTTTTTTTTTTTTTTTTTTTTTTTTGAGGCATTCAGAGAAAGAGCTGAAAAATTCCATTGGCATAATAACACCAAGAAAATTACAAGCATTGATTGACTGAGACATTGAACAATTATGCATGTATTCATTTCAAGCTGAAAGTAGACCTTTTGAATCTGGTGTAGGATTTTGCATCCTATTCAGCTTCTCAAAGATGAAGATTGTAATTGGAACAATGGAACATACACTTGCAGGAGGGGAAATTTTCTATAGCAAGTAATTTAAGTTCACATGCATTTGTAACTTTTTAAATTGATGAAAGCAGCTAATCTTAGATTTTTTTTATAAAGGCTGATAAAATTACCAAATGGCTGTTCAGTTGGAATTGGGATTTTTTATTTTTTTATTTATTTATTTATTTATTTTCAATTTAGAAAGGCCTCAGAAAAATGGTAAGGATTCTCTGCGGAATCTGGAATAGCTTTCTATTTGTTTTTCCTATACAAATACTATGGCATTGTTTGTAAAAAAACAAAAAAAAAACTGATCTTTGAGTCCATGATGATATTGATGCTTCTGTTTAGGATGGAGTGAAGGTTTCTAATTAGCATTTCATAGCCAACAGTGGACCATGATGATATTGATGCTTCTGTGGGACCTTGACTTACGAGTGTCGGAGTGGTAGTATTTGTTAGGGTCCCATCTATTGGTTAAATAGATTAAAAGATGAGTTTTTTTAAAAAATGTACGAGGGTGAGTCAAAAAGTAATGCCATTTTGTTTAGGACAGGTATAATTACCAACACAGGAACATGTATTATACATCAAAATGAAGCTGGTACTCTGTGGATTACATCCCTAGTCAATGTTTCTCTCAATAGAAGTGTTCCACCTTTGAATGAGAGCATGTATCCCTGGCCCGTAAAAATTCTGTTGACTGTTCTTTGAGCCACTTCTTCACTACAGATTGGTATAATGTTTGCCTCAGACTATCATCTCTTCAGCCCTATGAAAGAGGGTTTGAGAGACAAAGCAGCGGCTCTCACATGTATCACAATAATAATAGGACTTTATTTGAATAGAATAAGTTCTGAGATGAATAAATAATAAACTTTCAAATTGAAATATCCCATCATACAGGTAAAAAATACCAAGAAAATTTGGTACAGCCGTGGGGGAAATTTTGTAGGCAAAGAGTTAAAAGAAGAAAAAAAAAATGTAGGTTTTAAATTTTTAATTGTACATATTTACAACCCCCTTCTCACGAGTAGGATGTGACACAAGGTCAATTTTTTAAGTGGGGTTTAACGGGTTTGAATTCAGTTTTCCTTCTAGACTGGTTGCCTAACCAAGGTTAGAGCCCAGACTGCCCTACTATTTTGCCATAGATGGAGGGAAAATAGTTGGATTCATACCTTTCCCAAGAGTATTAGCGCTATGAGCCTCCTCCAGGATTTGAATGTGTCTATCCATGTCCATTTCCTACAAGGATAACCATTACACTACGCGCTCCCTAACTTTTTAATCATAGGTCTTTGCATAGTTTGTTTAAAACCTTTTATGGAATAATAAAATCCAATTGTTAAATAATTTTTAAAGATTGTCAGTCAGTAAGTTGTAAAACAAGAAAATAGGTTGATAAACTGAAGTAGGTTACTTGTAATTCTATACCATTAGATACTAGATGACCTGTAAACCTATTAAATTCTCATTGTAACATCAGTCCTTGATGATATTGCTGCTTCTATTGAAGAAGGAGGAAAGATTATAAATAGCATTTTATAGTTACATCCTTTATATTGACAATAGAAGAAAAACATTTTTTTCTATAAAAAAAAAAAAAATGTATTCTTGTATTTGATTGTTTTTGTTATACTAAGTGACCTGTGAACCAGTTGGGTTCACATTGTCACAGCTATCCATGATGATATTGATACTTCTTTTTAAGGAGTGAAGGATTCTAAATTAGCAAATCATATTTATATCTATTATATTGAAAATTTTGATTATCAAAATATGTTCAGTTGCAAATTAAACTGGAAATTGTTTTATTCTCTAAGCATATAGATAGATAACAGATATATGGATTGATATTAATAGGCTTCAGAATAAGTACACTAAGATTGATAGAGAAATATATATATATATATATATATATATATATATGCCTAATATATATATATATATATATAGATGAATAGAAACAATCCAGTAATTAAGGGCCAGGTTAGCTCAGTCGGTAGAGCGTTCGGCTAGAAACCACAAGGTTCGTAGTTCGATACCGGTCCTCGCCAACTCAGAGTATGAGTAGCACAGGGATCTGTGCAGTAAAGGAGCTGATGGTAGGTGTGGCGCTCCACCTCAGATGCTAAAACAATCTCCTTGGTCTAGCGCTATTGAAAAGGGGATAGACTCCCTCGCTGACTGGCTGATACCGACTTGAGCCCCCGACGACTTTACTTACTTTATATTATATATATATATATATATATATATATATATATATATGAGAGAGAGAGGGGGGGTTATTTGTGCATATCAGAACGCCCCCAAGAAACAAGCATCTAATTTTGTGCAAACTATTTTATATTCCGAGGAAACGTTGCCAGTTTGAGAAGTTAAGAGAGAGCGCGTAGGAGAGAGAGGGAGACATAATAAATTGGAAAGAAATAAGAAAAAAAAGAAATAAAGACATTATTAGAGAGAGGGAGACATAGAAATAATGGGAGAAGAAGAAGTGTATTGTTCTAATAAAAAAATGTTGTTCTGATATACCATTTCTGCTGTGTTGTGTTATATATTAATTCTATTAATGATGAAGATTCGGTCTCCATTTGTCTGTAACTCAAACTATATCACCATTATATTGTTTAAGCACAAAGAAACTGAAAATTATAAAAGTTTTCTTGTGTGTGGTTATTGTTTATATCTAAGTTTCTTTTGTTGTTTTAATTAGTAAAAGATAACTATACAACTAATCCCACGTTTAAATCAGGGCTGTGGAGTCTGAACACAAAACCCTCGATTCCAATTCTTCTATTTTTGGCAACTCCAAATCCGACTCCGAATGTAATTAATTCAAAATAAATATAAAACCACGATTATTTATAATCTTTATAAGCATTGTGCACTGTATAACTCTACTCACTAAACTAGGACAATATAAGATGTAAATTTAACTGGAGTCAATCAGTATAGTTTTACTGACTATATATATATTATATATATATATATATGTGGAGAAAAGTAGACAAACACGGGATGTTATGGAAACTTGATGTTTATTGTCGACGGTGCAACGTTTCGGTCTCTTATTAGACCATCTTCAGGACTTGGATATAGTTCTTACTCCAATGATGGAAATTCTCAAAAAAAAAAAAAAAATTTTTTTTTTTTGAGAATTTCCATCATTGGAGTAAGAACTATATCCAAGTCCTGAAGATGGTCTAATAAGAGACCGAAACGTTGCACCGTCGACAATAAACATCAAGTTTCCATAACATCCCGTGTTTGTCTACTTTTCTCCCCATACTGTCGGATTAACCTCCTCACATTTCTACCATATATATATATATATATATATATATATATATATATAGGCATTTCAGTCTCGGAAGATTATAATATAGTTTTTGTGCCCTTGCAGTTACAGTGCCTCCTGTGACTGAAGTCCAATGTTTGAAAAACATTCTCGACCACAGATGTCGCATTTGAAGGCTGTCCCTGAAGATGTTGATGTGCCGGTGCTTTGTTACCGCTGCTTTCTTCTGGACCTCTTAGCTTCATGATGTTGCGTCAGGGTGACTTCTGACATGAACAGTCTTCTACGGAGAGTCAAATGCCACCAAGGATGGTCCTGAGCCAAATTTTCCCAGTTGGAAGGGGCAATGCCAAAGCACCTGAGATGATTCTTGCTAACATTCTTGAAACGCAGCTGGGGGCGACCAATATGTCTCTTACCAGACAAAAGCTCTCCATAGAGGATGTCTTTCGGGATTCGTCATCATCCATCCAACGGACATGACCCAGCCATCGGAGACGACGATGTCTTAGTAGAGAACACGAGTTGGGGAGTTGAGCTCTCTCTAGAATTGCTAGTTTTACTGACTCAGACTACAGTAACCCTTTAGTTGCTTCTGACTCTACAACTCCTGCTTAAAATTTTTCTGGTTTGCCTGCTATTTTGTAATTTTTAACTCTTAACATCCTTTTGAGATTTTTCTAAGTCCCAATCCTATAAGGATTTATCAATAAATGGCTAAAAATAGCTTTTTATTTAAAGTTACCTGTTATTTCCCTATAATTAAAGACTTCTAAATATGTTTAATATTATATTTAAACAAAGGCTATCATTTGTGGTAGATTAGGAAAATAAATGTGACTTCCAGCCTGGTGGAATAAGGTGGTATAGGACGTTAAGATTACTTAACTGATATGTCTTGGTCAGAATCCTTTATAAAAATAAAGATTTAAAAAAAAAATTCTATATTTGGACTCAGACCTCATCTCAATTGCCCCCCTTAAAAATCAAATTGCTCCTCCCTGTGTGGCATATGCCTCACGTTGGAAACCACTGATATAATGTATTTATATGGAATCCGAGTACTGTTGATACTTCTTATTTTTGGAAACCGTGCATGTATTAATCTTACATTCAATCTTGTAAATTCAAACTCATATTCAGGATCTAAAAAAAAACATTAGGGGCACTTGTGGTGTAATGGTTATCATCATAGAAATGGACATGACAACCTGAGTTCAAATCCCAAACAAGGCTGTTTGACATAGTGCTAATACCCTTTTGAGTAACGGTATACATCCAACTATTCTCTCTCCAGAATTGACCATAGTATCCTGCTCCTGTGGAGGGGTTAGGTAAATGCATATATTTTTCATCTAACTTTCACACCTTTTTATTTTTTAAATTTTTAACCGAAAGAATAACATATCTAGAATATTGCACTACCAATAAATCTAATCATAATATTTCCTTAAAGTCACAGATCATATTTGTGTAGAAAATGATAGTAAAATATTGACTAATGATATATATATATATATATATATATATATATATATATATATATATATATATATATATATATATATATATATATATATGCTTATAATTAATACATCAGAGATAATCTTTTAGAAATCTTAATTACTTATTTTCTCTGTATTAATTGATACAAAGCAATAAAGAATAATATAATAACTTATTAGAAATGACTTATTAACTTATTATTTGTTGCTTTTCATTATGTATATTATAGAGATACATGTTTATATTGAATGTCAACCTGGTTGAAAAGCTGTTTTTAATCATGGTTATATTAATCTGATTATATATAAAACAAATATAATTCTTGAATCTATGTATTTACCAACTCCTCTGCACAAGCAGGATGTGACACAAAGTCAATTTTTAAGCTGCGTTTAACAGGTTTGAATTCAGATTTCCTTCTCGATACTGGTTGCCATACCAGAGGTTAAAGATCCCAATCTGCCCTTATTTACCCATAGTTGGAGGGAGAATAGTTGGATTCATACCTTTCTCAAAGGCAGAGATGCTGATAGGTCCCTGCCCTGTGTCCCTGATGCACAAAAATCTAAAAGGACGCAGTAAAATCCTATCCATGCGTCCCAGTGTTTTTCTTTTTTCTTCCCTCAACATTTCAAGCTAATTGTTAATACATTTCAATATTTTCTTAGAAATGAATTACACAGGATAAGTTACAAGGTAGGAGTTAGATGGCTTTAGTTAGGACCCATAAATTTTCCCTGGGGACTCGTTCAAAGCAAATATGTGCGTCCCAGGATGCACTAAATCAAAAAGTTATCAGCATCACTGCAAAGGTATTAACATGATACAAAAAGCAAACAGCTTCATTCAGGATTTGAACACTGGTTGCCGAGTTCATTCTTATGATGATAACTGTTACGCCACGAGCACCTCATCCATTATATCAAATGTAAATAGTTCATATACCAATACAGTAATTTTATGTAATAAAATTTTGCATAAATAATTCTATTAAAAAGTTACATATTCATAAGCCATCAAATGAAGCTAACAAAATTATAAAAGCAAAAGAAAGCTTGACAAGCAAAGAGAACCATTCAGCATTTTCAAAGATTATTGACTGTTCCATTATGAAATCAAAAGATGAAAGATTATAATAGCATTCATATTATAAACTCTAGAAATATCCTCATAGATACTAGCAAATATATGCACACTCCGGGTGCAAGTATTTAAGTTTTAATATAATAAAATATCAGATTAAATTAGAAAGGCTAATGAAACTGAATAAGAATGTAGATAAAAAGATTTTGAACAGAGGGGGTATGATTGAAAAATAGAACAACTTTGAAACTAACACTTCCATCATTTTCCCTTACTCCCGTCTTTCATTGGTAAATTTTCCTAATTAAACTGTTCAGTTAAAATAGGAAGTAAAGAATAATATTAGTTATTTCTTCTTGTTAGGGGATTTCTTTTAAGATTTATTGAAGAGATTTTTGCTCATATTCAATAAGATAAAACCAAACAATTAGAAATCAATAATACTAAGCATATATTTATTAAAATCAAATTTTTAAGGTCAATATGCAAATTAGACTTCCCATTCACACTGTAATACGCTATTTTGTTGTATATATAAATACAATTGCATGTTATTAGGATGTAGATATGGTCAACAGTCTTAATGATGTAAAACAATTTTATTAATAATTGAGGTTTAAATAAAAATAAAATCATGGAGAATGACAAAGGAAATTGTGACTTGTATAGTAATATAGTTTCGGTTACAGACAGACAAACCCACAATCTCCATTATAATAAGATGTATAGTGCATGTCATGTGAACTTAGATTCAGGCATTATGGAAATTTTGTGGTATAATGGTTAATATCATAGGAAATGGACATGGCAAACAGAGTTCAAATCCTGGAAAAGGCTGTTTGCATTTCACTTAATGCTAATACCAAATAGGACAAACAGGGCTCTTTAACCTTGGTATGGCAACCAGTCTAGAAGAAAGAATGCCCTGCTTAAAAATAGACCTAATAGTAGGGCAGACTGGGCTCTTTAACCTTTGTTAAGCAACCAGTCTAGAGGAAAACTCTGAATTTAAACCTGTTAAACTCAGCTTAAAACATCCTGTTGAGAATTTTCCAAGTCCAGAGCCCCACTCCTATAAGGATTTATTAAAAAATGGCTAAAAATGTCCTTTTCATTTAAAGTTACCTGTTATTTTCCTTAAATCAAAGACTTCTAAATATGTATAATTTAAATTTAAATAAAGGCTATTTTGGGACAGATTAGGAAAATGAATGCGACTTCTGGCCAGGTGGAATGAGGTGGTATAGGACATTAAGAGCTGAACAATTGACCCAGTATCATTCTGCTTGTTTGTTTGCTTGTTTTGTTTTTACGGCATATCAACCCATAATGGGTAATTTAACCCATGGCCAACACTTGGCCCCATTGTGGAGGGTTTTTACTCCTCTGCAGAGGTGCAGTCGGTGTATTCTAAAGCCCCAGCTGACAGGACTACATCCTGCTTGTGTAGAGGGGTTGGTAAATATATATATAAAGACCAGGGGATTTTTATTTTATTTTTTTATTTTTTGTTTTTTAATTTTTTTAGCCATTTGGGTGGGGGAGTAAATGAGTCATATGCTATCAAATACAGTATATTATCCTTTTTATTCTATTTTATGATTTTTTCTTCTTTTAGCATTAAGTAATAAATATATCTACTTCTTTTGATAATACAAATATTAACATTTCTGATTTAGATTTTCAAGTTAGCTATTATAATGATCCTGAAAGGATATAGATTTCTTAAGTATTTATGAATGGTTCTGATTAAGATAATTTCTATTATCAGTTACAAAAGGCATTCATTCATTCATTCATTCATTTAGAAGAGGAACAAAAAGCTTGTTGATTTGTTTGATCCAATAGGAAATTTCTAATTTTCTGTGTTACATTCATAGCAGCTCAAACTGCCACAGTTGAATGTGAATGATTTCTTTATGTGACAAGAGTTAGTTAAACTTTGCTAATGGTAATAGAGCAATTGGAATATTTGTCTCTTAGTAACTGACAGAAAAATGGCTGCATCATGGAAATCATCAGATGGGATAGGGTAGACTTACACAAGAAATGCCCTCGTCTAAATGGGAGTGCTGCAGACAAATTAATACTCTAAACGGAAAATAAAATCGTAACACCCTGAAAGATGATACTGATTGGTTGGTTGGTTTAATGGCATAGCAACCCTTGTGGATTATTTAATGCCAAATCTTTTTTAAATTATATATATCATAGAAAGGAAGGAAGAACTCAACACCATAATTCCATAATAAATTTATTTCAACCAAAATTGAGACCCATCTGATGAGACTGGATTTTGGGGAGCTATATTAAATCAACTTAGATTTATATAGGCCCCAATTTTGGTCGAAATAAATTTATTATGGAATTACGGTGTTGAGTTCTTCCTTCCTTTCTATGATAAATATTGCTCTGTATATAATCTAAAAAGTTTATTATACATTGAGCTCTCTTTAGTGATTTAAAGATTCACTGTATTTATACATACTGGATCATATTAATACAGTGTATCTTAGAAATCACATATAGAATCATCCCTTACTACCAAGTTTTGGATAAATCTCTTATATATATATATAGATACTGATAGGTACGCAGCTTGTGTCCTGATGCATAAAAATCTAAAAGGACACAGTAAAATCGTATCAGTGCATCCCAGTGTTTTTCTTTTTTCTTCCCTCACCAGTTCAAGCTAACTGTAAATACATTTCAATAGTTTCTAAGAAATGAATTACATAGGATAGGTTACAAGGTAGGAGTTATATGGCTTTAGTTGGGACCCATACATTTTCCTGGAGACTCATTCAAAGCAAATATGTGCATCCCAGAATGCACTAGATCAAAAAGCTATCAGCATTACTAACTTCGCACAAGAAGGATGTGACACAAGGTCAATTTCTAAAGTGGAGATTGAATTCAGAGTGTTCTTCTTCTAGACTGGTTGCCTAAACAAGGCTAAAGGGCCCAGTCTTCCATACTATTTACTCATAGCTGAAGGAGAATACTTAAATTCATACCTTTCCGTCGGGTATTAGCACTATGTGAAATGCAAACAGCATCGTCCAGGATTTGAACTCATCTCACCCTGTCCATTTCCTACAATAAAATACATTTACCCAATCTGCCTCCTTTTTTTATATGTAGATGATTTGTTTAGTTTTTTTAGTCTTGACTGTATTCTCCAAATTGCTCTTATGCAACCCCCACCCCTTTATCATATAGGTGCTAGAAGGTTGTGGTTGAGGGTCAATAACCGGTATTTATTAATACACATAAAGTTAATGAAACTTATTTCTTAAAGTTTAAGAAATAATTTTCATTAACTTTATGTGTATCAATAAATACTGGTTATTGACCCTCAACGAGCACCACCTAGCACCTATATGATAAAACTGGGGTTGCCATAAGAGTAATTTGAAGAATATGGTCGGGACTATCATATAGTTGCTAAGGCTTGACATGACCACCAACTAATTGATCAGTTAAGGCCTCACCGACCACTTGTCTAGCCCAAGTAAGGCGGAAGTGGAGTGTTGCATATCACAGGACCACTTAGTACCTGGGTGACAATGCTCAGCCACCACAATCCTGTCCTCGGACATTACGGGTCACTACCCCAGCTAACAGGTGGCCCATGGTGAAGGGGGAGGTCTTACCCCTCTGCAGAGGTGTAGTCGGCATATTCTACAGCCTCAGCCGATAGCAGAGATTATGCTGATCTGGGTACTGTATATACATGCTTGAGAAGGGTTTCTCAAATTTTTTAATTGATACACCCTTGTAACCAAATTTAATTTCAATTCACCCCCCCCCCCCCAATAAATTAATTGAATATTAAATTACAAAACATAACTAATTTACCACCACTGTTCAATACAATTTACATTAGAAAAGAATCCGTAAACTATAAATGCAAGTTCATCTTTTAATTCTGGAATTATTTTTTTTAATGGGACGGATGTATTTAGATGGGTACTGAAGAGATCACGAGTATTAGGTTGCAGGTTTGTGAGCCACAAATCACCACATTTTATATTCAAAGTGCTTTTCTGTTTGCTTTGTAAATAATGCACATGGTTAATCCCAGATTTCACCATATACAAACTTAGAAAAGCTAGTAAAATGGACTCAACAAAGCTTGGGATTTTTTTCTTTTTTTTTCTCTTTCATCCAGTAATATCTAATTCCTGTAAATGTGTACATAGATTTTGCTTCAAGATTGAAAATCATTTCAATAAATTCTTTAAGAAAGGTATCTAAATTTTCACTTTTCCCTTCAACATCAAATGGAAAAAATATTTAATTCAAGAATTTCCATGTTTAGAAGATCCTTAAATCAAGCTTTAAAGTTTCCTTTCAAATTTTTGATATGGTTTGTATAGATAAAAACGTCATTATCAAAAACAAAAAAGCACCACCCCTCTGATTGAGGACAAATTTTCAAAATACTGAAAATTGTTAGTATTATTTGGACTATTGTCCTCATCTTCATTGTTATTTGTACAACGTTTCGGTAAATGTGACCTCCGGCCTTCTTCAGGTATTTCTTTTCAAAATTGGGAACCTTCTTTTTGTAATCGGGAACCTTCTTGGAACTTGGAACCTAACCCTTTATTCAGTCCATGGGGGTATGCTAACCATAGCTGGGGTAGAGGCGTTAAGCTGTGTTAATTATTATTCTATTACTGCTGCCCCTGACCAGGATTGAACCTGCAGTCTAGAGATATCTGTCACTTAGAACTGTATTATCTAACTCTTTTATCCACTAGGCCATGTGTCCAATTGGAAATTCAGACAAAAACTGAAAGTGTGTTCGCCCAAAATAGACTGATATAAACTAAATTTAGTCTGGAATGCTGAAATAGCAGTTCGGGCTATATATATATGTATATATATATATATGCAAACTAGTAAATTTACCCCCTATGGATTCCTATGCTTTATTCATATTGCTAAAATTTTTATTCACCCCCAGGCATCTATATGAACAACTTTAAGAAGATCTGTGCGAGGGTATAGTAGATATTCTGATAAAAATGTTCAATATCTTCAGCTTGGAATGATGTATTTGGGGATGGTATTTGCTATCAGTGTGATCATTGGCTTCTACACCCACATGCAAATGTTAATACCCAAAGAGGATATACAGTATATTAATATGGAATTTGCTGTTCATACACTCCTTATTTTGGAACCTGTGCATGTATTGATCTGTGTGTGTGTGTGTGTGTGTATAATATATATATATAAATTCATGCACACTCCAGGAACAAACAATGTGTCTTGTACAAACTGTAACAAAGTCTGTAAGTTGGCTTCTGGTCTTATGAGACATATGGTGGTGCATAAGCATCATATTTTATCATCTGATCCATCCAATCCAGTGAGAAGGACATCCTTCCTATGTCATATTTACATCAAACTTGTGGATCTGCAGTGAGATTGATGAGTCATTTGAGGACTCTCAAGAGGAAAGCTTCTGGTGGTGAGGTTATAGGATTGTGAGGGACGGCAGTGATCTGTAAAGATTATACTATGCTATGCTATATATATATATATATATATATATATACACACACACACACATATTTATATACACACACACACATATCATTTATCTGTAATTCAGATATCATCTCTGTACATTTAATTGAGTAAATCGAAGCACATTATTCAGGGTGTTGCAATATTGTTTTCTCAATATGTTATGAATAATAAAATCTCCTTGTTGAAGTCTTGGCAAAACTGTTGATAAAAATGGAAAAAAAGAGTTGAATTCCAATTGGCTGAAAGATGTTTTTGATAACATTGTAATGATACATTTGATATTGAATATGAATCTATCTATTCTCACTCCAATTATGGGTAAATAGTAGGGCAGACTGGGATCTTTAACCTTTCTACAACCATTCTAGAGGGAAAACTGAATTTAAACCTGTTAAACTCTACTTAAGAAATTGATCATGTGTCACATCCTATTCATGCAAAGAGGTTGTTATATATACTAGTACAAAATAAAAAACTCCCTCCGGGCGGTGTAAAAATAGATTTTGAAACATATTGCCTTGAGGGGTTGGAGTAAAAAATTAAATGTCAGCGAGTTTGTACCCTAAGTAAGTAAGATCATCAAATTCATTAAAGGATTAAAAAATAAAACAATTTGAAATGTAAACTTTAAATATGTATTAAATAAAACAAGCTATATATAGATATATAATACCAGTCATGTATTTATTAAAACTTGTTTTAAAAAACAATGAGGACTGTCTAATGTTGCATGTTCAAATTTTGAGTGTATTTATTCTATGTTATGATGATTTTGGGTAATGTGACGTAAGCAGTGACGTAATTTTTGTTACAGACAAAAACCGGAAACGAATCTCCATTATTAATAGATTAATGTGATCATACTTTGAAGGATCACTTCTTATATAGTTTCATTTCTATATACATTGACTAAAAAAAAAAAAAAAACTATGTATTTATATATTTCTCTTTTGTCAGTAATTCCTCAAGTTAATTAATCGCCCTGTTGGGGCTAGAATATACTACTAATACAAACTCGAAAATGCTACAAAGTCCACTGCAAAAACAAGTACATATAAGACAGAATCAGAAAGTCATTCAAATCAAGCAAAGCAAAATCAAAAATCAAGGAATGGTGAAGAAATACTAAATGTCTTGTTTGAATGGTCTTGACTTTTTAACCATGTCTTGGATACTTTGAATTTCTACTTTTGCTGCTGTTATTTAAAAAACTGTAGACTAACTGACTCAATAATACTGACTGTATCCCCTGCAAAGGGGTAAGACTCCTCTCCCAAAAAGAAGTTGGTGTCTTGGATATGATACTAAACTGCATCTACGGTGAGGTTCCAATCCTGGAGATCTGAGGAGTGTGGAGTACCTCTTCATTACCACTACCCCCAAATCCATTCCGTGCCAGAGGAGTAAGTACCACTGAAGGTCCCATCTATGAGTCAAATAGATCTTTTTGCAAATTATTTGTATTGCATAGAAATAGTGAGGGGGAATGAAAGAGCTGACTCTGCAGCTAAATAGGCTCTAGATTTAATCCCTGACAAGTTCCATATACCATATACTGACTTGAAACCTAAAATTAATAGATTCCTTCATACAAAATGGCAGCAACACAGGAATAACTATCCACAATAAACTCTTCCTAATCAAACCAACTTTGGGAGGCTGCAGACCAACTTTAAGGAAGTCTAGAAAGGAACAAGTCATTATGTCCCGATTATGCATTGGTCATACAAAACTAACGCACTCTTATATACTCAAACAAGAACAACAACCACAATGTGAAACATGTCAAACACTCCTGACAGTTAAACACTTATTGATGGAATGCAGATTTTTTGCTCCCATCAGAAACCATTATTTTAAAGCAAACAATATGAAGGATCTATTTGAAAATGTTAACATTGGGGATATTTTCTCCTTTTTGAGGGAAATAAAATTATACCATAGAATATAGACATGAAACAAATCAATGCCATACAATATAATCCCAATAATGCTAACACATTGTTAAAACCAATTACTAAAAGTATATATATGAATGCGCAATATGTATAACACCCCAACCGCTAGGCATGATATAACCCTGGACGGGTTGATATGCCGTTAAAATTAATAAACCAACCAACCAACTTGGTATCATAAAACTGTGTGCAAAAAAAATCTTAAGAAACAACTTAAAAAATGTAAATATAAATGTACAAAGCACATTGTTCCCTAACCTATAGGCATAAAATGAACCCAGGTGGGTTAACATGCCGTTAAAATCAGTTGAATTAATTAAATAATAAAAATGTTTTGAAGATGTTTGCAGTATTCGGAAACTAAGCCAGGAGCAAGAACATTTGGTTAAATGAAAAGACATCTTAATGCTATTTGTATGAAACATTAAAGCAATGTTATTCCCAAATTAGATTAATACACTTTTGCATGGAAAAAATTATCAGAAAGCTATTTGTATGAGACATTAAAACAATGCTATTCCTCCAGGGGGAAAAAGATTTGCATGTTAATACCTAATAATAGTAAGGACCAAACAAAATGACACGCCCTGTCGGTGGGGCATTAGAATGCACCTCTGCAGAGGGGTAAGACTCCCCCAGTGGGGCCACCTGTTGGCAGTGGGTGGCGACCCATGATGCTTAAGGATAGAGCCCAGGTGGATATAGCAGTTCATGACATGCAATACTCCACTTTGGCCCTATCTTGGGCTAAACGGGCGGTCAGAGAGGCCCCCTCGATCAATCGGCTGGTCACGTCAAGCCCTAGCACCTATATGATTTTCCCAACCCTATTGCCCTTATGGCAAGCCCCAACCCTTTTTTATCATATGGGTGCTAGAAGGCGGTGACTGCGGGTCTACATGTCCTGGGAATGACGTTAAACTCTATCTGATGGTGAGGTTCCAGTTTTGGAGGTTTGGGGAATGTGGAGCACCCCATTCATCACAATTGCTCCCTGGTCCACTCTGACCAGGAGTGGTAGTACCTGTTAGGGTCCCATCTATGGGTTAAATAGAAAAATGTATTTATAAAAAAAATTGTATTATCCATTAAGAATTGATTTATTTCAAAACTTTATCGGCATTAAATGACCCACTGAGGTTGATATGCCGTAAAACAAACCAAACCAAACCAAAACCAAACCAAACCAAACCAAACAAAATAACAATTTCATTTATGCCATAATTTTTGATGGCATGTATATACTAATTGTAAGACAGTTTTTGCATGCCCTGTTGGCAGAGCTTTGAATATGTTGACTGTATCCCCCCACCCACTGCAAAGGAGGAAAACCCTCCCCCAAAAGGAGTATTCTAGGTATGATGCTAAATTGCATCTGATGAGGCTGAAATTCTGGAAATCTGGGGAGTGTGGAGTACCCCCACTGATGCTGATCGCTTTTTAATTTAGTGCGTCCTGGGATGCACGGATTTGATTTGAATGAATCCCTGGGAAATTTGATGGGTCCTAACTAAAGTTTATTAATAAATTGTAAAGTTTTTATTTTATTTATGAACAACTAAAGCCGTCTAACCCCTATCTTGTACCCCATATGGTCTAATTCGTTTGCAAGAAAATATTGAAGTGTATTTACAGTTAACTGGAAATGGTGGGGGAAGAATAAAAACACTGGGACGTATGGATACAATTTTTCTGCGTCCTTTTAGATTTTTATGTGGCAGGGACGCAGGATGCATACCTATCAGCATCTTTGACCCGTTCATTGTCATTACTCCCAGATCCACTCTCACCCGGAGTGGTAGTACCTGTTAGGGTCCCATTTATGGGTGAAATAGATCTATTTAAAAGTTATTTGTATTCAATAGGAATACTTGATGCCATATAACTGAATTATTTGTATTAAGAATAGTTACTTGAAGTTATAATTGTTTACTAAGGATTATTATGAGTTACTTGAAACCATATAACTGTGTGAGGACAAATGATTATAATTAAATACAAATAATTATTTGAACCATATAATTATTAGTATTGGATTGGAATACTTGAAACCTCTTGGGGGTGGGGTGGGGTCCCCATGGTATAGTGGCTAACCTGCTGGACTGTGACATCGTAGTAAGCAAGTTCAAATTCCAGTCACACTATTACATTCACTTTCAGAATAATACCCTTGTAAAGATATGAACCTCCTAATCCTCCTAGCTATAGGTTAAATAGTACCACTACTGTTCTTCCACAAGGATGAATTTGATATTAAATAGTCCATGAAGGTTGATATGCCATTAAAAGATAGATAGGAAGTAATGCTGGTAGTTTTTTGATTTAATGCATCTTTGGACGCAGATATTTGCTTTGAATGAGTCCCCGGGAAAATTTATGAGTCCCAACTAAAGCCATCTAACCTATCCTGTGTAATTCATTTTTAAGAAAATATTGAAATGGTGTGGCCGGGGGTGGTGGTAGATTTTACTGTGTCTTTTTAGATTTTTATGTGTCGGGGATGCAGGACGCGTACCTATCCGCATCTCTGGATAGGAATACCTGATATATAACTGTGTGCAAGAAACCACTACACAAAAAATGTAAATATTAATGTACAATGTATTATCTAAACTCTAGACATAAAATAACCCTACACAAATTGACATGCCGTTAAAATCAATCAATTTGTGTTCTGTTTTTCAAATCTTAAATATTTTTTTGCTTCCCTTTGCTATTTGTTTCCTCATTATTTTAAACCAGAAAAAAAGATGTTTTTCCAAGATAATTTTTTTTGTTTTATTCATTTTTTTTTCTGGTTCTATTTTATTTGTAGTATTCTATATTGATTTTTTTCATCTTCTTCTTCATTGTTTATAATTCTATGAATTCATACATTAAATATAAAGAATATCATTGAAATAAGTGCAGAAACTCTAATAGAATTACCTTTTTGTTTTTTTTATTAGCTGAAGCATTGTCAAAAATTTGATAATACTTCAAGGGAATTGTAAATTATTAATTTCATCATGTAATTGAAATCTCATTTTACTGTCCAAATAATTCCTATCGACCTCCTTTCCCCCTATGCAGAGATGCTGGTAGGTACATATCCTGCATCACTGACTCATAAAAATCTAAAAGGACACAGAAAAATCATATCCATGCATCCCAGTGTTTTTTTGTTTGTTTTTTACTTCCCCCACCATTTCCAGCTAACTGTAAATACATTTCAATATTTACTTGGAAACAAATACGTTGCATGGGTACAAGGTAGGGGTTGGATGGCTTTAGTTGTTCATAGATAAAAACTCTGCAATTTATTAAGAAACTTTATTTGGCACCCATCAAATTTCTCGGGGACTCGTTCAAATCAAATCCGTGTGTCCTAGGACACACTAAATTAAAGAGCTATCAGCATCACTGCTTATGTATTCAATTCATTCTTATTTTTTGTTTTCTTTGTTTATGTCTGCTGTGATTTTTTATTTATTTTTTTATTTATTATTTTTTGATAAGCCAAACGTAGATTGTTTTGGTAAATTTACAACTCCATTTAGTACATTAGATTTTTGTCAGATATAATCTCATTCAAGTTAAATTGTGATCGTTACAGATTATTTCATCAGCAGCATCCCCCACCCCCTCTCTTTCTCAATTACACTAAAGAGTTGTGTTTTTTTTTCATATTTCCTATTAACAAACAAAACTCTTTATCTGTCTGATTTTGAATCTAAGCCACCTATCCCAAAAGCATTCTTGAGACTGTCAGATTGTATTTTATCTTTGATGGGTCACTTCAATGTCAGAGGGTTTGTATCATAAGTAAGACAAATCCTCATATTTATTAAAGGAGTAAAAAAAAAACAATTTGAAATGAAAACTGAGCCCCGTCCCTCTCAAATAACATGTTGCGTGCATGTAATAATCAAACAATTATTTTGAATATTTTCCACATCAATTTTACACAAAATCGTAGATATTTATTTATTTGTAAACTTTTTAGTTAACTTCTTGTTACTGTAAAAAAAAAAAAAAGGACAAGAGTAAAAAAACAATTTTTAAAATTGCTTACTCAAATTTTGGGTGTATATAGCATAAGAATATTGTGATGTAAGCTGTGACGTAGAGCTATGAAGTAGTTTTTGTTACAGACAGAAATACAGACAATCTCCATTATTAATAGATATATCATTTTGGAATTGACAGACTCTGTGAACAAATTAAAAACATCCAGGACCGAATCAGGACCTGCAATCCTGAAATTTTGGATTCCCAAGTTCTAATTACTGTGATTGTTTTCAGCAATTTTTTACGTGATTTTTTTTTGTATGATACCAATTTTTATAACTTGGACATGAATTTGGGAATAATCAATTCTATGCTGTTTGTTCAAGGGTTCGGAATGAAAACAAGCTATTTTTACTGACCCCAAATGCAAAATCCAAAAATGTTTATCATGCAGCTTTGCAATAAGTTCCAAGTAAACAAGTTCTATCATTGTTTTAATTAAAAAAAAAAAATATTGTTAAAGTTTAATAAAATTCAATATGTTACTCAATGCATGAAGTATCATTGTTGGGCCAAAGTCCAATCAAGAGTCTTCGGCAGGAGCTAGTTTAATTTTAAACTAGTATAAATATAAACCTGGTTTCTTTTTTTCTCCCCCCCCCCCTTAAGTGAAATGAATTCAAAAACTATTTTAATCAGCACTCCTTAGACTGCGGATGCCACAAATATGTCATTTATATAAATTTATTACCTAAAGTATCATTTTACCTCCTGACATTGAAATTATTTTTTAAAGTTTCCCAAAAACATGTTATTGCACAGCGTCATCTATCATTTGAGCTTGTCTACATTTTTTATTTGGTTATCCATTAAAGTGAATAGAATTCTTTAAAAGAATTTCCCTTTTTTTTTATATTAGGTTCACTTCCATATAAAGTATTCATATACCACAAAAGATTTTTAAAAATTCTCATCTGTCTGCCCAATTTTGTCTCCTTGATTAAATAAGCTTTATTTTCTGATCATCTTTTCCGTCACAAATTGCTTTTAGCTCAGGCAGGGCTCCAAACAAACTTTTTCATCACTGCCCGGAACTGTCCTGAAATCAAATTTAAAATTTTTTTTTTTTACTTTATCATCTATAGATAGTTAGTAGCATCATGAAAAACACCATTTAAAAACGTTTAGGAAATAAATATTTATTTTGGTCTATTTAGTCTTGAAATTGTGGTCTCCATGGTTTTTTTTTTTGAAGGGGGGGGGTCTTCTTTTAAGCAATAATGAAACATTAATGAAACAAGGAAGGTTTTTTTATATTAAAACGAAGAAAGAAAAAAAGATAATTTTTAGCTTGTGTGAAATAAAGGCAAGTTCTCGAGTCATTGAAGAAAGTCCAAAACTATATTTTTAAATTGATGATACCAAAAGTACAGAGCTTAGAAATGAAACCTGATTATTATAGTTTTTATAGTAGTTCATGTTAAAACTTAACAAGAGTCCAAACCAAAATAAAGACCCCCCCCCAAAAAAAAAAAAGGGCCTCTATTCATTAACCAGTTGTAAAAAAAAAAAAAAAAAAAAAAAAAAAAAAAAAAAAAAAAAAATAATATGACTCCAAAATAATGTAAAAAAACTGCAAAATATTTTCATCTATTATACTTATTTTGATTTTTAAAATCTTTAAAAAAATTGTCTGTGGGCAGTCCCCCAACGAGTGGGGCGGGTGTAGGAGACTTGGTGTCCCCAACGAATATTCTAGTATCCTCGGGACAATGGGACACGATTGATCTTCCCTATAAAGTATTCATATACCACAAAACAAGATTTTAAAAATTCCCATCTGTCTGCTCAGAAAAATTGGCTCCTTAATTAAATAAGCTTTATTTTCTGATCACATTTTACATCACAAATTGCTTTTAGCTTTTTTTTATTTATTTTTTTAACTCATTTTGTGATGAAGGAAATTATTGAAGCCACTGTAAATGAATTAGATATAAATGTCTTTGAGAATTGTTATTTCAATACATTGAACATGATTATTGATTCTCAAAAGCATTTCTTTGATATTTATAATCTGCTTCTATGCATATTTTATAATCCTGTAGTTATGAATAAAATTACTAATAAAAGTTGTAGTAGTAGTAGTAGTAGTAGTAGAGTTTCTTTGTGCAGTGGTGTCAATAGAAATTGGACATTAACAGTATTTATTTTAGTTATGTAGAATTAGATATTTTATGAAATACATGGCACATAAAGGAAATGTTTGGTCATAATATTAATTTTAAGTGTTTTTCGTTAATGTCTTTTAAAAAACATTAGATTTTGTGAAGATTTTATGAATTAAACAAGAGATAATATATAACTTGGTTTCTGTTTCTAGATTATATTCTTGTGATTCTTAATAATGGACATTTAATTTTGTTTGTTAAAATAAAAACAAGTACCGTATTTGACGGCATATAAGACGCACCACCCATTTCAGCAGGTCAGATTCAGGGAAATTTTAGTGTATTTAAGCATATATTGTTGAAAACAGTCTAGCTGTGCATTACACAAGCAGAAACATAGCTGTATGAAAGCAAGTTTAGGTAGGTAAAAGTATTGAGCGTAAGCTGGGTTAATGAGCATCATAGAGAAGATTAGCCTAGACTTACGGGAGGTCTCAAACTTCACCTACGATGTATAGGACGCAGGGCAATTTTTTGAGCCAAAATTTTGGAAAAAAAGTGCGTCCTATATGGTATGTTCTTTAGTCAATTTGAAACTAAATTTATAATAATCCAATTGTTGTATATTTATATTAGTGTAACATAACAAAAATGACACATCATAGTGAGGTTTTTGTTAGCACAATAATATTGCTAAAATGCTCTTAAAGAATAAAGTAGTTTACAATCCAATTTGTGACATATATATATATATATATATATATATATATAAACACACACATGCACACTAATATTTTATTGTATATGATAGATTATCATTTATATATTTACCAAACCCCTCTGCATGAGCAGGATGTGACACAAGGTCAATTTCTTAAGCAGAGTTTAACAGGTTTGAATTCAGTTTTTTCCTTCTAAACTGGTTGCCTAACCAAGGTTAAACAACCCATCCTGCCCTACTATTTACCCATAGCTGGAGGTAGAATAGTTGGATTCATATTTTTCCCAAGAGTATTAGTGCTATGTAAAATGCAAACAGCCTTGTCTAAGATTTGAACTCATCTCGTCATGTCAATTTCCAACGGCGGTAACCATTACACCAACATGCACATCATTATCATATATACTATTATTATATGTGATACATTATAATATTTTATATATAGTAGAAAGGTCTACATTTGCACTCACTCTGAACACTATAATTTCTCAGGGGAGGTTATTAACTGGTAATTGTAAAATATTTCTCTTTATCTATTTAATCTTCTATATATATAAAAGAAAGTTTGGTATGTACGTGTCGACTTATAACTCAGAAACGAGATGTTATTCAGATTCGAAATCTTACATACACCTTGACAACCTTATAACTAAGAAACACACCAAATTTGGTTATTGATTTTTACTGATTAAAGGATATAATTAATTAGTTAAACCAAAATCAAATGATTTAAAAAAATTTTTTAATAATATCTTAAATGTAAACAAAAAGAAAAGAAAAATTTCCTAGAATAAACAAACATTTTACTACACAGATTCTTGGACATCTTTTAAAAATTTGATAAAACATGTTCCTTTTATTTTCTCCCTTACTCCTGTTTTCTCTTCACTCACTCTTTGGTGTTCCTAATTTTATTTTTAGTCCAGTCATGGACTGGGTACTTTTGCTAGTATTTTATTAAAAAATACCTTCTTTCCAAAAAGGAGGGAAAAAATTGAAACAATTGTATAATTAATACAACCTTAGTTGATATTTATTCATCACATGTAAATCTTTATACAGTGTGGCCCACAAAATACTGAAACATTTAAAAAAAATAAATATTCATAGGTTTCTTGTTTTTAATTTGATTTGTATATTATTTTTCGGATATAAATAATCTAAGCTAATTGAAAATGTCAAGTTCCAATGTGAAAGAATAAATTAAAATTATCAAATTTTACTATTCAAGGCTTATAATTTCAACAAAAATAAATTTTTTGGTGGCAGAATAATTTCAAGAAATCCAGAATTCAAATGGCCTCTCCATTTGCCTGCTTTGTCAGCCTGACTTTTTTTGTGGAGTTATTTAAAGGAGTGTGTATATTTGAATAAGTTTAAGACATTGCTACAGCTCAAGAATGATATTCGTGCAGAGATAAGAGGATTGGCCTACGAAACCTTAAGCAAAGTCATACAAAGTGTGTGAATTAAGGCGCCAACTTGAATCTGTGAAAATGAAGGCAATCTACAAGATATATCATTTTTCCCCAAATAGCTAAAAATATATTTCCTTGGACTATATTTCAAGACTAGATGATTAAATGTTTTTATGTGTAGGTCTTTTATGACTCACCCTGTACAATACATACTAAGTTAAAAAAAAAAAAAAAAGTTTTTCTAATATTTCATACAAACTGAATTATTTTCATACTTAAGCAGTTTACAAAATCCCTCTATTAGCAGAAGATGGTCTCTATCTATCTAAGTTATAATTTTAAAACATTTTCTAAAATTTCTAATTTGAAATGAATCTATTGAAGCTTCTAAAGGTTTTTGTATTCGGTCCTTGTTATGTTTTTAACATACAGATGAAAATTATATGGAGGATAGGAATAATAATGCAAGATCAGGTTATTATAAAATTAACAAGGATTTATTAAAACACAGAGTAGAAAATGCTTCTAACTCTCAAGCGAACTTCACCAGGAACTCCGAACGCTGGCATTTTCAAAACATTCAAATGTAAACAAAACGTTTTGACAAAACAAAGGAAAGCAACTCTATTTTTTGTTTTAAGTCTATTTTGTTAGATGTTCCTAACAGTCCTTTTATTTTATTTTCATTTTTTGGTTTTAGAGAAATTTTACCATTTCGGTGATGCTGATAGCTTTTTGATTTAGTGTATCTTGGGACGCACATATTTGCTTTGAATGAATCCCCAGTAAAATTTATGGGGTTCAACTAAAGCCATCTAACTCCTACCTTGTAACCTATCCTGTGTAACTCATTTCTAAGAAACTATTGAAATGCGTTTACAGTTAACTTGAACTGGTGAGGGAAGAAAAAAGAAAAACACTGGGATGCATGGATATGATTATTGTGCATCAGAGACTTAGGATGTGTACCTATTAGAATCTCTGCCATTTTAAAATTTCTTTTCAGAGTTTTGATAGAAAAATGATTACTGCACTTTGATACATGTCCAAAATCCAATTTTGCTATTTCATCTCCTTAGTTAATAGAAAAAATAACAGGTCTCTACCTCCCTATAAATAATGCTTAATAATGCTGTTTATAAATAGCTAGATGAATCATTCAAAGGATTTTTGTGTCAATGATAAATGATACTACATCAATCTAATTTGTATAAGGTCTCTCTAACATTCTATATAAAGAACTACTTTGAAGGCATTACTTTGAAATATGAAGATGTAAATGAGAATGTTCTTAGAGAAAATACATGAGCCCATTAGGAAGCAATGATCATTGAAACGGGTTTTTATGCAAGGCAATGCATTGTCTCTCTTTGTTGTTGGATGCATAAAATCTTTGATGTTGTACATCTTCAAGCATGTTGACTCATTAATTCCTTGCACTCTTAGTAGGGCTTAGAATACACTAACTGTATTCCCTGCAGAAGGGTAAGACCTTCTGGGGTTATTTTCTATAAGTCTAACATGATCAATAGGGAACCACTCTTGACTGATTAATTATTTATTTATCTATTGATCTAATAAGAAAAAAGAAGACTGGTTTAGGGTTACGGTTTAAGGTTAGTTTAATGGGAAAATAAATAATTTATCAGTCAAGATTGGTTCCCCTTTTATCATGTTAGACTTATAGGAAATAACCCCTTCTGGTACTACTTTTGTATGTAATAAAATTCATTTGGTATGCTATCTACCTAGCCCTAACCTGATTCATTTTAATTTCTTTTAATAAGTGATATAATTTTTTTATCTATTTTATTTTTATTTTTGTTTAGCTCAGTCGGTAGAGTGTTCAGCTAGGAATCACAAGGTTTTTGGTTCGATATAGAATAATCTCCTTGGCTAATGAAAAGGAGATAGACTCCCTCGCTGTGTGGCTGTTACCAACATTAGGCCGCCCTGGCGACTTTACTTTAGTTTTTACTTTATAAATTTAATAAATTATTTTCAAATTTCTATAATTGTAATTTAAAAAAAATAAATGTATAAGAATACAGTGATGCTGATAGGTTTTTGATTTAGTGTGTCCTGGGATGCACATATTTGCTTTGAATGAGTCCCTGGGAAAATTTATGGGTCACATAAAGCTGGCCAACTCCTACCTTGTAACATATCCTGTGTAACTCATTTCTAAAAAACTATTGAAATGTATTTACAGTTAGCTTGAAATGGTGAGGGAAGAAAAAGAAAAACATTGGGACGCATGGATATTATTTTTCTACGTCCTTTTAGATTTTTGGGATGCAGGACGTGTACCTATCAGCATATATTTAGATGTATACCTTTCCCAAGTGTATTAGTGCTATCAGAAGTCAGAGAGACTTCTAGACATTAAATAACCTTAGATGGGTTGACATGCGGTTAAAATCAATCTATCAATCATTTTTATTTTATCACCAAATATATCTCGGCAATCTTTATAAAAATTCAATTCTGTACTTATAAAATCTCTTATGACCATAGTGACAATTATTTTCTGCAACCTTGAAATCCTTTTTATCTGTCTCTTAGAGAGAGAGAGAGAGAGAGAGTTAGAAAATTAGAAATTTAGAATGAAGGGATTTTTTTAAAGGCTGCCATGAATTGTCCACTTGAGTTATGTACTGAAGTATTTATAAGTATGTCATAACTACATTTTTTGTCTTATATCATGTGTTTATTGCACTTTTCTTAGCGTAATATATTGTTATAAAAAAAAGAAAAAAAAAAAGAATTTCTTCTTTGACATTTAAAAAAAAAAATATGAAAAAATAATTGCATGAGTTCTTGCCGTTTGTTGTGGATGGCACTTCACATTTGCAATTTCTGGTCGTCGATTGATATCTTCAGGATTTAAAAAAGAAGAAAAAAAAATATTTTACAATATTAGTCAGGGTTCTTCAAGTTTAGACAACCTACTTCTCTCTGTAGATCATGTAAATAAAATAATACAACCTCGATGATGCTGATAGCTTTTTGATTAAGTGAGTCCTGAGACGCACATATTTGTTTTGAATGAGTCCCCAGGAGAATTTATGGGTCCTAACTAAAGTTTCTTAATAAATTGTAGGGTTTTTATTTATGATCTGGGGAAACAACTAAAGCCGGCTAACTCTTACCTTGTAACATATATTTAGAATAGACATACTAGGTTTCAATTGCCGTTGAATTGGTAAGACAAAGCAACAAGGAAGCTGTAACTTAATACGGATCTAACCTTGTTGCAATCCTACTGCAGAATTCCTTCTCCTAGACAGGTTGTTATACCAAGGTTAAAGAGCCTAGTCTGCCCTACTATTTGCCCATAGTTGGAGAGAGAATATTTGGATGTATACCTTTCCCAAGTGTATTAGTGCCATTTACAATATTTATATAAAGCAGATTAAAATGGTTCTTGTGTAGTATGCTAACATTTTTCATTTATATATGAATATGCTAATACCTACCTACATGTATCATGCCCTGTCATCACCTCAGATAAATAATGTATCATATTATTATAATTGTGAGAAAAGAAAGGGAAGAAAACAGATAATGAAAGGTGAGGGATAGGAAACTAGAAAAATAGTAGAAAAGAAAGAAAGTTATATAAATAAAAAAAAAGAAAGAATTTTGCCAGAGATTATTATACTTTTTACATATTGAATTATTTTACAATAGCTTTTAAGTAAACATATCAAACATTGTAATAATCAAATTATGATACTGTGGTATATCCACAGTTAACTCTAGTTTTAAATTATTCTTAGATTATTCAATAAATCTTCAGGGATAAATCAAAAACAGTCTTACATTTAAAAGTTTTTGATAGCTCCCAAAATTATTAGTCCAACATTTACTGGAATTGTCTTGGAGGCAAAGAAATTGTCTAGTATCTAGTTAAGATATGTGCCATGTCTTTGCGCTTATTCTAAAATTCAGGCTGGCTTGGTATTCTCTGAATATTTTCTTGTTATTGCACTGACAGACGGCTGCAATCTTTTGTGCAAAGTGAGTGGCCGACTAAGCTATAGTCTCTTCTACTGACTGAACCATATTGACTCAGTCTTCTCTGTATTCATCAGAAGTTGGGTCATTTCCACACTCATTCTACTTTCATCAATTATTCACAAGCTTTAGCCTGCCAATGGCCTAAACCAATCTTTATCATTATTCAGGAAAGAAATGTTAAATTCAAAAGTTTTTTGTATTTTTTTTTGGGGGGGGGGTAATAATGTTTTCATAATTATGCATTTGAGGAGTTCTTGATTGTATCTAGGACTTCTGAAGCAAAGAAATTATAAATGTTCCTAGATTTAATTAGAATGTTGTTGTTTTTTTTTTTTAAGTTAACTTGTACAAGTCATTGATAATTAACATTCTCATGTCTGCATGTGTAAGTGTATATGTATGTACATATGAATGTGTGTGTGTATATAATATATATATAATCAATGGTAATATTATGGTTTCACACTCATAACTTTCCATGCAAATACTTTTCTCATTTTTTGATTCATTATATATATATATATATATATTTAATTGTATGGAAACTAATCACAGATATTAAGCACTCTCCTAATAATACTGTATATATTGGTTTACTACTGTCTCGTCAAGTGAGATAGTGTTAACCATACTATATATATATATATATATATATATTTGGAATTCCCTTTATTTGTAAACTCTGTCTGATGAGGCTTGACTCATCTTGAGTTTCTGGTCAAAATAAATATTATAACAGATGACGGTATGTTAAGTTTTTCTTTCTTTGAAAGTTAAATATTGCTCTGTATATAATTGATTTATTGGTTATTATACATTGAGCTCTCTTAAGGATGTATAAAAATCTTGTATGAATATGTTTGCACCTACAAGAGCATAAGTATAGTTGTACAGTGAGATTTCAATGATCCCAAATAGAATCATCCCTTACTTGGATTATCTTATATATAATCTCGAAGCTAAAATTGCACATTATAGTGAGATTTTTATTAGACCAATACATTTCAAGCCTCAAAACATCATAGAAACCAAGCAGCCAATCAGGACTCAAATGGAATGACCCAAATACATGAATGGACTATTCTTGAGTTTCATAAGTACCAGCTGTTTTGGGCACTAGTTCAGTTGTGCTTAGCCAGTTGCTGTTGTCAAAACCAACAGTATATCGACGGTAATTGGAACTTAATATATTTGTTCACTGTTATTATTCTGAGTATTACATCAGTTTTTATTATAAATGTATCATTTAAATTTAATTGTCTAAATGTAATGATAGTAAAAATAGAAATTTCCTGTTATAATTTCAAGTCTGTATTCTTGTTGCTCTGAGGTTTTCAATTCACAAAGACAAAAAAGTTATGAAAAGAACTTTAATATTGTGCAAGTTAATGTATTATTAAATAATCCTTTTTATAACAAGTATGTGGGTGGGAGGATAAACTGATATGAATGGTGTGTGAAGTTATGAATAGATCTATTTTTAGAAAAATGTCTTAACTGTCTGCAGCACCATTGAGATTTATTTTGTGTTTTACTCAGTAAGTTTTTACTGCTAGTTTAAACCCATTATATCATTGAATAGAACTCATTGAAAAATTTTTTTTTTTTTTTTTTTTTTTTTTTTTTTTTTTTTTTTTTGCACATAAAATATTTTTTCTCTCCCTTCATTCATCAAAGCTCCCAATAACTTGAAATATCCATACAAATAGTTTTTTTTCCCAATATTGCTTTCTAGAATGTATTATTATGTTATTCTTTAGGAGTTGATATATATATATATATATATATATATATAAACGAAGTTCCTGGGTTCAATACAGGCCCTTGTCAACTCAGTGTAAGAGTAGCATGGCTTGGACCTGTGAAGTGGGGAGCATTGAGGCCTATTTTGTATTTTACTCATACTGCTAGTTTAAACCCAGATATCATTGAATAGAGCTCATTGAAATTTTTCTTTTGCATATAAAATATATTTTTCTCTCCCTCCGTTCATCAAAGCTATATTTATCTCCCAATAACATCAAAGCATTGTTTAAAAAAAAAAACAACAAAAAAAAACTGTCTTATTGGTGTCGTGGACTATAAATAGTTGTTATCTTTAGGAAGCATTATCATATTTTACCTCCAACTTATTCAGATTTGGATACTACTTAGATACTGGTACCTTGACTTTGGATACTTAGATACTGGTACCTGACTTTTAGATACTGGTACCTTGACTTTGGATACTCTAGATACTGGTACCTTGACTTTGATACTTTACTGGTACTTGAATACTTAGATACTGGTACCTTGACTTTGATACTCTAGATACTGGTACCTTGACTTTGGATACTTTAGATACTGGTACCTTACTTTGAATACTCTAGATACTGGTACCTTGACTTTGGATACTCTAGATACTGGTACCTTGACTTTGAATACTCTAGATACTTTGAATACTCTAGATACTGGTACCTTGACTTTGAATACTCTAGATACTGGTACCTTGAATTAAGAGTCTCCCAACTTACGAGTTTTCCGAGTTACAAGCTTTGCGGTATATATATTTACCAAACCCCTCCACTTGAGCAGGATGCGACACAAGGTCAATTTCTTAAGCGGAGTTTAACAGGTTTGAATTCAGAGTTTTCCTTCTCTTAGACTGGTTACCTAGCCAATTTTTAAGAGCCCAGTCTGCCCTACTATTCACCCATAGCTGGATGGAGAACATGGATTCATACCCTTCCCAAGAGTATTAGTGCTATGTGAAATGCAAACAGCCTTGTTCAGGATTTAAACTCTGATTGATGAGTCCAATTTCCCACGACTCTAACCATTACACCTCGCACCTCCATAATTTGAGGTATAAGCAAACTCCACATACCCTTATGTTAATAAGTTCTCTAAAAACATTTAAGTTTCCAAATTTATTATACCTAAGAAAAATATTATTAAAACATATTATAGCACATATTTTAGCAACACCAGCAGTTTCATTCATTGTGTTGGATATTGACAAATTCCGACCTTAATCTGTTTAAATCGCATTTTCTCGAGTATTACTGGCCCAAACTTAAAATATTTATATGGCTGGAAAGAAAATAAAACAATCTTTCTAAATATGTCATTTTTATGTGTTTTATCCATTGTTTTATTTTTTATGGCAAGTTAAAACAGTTTTGCTTCGAACACCCGGAAATTCGTAATGAGTTTCCCCCCTCCCCAGAGTAAAATTTACATGGTGACTTCTTTTGTAAAATCAGAGTGACTAATCTTTATCAATATTTTTGAAATTTTACACTTAATTAGCACACACCTTAATTAGCCCAAACTTTAAAATATTTATATGGTTGGAAATAAAATAAAGTAATCTTTCTAAATATGTAATTTTATGTGTTTTTATCCATTGAATTTCTTTTGACAATGGTATTTTGCTTCGAACAGCTGTAAACACGAAGTACAATATATTTTTTTCTTGAATAAAGTTTACACAGTAATTTATTTTGTAAAATCAATGTGGCTAATCTTTACCAATATTCTTGAAATTTTACATTTAATTAGCACACACCATAAAATACAAGCAGGAACTCATTTTTTTCTTTTTCTACCTTTGGAAGAGAATGTATGATAGACAAAAGTTGACAGAGATTTCTTCAAAAAGTATAAGATCAGCAAAAAAACAAAAACAACTACACTATATCACTAATAGAAGATAGTCTCAGAATTATTTTCATATAGAACACGTGTTATTTAGATGACAGTTAACAGTCAGGGTTTTTTTTTGTTAAACTTTCAATTTAGGAAAGAAAAAATACAAGTTAAAATTACGAGAAATGTAAACAAAACTCAGCACATGCTGGACCCGGCTTTGTTTAAAGACATATGTAAATAGGTATTCTATTTCTTTTATGTAATTCAACACAGGAATTTGAAAATGTATTTTTAAGTTCAAAGTGATGTTATATATTTAAATTAATACTATATATGTGTATACATGCAGTATTAAAATGAAAATGTTGAATAATTCTGTGGTAAACACAAGAAGAAAAAAACTGCTATCAGTACTTCTTATTCTCTAAATAATGGTCACAGCATAGAGATACATACAATTTGAGTGCAGAATCAGAAAGAACATACAATTTTACACAAGAATGCAAAGTTTTATCAAAATTGCTCCAAAAATAAAGAATTGTGAAAAAATTACTGAATTTCTTGTTTTGAATTTGTCCGTGATTTGACATTTTTTTTTTTTAACAAAACCATGTCCACTTTTGTACCCCCAATTTCAGGGCTTTAAATTCTCATAACTTTTGAACCACTGGGGATATGTGCATAATTCAAACAGTTTTGAACTCCATTTACATAGCTCTATTTAACTAATAAATAATTAATAACAATAACCACAAATAAAAAACAACTGAGAATGCTAATTTTTCAAATGTTTGATTATCTCCGATATTGAATTTTTTATTTGCAAAAAACTTAATACCTGCAAAACAACTTGCTTTCATATTCATTAGAAGAGAAAGGGTCCGATTTAGCTCCGTCAGTAGAGTTGCCTAGGAATCACAAGGTCCTGGGTTACTGATACTGGCCCTGCCAACTGAGTCCATGAATAGCACAGCTTAGATAATTTGATTTGTGTGGTAAAGCATCTAGGAGCTGACAGTAGGTGTAGCGCTCCACCTCAGCAAAAACAATCTCTTTGGTCTAGCACTAGCAAAAATAGGATCGACCCCTTGCTGTTTAGGTGATACTGACAATGGGCCACTCCACAAATTTTACTACTACTTGAAGAAAAAAGAATAATTTTTTTTTTTTTTTTTTTTTTTTTGATTCATTAGGATATTCTTTCAAATATAATCTTATCAGTGTTTCCCCCCCCCCCCCATATTAAACTGGAAAATCACTTTATCTCTCTCTCTCTCTCTCTCTCTCTCTCTCTCTATCTATCTATCTATCTATCTATATATATATATATATATATATATATATATATATATAAAACAAGTTATCCACAGACACCGTGTTTCATGCCTCTTCAGTGTGCCTAGACACAACAACTACCTCTGACCAGCAGCGAAATCTGACTGACTTTTTGTCCGCCAGGTTCGTTAACCTCTAGGCCATTTGATAGCTGCCGTAAAGGGGTGGTGTTTAAACTATTAAATACATACATTTTGTTTATATATTTTATGATCACCAGAGAGATCCAGTCTGTTAACAAATATATATATATATATATATATATATATATATATATATATATATATATATATATATATATATACATTTTTACTTGCACTATGTGCTTAGAATATCTACTAAATATCTGAATGTTTTCATTGATAAAATTCATGAGCCAAAGATCAGATTATTCATTCAGTTTAAGTCTTTGTGTAAACAATATTTTTCCCATTGTTTATTAGATTTAAGAATCTTTCCCCCCAGGTACATTGAAATGATTTTTCTACTGTGTAAAAAAAAAAAGTCTCTCAAGAGTATTCAATTGGATTATCAAATTTTATTCATTGAATGTTCTTTGTTCCCAATTTAAAAAAGGTTAAATTGAAAACAAACCACATTCTCAATTGTTAATCTTGGTGAATGAATGGTTTAATATGGAATGAACAATTGGAAGCCGTTTTGCATAATTTCTCTTTTATTGACTTCAATTCAGTAGCCTAAAAACTCCCTCAAAAAAGGGGGCTCATTTCTTTTATTAAACATTTATGTAGACAGTGATGCTGATAGCTTTTTGATTTAGTGTGTCCTGGGACGCAGATATTTGCTTCGATTGAATCCCCAGGAAAATTTATGGGTCCCAACTAAAGTTTCTTAATAGATTGTATGTTTTTTATTTATGATTTGGAGAAATAACTAAAGCCGTCTAACTCCTACCTTGTAGGCTATCCTGTGTAATTCATTTCTAAGAAACTATTGAAATGTATTTAGAGTTAGCTTGAAATGGTGAGGGAAGAAAAAAGAAAGACACTAGGATGCATGGATATGGTTTTACTGCGTTAGGGACGCATACTTATCAGTATCTCTGGAATAATATTAGATTAAAAAAAAATAAAAATATAAAAAAACTTGTTGGAAATGATATTTAAAAAATTCTCTTTCATCTTCTTCTCTCATAAAGCATCTGTTGGATTTAAGATTATTAAATCCCCCCCCCCCTAAGCTTAGAGCAGTTTTTTGTTTTTGTAAGCATCTTGATCCATCTTGATTATCTTGTTATGCAAGATACTCCCCTAACTCATCTGAATATTCATCCTATTTATTACTTGCACGTTTCTCATAGAAAACAAAAACCTTACTCTCCCCTGATAGTGAAGCTATTGAAAACAAAACCTTACTCTCCGCTGATAGTGAAGCTATTGAACAAAAGCGCGACTGCCTTACTAAATAGTTGTCTGCTCCCAAAAGGCAGCAGCCAAGCAGGGGTATATTAGTCTGAAGACTCTTTGTTCCCTCTGTACTTGTTTTTCTCTCTCTCTACTCTCTCTCTCTCTCTCTCTCTCTCTCTACTCTCTCTCTCTACTCTCTACTTGTCTTTCTTTGTTATATTGGAAGCCTTCAGAAAACTGTATGCTCCCAGCAGCTGGAGTTTTAATCCCTCACTTTTGATCTAAAACTACAATGCAAACATATGTCAGTTTTTAACAGTCTTTTTTCTTTATTTTTTTTCTTTCTTTTTCAATGTACAACTGAAATAGACTCAGAATTTCTTTCTTTCTCTTTTTGCTAAATGTGATATGCAAGTAAAAGTTAAACATTTTCAGTCTCTTCTCAATGAAGAATAAAAGCTTTTATCTTTCTACATAAAAATTCAAACATTCATTATAAGACTTTTTTATTTAAAAAATTTTTTTTTTACTATTTTCATTTTATTTTAATGTTTCCATATAAATACTTGATAGACATTTATACCATTGTTAACTTGTATTTGAAATTGTTTGTAATATGCTTCAACCTCGGGGCACAACTAGAGATTGGGGGGGGGTGTATGCTCCTTGAGCCCCCCCCCCCCATTTTATGAGATTTGTCATTGTATAATGTCAGAAATGCAATAAGTGAACTACTATTTAGAAAGCTTTTTTTTTTTGGGGGGGGGTCTCCCTTTATTAAGGCCCCAGGGTAGGGGGCATTATTAAATAACTCTCTCCTTCACCATTATATTATATACTTGAATATAATTAACAAAATATATATTATTATATTTACCAAGAACAATTTTTCAAAAATAATTGGTTGTTCATTACATGAGATTTTTTTTTTTTTTTGAACACTTGGAAGTTTACCTGAAAGATTACACACAATATATAAAAACTTTGGTTAAATCCTATTTAATGGACATAAATTCCACCATCATATGTCACCCCGCCGAAATAAAAAAATACTAAAAATCAAGGAATTAACTGAATTTAATGAAATTTTCAGTGTTGATACATTAACGAATAAACAATATAATGCACTAGTTATTTTATTTGAAAACTCTTACATTTTTTCAGGTCAGTTAACTTTAAACCACGTATCTTTGAGGCATAACACAAATTCACAAACATATGTGGTTCAAAGTTAATTGACCTGAAAAAAATGTAAAAGTTTTAAAATAAAATAACTGGTGCATTGTATCTTTTATTCATTAATGTATCAACACTGAAAATTTAATTAAATTCAGTTAATTCATTGATTTTTAGTATTTTTTTTTCTTTTTTCGGCGGGTGACATACAATGGTGGAATTTATGTCCCTTAAATAGGATTTAACCAATACTTTTTGTAACTAAAAATTAGGGATTTGTTCATTACAAGATGTCATTACTCTTTTATATACAACTAGAAGCAGCTACCCAGCATTGACTGGACAGAGGGGGGGGAGGGCACCCTGGTGTATTGATTTGTTTTCTTTTGAAATTTACAAATGCTGGACATTTTTAAGTAGAATTTTAATGTTATTTTATTATAATTTAATTCTTAATGTCTTCAAAAATATAGAACAAATCTTCATAATTTTCAACACAAAAATGAGGATCTTGTGATAGTGAATGTGTGTATATATATTTACTTTGTTGTTAATTGTATTATTCTCATAGTTTCCTTTGAACATACATACAAACAACTGCCCTTTATATATGTACTAGCAGCGGCTACCCGGCATCGTTTGTGTAAAGGGGATTTTTTTTTAAGTTACTCCCACAGATCCATTATTACTGAATTGTAAGTTGAATCCCCGTGGGATGCCCCATTTAAATCCCTATGCAAAAGAAATCTGAAAAGAAATGTTAATATCTACTATCTAAAATATTAAATGAAAAAAAAAAAATCCATGCTGTTATCATTAAAAAATTTTTTTTTAATTATCTTCATGAATATAAATCAAATCTATTATTTTTGCTCAAAAGCCAAGCCCTGGTGATATTTAATGTATATATATATTTACTTTGTCATTAATTGTTTTATCTTCGAAGTTTCCTCTGGACATACAGATTCACATAACTGCCCTTTAGCTGCTTGAAAACATGGCATTGTGATTGTATACTGGATGTTGTGAGAAAGACTTGCCAGGAGCCATATCTTATAGGGATGGGTGGTGAGAGAGTTGTGGGAATCCATGTTATAAGTGCGACACGATGATGATGATGATGAAAGCATTGAAATATGTTTTGAACATTTAAGTGACTTGGAAATTGATTGTCTTTTAAGAATTTGTTTCTCGCTAATTAAAAAGCAGGTATTTTGCTGACATGTCTCTTGTCTTATTTGGTTGCTGTAAGTAAAATGCTAAATTCAATTAAATTATTCCCCAAAGGCCAAATAGTCTATAAATTGGTCACAATTTGACTTGCAGGCAAAATTACTTGATATAATTTTTTTTTGTATCTTCAAGAAATATTCCCAAGTCTTATCTAATTATATCTGTTTGTTCAAATGCAAAGGATATAGATGAACAAATTGTAGTATGTAAACAATTTTTTTAGTGGAAAAAAATAATAGATGTGTTGGTAATATTCATAGGATTATTTAACTCTGTGCTACTCAAAGTATGGGTAAGTGTACCGGTGCTTGTATGCAAATCATCAATTACTGGTACATGGTGAGTTTCAAGTTTTAGATCTTATTATAATGGAGATTGATAATGACATTTATTGTGTACAGTGCTCAGGTGCACCACAACTCCTCAAAGTCTCATGTCTAGTAAATTTGTTGGCATTCTTCCGTCTACTGAAGATGATGGCAGTGTCCATTTAAAAAAATTTTTTTTTTTTTTTTCAATCTGCAGCTGCGTGAGTGGCTGAACAGACCAATTTTTGAATGACAGTCTCTGGTGCAGTGACTGCAAACAAACAGTGATGCTTGCTGGAGTTGCTTTGGCTCTCTTTTCCGTGGTGGCTTCTTTCCTTTTTTTTCACTCCTTGTCTGGCGAGGAGCTGCCAGGCCACACGATCTTCTGCACAAGCCTCCCATAGAATAATGTATTAGTGTCGGGAACATGAATAGCATACAGTAATAATATACCTGCATGTGTGTGCGTGGAGGTATCAAGTATAGTGTTGGCGGATTACAGGAAGCATGGAAACTTGAAAGATGCAGTGTTTCAGCAGCCTATCTGTCTGTAACCAAAACTATGTCAACACCAAAGTCCCAATTCACTTAGTTATTCATATTAAATTCTTAATGGTTATTAGTAATCATTATTTAATCTTAATTAGCATCTTATTTATTAACAATGTCTCTATTAAGGTCTACCTGAGATAGATTTGCTTCAAAACAGTCCATATTATTAGTGTGTTTAAAATCCTGAGATGTGTGTTATATATCATGAAGAAATAAATGTTTACATAGTATATGGTGGGAATAATTTGCATACTGGTTTTAACAAAAGCATGTTTAATAAATAATTACTTGGTGTTATTGATTTCTAATACTACTGTTTTATTCTCAAATGTATTAAAAGCAATCCAATGTATAATTTTATATTCAATTGTTTTTATATTCAAATCAATTAGAATAAGATAAAAATAAATAATCTTTTTTGTGTTCGTATTTAATTTCATTAGTCTTTCTAATTTAATGATATCTAATTATATCAAAACATAAATACTTGTGCCCAGAAGGTGCATATTTTTGCTAGTTATTATAATATATATAACATCTTATTATAATGGAGATTGTGTGTTTTTCTGTCTGTAGCCGTAACTAAATCACTACTCAAGTCACAATTCCCTTAGTAATTGACGTCACATTCACCATGAATTTATCCTTATTTTAACCTCAATTATTAATAAAATTGTTTTACATTATTTATACTGTTAACTATATCTACATACTAATAACATGCAATTGTATTTATATATACAACAAAATAGTGGTTTACAGTGTGAACGGGAAGGCTAATTTGCATATTGATATTAAAAATGTAATTTTAATAAATATATGCTTAGTATTATTGGTTTCTAACTGTTTGGTTTTATTTTAATGAATATAAGCAAAAATCTCTTCAATTAATCTTAAATGAAATCCATTAACAAGAAAAGATAAGTGTCATTTTATTCTTTACTTCCTATTTTAACTAAATACTTAAATTAGAAAAAATAACAATGAAAGACGAGAGTGATGGAAGAGTAAATTTCAGTTGTTCTATTTTTCGATTATACCCTCCTCTGTTTCAAATCTTTTTATCTGCATTCTTATTTAGTTTCATTAGCGTTTCTAATTTAATACAATATTTCATTACATTAAAACTTAAATACTTGCACCCGAAGGGTGCATATATTTGCTAGTGTAATGTAAAAATAAAAATATGTAAAATTTTCCTGTATTGTTTAATGTTATTTTCACATGCTGTGATACAGTACAACAGATAAAAATACTTTGAACTTTATCATAAATGACTTTCAGAAACATTTTTTCATGCTCAGAGTTGCCGAAGCCTGGAATAAACTGCCTGCATCTGTTGTAGGCTGCTGAAACACTGCATCTTTCAAAGCTTCCATGCTTCCTGTAATCCACCAACACTATACCTGATACCCCCCTCCACACACATATGCATGCACGCGCATATTATTACTGTACGCTATTTATGTTCCTGACACTAGTATATTATTCTATGTACTAGACATGAGACTTTGATGAGTTGTGGTACATTATTATAAAATCAAATAATAATAATATGGTACTGGTTGTGTGGCAGATTAGAAAATATCCTGCCGGTATGCTACATCAGATTGAGAATTAGTTAGACCAATGCTTCTCAAACTAATTTATTAATTTAAAACTTATAGAATAAACAATTATTATTTTAAGAAAGTGTGTAAATTGTGCAAGATAGATAAGGAATATATTAATATAAATCTACTCTTATAAAGTAGGTATTTACTCAACTTGTAAGCCACAGGTTGGATGTGACACAAAGTCACAATTTATGGGGCTTTCAGCAAGATTCAAACTTGTTATTCAGTAATAATGGATTTGCAAGACTAGTTTACTAACCTTTACAATGACACTCTTTCTTCTCATAGAGTAGTGAAAAATGTATTAGCCTTTAAAGCTAATGAAAGTGAGTTCGTTTTTATCTGAGCTCATAATAAGAATATTCTATTAATAAAACTAGCACAAAAAAAAAAAAAAAAACAAAAAAAAAAAAACACCAAGTGGTGTAAAAAAGTTTAATTTTGAAAGATATTGCCAGTGGGTGGGTGTAAAAATTCAATGTCAGAGGGTTTGTATCATAAGTAAAATCATCAAATTTATTATGGGAGTAAAAATAAAAAGAATTTGGAATGGAAACTTAGCCCCCCCCCCTCAATAAAATGTTGCGTGCATCTATTGATTGTTAATTAAATAATTATTTTCAATATTTTACACATAGATTTTACACAAAATCGTAGATATTTATTTGTAAACCTTTTAGTTAACCTCTTGTTACTGAAAAAAAAAAAGGCAAGATTAAAAAAAAAAAAAAAAAAAATTGTTCTAAAAACTAATTACATGGTTGTTCTTTATTTTTTTTGTATTGATGACGTAAGCAGTCACATAGTTTTGGTTACAGACAAATTAATACCAAATCTCCATTATTAATAGATATAAGTGTACTGAAATGACAGCTTGTGATAAAAATACAGAAAGAATAAAAATAGATGAAAATGAAGGATTAAATATACAATTTGATTATAATTAACAGTTTTTTGATAATCTACTTTTAGTGTATTAGTTAGCATCATTGTGTCATTCATAGTTGATTGAGAGCTCAATCACATTATTACAGGTAGCTAAAATAGACACAAAGTATTTGTTGTTCTTTTTGTATGTACTAAAAAAATATCCGCTTGACAAAACCTTAGACTAGAGTTGTGATTGGACATTTAGAACCAGGAAGTACATATAGACACCATGACTCTAATTGAAGATAATGCTAATATTGATTTTATTAATGGGGTGGGAGAGACCCAATCATCAATATGACTTCTAGGTTAGATAGGATGGGAAAATAATTAGTTTTCATCACACTAATAGTTCAAGTAAGCTTGTAAGTAACTATAAAGCTAATTTATTTAGTATAAATTATACTGCAGTGACTTACCTCCAACAAATATTAAACAAACTAGCAAATATATGCATGCTCTGGGTGCAAGTATTTATTTAAGTTTTAATGTAAAAAAATATATTAAATTAGAAAGGCTAATGAAATTAAATAAGAATGCAGATGAAAAGATTTGAAACAGAGGCGGTATAATAAAAAAATAGAACAACTGAAATTTACTCTTCCACCACTCCCGTTTTTCATTGCTAAATTTTCCTAATTTAACTATTTAGTTAAAATAGGAAGTTAAGAATAAAATTACAGTTATTTCTTGTTAATGGATTTCTTTTAAGATTTATCCCTGAGATTTTAGGTCATATTCATTAAGATAAAATCCAACAATTAGAAATCAATAATACCAAGCATATATTTATTAAAATCAATTTTTTAATATCAATATGCAAATCAGCTTTCATGTTCACACTGTAAACCGCTATTTTGTTGTATATATAAATACAATTGCATGTTATTAGTATGTAGATACGTTCAACATATCTAACACCGGTTTCAACCGGGGGTCCAGTGAGCTTCGGCCGCTGGACCTTACAAGGTAATAGCGTCAATCCCAGGTGGCTATCCCCCCAGGCAATACCTGCCCCCTTGATTTAAAGGGGTAGGGCTGGGTTTATTGCCCAGAGCCTGAGGCGCTCCTTCGAGGGAGAATGCCGATGGGATCAACACATTTTTTGCACCCGCCACCCATGAGCTTTGGTTCATGGGTGGTCCCACATTAATAGGGCCTTGTGCCTAACCTGCACATGTGGGATACATGGTAAATATCCTAGTATGTAGATATGGTCAACAGTATTAAAATTATAAATCTTTTATTAGTAATTGAGGTTTAAATAAAAATAAAATCGTGGAGAATGTGATGTAAATAACACAGGAAATTGTGACTTGAGTAGTGATATAGTTTCGGTTACAGACAGACAAACACACTATCTCCACTATGATAAGATATTTATTTTGTGAATTTTATTTATTATTGTGATTTGAAAGAAGTTGGTGGTAAAAAAAAAAAAAAGTCACTACATTCAATAAGGTATTATAGAGCAGACCAGGGTTGTGGAGTCAGATCGGAAGCAGTTAAGGGGTCGCTGGAGTTAGTCAGTATAGTTTTACCGACTATGACTTGTTGAATTTACACTTTATATGGTCCTAGTTCAGTCTTTAAAGTTATACAGTGCACACTCATTATAAATAGATTTTTTTTTTAAATCATGGTTTTATATTTATTTGTAGGCCATAATCACTTAATTACATAACGAGGAGTCAAAGATTTTGTGTTCCGACTCCACAGCCCTGGAGCAGACTGTTCTTTAACCTTGGTTAAGCAATCCGTTTAGAAGGAAAACTCTGAATTCAAACCATCTTTAATTTGCTTAGAAATTAACATGTCACATACCACCCATGGCAGAGGGGTTGGGTAAATACACTCAAGAAGGTTTTTATTCTTGCAAATATATGTTTAGCAAATTTTGTAACCTGCTCATTAATTTACAATGTTAATAAAATTGCACACAAAAAGAAGCATTTTTTTTTGTTTTCTTTTAAATTTGAATTTTAATAAATTTTAAAACATTAAATAAGTTTTATATTAGAGTTGGTATTTACCCAGCCATGATTAGGATGCAGAGATGCTGATAGGTAAGAGTCCTGCATCACTGACACATAAAAATCTTAAAGGACGCAGAAAAAACATATTCATGAGTCCCGGTGTTATTTTCCTTCTTCCCTCAACCATTTCCAGCTAACTGTAATTGCATTTCAATATTTTCTTGGAAATGAATTACACTATATGCAGTACAAGGTAGGGGTTAGATGGCTTTAGTTGTACATAAATAAGAACCCTACAATTTATTAAGTAACTTTAGTTGGGACCCATCAAATTTCCAGGGGTCTCATTCAAATCGAACCCATGCATCCCAGGACGCACTAAATTGAAAAGCTATCAGCATCACTGAAGATGTGGCAAAATGTCCAGCTAACTGTAATTGCATTTCAATATTTTGTTGGAAATGAATTACACTGTATGGGGTACAAGGTAGGGGTGAGATGGCTTTAGTTGTACATAAATAAAAAACCTACAATTTATTAAGAAACTTTCGCAAGTATGAGGCATCCAGCAAGAATCAAACGCACTATTCATTAGTAATGGATCTGCAAGACTAGCTTGCTAACCATTACATCATGATGGAATGCCCTTAATTTTTATATTAGAGTATTGGTCATGCTGATAATTTTTTGATTTAGTGCATCCTGGGACACACATATTTGCTTTGAATGAGTCTCTTGGAAAATTTATGGGTCCCAACTAAAGCCTTCTAACTCCTACCTTGTAACCTATCCTGTGTAATTCATTTCCAAGAAACTATTGAAATGTATTTACAGTTAACTTGAAATAGTGAAGGAAGAAAAAAGAAAAACACTGTGATCCGATTTCATTGCGTCCTTTTAAATTTTTGTGCATCAGGGATGCAGGACGCATCCCTATCAGAATCTCTGGAGTATCCATAAGATTAACAATTGCAAAGTCAAGTAAACAATTTATATTGTGATAGCACAGATTCCCTTGACTTTCTCTCGCCATCCATCCCTATCAGTAAGTCTATACACATGTGTCCATGTGTGAAAGTCCACAGGAAAATGTTGTTTATGAATCTATACTTTTCCAGCAGTGTCCAGCATGTCTTGTTTCGATGGTTTGTGAGAGGGGGGGGGTTAAGTGTTTGGGGCTGTTTTTTTTTTTTTTTTTTTTTTTTTTTTTACTTGTTCAAAACAGCATATAGCATCCTTGTGTAGTTCCCATCTTTATCAAAGTCCAGGTAGTGCAGTCATATAATAGTACTCATACAGTTACAGTTTGGAAGAATTCCAGTTTTATTTTATCAGAGATCAGATTTCCATATAGTCAATAACCTGTCAATGGTATCACTTTCAGTAGATGAGATATTGCTACCAAGGTATGTGAAATAGTCTACTAGTTTCAGGGGGAGTCCCTATAGCATAGTGGCTAATGTGCTGGGCTGTGACACTGTAGTAAGCAAGGATCGAATTCCAGTTATGCTATTAGATTCACTTTCAGATTAATAGCTTTTTAATTTAGTGTGCCCTGGGACACATGTATTTGATTTGAATGAGTCCCCGGGGAAATTTTATGGGTCCCAACTAAAGTTTCTTAATAAATTGTAGAGTTTTTATCTATGAACAACTAAAGCCATCTAAGCGTGTAATTCATTACCAAGAAAATATTGAAATGTATTTACAGTAAGCTGGAAATGGTGAGGGGGGGGATGACCCCCCCCCCCAAAAAAAAAAAAACACTGTGAAGCATGGATACAATTTTACTTGTACTTTTAGATTTTTATGCTGACACAGAACGCTTACCTATCAGCATCTCTGCTCTTGTAAAACGTATGAAGTCTCTCATTAAATAGTACCACTACTATTCATCTACAAGGATGGCTTTGGCATTAAATAATCCACGAAGATTGATATGCTTTAAACAAAGAAACCAAACCGAACCTTGGGAAAGGTATGAATCCCTTCATCCTTCCAGCTGTGTATTGAAAAGTACCACTACCATAGATGCTGATAGATATGCGTCGTGCGTCCACTGACGCACAAAAATCTAAAAGGACACAGTAAAATTGAATCAATGTGTCCCAGTGATTTTATTTTTTCTTTCCCCATCATTTCAAGCTAACTGTAAATACATTTCAATAGTTTCTTAGAAATGAATTACACAGGATAGGTTAAAAGGTAGGAGTTAGACGGCTTTAGTTGGGGCCCATAAATATTCCCGGGGGCTCATTTAAAGCAAATATGTGCATCCCAGGATGCACTAAATTAAAAAGCTATTAGTATCACTGCACTACTATTCTTCTGTAAGGATATGCTATTATTAGCATTAAACAAAGAAACCATAACAAACTATGCTTGTTAGAGGCTTGTCATTTAATGTGGAGATAGCACCCTCTTGTTTACACACACTCAATTAAGATTAATGAATATAAAGATTTTTTTCTTTTTCTAAATGTATATAAATATTCTAAATATAAAAGTCTATTTACATCTTTCATTTATATAAAGATGAGGTCATAACATTTTCCATTCTCCTCAACTTCCCATTCATAGATTTACAAAACTGTGTTTAGATTATTATTTTTTTTTTTTTTTGTTTTATATGGAATTAGTTTCATCTTTGTTATCACGATAGATTGTTTGAAGGCAATATCAGCTGGTGTTTTACACCGGTTTTCTCAGAGAGATGCCCAGATGCTGGTAAGAGGGAAGTTAATGCAGAGGGCGACAACAACAACAACAACGACAATCAAGTGCTTTGGCTAATTTGACAATGCCTGGAGCATGTAATGCAATATTGTTGAAGAATCATTGGTTCATCTTCTATTCAATTGACACAGGATTCTATAAACTTTTGTTCTATCCTGTCAAGTTTAGAACAATGTGAAGGTTTTTATAGGTTTAATCTTTAATCTCTCTCTATCAATTGCCGTGTTGTGTTGGTTGTTTGAAAATCTGTGCTTCCCAATTTCATTCATGGTAAATCGCTCTTAAGTAGACTAAGAATACTATCGTCAATATTAAATTGTATTTTGTGTTAAGTTAATTTGAGCATAGAAAATGGTATTGAATAAATGGCAAAGAGAGGTTGATTGGTACTTTATTTTCTTTTAAATCAGATTCATTTTCAGGTTATTTGCATCAGTAGCTGCCTTTCATCTATCATAAGATTGTTGTCTGTAATTTAACTTTGGTTTGTAAAGATGTTTACAATCGTAAATGCATTCATCTAATTGGATTTGACTGCAAGATACAACTTGGATCTTTCTGAATAAATGAAGATTGATTGATCTTAACGGAATCTCAACCTGTCTAGGGTTATTTTATGCTTAGAAGTTAGGCAATTGTGTTTATTGTACATTCATATTTCCTTCTGTTGTGTATATATTTACCCAACCTCTCCACATGAACAAGATTTGAGAAAAGGTCAATTTCTAGTGGAGTTTAATGGGTTTGAATTCAGTTTTATTTCTCCTAGACCAGTTGCTATACTAGGTTAAAGAACCCAGTCTGCCCTACTATTTACCCATAACTGAAGAAAGAATAGTTGGATTTATACCTTTCCAAAGAGATTAGTACTATGTGAAATGCAAACAGCTTCATCCAGGATTTGAACTCATGTTATTGTGTCCATTTCCTATGATGATAACCATTACACTACAAGGGCCTCCATACATCTTTTGTGTAGCTGTTTCTTAAAAGGTTTTTTTTCTGCACATGGTACTATAGAATACAAATAATTTTTAAACTGATCTATTTGACCCATAGACGGGACCCTCAAATACTTGGGAGTCATTATAATGAATGGGATACTGCACACTCCCCAAAGCTTCAGAACTCTAGCCCCACCAGTTGAGTTATATGCAGGACACCACTTTATGAGGAGGGTCTTACCCTTCTGCAGGTGATGCTCTGATTGAGTTGGATTCTCATTCAATAAACAGTAATGATGAGTGTTACAAGAAAATTAACATTTCATTCATTATTCATTTCTCTCTTGGGAAATACACCTTCAGTCTTGATACTTTTTGAACACATCTAATTTACAGTTAGATAAACCAATATTGATTTTATAAGTATATAAAAGCAGAGATGCTGATAGGTATGCATCCTGTGTCCCTGACACACACAAATCTAAAAGGATGCAGAAAAATCATATCCATGCGTCCCAGTGTTTTTCTATTTTCTTCCTTCACCATTTCAAGCTAACCGTAAATACATTGCAATAGTTTCTATTGAAAAAAATTACACAGGATAGGTTACAAGGTAGGAGTTAGAAGGCTTTAGTTATTTCCCCAGATCATAAATAAAAACTCTACAATTTATTAAGAAACTTTAGTTGGGACCCATAAAATTTATCGGGGACTCATTCAATACAAATATGTGCGTCACAGGATGCACTAAATTACAAAGTTATCAGCATCACTGTAAAAGTGAAGAAAGAAAATGTGTTTAAAACTGCTTGTATTTTATATTGGGTCAGAATGGACCTGTGAGTAATGGCAATGGAGGGGTGCTCTATGCTTGCTCAGATCTCCAGAACTGGAGCCTCACCATCAAATGCAGTTTAGTATCATACCCAGTACCCCCCTCTCCCTGGTGGAGGTCTTATCCCCCTGCAGGGAGTATAGTCAGTGTATTCTCAGCCCTGCTGACAAAGCAGCCAAAAGAGATGGTGAGAAGTTTAACAAGCATTCTGAAATTATTGTGCTTGAAAGAAGAAGAAAAAAGTATGTTACTCTATAGTCAAAGCAGATTAATTGGTTTTAGGATAGGTCTTCTTAACCAATCCCATCCAACTTACACACTTCTCCCCGCTTCAAGATTCTGAAATTATTTGGGTGGGGTTTAAAGGAACCTGACTTTTTGTTTCTGCTATTTTATCTTATTACAAATTGCTTTAATGATATTTCTTTGTTCTAAAAGTGTAATTATATCTACAGGGAAAAGTAAGTCCTTCCTTTCCCCATTTCTAAAGGACGGCACAATGACTTTTTTATGTATTTACCCAATCCTTCCTCACAAGCAGGATACGACACAAGCTCAATTGATAAGCAGTTAGACGGGTTTGGATTCAGAGTTTTCATTCTCCTAAACCGGTTGCAATACCAAAGTTAAAGAGCCCAGTAATATTTTTATTATTCGGACTATTGTCCTCATTTGCATTGTTATTTGTACAACGTTTTGGTCGATGTGCTCTCCTGCCTTCTTCAAGTATTTCTTGTCAGACTCATGAACCTTCTCGAATTCGGGAACCTTGTCGTAATCGGGAACCTTCTTGTCATAATCAGGAGCCCAGTTTAATTTTGTTTTTAATAGGACATCAACCTCTGTGGGTTATTTAATGCCAAAGACATTCCTGTAAAATAACAGTAGTGGTAATGTTTAACCCATAGCTGAGAGATGAGGTGGTTCATACCTTTCCCAAGAGTATTTGTCTGAAAGCGAATGTAATAGCACAACTAGGGTTTAGACTTGCTTACTACAGTCACAGTCCAGTACATAGCCACTCCACCACAAGACTTTTTATGTGATAAATTATTGAGTCTGCTATTTATGCAAAAAGATATTATAATGCCTAGGGGGATTGGTAGGACCCCCATGTGGGAATTTACTTTGTTACCATCAGATGAAAAGAAAATACTTGTATATATTTACCCAACCCCTCCACCATGGTCAGGATGTGACATAAGGTCAATTTTAAGCAAAGTAAAGCTGGTTTGAATTCAGAGTTTTCCTTCTCCTAGATTGGTTGCCTAGGGAACTCTGTCTGCCCTACTATTTACTCATAGCTGGTGAGAGAAGAGATAGATTTATGCCTTGCATAAGGGCATTAGCACCAACTCCTACTCTAGTTGAATTTACAATTTATATGGCTCTAGTTTAGTCTGTAAAGTTATACAGTGCACACTCTTTATAAATAGATTATAAAGATCATGTTTTTATATTTATTATGAATTGTAATCACTTAATTACATAAACAAGAATCCTGAAGTCAGAAGCAAATAAGGGGTTGCTGGAGTTGGAGTTGATAAAAGTACAACTCCAGTTGAATTTACACTTTATATGGCCCTAGTCTAGTCTGTAACATTATACAGTGCACACTCTTTATAAATAGATTGTAAAAATCATGTTTTTATATTTATTATGAATTGTAATCACTTAATTACTTGGAGTTGGAGTCAGAGATGCCAAAAATAGGAGTCTAAGTTGAAGGTTTTGTGTTCCGACTCCACAGCCCTGATTAGCACGAAGTGACACACAAACTGACTTGTACAGAATTTAAACTTGCTGATTCTATTTTCTGTTATGATAACCGTTTTACTAAGCACTCCTCCATTTTCATAAGTATTTCAATTTAAAAAAATTTTATTTTATTTTCGTTTATTCTATTAAGGTCTTGTCCAGAATTTGAACTTGGGTTGCCGATTTCATTTCTTATGCCAACAATTGTTGTGCACCTTTTTATATGTTTACATTTGATAGAAAAGTTTAATTTATACCAGTGTATTCACATTTTAATGTAATATGGTATTTGTATAGAAACATAATGAGTCACCAAAAGCAAAGGCAATATTCATATATAAGTAAAGTAAAGTCGTCGGGGCTGCCTAATGTCGGTATCAGCCAGACAGCGAGGGAGTCTATCCCCTTTTCACTAGCGCTAGACCAAGGAGATTATTTTAGCATCTGGGGTGGAGCGCTACACCTACCATCAACTGTTTACTTTACCGCACAGATTCCTGTGCTACTCATACCCTGAGTTGGCGGGGGCCGATATCAAACTAGGAACCTTGTGGTTTCTAGCCGAACACTCTACCAACCGAGATATAAATACACACAAAGAGAATAGGTTGGATTTTGAAGGCCCAATTTTTAAGCAAAAAATGGGAGTAAACATATGTAATTATTTTGTTGGATTGAAATTTAAATGTAATAGGAAGGACTAGAAACAGCCTTTTTGACTTCAAAAATTAATTCCATAAAATGATGATTTCATGACTATAAACCGATATACAAGATTAATTTATACACTCAGCAGAGATGCTGATAGGTACGCGTCCTGCATCCCAGATGCACCAAAATCTAAAAGGATGCAGAAAAATCATGCTCCCAGTGTTTCGTTTTTTTCTTCCCTCACCATTTCAAGCTAACTGTAAATATATTTTAATAGTTTCTTAGAAACTAATTACACAGGATAGGTTACAAGGTAGGAGTTAGATGGCTTTAGTTATTTCTCCAGATCATAAATAAAAAAAACGTACAATCTATTAAGAAACTATAGTTGAGACCCATAAATTTTCCCGGGGATTCATTTGAAGCAAATATGTGCATCCCAGGACGCACTAAAATAAAAATTTAAAAAAAACTATCAGCATCACCGTAGTAGGTACATATCCAACCTGTTCATCACAGGTATGATGTGACACAAGGCTGCAAGTAGGTATTTACTCACAGCATCTGCCATGGGTATGATGTGACACAAGGTCATCAGTAAGGGGCATCCAGCAAGGATCAAACACTCTATTCAATAGTAGGTATTTACCCAACTTGTTTGACACGGATAGGATGTGACATAAGGTTGTAAGTATAGGCATCGCCATTCAGTAGTAATGGATCTGCAAGACTAGTTTGCTAACCTTTTACACCATGATGGAGTGCCTTTTTATTTACTAAGCTTAGCTTTGATTTAACACAAAGCAAGAAGTATGGAGTGCCCAGTGAGAATCGAACCCATTAATAATGGTTTGCTAACCCAGCTTGCTAACTATTACACCACACCTGGCGCCCTTTTTTATATACCCAATTCATTCACCACTAGTAAGTTGTGACACAAGGTTGCAAGTAATATGGGGCATCCATCGAGGATCAAACTCACTATTCAATAATAATATATCTGCAAAACTAGCTTGCTAACCATTACACTATAATGGGATGCCCTGACTTACACTCACAGAGATGCTGATAGGTACATGTCCTGCACCACTGACACATAAAAATCATATCCATGTGTCCCAGTGTTTTTTTTTTCTTCCCCCACCATTTCCAGCTAACCATAATTATTAATAACATAATACATTTCAATATTTTCTTGAAAACGAATTCCACTGTATGGGGTACAAGGTAGGGGTTAGATGGTTTTAGTTGTTTCCTCAGTTCATGAATAAAAACCCAACAATCTATTAAGAAACTTTAGTTGGGACCCATCAAATTTCCCAGGGACTCATTCAAATAAAACCTGTGCGTCCCAGGACGCACTAAATTAAAAAGCTATCAGCATTATTGCATTCATATATATCATATGAATTATGGGAATTTGTTTCAGTGTTACTCTTAATTACTTGTAGGCATTTTATTTGTTAGAATTTTTGTGGCCATTTTTAAGCTTCAAGTGAGAGTATTTTACAGTGGAGATCCTTTGTGTTACTTAGTGGAGAATCCTTTGGTTGTTCCTTGGTGTTAGTTAGAATCCTTTGATTGTTCCTTAGTGAAGAATCCTTGTGTTAAGCAGTGCTTGATCCACTCGTCCGTGTCGAATACGTGCAAATGAACGGCTTTCAAGATCCGCGATTAAATAGTTAACTAACCAAGTATTCGAGCGTGTTGATTGGCTGGCTTTAATCCACCTCCCCACGCAGAGTCTATAAGTTTAAGTGGTGGACTTCAGCACATCTTATATATCAAAATATTCCAACATTATTTTAACTGAGTCGTTTTAAATATTTGAATTCATTTTAAACTAGAATTTGAGTTCAAAAATACAAATTATTGATTCATAATGGAAATGTAATATTTATTTAAAATGTTTTTTTTTGCTACCTGTTTTATTTCCAGTTAGTTACCTAATCTAAAGGTTTATCTGCTAAATAACAGCATCATTAATTTTCTGAAATATCTCTATTATTTATATCAGCTGCTAATGAAGAATCTTCTGTAACTTGAGGAAAGAAGAAATCTTATTAATTGAAGAATTAAGTGCTATAAGTATTGTGATTTTATCTACATATTTACTCCTGATTCATTCAGTAAATACAGTGATGCTGATAGGTTTTTAATTTAGTGTGTCCTGGGATGCACACATTTGTTTTGAATGAGTCCCCAGGAAAATTTATAGGTCCCAACTAAAGTTTCTTAATAGATTGTAGGGTTTTTATTTATGATCTGGGGAAATAACTACAGCCGTCTAACTCCTACCTATCCTGTGTAATTCCTTTCTAAAAAATTATTGAAATATATTTACAGTTAGCTTGAAATGGTGATGGAAGAAAAAAGAAAAACACTGGGATGTATGGATATGATTTCACTGTGTCCTTTTAGATTTTTGTGCGTCAGGGACGCAGAACTAAAGTTGATCATTAGTATAATGCATTAAACCTGGGTTTTTCTTTCTATATATATATATATATATATATATATATATATATATATATATATATATATTATAAATGTTTCAGCTCAGTCAGTAGAGCATCCACTTAGGAATTTCAAGGTTCTGGGTTCAATACCAGTCTTAGCATATGAGTAGTACAGCTTGGGTAATCTGATCTGTGCGGTAAAGCAGCATTTGGGAGTTGATGGTAGGTCTGGTGCTCCACCTCAGCAAAAGCAATCTTCCTTAAAAGAGGATAGGCTCCCTTGCTGTTTGGCTGATACTGACAATAGGTCAATCTGCCGACTTTATACACTACCCCTGGTAAAATCAAGGGAAGTCCCCATTGCATACTGACTAACGTGCTGGACTGTGACATTGTAGTAAGTCAAGCTATTATGTTCACTTTTTGACTAATACCCTTGGGAAAGGTATGAACCCTCTAATCCACCCCCAACTATGGGTTAAATAGTACCACTACTATTCTGCAAAGATGGTTTTGGTCTAAAATAACTAACAAAGGTTGTTTTGCCATTAAAAACAAAATAAAAATATGAAGTTGCCACTCTTAGAAAATGTTTCTACCATTATTTTAAAACTCTGAACAATAAACTAAGTAAATAAACTATTTCATTTGAGAGTTAAACTTTCTGGCTTCATGGAATATACCTCAAATTAATTTAAATGATTTATTTTAATTATTATTAATTAAAATAAATCATTTTTCAACATCCATAAAGGTAGAACAAATTATGGAATCACTAAATTATGAAGAGAAGAAAATGGTATCACCAACCAAAAATTCTTATTAGGATTTTAAAAAATATTTGTGTGTGTGTGTGTGTGTGTGTGTGTGTGTGTGTGTGAAGTTTTTTATTTTTTGCCAAGTGCTTTGTTTGAAAATCACATAGGTGAGAAACTGACAGTTAAGTTACCAAGTGTTGTTGACTTTGTCTTCGCTACCCTAACTTAGATACACATTGCTCTATCAATAGAGTTGGGCGGTTTGGCAATTTTGATTTAGGTATCAAATTCGTGTTTTTAAAAAAAAATTTTTTTGATACCATGGTTTTCAGTTGTTTTCAGTTTTTCTTTTTCTTTCTAAGGAAAACATTCATTTTCTTGTGTAATAATGATTACTAGGTATGTGCAATTTTACTCAATGGAGGAGAAAAAACATTTTTTTAAGACAATTACCAAAAAGCAGGGAATTGTCCAATTTTAATGGAATTTTCAGCACTTAATTTATTAATGACTTAATTTTATAATGATTAGCTTATTTAAATTTAAAAAAACTTGAAAAAAAAAAATATTAAAGATCGTGTGTGGGGGGGGGGGGGTCAACATTTGCTCATTTGGTTTAAAAAAATGTCCAGTCCCTAATTTTGACATTTCTAGAAAGATCAAATCCAGAATATCACATCATGAAAATTTTTTAAAAATAAAAAATTTTGATTTAGAAATTTCAACACCACCAAAAAAAATGTTGTTTGAAAAATTAAGTTATTTTCTTATAACTCAAAAAATAATTTTTGTAATGAGCTTTCTCTTTTATTTTTATTTTAATTGGCGAAAAAAAAAAAGCCTTTTCTCTGATTTAATCAACCTATCTTTATTAATTTGGATTATTTGGACTATTGTCCTCATCTTTATTGTTATATACACAAGACATCTATAAACTCCAATATTTTTTTCCATTTTTTATTTTATCTCCTTTTAACACCTCATTTTCAACATGATTAGAGGAACAAATTTTTGTGGAATTGTTAACATTAAATAGAATCTGGGTTTTTGGTGTAATTTTCAATAATAAATTACAAAATTAATCATTGTTTTTTTTTGTTTTTGTTTTTTCTTTCTTTCATTATTTGTTAAGAAAATTGGGGTTATTTAACTTTTAGTTAAATTATGCCAATATTTCCATAATGATGGGGTCAATTTTGTGATCAAATCATAAGTTTTATGGAGTTGTTGCTTGAAATCAAACTTCTATTATTCATTTTCAACAGTTAACCCTTTAAAACAGTAGCCAGAGATTCATGAAAGATTTTTGAAGAATAGCACATCGAATATCTATTCTAATTCTTTAACCCCTCAGAAACTAAAATACAACTGTTGAAAAAAGAAAAAAAAAAGGAAATAGATCACCAAGTAGGACTGAGCCTATTCAAGTAATGACCACCCCAAGTGGGGATTTAAGAGGTTTGAATTCAGTTTTCCTTCTCCTTGATTGGTTGCCTAACCAAGGTTAAAGAGCCCAGTTGGCCTACTATTTACCCATAGTTGGAGGGAGAATAGTTGGATTCATACCCTTCCCAAGGGTATTAGCGCTATGTAAAATGTGGCTTCATCCAGGATTTGAACTCTGGTTGATGAATCCATTTCCTTCAACTCTAACCAGTACACCACGCACCTCCCTGACATTGCAGATTATTTGTGTTTCCATAAGTCCATTGTGTTTGCAAATATGACATTTGTAAGATGTTCTCTCCTGTCATGTAAAATAAAAACACTATAAATGCTGTCATTTTTGATGCTCTAAATTCTGTCAACTGGTACGTAGGGGTTAATATTTGGTTTTAAGTGTAATAAAAATTTGTCATGCATAAAGACAGTAGCGCACCTGAAAACCGTGAATCAAGAGTTAAATGAAGGGTGAGTAAAAAGTAGAAATTATTCACCTAAGATCAGTTTTTAGTCTTTAAATTCATGACTTAGATTTAAGTTTGATTATTAAACTTATGAATAAATTGACAACTACAAATACCATATTTATTTAACAATTTGGTAAGATACAAAAAAACAAAAAAATCATTGCATAAACAGTATCGCATATATATATATATATATATATATATATATATATATATATTATATATATATATATATATATATATATACATTCTAAAACTGAAATTAAGAACTATTTTAATTATTCTTACTATCTAATTTTAGGTGCATTTTCTGGATAAAAAATTTGTTTATCAAAAAAATCTTCATTCATTTTTCAACTCAATCGGTAGAGTGTTCGGCTATAAACCACAAGGTTCCTAGTTCGATACCAGCCCTCGCCAACTCAGCCTATGAGTAGCACACTTTACTTAAGAGCAACACAGCAATCTTTTAGAATTTGCAAAATTTGTGTTTTATTTATAAAAAGTAATATTAACAAAATCATTGAGGTGCATGGTGTAATGGTTAGAGTCGTAGGAAATGGACTCATCAATCCTAGTTCAAATCCTGGACAAGACAGTTTGCATTTCACATAGTGCTAATACTCTTGGGAAAGGTATGAATCCAACTACTCCCCTTCCAGCTATGGGTAAATAGTAGGGCAGGCTGGGCTCTTTAACCTTGGTTAGGTAATCAGTCTAGAAGGAAAAGTCTGAATTCAAACCTGCTAAACTCTGCTTAAGAAATTGACCTTATGTCGCATCCTGCTCATGTGGAGGAGTTGGTAAATATATATCAACATAAAATCTTTTAAAAATTTGATAGAAATAAACAAAAATCTTTAAGATCAAATATTTTTATAGGCAAATAACATAGATTATCATCATTAGAATTATTAGCAATGATATATTGCAGTGGAACATTTAAAAAAAAAAAAAAAAAAAAAAAAAAAAAATTAAACATTGCAACATTATGTGAATTGCAAGAAAAGCTTTTGCAATGAAAAAATAAATTTATTTTATCATTTTCTGTTTCTTTTTCTTTCCTTCTTTTGAATAAAAACATAATATTTATTAAAAATTTTTTTTTTTTTTTTTTTTTTTTAATCAAGTTGAATGCAAAAATTCACCGGACGTGGCTTGTTTTTTTTACAGGCACTGTAGCATTTTACTAAGATGCCATAGTCTAAGCTCATCTCTTTATACTAGGAGGTAGTAAATATTCTGATGAAAAATATTCAAATTCTTTGGCTATATTGCAAGACAGTCACACTCATACTAGTGCACTGTGTGAACATGCAATTGTAAATTGAAATATTCTGACTGTTGCAATTTTATTTTTTGTCAATGTATTTTAGATTTTTAGGTACTATTTGAAGAGTTCCGTCCCGGACTCCTGCCTTAAAAAAACGCTAGGCGATGATAGCTCAAAAAACAAACCCACCTATAAATGAAGTCCTTAGCTGAAGCGGTGCCTGCTGTATATGAAAAAATGATTTGTCGATTGAAGGCGTTTTTTATCAATTTTTTTTTTTTTTTTTTTTTTTTTTTTTTTTTTTTTGTGGTTTGAAGTCGTTAAAAGTAAGCCATATTTTTAAAAGGTTAAAATATTTACTTATCGAAGAAAGACTGGTGGTAAAATATCGCATTAACTTTTAGGGAAAAACGCCTTAAGCGCTGGCTTTTTTTTTCTTTTTTTTTTTCTTTTTTTTTTTTTCTTCAATATTTTCAAAAATATGGCTTACTTTTGACACTTTCAAACCACAAAAAAAAAAAAGTAATTTGTCAATAAAAACACCTTCAATCAACAAATTATTTTTTCATATACAGCAGGCACCGCTTCAGCTAGGGACTTCATTCATAGGTGGGTTTGTTTTTGAGCTATCACCGCCCAGCGTTTTTTAAGGCAGGAGCCTGGGATGGAACTCTGCGAATAGTACCGAATTTTATTTTAAGAATAAGCATGCTTGAATAGAGTTGACAAAAAATCTTTTCTAAATAGATGAACATGAAGTAAGCTCTGAATATAGATGTTGAAGAAATGTTGTATACTCATACATACCCGCATCATACGTCGGGTATATAATAGAGAGAGACAGACAGGTAAATTAGAGTAGATTATGATAGATGATGGTCTTACTTTTTAACTCTGCTTCTACTTCATCTAGGTTGTCTAAATCGTTGGATATTTTCTCTGGGCTTCTGTTAAGGGTTGGTCTTCTTTGTTGATTCTCCATGCTGGGCTGGTCATTGTTTTTAATATTCATTTAACAAATCAAGACTTGATCAAACTTTATTTCATAACCCTGCCCATTTGATTCTGCCGCGAAGGGTGATCAGCTTAGAGCAACAACCTACACGTCTGTTCACTCTGAAATCTCTGCCGAATCTAAACTAAACTAAACTATCTCGCAGGGTGTTTTCAAGGGGTGAAGCAAAAGGTTAGTACCCGTCAACAACTGATTTTCCATGGACCCCATTATTCTAAGTCTAACGGACCCTATTCAAAATTCTAACTACAAGTACATTCATAATTTATCAGCTGCTCAGAAATTATGTAACAGAAATTAATCACTTTTGTCTCTCTAGGATAAAATGATTTGTATAAGCCATTTTATCTAATATACTAGGGTGAGTTAAGTTTTGCAATATTTTGGTATGTGCTGGCACAAACAAGTGCCAGCACGTATATCACATGACCGAAGCAGTTCAAGCTATTTGAAGGTACCTGCTGGAGGTGCTTGTTGTGTAATGGTTATCACTGTAGGAAATGGACATAGCAACACGAGTCAAAGTCCGAGATGAAGCTGCTTACATTTCACATAGCACTGATACCCTTGAGAAAGGTATTCATCTATTATTCTCCCACCGGCTATGTGTAAATAGTAGGGCAGACTGGACTCTTTAACCATGGTATGGGGATTGGTCTAAGACAGAGATCACCAAACTTTTTTCACGGTGGACTAGATAATTGAAAAAATAACAAGTGCAGGCCACATTATTATTGTGTTCATACTTGTTAGCCAGAACGAAAGCTCTGAGAAAAAGATGTAAAACAAAATTTACCTTTCCATGTTATATTCATGGATGAGTGGTGTAAGATGCACAAAAACAAATTTAATCAACATATTTATTTTCAAAATTTTATCAAAGAATGCAACATTAGCAGAAAGGTTTAGTAGATTTGTGAAAGTGAATTCAAGTAGTGAAAACATCCAGAGCTGTCGAATTGTACCACACGTGACCAAAATCTTGTAAAATCTTTGACTTACTCTGGTAATTGTTGGAAGTTGTAAGGGAATACATTTTTTCCTTATCCCTAACTTTGTGTGTGTGTGCGCACACACACACACACACACAACACACACAGGGTGTCTATAAGGTCATGCAGCAGATTTAAAATGTAACAACAAAGATGGCAATCTTGTTGAAATGCAATAATCAAAACATACATAAAAAATAAAACTACAAGAGTTGAATTTTCATTTTAGTTTTTACTGAATGATTCTATCACTTGTACAACATGAGCTAAGTTTAACATTTTAGAACTGCTGCAGGACTTTATGAACAACTTCTCTGTGTGTGTGTGTGTGTGTATATATATATATATATATATATATATATATATATATATATATATATATATATATATATTGTATTTTAGGGGTCTCCGTATGCTTCTTACGGTATATATTTTTATGTTTTTTTTTTTTTTAAGTTGGGCGTTATTACGAAGCATCTAAAAATAAATGAATGAACTCGATGTTTATGGAGTAAATATTCGGGTTCGTTAGATACCCCTTATCAAATGACTATTGTTCCTGTTCAACGGATCTTTTGTCTCTGTTGTTATTGACAGCAGCAGCGTCTGTAAAAAATTTATAATAACGGAGTATTCCGATGTCAGCGTTCAGTCCCCTCACGTGAGTTTGTAATAATATATATATATAGTAAAAAAATTAAAATTGTTAATAGTATTATCAACACATGATTCATATAGATGTTAGTATTCTGCAAGGTATACTCTATAGGAAATATATTCAGACTTTAGTGTTGAGCCTTTTTCTTTATCTTGTCTTATTTTTTTTTTAATTTTTTTTTTTTTTTTTTTTTTTTAGTTTCGTTAATTATCACATTAAAATTATTTCAATTTGCTAATTTTGTTAATAGATTTTTTTTCTTTCTTTCTTTTCTCTAATTATCTGAGGGTAAATAAAAAAAGAAATTCATATGTTCATTCAAGCTGATAGATAACTGGAGTTGTGGTTTGCCACAAAATTGTTTGTTGCAGTATTCTTTTTTTTTTTTTTTTTTTTTCTCTCTCTCTTAGAAATAAATTGAGTGATTATTTATTTATTTATTTTATTATGAGATTTACAGTGTAAAAAAAAAAAAAAAAAAAAAAAAATTAAATCAAAGATTTGACTTACAGACAGTCAACACTAAAGCGTTTCGGTTTTAATAAAACCATCAATGGTGCTTAAAATAGTTGGTAATTGTGAATCATACGAAAAGAAATTGGTATAAAACAAGAAAAGGCTTGTGAGCCTTAGTTTGCAATGTAGGAAGGCTCAACTTCGCAACCAAAAATGCAAGAAAATGTAAAACGTCACACAGTGCAAGTGTTCCCATTCAAATGTATTTATTTATCTATTTTATATGTGTAAACAAGTTTTGGAGAGAGGAAATATCTATTGAAAACTATTCTTTTATTTGTGCATTTATAAAAGGTGTAAACTATTTTGACCTAATATATTATTATTAAATAGGAATAGTTAGTTGAAAATATAAAATTGTATATAAATTAATAGTTTGGAATTGGAACACTCAAAGCCATACTACCCTCCAACCCGTCTTTGGGTCGAGGTCCGGTATGCTTCGGCCACTGGATCAATGTGTTGAATTAATAGCGTCGATCCCAGGGGGCTATCCCCCCAGGCAATACCTGCCCCCTTGATTTAAAGGGGCAGGACTGGGTTTATTGCCCAGTGCCTGAGGCGCCCCCCTTGAAGGGGGAATGCCGAAGGGATCGACACAATTTTTGTTCTTTCCCACCCATGAGCTTCGGCTTGTGAGAAATAACCTGGTGGGCCCATCCCTGTCCAAGTCAGTACATACAGCTGTGTGCAAATTATTTATATTAGATAGGAATACTTGTATCTAACATAATAATCTAACTCCTACTTTGTAACCTATCCTGTGTAATTCGCTTCTAAGAAACTATTGAAATGTATTTACAGTTAGCTTGAAATGGTGAGGGAAGTAAAAAGAAAAACACTGGGATGCATGAATATGATTTTACTGCGTCCTTTTAGATTTTTGTGTGTCAGGGACGCAGGGAAGCATCTCTGTAAATGTATATGGTGCTAGTGTATCTCCTTGTAGGACTCCTGACAACATTATCTAGATAATTTCAAATATATTAAAAAATGGGGAATCCACAGCCGAAATTCTTGCTGTCTGGGTTTATTTATTTCAACTTGATTCTTATAACACTTCAGTGTTTAAATCAGATTTTGTCAAAAAAAAAATTTAAAAAAACTTTTTGATAGCAATTTCTTCATAGCTTACTTGCAACAATAAGCAAACATTTATTTTAATGTTTTTTTTTTTGTTTTTTTTTGTTTCTTTTTTGTTTAATGGCATATCAACCTTCATGAGTTATTTAATGCCAAAGCCATCCTTGTAGAAACCAATAGTGGTACTATTTAACCCATAGCTGGGAGGATGAGGAGGTTCATACCTTTCCCAAGGGCATTAGTCAGAAAGTGAATGTAATAGAATGACTGGAATTCAAATACATAGTGATGTGGCAGTCTAGCCATATTGACCATTACACCACAGGACTCCCCAAATTTTATTTGTTTCTTTTTATCTTTTCTTTACATCCTTTCATTTTATCAGTGTTCTATTTAACCTTATTTAATTTTCTTTTTCTAATCCTAAAGATTGATCAATTGATTTTAAGACTGTCAACCAATTTAGGGTTATTTTATGCCTAGAGGTTAGGGAATTGCATTCATTCTGGGTTAGCTCAGTCGGTAGATCGTTCAGCTAGAAAATTTCCTAGTTCCCTCACCAACTCAGCGTATGAGTAGCACAGGGGGTCTGTGCAGTAAAGTAAGAAGCTAATGGTAGTGTGGCCTCCCCCTCAGATGCAAAAACAATCTCCTTGGTCTAACGCTATTGAAAAGGGGATAGACTCCCTCACTGATTGGCTAATATCAAGTATTCCTATCTAACAGATCTATTTGACCCACGGATAGGATCCTGAAAAGGTACTTCCTCTACCAGCAAAGAGAGTAATAGATTCAAAGTATCCTATCCAAAACTAATTTATACAAAATTTTTATATTTTCAAGTTACTATTCCTATCCAATACTAATAATTTTCAAACAGATCTATTTAGTCCATAATGAAACCCTAATAAGTACTACCACTCCGTGTCAGAGTGGACCTGGCAGTAATGCACTGAAGGGTTACTCCATACTCCCCAGAACTGGACCCTAACAATCAGATGCAGTTTAGGGTCATACCCAGAACACTTGCTCCTCCCAATGTTTAATCCTCTTGAATATCTTGAAAGATAAATCATTATTAATGCTCTATTCAATGTTATTGCTTTTAATTTTAACATCAGTTTTTGTAAATCATTTTAAACCTAAATGTTAGGAAATAATTTAGTTAGCACATTGGCTGAAAACATACAGATAACAATGAAGATGAGGATAATAGTCCAAATAATACAAATAATACTAATCAAGCCTCATCTCAAAAATTAAGAGAAATAATTAAGTTAATTTTGCATTCTTAGATCATTATGTCAATTCATGATGAAAATAGCAAAGTTAAGCAACGATGAGCATGCTCAATTCTTAAATGGGTGATGACTGTAACAGCAGATATTGTAAGCAACCTGTAGTAAGCTTTTTAATTTAGTGCATCCTGGGATGCACAGATTTAATTTGAAGGAGTCCTCTGGAAATTTCATGGGTCCCAACTAGTTTCTTAATAAATTGTAGAGTTTTTATCTATGAACAACTAAAGCCGGTCTAACCCTTACCTTGTACCTCATACAGTGTAATTTGTTTCCAAGAAAATATTGAAATGTATTTACAGTTAACTAGAAATGGTGAGGGGAAGGAAAAAAAACAAAAAAACACTGGGACACATGGATATGATTTTTCTGAGTCCTTTTAGATTTTTATGTGTCAGTGACGCACATATCAGCATCTCTGAGTAAGTATTAAATAACTCAAGGAATTGAAGGTGAAATCTTGAATTAAATGTAGACTTTATATGTAGACTCATGATAGTTTATTTAATTATTTGTAAATATCTGTCTATAATTCTGTGATGAAATATTGTTATTATTCTCTATATATTGTGGACTACTATATTCATATTGGCTGCTATATTTCAGCATGGATGGCAGAATTTTAGAAAAGTCTACCACCATAATTCAAATAAGGGTTAAGTTCAGAAGGTTACTGAGCAGAGATGCTGATAGGTACACATCCCACATCCTTGATATACAAAAATCTAAAAGGATGCAGTAAATCATATCCATTCGTCCAGTGTTTTTTTCTTTTTTCTTCCTTCACCATTTCAAGCTAACTGTAGATACATTTCAATAGTTTCTTAAATTAATTACGCAGGATAGGTTACAAGGTTGGAGTTAGATGGCTTTAGTTGGGACCCATAAATTTTCCCAGGGACTCCTTCAAAGCAAATATGTGCATCCCAGGACGAACTAAATCAAAAAGCGATCAGCATCACTGTTAGGAAGACCTAACAAAAATAGTGTTGATCCCTTTGATCAGTAGAGGACTGATGGGAAAACCCGGAAATGGGGTTTCCGCCATATTACTTTTGGATTGGGTTTTGTTGTGCGTGGACGTGGCTTATTACGGTTGAGCAGTTAAGTCAATTTAAGGGTAGAAGCATTCTTACCCTTGTCAAATAAAACCTTGTTAATTTTCCAACAACCTGGTCTTGCATTATCATTTTGGTGTTCCATATTTTATCTGTATGTAAAAACATAACAGAACTTGCGACAAGGATGAGAGAGAACTCACTACGAACGTCATTAGATCTCAAAAATCTTCACGCTAACAAAAATGGCAAGAATCTGGTGATATCCCTGAAGAAAGAATTCCGATGATCTTGCACTTTTCATAAACCCACCTGTGCAAATTAAATCACTGCTGCATTGCCTAGAGAAGGCAGCAAGAATTATCAGCCTCTAAGTGAACTTAGATAAAAATGGAGTCTTAAAACAAGATGGTGGCATCTCTATTGTTAGTGATAGAAGTCAAATCGTGCTTCCATTCTTCCTAGAAATTCTTGTTTTCCAAAATTGGTGGCAATTTTAAAGCCTGTTGATTCATCATCTTGAAACGCAGTATAGGTGGCAATGTGTAAAACACAAAACAATATAATTATCCCACAATTGGTCTCAATCTGCTACCAATTGTCAAAAGGAAGTTGAATGGCAGTCACTCTAATGGTGGATGGTCGTCATATATGTAGTCTGTTGTCAATTAACTTTCTTCCTCTTTTGCCAAAGAGTTCCTACTACCGAAAAGGTCCTAGGGAGATAACTCATAATCTACAATATCCACACTGGTTGGTAAGCCTCTGAAATTAGTAGACCTGTTTACATACCTTGGTAGCACTATATCATCTACAGAAAGGTCAATATACACATAGGAAAGGCATGGACTGCTATTGATAGATTATTGGTTCTATGGAAATCTGATCTCTCTGATAAGTGAAAATTTTTCCAAGCTGTAGCTGTGTCAGTGTTACTTAGAAAAAGCTTGATGGGAATTTAACACAAGAATGCTGCATGCTGTTCTGAACAAATCCTGGAAGGAGAAAAATTTTAAAAATCAGCTGTATAGCCACTTACCTCATATCATACAGACTATCCTAAGATGACAAGACATGCTGGTCAAGCAAGGACAAACTGGATTCTGGATGTTGTGTGGAAGTCCAGTCAGGGGCGATGACCTATAGGGATGGGTGGTGAAAAGGATCATGAGAATCTGCTGTCGGTGAGCAGAGCTGTGGAGTCGGGAAACACACAAAACCTATAACTCAGACTCGTCTATGTTTGGCATCTCCGATTACTCTTTATGTAATTAAGTGATTGTAGCCTACAAATAAAATATGAAACCATGATTTTTTATATAATCTATTTATAAGGAGTGTGCACTTTATAACTTTACAGACTAAACTAGGGCCATATAAAGTGTAAATTCAACTGGAGTCGGAGTTTGTATAGTTTTACTGACTCTGAGTCCAGTGATCCCTTGATTCCTTCTGATTCCATAGCTCTATCAGTGTGATATGATGATTAGGGTAGGTTGATTTTTTCACTTTTAAAAAATATCAAATTGTCCATCTATGCAAAAGTTGTGTTAGTATACTGAATACTGATACCAAAATTAGATCTTTTACTTGCACCATTTATTGAGGAAATAGCATTCAAGATCGTCTATTAAAATTCACTAAGAGTCCGCATTTTCTAAAGGCTAAATTTTGCGAAAATGAGGATTTTTAGTGCATTTTAATAGACGATCATAATGGTGTAAGTAAAATATCTAATTTTTGGTATCTATTCAGTATACTAACACACAACTTTCGCATAGATGGACAATTTGATATTTTTAAAAAGTGAAAAATCGAACTACCCTAATGATGGTAGAATTTTGTAATCTGTTATATAACAGTGTTATGGGGAGAAGCTCAGTCGGTAGAGCATCAACCTTGGAATCACAAGGTTCAGGGTTTAATATCAACCCCTGCAATTCCGTTTATGAGTAGCACAGCTTGGATTTGTATGGTAAAGTAGGTAGCTGATGGTAGGTGTGATGCTCCACCCCAGATGCAAAAACAATCTCCCTGGTCTAATGCTAGTGAAAAGGGGATAGACTCCTTTGCTGCCCCAGCTGATACCGACAATAGGCCACTTCTACACTTTACTTATTTACAGCTATTTTTCAAATTAGAGACCAGGGTGGAGAGGCCTAAATGGCTGTGAGAGGCTCGGTCTGGGGTTTAAGGACTTTCATAAAATCTTTGAATAAAATTGTTAAAAACTAGAATAAAAAGAAAATTGCTTATTATAAGATGATAAGGATGGAGGCACGTGTGTAATGGTTACAGTCCAACAGGAATGGACTGCGTCAATGTGAGTTATTCTAATCCTGAACGAGGCTATTTACATTTCACATAGCGCTAATACACTTGCGGGAAAGATAGGCGAAATCTAACTATTCTCCCTCAAGCTATGTGTAAATAGTAGGGCAGACTGGGACTTCTTTAACTTTGGTAGGTAATCCAGTTTAGAAAAAGGAAAACACTGAATTCAAACCTGTTATACTCCGTTTTATAAATTGAACTTGTGTCACATCCTGCTCAGGCGGGGGGTTGGTGAAATATGTAAAAAGATTATATTGGACCTATAATTATGGCCTTGTGCCAGGTTTGTGGATGCATCACTGTTACTGACCTTTTTTTGGTAAATAAATTGCCAGCGTCTGATTTTTATGAGGGGAGGGGTGTCAGTTGCAGTGGTGCAGCCAACAACCAAATAAACAGAAGACTATTGGAAATTAATACCAAGGACATAATTTTCACAACTTGATTTTTAAAGCTGAATATGAAAATTAGTTAATCAGGATATATGTATTTACACCCTAGGAGGAGAGGTGTGTGGTGTAATGGTTACCATTGGGGAAATGGACATGGCAAGTTCAAATCTTGGATGAGGCTGTTTGACTTACTATCAATCACTAATACCGCTTGGGAGAGGTATGAATCCAACTATTCTGCCTCCTACTATGGGTAATAGTAGGGCAGACTGAGCTTTTAACTCTTAGCATCCTATACCACCTCATTCCGCCCAGCCAGAAGTTACATTCGTTTCCTAATCTGCCTCAAATGATAGCCTTTGTTTAAATGTAATATTAAACATTTAGAAGTCTTTGATTTAAGAAAATAACAGGTAGCTTTAAATGAAAGGCCATTTTTAGACATTTTTTGATAAATGGTTATAAGAATTGGGCTCTGGGCTTGAGAAATCTCAACAGGAACCTTATTAGGCACCAGTCTAAAAGAAAGGAAAACTCTAAAAATTCATACCTGTTAAACTCCATTTTAAAAGTAACCTTGTGTCACATCCTACTTATGCAGAGGGGTTGGTAAATATGTATATATATTTACCCAATCCCTCACACAAAGTAAAGTTTAAGCGCGGTTTGAATTCAGAATTTGACTAACAGGATCTCAATTTTCTGGGATGAATTAAGATTAATTGATTGATCTTAATGGCATGTCAACCTGTCTAGGGTTTTATTTCATGCTTAGAGGTTAAGCAATTGCATTTATTGTACGTTTCATATTTACATCTATAGTGTGGTGCATTTACCCAACCTGTCTGCACAAGCTGGATGTTGACAGCAAGGTCCATTTTTTTTAAAAACAATTAATAGGTTTGAATTTAAAGTTTTCTTTCTCCTGGACCCCGTTACCAAGAGCACAGTCTGCTCTACTATTTACCCTTAGCTAGGGGGAGAATAATTGGATTCAATACCTTTCCCAAGTGTAATTAGTGCTATGTGAAATGCAAATAGCCTTGTGCAGGATTTGAAACTCTGATTACCATGTCCATTCCCTACAATGATAATCATTACTCAATGAGTGCCTCAAGAGGCATTCTGTTAGATATAATGGTTGAAAGAGCATCCAAATTCAATAGACCTAGATAGTTGTTATTTTGGCAACAAAATTTTATGTAATATTTGTACACCCACTCACATATGACCTACTTACATATGTAAGAAAGAGAGAGTAATAAGCATTTAGTAATGAATGTTCTTTTGTATGTTTTTGTTTTTTAAAACTAGATGACCTGTGGCCTGTTGGGTTCTCATAAATAGCAGTCCATGATGAATTGATGTTTCTATTTAGGAAGGAGTGATGACTTACGCATTCTCTAGTTTTATCCATATTATCTCAACAAATTTGGATGATTTTAAAAAATTTACATTTAATGCAAATGCAGAGCCCACAAAATTATATGGACTGGAAATTGTTTTAAAAAAACAAACCAATTTTTTTCAGTGCCCTGCGTTTTTGCTGTCAAGTGCCCTTTTGGTTATGATTTTTATATATATCTAGTAGAATAAGCAATTTATTTTAAAAACTTTAAAAAAAAAATGCCAAGAGAACAGAATAAAACCTATAATGAATGAATGTTTAGTTGTTTACTCCCCCCCCCCAAAGTGAAGTCTTGTTACTACCAGTTTCATGTACTTAAAAAAATTAAATCAGATGATTCATACACACACACACACACACACACACACACACACACACACACACACTGGTATTAGTAAGATTCTCCCTTTCACTATCTAGGCATAACAAAAATAATGTGCATATTAATGATTTTAATGCTTCAAAAACCCCCCCCATGTCTCTCTCTCTATCTATCTCTATCTCTATCTTCTCTCTCTCTCTCTCTCTCTCTCTCTCTATCTTATCTATCTAATCTATATATATATATATATATATATATATATGTAATATATATATATAATATATATAACACCTTATTATCAATTCCTGAGTATATTGTGACAGTTTTGGTTATAGATAGCAGAAACCGCCTATATATATATATTTATATAGTATATATTTATATATATATATAAATATATAACACCTTATTTACGCAATTCCTGAGTATATTGTGACAGTTTTTGTTATAGATAGCAGACACTGAATCTCCATTATGATAAGATATATATATATATAATATATATAGTATATATATATAGTTATCTTATATAATGTGGAGATTTGTTGGTGTCTACTATCTGTAACCAAAAACTGTCACAATATCCTCAGGAATTGCGTAAGGTTTATCCATGGGTATTTAATTTATGTCAAAATCATTAATACATAGAATAATAAATTTATTTATTAACAATGTCTTTATGAAAATCTGAGTTAGAATTGCCTCAAAACTGGCCCACGTTATTAGTAATTTTAAAATCCTGCAATTTGTCTTATATATCACTAAGAAAAAAAGGTTTACATAATACATTGGTGTGGTTAATTTGCATACTGGTTTAAACAAAACAGGGTTTAATAAATGATTACTTAGTGTTATTGATCTCTAATATTATTGTTTTATTGTCCAAAGTATTCAAATCAATCCTATGAATGATTTTATTTAGAAATGACTGATGAAGCTGAGCTTAATGCTTAGCGAAATATATCTCCTACATACACTTGTCTGAGTTTTGTTCCTTTGTTTCCACATATCTTTACTACATTCTGTCAGATTTACTCCAATCCTCCTCCTCATAGAAACCAGTTAAAATATGATTAAAATAAATGTAAATCTTTTTTATGTAGTTCTTATTTGATTTTGTTATTTCATTGACAATTAAACTTAAAATACTTATGCCCAGGGGGGCACATAATTTTTGCTAGTATAGTTATGATATAGGGGAGAGAGGTGGTGTTGTGAAGCATTAAAATGTAATATGAGCATTATTATTTGTATATGCCTACTGAAACTTTGAAATATTATTAAAAGTTGTTTTCTTTCAGAATAAGGATTTTTAAACAAAATTATTTTGCTATTTATTCATATTTCATGCCTATTTATTCCCATGTTTTTTCTATTGGGCTCTGTTATTAGATGTTGAAACGTTCGATACTTACTGTGAAAGAAACTAGTTATCAATAGATATCTTTTATATTTATATTTCCTATTCTCACTCACACACCTGTTTCCTATGCGAAACTGTCTGTCTCTTTTTTTCTTTTCTTTTTCCTTTTTTTTTTTTTTCTTTTCTTTTTTTTCTTTTTTTTTTTTTTCTTTTTTTTTTCTTGTTTTCTTCTGTTATTTTCTTTTTCTTTTTTTTGCTTTTTCGTCTTGTTTCTTTTCTTTTTCTTTTTTTCTTTTTCTTTTTTTTTCTTTTTCTTTTTTTCCTTTTTTCTTTTTTTTTCCCTTTTTCTTCCTTTTTTTTCTTTTTTTTTTTTCTTTTTTCTTTTTTTTTTTTTTTTTTTTTTGTTTTCTTTTTTTTTTTTTTTTTTTTTTTTTTTTTTTTTTTTTTTTTTTTTTTTTTTTTTTTTTTTTTTTTTTGTTTTTTTTTCTTTTTTTTTTTTTCTTTTTCTTGTTTTCTTTGTCTTTTTTTCTTTTTTCTTTTTTTCTTTTTTTTCTTGTTACTTTTGTTTCGTTTTTGTTTTTGTGTTTTTCTTCTTGTTTCGTGTCTTCGGTGCTGTTGTCTCATGGTCTTTTTTCTTTCCTCCTTCTTCTTTTTGTTGTCCGTGTTTTTCTTCTTTTTCCTTTTTTCTTTCATTTCTTTTATTTTTATTTTATTTTTTCTCCTCTGTTATAAGATATATTTTCTTTAACTTTTTTAAATCTGAATCTCTTCTATTTATGCTATGTGCCAATATTTTCTAAATAATATTCATCAATAGCAAATTCCTATTTTCTCAATTAATTTCATTAGATCAAAATAAACTGCTGTCTAATTGCATAAGCAAATAACTAATTTTAGCTTTCCAAGATGCTTTCCAAAGATTTCTTCCTTCTTCTTCATCTAGAAGCAATCTTCCTGGAAAAGGTTTTCACGTTCCATTTACATTTAAATTGATTTTACATTGTTTTCTCTTTTTACAAGAATTCACAATTTTATTATCTCTTAAAATCACATCCCTAAATTAGATATAATTTCGTATTTTGTTGACTGTAGAGTTGGATACATGGTTTTGGCAATTTTGGTTTCGGTGTCAATAACCCCCCCACCAGCAGGGCCCACCGCCATACCCCAGGTTCCAGTTCAATTTCAGGTTTTTTAATTTAGTATTTTTCTTTTAAAGGAAGACATTCATTCTCTTATGTATGAATGCAAAGATGCTGATAGGTACGGGTCCGTCCTGCATCCCTGACGCAACAAAAATCTATGAAAGGGACGCAGTAAAATCATATTCCAGCATTTAGTTGTTAGCAGCCAGTAATTTTCTTTTTTTTCTTCCCTCACCATTTCACAGCTAACTGTATAATACCGATATCAATAGTTTCTTAGAAATTAATTAACACAGGATAGGGTGTTCCAAGTAGGGGTTAGATGGCTTGTAAAGTTGTTTCTCCGCAGGATCAGTATAATAAAAACCTTTCAATTTATTAAGAAACTTTAGTTGGGACCTATTAATTTCCCTGGGACTCATTCAAAGCAAATATGTGGCATCCGCAGGAACACTAAATCAAAAGCTCTCAGAGCATCACTGATGATGATATATAGTTATAGTATGGACCAATATTTTAGCATTTCATATCACCCCCTCCCCTCATTTGCAAACATTCTGTTAAATTATTAAATAGATTGCCAAAGTGTCATACCTGCCATATCTCCCCCCCTTCCTTGATTTCTTTTTGTAAACAAATAATTTCAGTCAATTTGATTTCCGTGAATAAAATGAAAAAAGTAAAAAAGAAAATAATAATGAATAATTCAATTGAATGTTTTTTTTTATCATATTTTTCGGTACAATCTTTTCCTCTTTACAATAGTACAAATGTTGACCAAATTTTTTTTTTTTTAAATTCTGAAAGTTTTTTTGTTAAATACCCTGTTTCCTTGGTATGGTCCCTCAGTAGTATAGCACTACAAACATTATAAACCGAGATGGTTTCAGTTTCAGTAAAAAAAATATGTTGTTTACGGTGTGCAGATAGAAAAACAAAAAAAATCGTTTTTTTTTTTTTTTTCTAAGTTAAAAAACTGTCATCTATTTGAACTGTATATTTTTCTCTTGTTGTATAGCAAAATTTAATTTTTATTATTCAAATCTTGTAATTGTAAATATTCTTTTTTTTTTCTTCTTTTTTTTTTTTTTTTTAGGAGCGATCATTTGCATACGAGCTCTTTCTTGCACCAGTCAAGGTCATGGAAGCAGCAGAAGCCTTTTGGTCAATGCCCTCTATTCCCAGAAGTGTACAGTATCTGAAAAATATGATGAAACCTATTATAAAGAAGGATGATTCACAAAAAACCATCAAAACAATATATTTCATGTCCAAGGTTAGTTTAAATACAATACGATAACAGAATGATTCAGAACATTAAATTTCTACCCCTAAATTTGCGTTATCAAATACAGATCCTGGTTCTTGAATCGCATAAAGACAAATCTCTGGTTTTTATTTTGTTTTTTAGAATTGCCTTTCATCGTTTACTTCTCAAATATAAATGGTTGTTTTAACAGGTCTTGTTAGTGGGGCTGGGTTTAGGCTCAGGTGGTACGGTTGTAGATGGCATTCGGTTACTAGGAACGCACATAAGGTTCCCAGTTCGAATACAAGCCGCTTGCCAAGCTCAGCGTATTGGAGTAGCAAGTAGTGGAGATCTTGTGCGGATAAAATGTAAGGAGCTGAATGGCTAAGCGTTGTGGCAAGATGCTTGCCACCATCAGATGCCAGAACAATATCATTCGGGTCCTAAGCGCTAGTGAAAAGGGATGTGACTTTCCCTTTGCTGAATTGGCTGATAACCGGACTTTTACGGCCACCGTCGACAACTTTTAACAGGTCTCTTAAAATGAAGAATTATAAAGTCAACTGGGACATGGGACAGGCGGCAAACGGTTGTAACTGAATACTGGGGTCCCGGAAAAGCCGCACAAAGATCCACTGCAAAAGACATGTGGATGTCTTATGATAATACTCATGTCATTCTGCCAGTGGACTTTGTGGCTTTCGGGATTGTATTGAAGTTACCGTTTGCTGCCTGTCTTCCCAGTTCGAGCCGGTAATTTGGACTTTAAATTATTTCTTTAAAAAAAAAAATGTTCTACAAGCAAAAACATACAAGGGTGTTCAGAAGACTGATGCACCTATCTAACAATTTCTATTTAAACTTTCCTTTGTAGCCTTGGAAAACAGTAGTTGGTTAAAACAAACCCAATCTACAAAGACAGTTTTCAAAGAGATTTACTGAATGAGTAAAGTTAAAACACCTGGATGCATCATTCAGTGTGTCCTGGGTATATTATAGCCTGAAAACGGCATCTTAAGTTCGCAATTTTCGAGCTGTGTGCAGTACCCCTATTAGTTGCTGTCAATACCTGGTCGTCCCAGGTTCACCTCTGACTCAGAAGTGGATTACGTACTTGCAGGAGATGCTGATAGGTAACTCGTGCTGATCAGACAATTAAAATGACGGCAGTTATAAATCATATCCTGCATGCTCATAGTATTTATTTTTCTTCTCTCTTCCTTCTATTATCGATTTCAATTGAACTGCTAAATACATTTCAAATAGTTTCTAGAATGAATTACAGGCAGAAGAGGTTACAGAGGTAGGTTAAGATGCATTTAGGTGTTTCCCCAGATTCATAATATAAAACCCTAACCAAATCTATTTAAGAAAACCTTTATTGGGACCCCATAAAGAATTTTTCGCCGGGACTTATTCAATAGCAAATATGTGCATTGCCCAGGGCGGATCTAAATCAAAAAGCTAATCCCCATCACTGGACATCTGTTAGTCCTATCTATTGGTCAATAGATCTATTTGATAAGAGACGGGAGGTTCGGAAATGCCCACCTTGCAAAATTCAAGAGTCAGGCCTGGGCATACGTCAAGGCCCTAGCCACGATCGATTATGATTGCCTCCAACCGGCTATTGCTTCTTATGGACAGCCCCAACCCTTTTTATCAATACATGGGTACTAGAAGACGGTGGCGTCATGTCCTGGGGGGAATGATGTTAAATTCTAATCTGATGGTGGACGGTTCCAGAGTTTTAGGTTTTTGGGGAACATGGAGCGCCCGCTGTCATTCACCGAATTGCTGCCCTGGTCCACTTGATCTGACCCTGAGTGGTATACCTGTTAGGGTCCCCATTCTATGGCTTAAATTAGTAAAAATGGTGTTTATAAAATTTGAGTATCTAATTAAGGAATTTATTTCAGTAAAATGACCACTTAGGTTGAATGCCGTAAAACAAAACACAACCAAAAGAAAGAATTACTATTTGGCATGGTTAATGGCAAATTATGTCTTTCCAGGACGAGGAGAAAGAAGAATAGAGAGATGAAGAAAAGGACAGAGGACAGGGGAGATAGACAGACGTCAGAGAAAGAAAAGAGAGAGAGAACAGGAGAGGAGAGCGAGGGGGGGAGAGAAAGAGAGAGACAGGGAGAGACATGCATCAGAAAGGAGAGAGAGGAGAGAGGGGGTAGAGAAGAGAGAGAAGAGTTAATGAAAAAATCTAACATTAATCACATCAGTTTATTTTTAATAACAGTGAGTTATTTTTTTTCTTCTTTTATTTCTGTTATTGGCATACATTAAAGTTAATTAAGTAAATTATTTCTTACTGGTCTACTACCAAGTCTTATTATAGAATGTCCTTTTTTTAGCCCCTAACAAAAAATAACCCAACAAGTGGTTTGACATGCTGTTAAAAAAAAAAAAATTTAACGCTCATCAAGCATGAACAAAAATGGTCAGTCTTAGGTTATGTTTCCCTTCAAGTGTCACATCTCAGTCTGACTAGGAAAAAGCCGAAATTTACAACACTATTTAATTTTCCACACCACCTTCGGCACGAGAGAAAGGTCAACGTTTCTTTTGATAGCGGGTCGTTTTAAAACCTGGTTTGAAGAATTGCAAGTTTTCTTCTCCTAGATCCGGTTGCCTAACACAAGGTTAAATGGGAGGGCCCAGTCTGCCTCTACACATTTAATTTACTCAGATAGCTGGGGTGAAGAGTAAGGAATTCATACCTTTTCTCAAAGTGTATATTAGCACTAAGTGAAAAATGCAATTATTCACGGTCCAGATTTGAACTGACAGGCGACAAGTATTCCACTTTTTCTCTTCATGAATTTAAAAAAACTAACCATTTACATGCTGAACGCGGCGCTTCATAACACATAATTTTTTTTCGATTTGTTGGATTAGGTGACTAGAAGGTTTAGTTTAAAAAATGGTTTATATTAAAATAAATTAGTTTCTTCTCTATTCTGCCCATATTACTAACTTTCTATATAAAATACATTTATCTGTGGATTAAATGATGTATGAGCTGTGGTCATAAGACAAAAGGATATGGGAATGCTCAGATTGAGTGTCTAGTGGCATGGATGATGCAGACTTACATGTTGCATCTGAGGGGTACTATGATAGTGGTTTTGTTATGGGTATTTAATATCATAGAAACATGACTGTTAATTATGCCGCAGTATAATAATTTAAATCCTAATTAGCCAAAGTCA
>CM042171.1:13796525-13823346 GCA_023376005.1 Doryteuthis pealeii | reverse complement strand
GATTAGTATGTATTTGTCATTATTTTGAACTTATTATCCTCATCTTCATTGTTATCTGCTACGTTTCAGCCAATGTGCTAAACAAATTATTTTCCTAACATTTAGCCGTTTAAAATTGATACAAAACTGAAATGTTTAAAATTAAAAAGCAATAACATTGAAGAGAGCATAATAATGATTTATCTTTTCAAGATATTCAAGAGGATTAAACATTGGATGGAGCAGTGTTCTGGGTATGACCCTAAACTGCATCTGATTGTTAGGGTCCAGTTCTGGGAGTATTGGAGTAACCCTTCAGTTGCCATTACTCCCAGGTCCACTCTGAACGAGTGGTAAGTACTTATTAGGGTTCATTATGGACTAAATAGATCTGTTTTTGAAAATTATTAGTATTGGATAGGGCAATAGTAACTTGAAAATATAAAATTTTGTATAAATTAGTTTTGGATAGGAATACTTGAATCTATACTGCTCTTGGCTGGTAGAGAAGTACCTGTCAGGAATCCTATCCGTGCGCGTCAAATTAGATCTTTAGATAGGAATTTACTTGATATAGCCAAATCAGTGAGGGAGTCTATCCCTTTTTCAATAGCTTTAGACCAAGGAGATTGTTTTTGCATCTGAGGGGGACCGCCACACCTACCATTAGCTTCTTACTTTACTGCACAGAACCCCCTGTGCTACTCATACGCTGTGTTGTGAGCGGCAGTATCAACTAGGAAATTTTCTAGCTGAACGAATCTACCGACTGAGCTAACCAGAATGAATGCAATTTCCCTAACCTCTAGGCATAAAATAACCCTAAATGTTGGTTTGACAGTCTTAAAAATCAATTGATCAATCTTTAGGATTAGAAAAGAAAATAATAAAATAGCGTTAAACTAGAACACTGATAAAATTGAAAGGATGTTAAAGAAAAGATAAAAAAGAAACAAATAAAATTTGGGAGTCCTGTGGTAATGGTCATATTGGCTTAGACTGCCACATCACTATGTATTTGAATTCCAGTCATTCTATTACATTCACTTACTGACTAATGCCTGGGAAAGGTATGAACCTCCTCATCCTCCCAGCTATGGGTTAAATAGTACCACTATGGTTTTCTACAAGATGGCTTTGGCAGTAAATAACTCATGAAGGCGGATATGCCATTAAACAAAAGAAAACAAAAAAACAAAAAAAAAACATTAAATAAATGTTTGCTATTGTTTGCAAAGTAAGCTATGAAGAAATTGCTTATCAAAAAGTTTTTTAAATTTTTTTTTTGACAAAATCTGATTTAAACACTGAAGGTGTTATAAAGATCAAGTTGAAATAAAATAAACCCAGACAGCAAGATTTCGGGCTGTGGATTCCCCATTTTTTAATATATTTAAATTATCTAGGATAATGTTGTCAGGAGTCCTACAAGGAGATACACTAGCACCATATACATTTACAGAGATGCTCCCTGCCGTTCCCTGACACACAAAAATCTAAAAGACGCAGTAAAATCATATTATGCATCCCAGTGTTTTCTTTTACTTTCCCTCACCATTTCAAGCTAACTGTAAATACTTTCAATAGTTTCTTCAGAAGCGAAATTACACAGGATAGGTTACAAAGCTAGGAGTAATTATTATGTAGATACAAGTATTCCTACTAATATAAATAATTTGCACAAGCTGTATGTACTGACTTGACCAGGGATGGGCACCAGGTTATTTCTCACAGCCGAAGCTCATGGGTGGGAAAGAACAAAAATTGTGTAACGATCCCTTCGGCATTCCCCCTCAAGGGGGGCGCCTCAGGCACTGGCAATAAACCCAGTCCTGGCCCCCTTATCAGGGCAGGTATTGCCTGGGGGATAGCCCCGGGACGACGCTTATTAATTCAACACATTGATCCAGTGGCCGAAGCATAACCGGGACCTACGACCCAAAGACGGTTGGAGGAGTATGGCTTTGAGTGGTTCCAATTCCAAACTATTAATTTATATACAATTTTATATTTTCAAACTAACTTTCCTATTTTAATATAATATATAGGTCAAAATAGTTTTACACCTTTTATAAATGCACAAATAAAGAATAGTTCAATTAGATATTTTCCTCTCTCCAAAACTTGTTATACACATATAAAATAGTAAATTAAATACATTTGAAGTGGAACACTTGCACTGTGTTGACGTTTTACATTTTTCTTGCATTTTTGGTTGCGAAAGTTGAGCCTTCCTACATTGCAAACTAAGGCTCACAGCCTTTTCTTTTTATACAATTTCTTTTCGTATGATTCACAATTACCAACTATTAAGCAACCATTGATGGTTTTATAAAACCGAAACGCTTTAGTTTGACTGTCTGTAAGTTCAATCTTTGCATTTATTTTTTTTTTTTTTTTTTTTTTACACTGTAAAATCTCATTAATAAAATAAATAAATAAATAATCACTCAATTTATTTTATTTCTAGAGAGAGAGAAAAAAAAAAAAAAAAAAAGGAATACTGCAACAAAACAATTTTTTGTGGCAAATCCACACTCCAGTTATCTATCAGCTTGAATGAACATATGAAATTTCTTTTTTATTTACCCTCAGATAATAGAGAAAAGAAAGAAAGAAAAATCTATTAACAAAATTAGCAAATTTGAAATAATTTAATTGATAATTACGAAACTTAAAAATAAAAAAAAAAAAATTTAAAAAAATTAAAAAAAAATATAAGACAAGATAAAGAAAAGGCTCAACACTTAAAGTCTGAATATATTTCCTATAGAGTATACCTTGCAGAATACTAACATCTATATGAATCATGTGTTGTTAATATTACTATTAACAATTTTAATTTTTTTACTATATATATATATATACAAACTCACGGAGGGGACTGAACGCTGACATCGCCGATAACTCCGTTAAATTAATAAATTATTTACAGGACGCTTGCTGCTGTCAAATAACAACAGAGACAAAAGATCCGTGAACAGGAACAAAGTCATTTGATAAGGGTATCTAACGAACCCGAATTATTTACTCCATAAGCATCGAGTTCATTCATTTTTTTCTAGGAGCTTCGTAATAACGCCCAACTTAAAAAAAAAAACATAAAAAATTATATACCGTAAGAAGCATACGGGACCCCTAAAATACAAATATATATTATATAATATATATATATATATATATATATATATATATATATATATATATATTACACACACACACACACACAGAGAAAGTTGTCATAAAGTCCGCAGCAGTTCTTTAAAATGTTAAACTTAGCTCATGTTTAAAGTGAATAGATATCATTCAGTAAAAACAAATGAAAATTCAACACTTGTAGTTTTTATTTTTTATGTATGTTTTTGATTATTGCATTTTTCAAACAGATTGCCATCTTTGTTGTGTACATCTTTAAATCTGCTGCATGACCTTATAGACCCCTGTGTGTGTGTGTGTAGGTGTGTGCGCACACACAAACAAAGTTAGGGATAAGGAAAAAATGTATCCCTTACCACTTCCAACAATTACTAGGTAAGTCAAAAGATTTTAACAAGATTTTGGTCACGTGTGTACAATTCGACAGCTCTGCGATGTCACTACTTGAATTCACTTTCACAAATCTACTAAAACCTTCTGCTAATGCTTGCATTCTTTTTGATAAAATTGAAAATAAATATGTGATAAATTTGTTTTTTGGTGCATCTTACCACCACTCCATCCATGAACGATAACATGGAAAGATAAATTTTGTTTTAATCTTTTTCTCAGAGCTTTCGTTCTGGCTAACAAGTATTGAAAACACAATAATAATTTGGCCTGCACTTGTTATTTTTCAATTATCTAGTCCACCGTGAAAAAAGTTTTGGTGATCTCTGTCTGTAGACCAATCCCCCAACCTGCGTTAAAGAGTCCAGTCTGCCCTACTATTTACACATAGCCGGTGGAGAATTAATAGATGAATACCTTTCTCAAGGGTATCAGTGCTATGTGAAATGTAAGCAGCTTCATCTCGGACTTGACTCGTGTGCTTATGTCCATTCCTACAGTGATTAAATCATTTACACAACAAGCACCTCAGAGGTACCTTCAAATAGCTTGAACTGCTTCGGTCATGTGATATACGTGCTGGCACTTGTTTAGTGCCAGCACATACCAAAATATTGCAAAAACTTAACTCACCCTAGTATATTTAGATAAAATGCTTATACAAATCATTTTATCCTAGAGAGACAAAGCTGATTAATTTTCTGTTACATAATTTCTGAGCAGCTGATAAATTATGAATGTACTTGCTAGTAGAATTTGAATAGGGTCGCTTAGACTTAGAATAATGGGTCCATGGGAAAATCAGTTGTTGACGGGTACTACCTTTTGCTTCACCCTTGAAAACACCCTGCGGATAGTTTAGTTTAGTTAGATTCGGCAGAGATTCAGAGTGAACAGACGTGTAGGTTGTTGCTCTAAGCTGATCAACCCTTCGCGGCAGATCAAAAATGGCAGGGTTATGCAAATAAAGTTGATCAAGTCTTGATTGTTAAATGAATATAAAACAAATGACCAGCCAGCATGGAGAACAACAAAGAAGACAACCCTTAACAGAAGCCCAGAGAAAATATCCAACGATTTAGGACAAAACCTAGTGAAGTAGAAGCAGAGTTAAAAAGGGAGACCCATCATCTATCAATCTACTCTAAATTTACCGTGTCTAGTCTCTCTCTATTATATACCCGACGTATGATGCGGCTATGTATGAGTTATACAACATTTCTTCAACATCTATATTCAGAGCTTACTTCATGTTCATCTATTTAGAAGATTTTGTCAACTCTATTCAAGCATGCTTATTCTTAAAATAAAATTCGTCTATTCGCAGATCCATCCCAGCTCCGCCTTAAAAAACGCCCGGGCGGTGATAGCTCAAAAACAAAGCCCACCTATTGAATGAAGTCCCTAGCTGAAGCGGGCCTGCTGTATATGAAAAAATAATTTGTGATTGAAGGTGTTTTTATTGACAAATTACTTTTTTTTTTTTGTGGTTTGAAAGTGTCAAAAGTAAGCCAGTATTTTTGAAAATATTGAATGAAAAAAAAAAAAAAAGAAAAAAAAAAAGAAAAAACAGCCAGCGCTTTAAGGCGTTTTTCCCTAACATTAATGCGATTATTTTACCACCAGTCTTTCTTCGTAAGTAAATATTTTAACCTTTTTAAAAATATGGCTTACTCTTTCTAACGACTTCAAACCACAAAAAAAAAAAAAAAAAAAAAAAAAAAAAAAAAATGTTGATAAAAACGCCTTCAATCGACAATATTATTTTTCATATACAGCAGGCACCGCTTCAGCTAAGGACTTCATTTATAGGTGGGTTGTTTTTGAGCTATCATCGCCTTAGCGGGTTTTTAAGGCAGGAGTCCGGGACGGAACTCTTCAAATAGCTACCTAAAAATCTAAAATTTACATTGAACAAAAAATAAATTTGCAACAGTCAGAAATTCACATTTACAATGCATGTTTCACACAGTGCAACTAGTATGAGGTTGGACTGTCTTTGGCAATCTTAGCAAAGAATTTGAATATTTTTCATCAGAATATTTACTACCTCCTTAGTATAAAGAGATGAAGCTTAGACTTATTGCGCATCTTAGTTTAAATGCTACATGCCTTGTAAAAAAAAACAAAGCCCCACGTCCGGTTGAATTTTTTGCATTCAAACTTTGATTAAAAAAAAAAAAAAAAAAAAAAATTTTAATAAAATTAGTTTTTATTCAAAAGAAAGAAAGAAAAAGAAACAGAAATGATAAATAAATTTATTTTTTCATTGCCAAAAGCTTGTCTTGCAATTCACATATTGTGCAGAAAGCTTTTGCAATGAAAAAATAAATATTTATCATTTTCTGTTTCTTTTCTTTTCTTCTTTTGAATTAAAAATCATTAAATATTTATTAAAAATTTTTTTTTTTTTTTTTTTTTTTTTGTTAATCAAGTTGAATCAAAAATTCACCGGACGTGGCTTGTTTTTTTTACAGGCACTGTAGCATTTTACTAAGATGCCATAGTCTAAAGCTCATCTCTTTATACATAGCGGAGTAGGTAAATATTCTGATAAAATATTCAAATTCTTTGGCTATATTGCAAGACAGTCACACTCATAACTAGTGCCACTGTGTGAACATGCAATTGTAAATTGAAATATTCGACTGTTGCAATTATTTTTTTGTCAATGTATTAGATTTTTAGGTACTATTTGAAGAGTTCCCCCCATCCCGGACTCCTGCCTTTAAAAAAAAACGCTAGGCGTATTGATAGCTCAAAAAACAAAACCCACTATTAAATGAAGTCCTATAGCTGAAGCGGTGCCTGCTGTATATGAAAAAATGATTTGTCATTGAGGCGTTTTATCACATTTTTTTTTTTTTTTTTTTTTTTTTTTTTGTTCGGTTGAAGTCGTTAAAAAGTAAAGCCATATTTTAAAAAGGTTAAAATATTTTAATTATCGAAGAAAGAACTGGTGGTAAAATATCGCATTAACTTTTAGGGAAAAACGCCTTCAACGCGGCTGTTTTTTCTTTTCTTTTTTTTCTTTTTTTTTTTTTCTCAATTATTTTCAAAAAATATGGCTTACTTTTGACACTTTCAAACCACAAAAAAAAAAAAGTAATTTGTCCAATAAAAAACACCTTCATTTCAACAAATTAATTTTTTTCATATACAGCAAGGCACCGCTTCAAGCTAGGGACTTTATTCATAGTGGGTTTGTTTTATGAGCTATCACTCCGCCCAGCGTTTTTTAAGGCAGGAGCCTGGGATGGAACTCTGCGAATGAGTACCGAATTTTATTTTAAGAATAAGCATGCTTGAATAGAGTTGACAAAAAATCGTTTCTAAATAGATGACTGAAGTAAGCTTGAATATAGATGTTGAAGAATGTTGTATACTCATACATACCCGCATCATACGTTCGGTATATAATAGAGAGAGACAGAACATGTAAAATTAGAGTAGATATGATAGATTGATTTGCTCTACTTTTTAACTCTGCTTCTACTTCATCTAGTTGTCTAAATCGTGGATATTTCTCTGGGCTTCTGTTAAGCGGTTGGTCGTTCTTTGTTGATTCTCCATGCTTGGGCTGGTCATTGTTTTTTAATATTCATTAAAAAACAAAAAAAAAAAAAAAAAAAAAAAAAAAAAAAAAAAAAAAAAAAAAAAAAAAAAAAAAATGACTTGATTCAAACTTTATTTCATAACCCTAGCCCATTTGATTCTGCCGCGAAGGGTGATTAGCTTTAGAGCAACACCTACACGTCTGTTCACTCTGAAATCTCTGCCGAATTCTAAACTAAACTAAACTATCTCGCAGGGTGTTTTTTCAAGGGGTGAAGCAAAGGTTAGTACCCGTCAACAACTGAATTTTCCATGGCGACCCCATTATTCTAAGTCTAACGGACCCTATTCAAAATTCTAACTACAAGTACATTCATAATTATCAGCCTGCTCCAGAAATTATTGTAAACAGAAATTAATCACTTTGTCTCTCTAGGATAAAAATGATTTGTATAAGCCATTTTATTAATATACTAGGGAGTTAATTTTCAATATTTTGGTATGTGCTGCACAAACAAGTGCCAGCACGTATATCACACTGTACCAAAGCAGTTCAAGCTATTTGAAGGTACCTGCTGGAGGTGCTTGTTGTGCTAATTGGTTATCACTGTAGGAAATTGGACATAAGCAACACGAGTCAAAGTCCGAGATGAAGCTGCTTACATTCACATAGCACTGATACCCTTGAGAAAGGTATTCATCTATTATGTTCTTCCCACCGGCTATGTGTAAATAGTTAAGGGCAGACTGGACTCTTTAACCATGGTATTGGGAATATGGTCTAAGACAGAGATCACCCAAACTTTTTTCACGATGGACTAGGATAAATTTGGGAAAAAAAAAAAAAAAAAAAAAAAAAAACAAAAGTGCAGGGCCACATTATTTTGTGTCAATACTTGTTAGCCATGAACGAAAGCTTACTGAGAAAAGCATGTAAAAACAAAATTTATCTTTCCCATGTATCTATTTCATGTGAGTGGTGCTAAGATGCACAAAAACAAATTAATCAACATATTTATTTCAAAATTTTATCAAAGAATGCAACATTAGCAGAAAGTTTAGTAGAATTTGGAAAGTGAATTCAAGTAGTGAAAACATCCAGAGCTGTCGAATTGTACCACACGTGACCAAAATCTTGTAAAATCTTTGACTTACCCAGTAATTGTTGGGAAAGTTGGTAAGGGAAACATTTTTTCCTTACCCTAACTTTGTGTGTGTGTGCGCCACACACACACACCACACACAACACACAGGGGTGTCTATAAGGTCATGCAGCAGATTTTAAAAATGTAACAACAAAGATGGCAATCTTGTGAAATGGCAATAATCAAAACATACATAAAAATAAAACTACAAGTGTTGAATTTTCATTGTTTTTACTGAATGATTCTATCACTTGTACAACATGAGCTAAGTTTAACATTTTAGTACTGCTTGCAGGACTTTATGAACAACTTCTCGTTGTGTGTGTGTGTGTATATATATATATATATATATATATATATATATATATATATATATATTATATATTAATATATATTTGCTTGTTAGGGTCTCCGTATGCTTCTTACGGATATATATTTTTATGATGTTTTTTTTTTTTTTTAAGTTGGGCGTTATTACGAAAGCATCTAAAATAAATGAATGAACTCGATGTTATGGAGTAAATATTCGGGTTCGTTAGATACCCCTTATCAAATGACTATTGTTCCTGTTCAACGGATCTTTTGTCTCTGTTGTTATTGGACAGCAGCAGCGTCTGTAAAAATTTATAATAAACGGAGTATTTCCGATGTCAGCGTTCAGTCCCCTCACGTGAGTTTGTAATATATATATATATATAGTAAAAAAGATTAAAATTGTTAATAGTATTATCAACACATGATTCATATAGATGTTAGTATTCTGCAAGGTATTACTCTATAGGAAATATTTTCAGACTTTAGTGTTGAGCCTTTTTCTTTATCTTGTCTTATATTTTTTTTTTAATTTTTTAAATTTTTTTTTTTATTTTAGTTTCGTTAATTACACATTAAAATTATTTCAATTTGCTAATTTTGTTAATAGATTTTTTTCTTTTCTTCTTTTCTCTAATTATCTGAGGGTAAATAAAAAAAGAAATTCATTATTTCATTCAAGCTGATAGATAACTGGAGTTGTGGTTTGCCACAAAAAAATTGTTTGTTGCAGTATTTCTTTTTTTTTTTTTTTTTTTCTCTCTCTCTTTAGAAATAAATTGAGTGATTATTTATTTATATATTTATTATGAGATTTACAGTGTTAAAAAAAAAAAAAAAAAAAAAAAAATTAAATCAAAGATTGACTTACAGACAGTCAACACTAAAGCGTTTCGCGTTTTAATAAAACCATCAATGGTGCTAAAATAGTTGGTAATTGTGAATCATACGAAAAGAAATGTGTATAAAAACAAGAAAAGGCTTGTGAGCCTTAGTTTGCAATGTAGGAAGGCTCAACTAGCAACCAAAATGCAAGAAAAATGTAAAAACGTCACACAGTGCAAGTGTTCCCATTCAAATGTATTATTTATCTATTTTATATGTGTGTAAACAAGTTTTGGAGAGAGGAAATATCTATTGAAAACTATTCTTTTATTTGTGCAATTTATAAAGGTGTAAACTATTTTGACCTATATATTATTATTAAATAGGAATAGTTAGTTGAAAATATAAAAATTGTATATAAATTAATAGTTTGAATTGGAACACTCAAAGCCATACTACCCTCCAACCCGTTCTTGGGGTCGTAGGTCCGGTATGCTTCGGCCACTGATCAATGTGTTGAATAATAGCGTCATCCCAGGGGCTATCCCCCCCAGGCAATACCTGCCCCCTTGATTTAAAGGGGCAGGACTGGGTTTATTGCCCAGTGCCTGAGGCGCCCCCCCTTGAGGGGGAATGCCGAGGGATCGACACAATTTTTTGTTTTCTTCCCACCCATGAGCTTCGGCTTGTGAGAAATAACCTTGGTGGCCCATCCCTGTCCAAGTCAATACATACAGCTGTGTGCAAATTATTTATATTAGATAGGAATACTTGTATCTAACATTAATAATCTAAACTCCTACTTTGTAAACCTATCCTGTGTGTAATTCGCTTCTAAGAAACTATTGAAATGTATTTACAGTTAGCTTGAAATGGTGAGGGAAGAAAAAAGAAAAACACTGGGATGCATGAATATGATTTTACTGCGTCCTTTTAGATTTTTGTGTGTCAGGGACGCAGGACACATACCTATCAGCATCTCTGTAAATATATATGGTGCTAGTGTATCTCCTTGTAGGACTCCTGACAACATTTATCTAGATAATTTCAAATATATTAAAAATGGGGAATCCACAGCCGAAATTCTTTGCTGTCTGGTTTATTATTTTCAACTTGATTCTTATAACACTTCAGTGTTTAAATCAGATTTTGTCAAAAAAAAAATTTAAAAAAACTTTTTGATAGCAATTTCTTCATAGCTTACTTGCAACAATAAGCAAACATTTATTTTAATGTTTTTTTTTTGTTTTTTTTGTTTCTTTTGTTTAATGGCATATCAGCCTTCATGAGTTATTTAATGCCAAAGCCATCCTTGTAGAAACCAATAGTGGTACTATTTAACCCATAGCTGGGAGGATGAGGAGGTTCATACCTTTCCCAAGGGCATTAGTCAGAAAGTGAATGTAATAGAATGACTGGAATTCAAATACATAGTGATGTGGCAGTCTAGCCATATTGACCATTACACCACAGGACTCCCCAAATTTTATTTGTTTCTTTTTATCTTTTCTTTAACATCCTTTCATTTTATCAGTGTTCTATTTAACCTTATTTAATTTTCTTTTTCTAATCCTAAAGATTGATCAATTGATTTTAAGACTGTCAACCAATTTAGGGTTATTTTATGCCTAGAGGTTAGGGAATTGCATTCATTCTGGGTTAGCTCAGTCGGTAGATCGTTCAGCTAGAAAATTTCCTAGTTTGATACTGGCCCTCACCAACTCAGCGTATGAGTAGCACAGGGGGTCTGTGCAGTAAAGTAAGAAGCTAATGGTAGGTGTGGCGCTCCCCCTCAGATGCAAAAACAATCTCCTTGGTCTAACGCTATTGAAAAGGGGATAGACTCCCTCACTGATTGGCTATATCAAGTATTCCTATCTAACAGATCTATTTGACCCACGGATAGGATCCTGAAAAGGTACTTCCTCTACCAGCAAGAGAGTATAGATTCAAGTATTCCTATCCAAAACTAATTTATACAAAATTTTATATTTTCAAGTTACTATTCCTATCCAATACTAATAATTTTCAAACAGATCTATTTAGTCCATAATGAAACCCTAATAAGTACTACCACTCCGTGTCAGAGTGGACCTGGGAGTAATGGCACTGAAGGGTTACTCCATACTCCCCAGAACTGGACCCTAACAATCAGATGCAGTTTAGGGTCATACCCAGAACACTTGCTCCTCCCAATGTTTAATCCTCTTGAATATCTTGAAAAGATAAATCATTATTAATGCTCTATTCAATGTTATTGCTTTTAATTTTAACATCAGTTTTGTAATCATTTTAAACCTAAATGTTAGGAAATAATTTAGTTTAGCACATTGGCTGAAACGTACAGATAACAATGAAGATGAGGATAATAGTCCAAATAATACAAATAATACTAATCAAGCCTCATCTCAAAAATTAAGAGAAATAATTAAGTTAATTTTGCATTCTTAGATCATTATGTCAATTCATGATGAAAAATAGCAAAGTTAAGCAACGATGAGCATGCTCAATTCTTAAATGGGTGATGACTGTAACAGCAGATATTGTAAGCACCTGTAGTAAGCTTTTTAATTTAGTGCATCCTGGGATGCACAGATTTAATTTTGAAGGAGTCCTCTGGAAATTTCATGGTCCCAACTAGTTTCTTAATAAATTGTAGAGTTTTAATCTATGAACAACTAAAGCCGGTCTAACCCTTACCTTGTACCTCCATACAGTGTAATTTGTTTTCCAAGAAAATATTGAAATGTATTTACAGTTAACTAGAAATGGTGAGGGGAAGGAAAAAAAACAAAAAAACACTGGGACACATGGATATGATTTTTCTGAGTCCTTTTAGATTTTTATGTGTCAGTGACGCACATATCAGCATCTCTGAGTAAGTATTAAATAACTCAAGGAATTGAAGGTGAAATCTTGAATTAAATGTAGACTTTATATGTAGACTCATGATAGTTTATTTAATTATTTGTAAATATCTGTCTATAATTCTGTGATGAAATATTGTTATTATTCTCTATATATTGTGGACTACTATATTCATATTGGCTGCTATATTTCAGCATGGATGGCAGAATGTTTAGAAAAGTCTACCACCATAATTCAAATAAGGGGTTAAGTTCAGAAGGTTACTGAGCAGAGATGCTGATAGGTACACATCCCACATCCTTGATATACAAAAATCTAAAAGGATGCAGTAAAATCATATCCATTCGTCCCAGTGTTTTTTTCTTTCTTCCTTCACCATTTCAAGCTAACTGTAGATACATTTCAATAGTTTCTTAGAAATTAATTACGCAGGATAGGTTACAAGGTTGGAGTTAGATGGCTTTAGTTGGGACCCATAAATTTTCCCAGGGGACTCCTTCAAAGCAAATATGTGCATCCCAGGACGAACTAAATCAAAAAGCGATCAGCATCACTGTTAGGAAGACCTAACAAAAATAGTGTTGATCCCCTTTGATCAGTAGAGGACTGATGGGAAACCCGGAAATGGGGTTTCCGCCATATTACTTTTGGATTGGGTTTGGTTGTGCGTGGACGTGGCTTATTACGGTTGAGCCAGTTAAGTCAATTTAAGGTAGAAGCATTCTTTACCCTATGTCAAATAAAACCTTGTTAATTTTCCAACAACCTGGTCTTGCATTATCATTTTGGTGTTCCATATTTTATCTGTATGTAAAAACATAACAGAACTTGCGACAAGGATGAGAGAGAACTCACTACGAACGTCATTAGATCTCAAAAATCTTCACGCTAACAAAAATGGCAAGAATCTGGTGATATCCTGAAGAAAGAATTCCGATGATCTTGCACTTTTCATAAACCCACCTGTGCAAATTAAATCACTGCTGCATTGCCTAGAGAAGGCAGCAAGAATTATCAGCCTCTAAGTGAACTTAGATAAAAATGGAGTCTTAAAACAAGATGGTGGCATCTCTATTGTTAGTGATAGAAGTCAAATCGTGCTTCCATTCTCCTAGAAATTCTTGTTTTCCAAAATTGGTGGCAATTTTAAAGCCTGTTGATCATCATCTTGAAACGCAGTATAGGTGGCAATGTGTAAAACAAAACAATATAGATTTATCCCACAATTGGTCTCAATCTGCTACCAATTGTCAAAAGGAAGTTGAATGGCAGTCACTCTAATGGTGGATGGTCGTCATATATAGTCTGTTTCAATTAACTTTCTTCCTCTTTTGCCAAAGAGTTCCTACTACCGAAAAGGTCCTAGGGAGATAACTCATAATCTACAATATCCACACTGGTTGGTAAGCCTCTGAAATTAGTAGACCCGTTTACATACCTTGGTAGCATTATATCATCTATAGAAAGTGAGGTCAATATACAGATAGGAAAGGCATGGACTGCTATTGACAGATTATTGGTTCTATGGAAATCTGATCTCTCTGATAAGTGAAAATTTTTCCAAGCTGTAGCTATGTCAGTGTTACTTAGAAAAAGCTCGATGGGAATTACACAAGAATGCTGCATGCTGTCCTGAACAAATCCTGGAAGGCGAAAAAATTTTAAAAATCGGCTGTATGGCCACTTACCTTATATCATACAGACTATCCTAAGATGAACAAGACATGCTGGTCAAGCAAGAACAAACTGGATTCTGGATGGAAGTCCAGTCAGGGGCGATGACCTATAGGGATGGGTGGTGAAAAGGATCATGAGAATCTTCTGTCGGTGGCAGAGCTGTGGAGTCGGAACACAAAACCTATAACTCAGACTCGTCTATGTTTGGCATCTCCGATTACTCTTTATGTAATTAAGTGATTGTAGCCTACAAATAAATATGAAACCATGATTTTTTATATAATCTATTTATAAGGAGTGTGCACTTTATAACTTTACAGACTAAACTAGGGCCATATAAAGTGTAAATTCAACTGGAGTCAGAGTTTGTATAGTTTTACTGACTCTGAGTCCAGTGATCCCTTGATTCCTTCTGATTCCATAGCTCTATCAGTGTGATATGATGATTAGGGTAGGTTGATTTTTCACTTTTAAAAATATCAAATTGTCCATCTATTCAAAAGTTGTGTTAGTATACTGAATACTGATACCAAAAATTAGATCTTTTACTTGCACCATTATTTGAGGAAATAGCATTCAAGATCGTCTATTAAAATGCACTAAGAGTCCGCATTTTCTAAAGGCTAAATTTTGCGAAAATGAGGATTTTTAGTGCATTTTAATAGACGATCAATAATGGTGCAAGTAAAATATCTAATTTTTGGTATCTATTCAGTATACTAACACACAACTTTCGCATAGATGGACAATTTGATATTTTTAAAAAGTGAAAAATCGACTACCCTAATGATGATAGAATGTTTGTAATCTGTTATATAACAGTGTTAAGGGGAGAAGCTCAGTTGGTAGAGCATCAACCTTGGAATCACAAGGTTCAGGGTTCAATATCAACCCCTGCAACTTATGATTAGCACAGCTTGGATTTGTATGGTAAAGTAGGTAGTTGATGGTAGGTGTGATGCTCCACCCCAGATGCAAAAACAATCTCCCTGGTCTAATGCTAGTGAAAAGGGGATAGACTCCTTTGCTGCCCAGCTGATACCGACAATAGGCCACTTCTACAACTTTACTTATTTACAGCTATTTTTCCCAGGGTGGAGAGGCCTATGGTTGTGAGGGCTAAGGGTTCTGGGGTTTAAGGACTTTCATAAATCTTGATAAAATTGTTAAAAACTAGAATAAAAGAAAATTGCTTATTTATAAAATGATAAAAGGATGGAGGCGTGGTGTAATGGTTACAGTCAAAGGAAATGGACTCATCAATGTGAGTTCTAATCCTGAACGAGGCTATTTACATTTCACATAGCGCTAATACACTTGGGAAAGATAGGAATCTAACTATTCTCCCTCAAGCTATGGGTAAATAGTAGGGCAGACTGGACTCTTTAACTTTGGGTAGGTAATCAGTTTAGAAGAAGGAAAACACTGAATTCAAACTTGTTATACCCGCTTTATAAATTGACTTGTGTCACATCCTGCTCATGCAGAGGGGTTGGTAAATATGTACAAGATTATATTGGACTATATTATGGCCTTGTGCCCAGGTTTGTGGATGCATCACTGTACTGACCTTTTTTTGTAAATAAATGCCAGCGTCTGATTTTATGAGGGAGGGGGTCAGTTGCAGTGGTGCAGCCAACAACCAAATAAACAAAAGACTATTGGAAATTAATACCAGGACATAATTTTCACAACTTGATTTTTAAAGCTGAATATGAAAATTAGTTAATAAGGATATATGTATTTACCCGAGGAGGAGGTGTGTGGTGTAATGGTTACCATTGGAGGAAATGGACATGACAAGTTCAAATCCTGGATGAGGCTGTTTGCACTTATACCACTAATACCCTTGGGAGAGGTATGAATCCAACTATTCTGCCTCCAACTATGGGTAAATAGTAGGGCAGACTGAGCTTTTAACTCTTAGCATCCTATACCACCTCATTCCGCCTAGCCAGAAGTTACATTCGTTTTCCTAATCTGCCTCAAATGATAGCCTTTGTTTAAATGTAATATTAAACATTTAGAAGTCTTTGATTTAAGGAAAATAACAAGTAGCTTTAAATGAAAAGGCCATTTTTAGACATTTTTTGATAAATGGTTATAAGAATTGGGCTCTGGGCTTGGAGAATTCTCAACAGGAACCTTGATTAGGCAACCAGTCTAAAAGAAGGAAAACTCTAAATTCATACCTGTTAAACTCCATTTTAAAAAGTAACCTTGTGTCACATCCTACTCATGCAGAGGGGTTGGTAAATATGTATATATATTTACCCAATCCCTCCACACAAAGTAAAGTTTAACCGGTTTGAATTCAGAATTTGACTACAGGACTCAATTTTCTGGATGAATTAAGATTAATTGATTGATCTTAATGGCATGTCAACCTGTCTAGGGTTATTTCATGCTTAGAGGTTAAGCAATTGCATTTATTGTACGTTCATATTTACATCTATAGTGTGTGCATTTACCCAACCTGTCTGCACAAGCTGGATGTGACACAAGGTCCATTTTTTTAAAAACAATTTAATAGGTTTGAATTTAAAGTTTTCTTTCTCCTGGACCCGTTACCAAGAGCACAGTCTGCTCTACTATTTACCCTTAGCTAGGGGGAGAATAATTGGATTCATACCTTTCCCAAGTGTATTAGTGCTATGTGAAATGCAAATAGCCTTGTGCAGGATTTGAACTCTGATTACCATGTCCATTCCCTACAATGATAATCATTACTCAATGAGTGCCTCAAGAGGCATTCTGTTAGATATAATGGTTGAAGAGCATCCAAATTCATAGATCTAGATAGTTGTTATTTTAGCAACAAAATTTTATGTAATATTTGTACACCCACTCACATATGACCTACTTACATATGTAAGAAAGAGAGAGTAATAAGCATTAGTAATGATGTTCTTTTGTATGTTTTTGTTTTTTTAAACTAGATGACCTGTGAGCCTGTTGGGTTCTCATAATAGCAGTCCATGATGATATTGATGTTTCTATTTAGGAAGGAGTGATGACTTAGCATTCTCTAGTTTTATCCATATTATCTCAACAAATTTGGATGATTTTAAAAAATTTACATTTAATGCAAATGCAGAGCCCACAAAATTATATGGACTGGAAATTGTTATAAAAAAAACAAAAACACCTTTTTTCAGTGCCCTGCGTTTTTGCTGTCAAGTGCCCTTTTGTTATGATTTTTATATATATCTAGTAGAATAAGCAATTTATTTTAAAAACTTTTAAAAAAAAAATGCCAAGAGAACAGAATAAAACCTATAATGAATGAATGTTTAGTTGTTTACTCCCCCCCCCCAAGTGAAGTCTTGTTACTACCAGTTTCATGTACTTAAAAAAAATTAAATCAGATGATTCATACACACACACACACACACACACACACACACACACACACACACTGGTATTAGTAAGATTCTCCCTTTCACTATTAGGCATAACAAAAATAATGTGCATATTAATGATTTTAATGCTTCAAAACCCCCCCATGTCTCTCTCTCTATCTATCTCTATCTCTATCTCTCTCTCTCTCTCTCTCTCTCTCTCTATCTATCTATCTATCTATCTATATATATATATATATATATATATATATATTATATATATATATATATATAACACCTTATTACGCAATTCCTGAGTATATTGTGACAGTTTTGGTTATAGATAGCAGACACTGAATCTCCATTATGATAAGATATATATATATATATATATATATATATATCTTATAATAATGGAGATTTGGTGTCTACTATCTGTAACCAAAACTGTCACAATATCCTCAGGAATTGCGTAAGTTTATCCATGGGTATTTAATTTATAGTCAAAATCATTAATACATAGAATAAATCTTATTTATTAACAATGTCTTTATGAAAATCTGAGTTAGAATTGCCTCAAAACTGCCCACGTTATTATACATTTAAAATCCTGCAATGTGTCTTATATATCACTAAGAAAAAAAGGTTTACATAATACATGGTGTGGTTAATTTGCATACTGGTTTAAACAAAACAGGGTTTGATAAATAATTACTTAGTGTTATTGATCTCTAATATTATTGTTTTATTGTCCAAAGTATTCAAATCAATCCTATAAATGATTTTATTTAGAAATGACTGATGAAGCTGAGCTTAAAGCTTAGCGAAATATATCTCTTACATACACTTGTCTGAGTTTTGTTCCTTTGTTCCACATATCTTTACTACATTCTGTCAGATTTACTCCAATCCTCCCTCCTCATAGAAACCAGTTAAAATATGATTAAAATAAATGTAATCTTTTTATGTGTTCTTATTTGATTTTGTTATTTCATGACATTAAAACTTAAATACTTATGCCCAGGGGGCACATATTTTTGCTAGTATATATAATATAGGAAGAGAGGTGTGTTATTGAAGCATTAAAATGTTTAATATGAGCATTATTATTTGTTATGCCTACTCAACTTTGAAATATTATTAAAGTTGTTTTCTCCAGAATAAGGTTTTTTTAAACAAAATTATTTTTGCTATTTATTCATATTTCATAGCCTATTTATTCCATGTTTTTCTATTGGGCTCTTGTTATTAAGATGTTGAAAAACGTTCGATACTTACTGTGAAAGAAACTAGTTATCAATAGATATCTTTTATATTTATATTTCCTATTCTCACTCACACACACCTGTTTCCTATGCAAACTGTCTGTCTGTCTCTTTTTCTTTTTCTTTTTCTTTTTCTTTTTTTTCTTTTTCTTTTTTTCTTTTTTCTTTTTTCTTTTTCTTTTTCTTTTTTTTTTTCTTTTTCTTTTTCTTTTCTTTTTTTTTTTCTTTTTTTCTTTTTTTTTTTTTTCTTTTTTTTTCTTTTTTTTTTTTTTCTTTTTTTTTTTCTTTTTTTTTCTTTTTTTTTTTTTTTTTTTCTTTTCTTTTTCTTTTTTCTTTTTCTTTTTTCTTTTTCTTCTTTTTCTTCTTTTTTCTTTTTCTTCTTTTTTCTTTTTTCTTCTCATTTCTTTTATTTTATTTTATTTTCTCTGTTATAGATATATTTTCTTTAACTTTTTTAAATCTGAATCTCTTCTATTTATGCTATGTGCCAATATTTTCTAATAATATTCATCAAATAGCAAATTCCTATTTTCTCAATTAATTTCAATTAGATCAAATTAAACTGCTGTCTAATTGCATAAGCAAATAACTAAATTTAGCTTTCCAAGATGCTTTCCAAGATTTCTTCTTCTTCTTCATCTAGAAGCAATCTTCTGGAAAAGGTTTTCACGTTCCATTTACATTTAAATTGATTTTACATTGTTTTCTCTTTACAGATTCACAATTTTATTATCTCTTAAAATCACATCCCTAAATTAGATATAATTTCGTATTTGTTGACTGTAGAGTTGGACGGTTTGGCAATTTTGGTTTCGGTGTCAAAACCCCCATCCCCACCGCCATACCCCAGTTTCCAGTTCAATTTCAGGTTTTTAATTTAGTATTTTTCTTTTAAGGAAGACATTCATTCTCTTGTGTAATGATGCAAAGATGCTGATAGGTACGCGTCCTGCATCCCTGACACACAAAAATCTAAAAGGACGCAGTAAAATCATATCCATGCATCCCAGTATTTTTCTTTTTTCTTCCCTCACCATTTCAAGCTAACTGTAAATACCTATCAATAGTTTCTTAGAAATTAATTACACAGGATAGGTTCCAAGTAGGGGTTAGATGGCTTTAGTTGTTTCCCCAGATCATAAATAAAAACCTTTCAATTTATTAAGAAACTTTAGTTGGGACCTATTAAATTTCCCTGGGACTCATTCAAAGCAAATATGTGCATCCCAGGACACACTAAATCAAAAAGCTATCAGCATCACTGATGATGATTAGATTATTTAGTGGGACCAATTTTTAGACATTTCGTATCACCCCTTCCCCTCATTTGCAAACATTCTGTTAAATTATAAAATAGATTGCCAAAGTGTCATACCTGCCATATCCCCCCCTTCCTTGATTTCTTTTGTAAACAAATAAATTTCACATTTATTTCCTAAAAAAAAAAAAATAAAAAAAAAGAAATAATAATAATAATCAATTGAATGTTTTTTATCATATTTTCGTACAATCTTTTCCTCTTACAATAGTACAAATGTTGACCAAATATTTTTTTTTTTTTTAAAATCTGAAAGTTTTTTTTAACCCTGTTTCCTTGGATATGGTCACTCAGTAGTAATAGCACTACACTGAATGGTTTCAGTTTCATAAAAAAAATCTGTTGTTTACGGTGTGCAGATAAAAACAAAAAAATCGTTTTTTTTTTTTTTTTTTCAGTTAAACCATCCATCTAGTTGACTATATTTTTCTCTTGTTATAAAACAAATTTATATTTATTATTAAATCTTGTAATTGTAATATTCTTTTTTTTCTTTTTTTTTTTTTTTTTAGGAGCATCATTTGCAACGAGCTCTTTCTGCCCAGCAAGTCTATGGAACAGCAGAAGCCTTGGTCATCCCTATTCCAGAAGTGGTACAAGTATCTGAAAAATATGAAACCTATTATAAAGAAGATTTCAAACCATCAAAACAATATATTCATGTTCAAGGTTAGTTTTAAATACAATACATAACAGATGATAGAAACATTAAATTTCTACCCCTAAATTTGCGTTATCAAAACATCTGGTTCTTAATCATAAAGACAAATCTTTTTTTTTTTTTTTTAAATTCCTTTCACTTTTACTTCTCATATAAATGGTTGTTTTACAGTCTTTTAGGGCTGGGTTAGCTCGGTCAGTAGAGCATTCGGCTAGGAACCACAAGGTTCCCAGTTCGATACAGGCCCTTGCCAACTCAGCGTATGAGTAGCATAGAGATCTGTGCGGTAAAGTAAGGAGCTGATGGTAGCTGTGGCACTCCACCTCAGATGCCAAAAACAATCTCCTTGTTCTAGCGCTAGTGAAAAGGGGATTGACTCCCTTGCTGATTGGCTGATACCGACTTTAGGCCACCTCGACAACTTTTACAGTCTCTTTAAAAATGAAGAATAATTAAAGTCGAACTGGGAAGACAAGGCAGCAAACGGTTGTAACTGAATACTGTCCCGAAAGCCACAAAGTCCACTGCAAAATGACATTGTGGAGTCTTATATATACTCTGTCATTTTGCAGTGGACTTTGTGGCTTTCGGGATTGTATTGAGTTACAACCGTTTGCTGCCTTGTCTTCCCAGTTCGACGGTAATTGGACTTTAATTATTCTTTAAAAAAAAAATGTTCTACAACAAAAACATACAGGGTGTTCAGAAAACTGATGCAACTATCTTAACAATTTCTATTTAAACTTCTTTGTAGCCTTGAAAACAGTAGTTGTAAACAACCCAATCTACAAAGACAGTTTTCAAAGAGATTTACTGAATGAGTAAGTTAAACACCTGGATGCATCATTCAGGTGTCCTGGGTATAAAGCTAAACTGCATCTAAGTTCCAATTTTCGAGCTGTGTGCAGTACCCCTTTATTGTCATTACTCCCAGGTTCACTCTGACTCAGAGTGGTAGTACTTGCAGAGATGCTGATAGGTACTCGTGCTGACAGACAAAAATCTAAAATGACGCAGTAAAATCATATCCATGCATCTCAGTATTTTTTTTTTTTCTTCCTTTATCATTTCAATTGAACTCTAAATACATTTCAATAGTTTCTTAGAAATGAATTACACAGAAGAGGTTACAAGGTAGGAGTTAGATGCCTTTAGTTGTTTCCCCAGATCATAAATAAAAACCCTACAATCTATTAAGAAACTTTAGTTGGGACCCATAAAATTTCCCGGGGACTTATTCAAAGCAAATATGTGCATCCCAGGGCGGACTAAATCAAAAAGCTATCCTCATCACTGACCTGTTAGTCCATCTATTGGTCAAATAGATCTATTTGCTAGACGGGAGGTCGGAGATGCCCCCTTCAATCAATCAGCTGGGCACGTCAAGCCCTAGCACCTATATGATTGCCCCAACCCTATTGCTCTTATGGCAAGCCCCAACCCTTTTTATCATATGGGTGCTAGAAGACAGTGGCTTCATGTCTGGGAATGATGTTAAATTCTATCTGATGGTGACGTTCCAGTTTGGAGGTTTGGGGAACATGGAGCGCCCCTTCATCACCATTGCTCCCTGGTCCATTCTGACTCTGAGTGGTAATACCTGTTAGGGTCCCATCTATGGGTTAAATAGTAAAATGTGTTTATAAAAATTTGAGTATCTATTAAGGAATTTATTTCATTAAATGACCCACTTAGGTTGATATGCCGTAAAACAAAACAAACCAAAAGATCTATTTGCATGTTAATGCAAATTATTTCTTCCAGACAGAGAAAGAAGATAGAGAGATAGACAGAGACAGGGAGAGACAGACAGTCAGAGAAAGAAAAGAGAGAGAGAACAGGAGAGAGAGCGAGGGGGGGAGAGAAAGAGAGAGACAGGGAGAGACAGTCAGAAAAAGGAGAGAGAGAGAGAGGGGTAGAGAGAGAGAGAAGTTAATGAAAAATCTAACATATCATCAGTTTATTAATAAACATGAAGTTATTTCTTTTATTTCTTATTGGCATACATTAAGTTAATAAGAATTATTTCTACCAGTTTATTATAGAATGTCTTTAGCCTAAAATAACCCAACAAGGGTTGACATGCTGTAAAATTTAACCATCCATCAGCATCATGGTCAGTCTAGGTTATTTTCTTCTTGTACACTCAGTCTGACAAAATTTATCAAACACTATTTATTTACCAACCCTTCGGCACGAGAAGGTCAATTTCTTTAGCGGCGTTTAACCGGTTTGAATTCAGTTTTCCTTCTCCTAGACCGGTTGCCTAACCAAGGTTAAAGAGCCCAGTCTGCCCTACTATTTACCCATAGCTGGAGGGAGAGTAGGATTCATACCTTTCTCAAGTGGTATTAGCTAAGTGAAAATGCAATTATCACGTCCAGATTTGAACTCAGGGCGACAAGTCCATTTCTCATGACTTTAACCATTACACTACGCGCTTCCATACACAATATTTTCAATTTGTTGGAAGGTGTAGATTAGTAAAAATTTCATATTAAATTAGTTTCTCCCATATTACTAACATTTCTATATAAAATACATTTATCCTTGGAAAATGATGTATAGCTGTGTCATAAGACAAAGGAATGGATGCTCAAATGTGTCTAGTGCATGATGCAATACTGTTGCATCTGAGTACAGTGTTGTTATGGTATTAATATCATAGAAAATTAATATGCGCGTTAATATTATCCTATTAGCCAAGCATGGGCAACCTTTTTGAAAAGCGGGTCACACTACTAAAAATAATTAAAAGTAAATTTTTTGTTAAAGGTACCTCCAAACATTTTCACTTTAGAAGACCATATGCATAATCACCTGCCTTAGAAATAGGGAAAACCTTTTTTTTTTTTTTTTTTTTTTTTTTCAATAAAATGATTTTTCTATAAAAAGAATTGAATGGGGCCACCTGTTGGCAGTGGTTGGCAACCTATAATGCTTAAGGATGGAATCCTTGTGGCTGAGCAGTTCATGACATGCAAGACTCCACTTTAGCTCTAACTTGGGCCCCCGACGAGCGGTCAGAGAAGCCCCTCTCCAATCAGTTGGATAGTCATGTTAAACCCTAGTACCTATATGATTGTCCTGACTGTATTGCTTCTTATCATATATGTGCTAAAAGGCGGTGGCTGAGGGTCTTAGTATCCCGGGTATAATGTTAAACTGCATCTAGTGGTGAGATTACAAATCTGGATCTCTGGTGTGTGTGGAGTACCCCTTCATTGCCATTATTCCTAGGTCCACTCTGACTCGGAGTGGTAGTACCTGTTAGTCCCATCTATATGATAAATTGATCAAAAAATGAGTTAAAAAAAATTTGAATACCCAACAAGAATGAATAAAACAAAAGCGTCTTTAGCATAAAATAACCCAATAAGGGTTGACATGCCTTAAAATCCAACTAACCATCTAGTCATCATATCTATTATTTGTCTGTAAAGAAATATTTGATTTTAAAGTTTTTGGTTTTATTTTTATCAAATTTTTAAAGATTTTATGTTAATATTACTTTTTATAAATAAAAAAACATAAATTTTGCAAACTCCTAAAAAAAAATAGTCATGGTGCCCTTAATCATAATGGTGTCCTCATTTTTAAGGGGTCCATCAAGGCAATTTTTGCTTGCCCCCCTCTTAGACTAAATTCATCCCTGCAATAGCTTTTAAGTTTTCAAAGTCATGACAAGCCACAAAAGAAAGGGCATAAAAATGTACTGGTAAAGTGACAAGTCCATTTGTTCAGTAAAAACAGTCTTCTGCTTATATATATATATATATATATATATATAGTAAAGAAATAACAAAAGACTTAGAGATTTAGCATTATAGTCTATTTCAGGGAGCATAATAGACTATAATGCTAAATCTCTAAGTCTTTTGTTATTTCTTTACTCATATATTTGCTCTGTGACTTTAACATTAAGAGCACACATTGAGCTCTCAAACTGCACTTGGTTTTGTTTAAATAAAACTCTTGTATCGTAAGGAAGATTTCTTCTCTGGACTTTTGGATTATATATATATATATATATATATATATATATATATATATATTTATTGCTAAATCATTTAAATATTGACAATTTGGCAGTACTTGTATACTCATATTCAAATTTAAAAATAAAATATAGCCAGTTTCTATTTTTAATGAAATAACTCTGACAACAAATAAGAAATGTTAATGATTTGTACTTTAATAGCAATAATTGTATTTGTACTTTGTTTTTTTTTTTCTTAGTTTAAGCAACACTCAATGAATGAGTTAAAAAAACAACAGGCAATTTCTAGCTTTTAATAATAGCAGTATTGTTAACTGTTATTATAACTAAATGTTAGTCAACAGTGTAATTAGAGGCACAGTAACAGATGTAATAAGTTATTTAGTAGCGATGGGAAATCACTCATACATGAAAGAACCCCCCGCCCTCGCCCAAACAGCTGGTTCAAAGCTCAAGTGAACAAAAAAAAAAAAAATGTTTCATTTCTTACACTAGATTGGCAAAGAATCTTAACAAAAACTTAAAACACGGTTCAGATAAAATTAAATATTTCTAATTGAAGCAAAATGTCCTGCCGCTCTTCTAATAATAAACATTGTGACACATTGTGTATATATATATATATTACCAACTCCTCCGCACGAGCAGGATACGACACAAGGTCAATTTCTTAAGCGGAGTTCAACAGGTTTGAATTCAGAGTTTTCCTTCTCCTAGACTGGTTACCTAGCCATGGTTAAAGAACCCAGTCTGCCCTGCTATTTACCCATAGTTGGAGGGAGAGTAGGATTCATACCTTTCCCAAGGGTATTAGCACTAAGTGAAATGCAATTAGCACGTCCAGGATTTGAACTCGGGGCGACGATGACACATTGTGTATAAGACACTATTTTTTCTAACCCAGGAGGGTGGTAGTACCTGTTAAGGTCCCATCTATGGGTTAAATAGAAAATAATATAATAATAGTTAAATAGAGTACCCATCAAGAATTAATAAAATAAAAACGTCTTCAGCATAAAATGAACTAATGTGTCACATTTATTTCAACTTTACTCCTAGAGGCTGTAGCCCAACATATCATACCCTTGTTGAATCAGTTCTAGTCTATGAACAATCAAATAGATATAACTTGTTTTCAGTCATCTTGTCCTGAATATGATGAGGCATGTGGCCGGAAAAAAACATTAATTATATAGTTCTTGTATATTATTCAAACCCATAACTTTTGGGCTGGATGATGGTTGTGTAAGATTCAAAGTGATAATACTTGAAGATAAAACTCCGACAAGGGTTGATAGACAAAACATTTTATATACACAGCACAAGAATTAAACAGGGTACATAATACATAGAGGTGTACATAAACATACATACAAAAGTAGAGATAATGACACATTCATGAATGGAAAAACATAAAAGCAACAGACACGAGACTAGGAATAGTCCATGCTGTATGAATCATTTACAGTAATGTAGGGGGGGGGCAAAGCCCCAACAAGAAGGGGGTAGACCAGTCTAACCCATAGTGGTGTCTCGTAGGTCGAGCAACAGGAAAAGAGAGAGACGTTCAAACCATCCGCTTAAATATCAAAGGCCCCTAGCGGGAACCAGTGAAACCAAACGGGCAGACAACTCCCCAGGCAAATACGAAAATAACGCCTATAGTTGGTTGGATTTTATGGCATGTCAACCCATTAGTTCATTTTATGCTGAAGACGTTTTTATTTTATTAATTCTTGATGGGTACTCTATTTAATTATTATTATATTATTTTCTATTTAACCCATAGATGGGACCTTAACAGGTACTACCACCCCCCTGGGTTAGAAAAAATAGTGTCTTATACACAAATAATAACAGTAAATAGTTTCATTGTAAGTATTATTTGTATTATTCGGACTATTGTCCTCATCTTCATTGTTATCAGTACAATGTTTCGGCCGATGTGCCCTCCGGCCTTCTTCAGGTATTTCTTATCAGACTCGGGGAACCTTCTTGTCGTAATCAGGAGCCATCACGGAACTTTGAACCTAACCCTTTATTCAGTCCAAGTGGGTATCCTGTTCTCATTCCGCTAACCATAGTCAGGGGCAGCAGTAACATAGAATAATAATTAACATAGCTTAACACCTTTACCCCATCTATGGTTAGCGGAATGAGAATAGGATACCCCGTGGACTGAATAACGGGTTAGGTTCAAAGTTCCGTGATAGCTCCTGATTATGACAAGAAGCTTCCCGAGTCCGAGATGGTTCCCAAGTCCGACAAGAAATACCTGAAGAAGGCCAGAAGGCACATCGGCAGAAATGTTGTACAGATAACAATGAAG
>CM042171.1:13556525-13791525 GCA_023376005.1 Doryteuthis pealeii | reverse complement strand
TTTAGTTTTATATAACATGTGAAGGAACATTACTCTTTAATTTTTTTTCTTTTTCCTTCTCACAAACTTCCATTACCAAAAAGCACTGCAAGAAAACCGTAGTTTATATATGATATTATGAAAGATTAGGCTGGGCTGTGGATTTGGAACACAAAACTTTCGATTCCAACTCCTTTATTTTTGGTACCTCCAACTCTTCTTTATGTAATTAAGTGATTAAGATTCAAAATAAATATAAAAGCATGATTTTTCTTTATATAATCTATTTATAAGGAGTGTGCACTGTATAACTTTACAGACTAAATTAGGGCCATATAAAGTCCAAATTCAACTGGAGTCAGAGTTGGTATAATTTTACCGACTTCAACACAGTGACCCCTTATTAACTTACAACTCAACAGCCCTGACAGCAAGTACCTTCCATAGCCTGAACTTCTTTGGTCACAACTTATACATGCTGCAAAATAACACATAACAAAATATTGCAAAACTTCTGACTCACCCTAGTCCTTAGAATTGCAATGGAAAGACATCCTTATCTTGGACTATAAACAAAACAAAACTTATATCATTGCACTATAATCTTTCCATACTTCTAATGTCTAATCTTTTATTCTTGTAATTCCTGAGGCTATTATAGAATTCATGTGTAGATATAATAATATCTACCGTATTTGACGGCATATAGGACACATTTTTCCCCCCAAAATTTTGGCTCAAAAAATTGCCCTGTGTTTATACATTGTAGGCGAAGTTTGAGACCTCCAGTAGGCCTAGGCTAATCTTCTCTATGATGCTTACTAACCCAGCTTACGTTCAGTACTTTTACCTACCCTAAACTCCATACATCCTTATTTTATTGCTGGTATTGTTTTTATACAGCTATGTTTCTGCTTGTGTAATGTACAGCTAGACTGTTTTTCAACAATATATGCCTAAATACACTAAAACTTTTTTTCCCTGAATCTGACCTGCAGAATTACGGGTGCATCTTATATGCCGTCAAATACGGTAATTCATATGTAGGAGTTTAAAATAGAATTTTAAAATGTTTTCAGACTTTTACTTTCCCAAATGCATTTATTTAGAACTCTTCAAAATGAATTTCTCACATGTCACTTTATTTTTCATCTAAATTCGTTCACTTCAATATATATGCACAAAGATGCTAATAGGTACACGTCCTGCGTCACTAATGCATAAAAATCTAAAAGAACGCAGTAAAATCATATCCATTGTTTTTTTTTTTTTTTTTTTCTTCCCTCACTATTTCAAGCTAACTGTAAATACATTTCAATAGTTTCTTAGAAATGAATTACACAGGATAAGTTACAAGGTGTAGGAGTTCGATGACTTTAGGTGTTTCCCCAGACCCTAATTAAAACCCTACTATTAAGAAACTAGTTGGGACCCAAATAATAGCACTTTATAGTGGTGTGATTCAACATGATTGATGATGTAGTTCCAGAGGTGCTGATAGGTACACGTCCTGCATCCCTGATGCACAAAAATCTAAAAGGATACAGTAAAATCATATCCATGCATTCCAGTGTTGTTTTTTTTCCTTCCCTCGCCATTTCTAGCTAACTGTAAATACATTTCAATAGTTTCTTAGAAATGAATCACACAGGGTAGGTTACAATGTAGGAGTTAGATGGCTTTAGTTTTTTCCCCAGATCATAAATAAAAACCCTACAATCTATTAAGAAATTTCAGTTGTGACCCGTAAATTTTCCCGGGGACTCATTCAAAACAAATATGTGCGTCCCAGGAAGCACTAACATAAAAAGCTATAAGCATCACTATACACACTTTTATATATTTATTTATTTATTTATATTTTTTTTCAAATTCAGCTATGATATGAATTAATGTCTTTTCACCCTGCTACATATGAACATGTAATTTTAAAATAACCCTGTATATCTTTCTTTTTGTTTCTCTAGCTTTCAATATGGAACAGGAAATACCTGACTATGATATGGATAGTGAGGATGAAGCCTGGTTAAATGAACAAGCAAAGAAAATGGAAATTACACCCTTGAAATTTGAAGAAATGTTGGATCGGTTGGAAAAAGGCAGTGGTCAACAGGTGCTTTATTTTTTTATTTATTTATTTTTTAAATTTTTTATTTCAGGGGTGTCCAAACTTTTTGCAAAGAGGGACAAATTTGATAAAGTAAAGATGCCCGGGGGGCCAATTGTTCATTCTGATGTTTTTTTAATCACAAAATTACATGCAAATATCCACTGTTATAAAACAAACAAATAAAAAGCAAATGAACAAAAATAAATAAGTAAATAAAACAATTATATTTACTAGCAAATATATGCATCCTCTGGGTGCATGGTATAATCGAGAAAAAAAAAGAACTTAAACTCTCGTCTTTCATTGCTAAATTTTCCTAATTTAACTATTTAGTTAAAATAGGAAGTAAAGAATAAAATTACAGTTATTTCTTCTTGATAATGGATTTCTTTTAAGATTTATTGAAGAGATTTTTGCTCATATTTATTAGAATACAACCAAACAATTAGAAATCAACAATACCAAGCACATATTTATTAAAATCAATTTTTTAAATATCAATATGCAAGTTAGCCTTCCCGTTCACACAGCTATTTTATTGCATATATAAATACAATTGCATGTTATTAGTATGTAGATATGTCCAACATATCTAACTCCAGTTTCGACCAGGGGTCCTGTGAGCTTCGGCTGCTGGACCTTACAAGTTAATTAGCATCAATCCCAGGGGGCTATCCCCCCAGGCAATACCTGCCCCCTTGATTAAAAGGGGCAGAGCTGGGTTTATTGCCCAGCACTTGAGGCGCCCCTTGAGAGGGAATGCCGAAGGGATCGATGCAATTTTTGTTCTTTCCCACCCATGAGCTTCGGCTTGTGGGTGGGCCCACATTAAAACGAGGCCTTGTGCCCAGCCCATACAAGTGGGGTATGAGGCAAATACCTCTAACTCCAGTTTCAAACGGGGGTTCTAGTGGCTTCAGCCTTTGACCGTACAAGCTAACATTGTTGATCCCAGGTTGCTATCCTCCGAGGCAACACCTGCCCCCTTGATTTAAAGGAGCAGGGTTGAGTTTATTGTCCAGCACCCTGCCAACGGGATCAACACAATTTTTTCACCCAACACTCATGAGCTTCGGTTTGTGGGTGGTCCCACATAATTAGGGCCTTATCTCTAACCTGTGCTTAATAACCATATTTATATTGTGAGCTACTAATAAGGTTGTAAATAAGACAAGAAATTTACTTACTACACATATAATCTCACCCCCTCCCAAAGATATATATAAATTGTATGAATATAATGACTACTCTCAAACAATATCAATTCATTTTTACCACTTTACAAATTCCATAATACTTGATGTTCCTCTGTTTTATGTAATTTTCTTAAAAATTCTAAAATTCTGTTTTTTTTGTTTTCTTTTTGCAGGTGGTTACGCTTCAAGAAGCCAAATTGCTATTAAAAGAAGATGATGACCTGATAATTGCTGTATATGATTACTGGTTGAATAAGAGATTGCGCACTGTAAGTGAAATTCTATCATCTATTATTATACTAAAGCTGAGCGAATCAACTTTTGTCTCCTAAAGGCTTTTTCACTGTTTAGTTTAACCCCCAACATCCTATTGAGAATTTTCTAAGTCTATAAGGATTTATCACAAAATGGCTAAAAATTGCCTTTTCATTTAAAGTTACCTGTTATTTCCCTTAAAATAAAGACTTCTAAATATATTTAATATTACATTTAAACAGAGGTTATTGTTTGGGGTGGATTAGGAAAACAAATGTGACTTTCAGATGGGTGGAATGAGGTGGTATAGGACATAAAGAGTTAATGACACAAAAATTATACTAAATTATTCCTCAGTTTTAGGATTGAATTATGTTTGATAAAAATTCCATTTTAATTGGTTCTAATTACTCGTAATTTGCAATTAAGTCAAAAACTGACCCGTCCCTTACTTAACATTCTGCTTATCACTTTCTTCCCCTCTATGTACATCTTGATTACTTCCTTGTATATGTTAGTTTCTCTGGGAGAGTAAAGAGAGATATGGGAGAATTTAAAACTTATTTGTATGTTAATGGTTCTTTTCTAAAAATGAATGATCCTATAAGAATTAAGTAGCTAACGCCAATTTCTTATAATCCATTAGGTGACCTGATATAAAACAAATTCCAACAAAGAGATATAACAAATGCAGTCTTTATTGTCTGAGCAACATTTAATATACATTATACAAAACAAGCTAGGACGAAAGTCCTAAGGGAAAAGAGTCCTTGAAAAGTGAATAGTTAACCGAATGGATCAAAGTCCTAAATGAAAAGGTTGTCACTTACTTTGTACTGAAGCTATGTGGTGCCCATCTCCATACAGACATGGGGGGTATAAAAAGGTATGTGTGTTTATGAGGATAATTCAGGGCAGAAACCTCTATGAAAATAGAGTATAAAAAGGGGCTGCATAAAGACAGACATATAAGAGCCCCCCACCCCCCAAATGGACGGAGACACAATGGTCTAATACATCTCTGGAGAGTCCTAGAAAGAATAGAGAGAGTTAGTTTCCCGGGGCTGTGTTTAAATAGCTAGGTTGCAACCCCCTAGCGGCAAGCCCAAGTAGCAAGGGAAGATAATCCCTTGCCAATCTTGACCGTAACCAAACAAGGGAAGATAATCGCTGAGATTCAAACATATCTGTTTTTTTTTTTCCACAGTTAATGCTTATGATGTTACTAGTTATTAAGTTTTCACTTTTTGAAAATAAGCTTGTCTTCATAAAAGAAAAGGGCTTCCAGCTAAAGGCAAGAAGCCAGTGATATCCCACATAAACTAATACAGATGCAGACTATGCAGATGATCTAGCGTTTCTTGCAAATACCAGCTGAATCACTGCTACATTGTCTAGAGAAGGCAGCAAGAGGCATCAGCCTCTCTGAGAACTTAGATATATCAGAGTTTGTGTGTTTTAAACAAGATGGAGACACCCACACTGGATAGTAAGCCTCTGAAATTATTAGACCAGTTCACATACCTAGGTAGTAATATCTCATTTACAGAAAATGAAGTCAATATACGCATAGGAAAAACTATAGGTGGATTATTGATCATATGGAAATCTGATCTTGCTAAGATAAATTGAGAATTCTTCCAAGCTGTAACTGTGCCAGTGTAACTGTATGGTTGCACGCTTTGAGAAAAAGTTAGATGGGAACTATTGAGAATGTTGTGTGCAATCCTGAACAAATTTTGGAAATAGTACACCACAAAAAGCAGCTGTATGCTCACTTACATCCTATCACACAAACTATCTTCTACTTCTCATTTTTCATTAATACACTATCATTTCTTGTCTCACCAATTTTTAAAAAATGAATGTCTTGTCTCACCAATGAAAAAAAACAACAAACAAATGACTGTGATATATCCGGGTTAGGGATATATTATGAAGTTGGTATTTGGTATATTATTGCAGTAGTAGTTGGTGCGTCGAATAGCAGCTCGTCATCCGAGCAGTCGTGGTGTAATCTGGCGAGTCAGTTTAGGCTTGTAGACTTAGGTACTGTATCACTACAGTGTCGAATATTTATACATGACACTGTCCAATCTGATTATAGTGAGGGGGCACCAAGGTATTTACATATTCATTACATCAGACTGATTATAAAGCATAGATCCAATTTACATACTCAATATACATTTTTACAAATGAAAACCAAAGTTATTTATCCCTCTTGGTGGGGCGTAGAGTATGCTGACTGTATACCCTGCAGAGGGGTAAGACACCCCCCTCCAAAAAAAAAAAAAGATGTCCTAGGTATGATATAATACTAAACCATCTTAACTACACAACTACACAAAAACCATCTAAACTACACACAAATCTAAACATGAACATACAATGAACATGATTCCCTAACCTCTAAGCATAGAATAACTCTAGATGGTTAACATGCTGTTAAAGTCAATCAATTCAAAGTTATTTATCTTAATGTAGACTGCACTGATTTTAGTGAATAGAAAATTAAATTAATTAACAACATGAATTAATTTCATGACACTTAAGAAAAACTAAACTTTTCTTTCAGTGTATTGATAAATACTACCTCTGTCCCATAATTGTTACATTTAGTGTATGAAATATATGTGCAAAAGTACTGTATTTAACGGCACATAGGACACACTTTTTCCCCAAATTTTGGCTAAAAAAATTGTCCTGCGTCTTATACACGTAGGTAAAGTTTGAGACCTCCCATAGACCTAGGCTAATCTTCTCTATGATGCTCACTAACTCAGGGTATGCTCAGTACTTTTACCTACCCTAAACTCCATGCATCCTTATTTTATTGCTGGTATTGTATTATTACCGGTGCTTTAAAAATGAATTCAATCCAATCTGAAATACAGTAAAAACTTTTTTTTCCTGAATCTGACCTGCTGAAATGGGGGGGTGTCTTATATGCCCGTGCATGTTATATGCTGTTTAATATACGGTAATCACTATTATGGGATACAGGTAGTATTATTTATTATACTTTGCCTCCTAATAGTGATTACTTTTGCATATGTATTTCATATGCTAAAAGTAACAATTATTATGGGACAAAGATAATAAAATGAATCTCTTTGGTTTATATTATGATAGAAATATTCAAATTAATAAAAAACGAACCAAGTTATATTTGTTTAAATTTTATTTATATAATCTAACCCCCTCCCAAAGATATATATAAATTGTATGAATATAATGACTACTCTCAAATAATGTTGGATACAAATGTCACAGTTTATAGTTTTGATTTTTTATTTATAAGTAGAAAGATTTCTAAACATCATTTTAAAAAAAATTGTTTCTGTTTTTTTTTAATGCTATACCACTGTTTTTTTTTTGTTTTTTTTTTTGTTGTTGTTTTTTTCTCTTTTATTAAAGAATTTTTAAAAGTAATTTTTAAATGATTTGTTGTTTTTATGTTTACAGCAGCATCCATTGATCCTTCAAGTGAAAACTGAGAAGAGAGATGGGTCGACAACCAATAATCCTTATGTGGCTTTCAGGCGAAGAACAGAAAAAATGCAAACTCGAAAAGTAAGTTTAAGATCAACCCTGACAATTTCTACCAATCTACCCAACACTACCTGCCAGTCTAACCCCCGACAATATCTGCCAATTGACAGAAACACTACCTGCAAATCACTTAATTACTCTAACAATTTTGTTTCTCTATTTTGGAGATATTTTCTTCACTTTTCGCACTAGAACAAATTTCATAATTTTAACACAAGAAAAAATGTCCTTAATGAAAATGTAAATATGTTTTTATTTCTTTTCACAATTTACTTACAGTGTAACTTTGATAAAAGTGATAATTTGAAAAGAAAAAAAACAAAATCTTTAATTCTGATTATTTCCCTTAAAAACAATGTTTAACTTGGTTAATATTAATTGTAGATGAATTTGAATCTTTGTCAATAAAGAAAGTAATAAATTAATTTTTCAATTCATTGTTTTAACAAATGCTTTTTTTTTCTTCTTTTTTTTTCATTCTAGAATCGAAAAAATGATGAAGCATCATATGAAAAAATGTTAAAACTACGACGAGATCTTTATAGGGCTGTGTAAGTATAAATACATATTTTTCTGTTATTCATTTCATATTTACAGTGATATCTTGATTTAGGAGTGTCCCCAAATTGCAAGCTGTCACTTTGTTGATTTTATGCTTAGTGTTACAAGCTAAGATTTGAGGTACACGCGAGCTTCAAAATTGAATTATTTAATTTTTTTAATTAGTGAAATAGATCACTTTCATTTTTGGTTGAATGCTATTAAAGTAACACTTGATATCATCCACTTACATATGTATAAGGTGTGTAAAAAAAAAGTATTGAGATTTTTTTGTACTTTTTGACACACCCTGTATTCTGGGGTGGGGGGACCTTCCATTCATTCTTCATTTCTATCTTGGTAAATACAGCTTTAAACTTGATACTTTTTCAACAAACTTTGTATTCTGAAAAAAATTAATGAATGGAACTTTTTTTTTTTTTTTTTTTTTTTTTTTCAGAATACAAGGTGTGTTAAAAAGTACAAATACTTTGATACTTTTTTGACACACGGTGTGTGTATGTGTGTATGTATGTATGTATGTATATATATATATATATATATATATATATATATATATATATATATATATATATATAATTAAAATTGTTTTGAAAAGCAGTACTGTTGAGATGCATCACGATCTAAGGGGAATTAATTCAGTATACTTCCTTTTTATTGAGATAAATTCTCTAGTTTTAGTTGGTTCATATCCTTCAAATAAAATTTTAAAATACTTTTCAAATAAAGTTTATAAAAATTCATGGTGTAATGGTCAGCAAACTAGTCTCATAGATCCATTAATACTGAATAGTGAGTTAAATCCTCTCTGAATACCTCATACTTGCAACCTTCTGCCACATCTTACCCAAAGGTCAATATGGCTCGAGATTTTTGATTCCATGACCAACGTTTGGGGTGGGGAAAAAAATGCGGCCAAATGAATGCCTATAGACTCCTGAATATCATACTTTTTTTCCCGAGCGTAAATGTTGCATATATTGAAGATTTCCGTGGGTACCACCAATTTTCCCCATGGAATTTACCCCCACTATATTTAACATAATAAAACTTGCATAAAGGTTAATATTATCTTGAAATTAAAATACGTTTTACTTTTTTGTTTACATTTTGCTGGAAGCAGCTATGTTGATTTACAACTCATGCTGCGGTGATCGTGATTGGTTAATTTATCAGCAGTCAATGAAAGATGTATTCTGATTGGCTACTTCGTTGTACGAAGCGAGCTAAAATTTTAGCATCTAATTTGTGGATTAAAATACAGATTATTATTTAAAATGAGAAGATATAAACCTGGAAAAGTTACAGAATGTTTCTCATGATTTTATATGTATTACCGCAAAAAAATAATACCCACCCCTTTTTTTGGAAACTAAAAGTCATCTTTTTCGCCTTGGAAACCTAAATGGCGAACTGGTTTGATAAATACCTACTCTTCAAATAAATTGTTTCTTTTCAAGAACCATGTGTCCGCGTTATGATGTTAAACTGCAGCTAGTGGACAGCTTCCAATTCTGGAGGTCTGGGAAGTACTCCTTCATTGCCATACTTCTAGGTCACTCTGACGCTCAGTGGTAGTACCTGTTAAGGTCTCACGTATGGGTTAAATAGATCAAAAACAAGTTTGTTTTTTGTTTTAAAATGAGTTTTTTTATTTTAAATGTTTATATATTTAAAAAAAAGAAAAAAGAAAAAGAATTTTTTAAAATTAGTTTTTTAGAAATTTAAATACCCAACAAGAATGAATAAAACAAAAATGTCTTCAGCATAAAATAACCCAACAAGGGTTGACATGCTGTAAAAATCCAACCAACAAACAATTAAGAACAGACTCTGGATCAAATATTCTTTTTCATTTCTTTTCTGCAAATTTTTTTTTTTTTACACTTAGTTCCTACTTTGTCTATTAAAACGTTTTTTTTTTTTTTTTTTAATTTTTTATTTTATTTTGAGCATCTTTAGTATTATTTGGGTTATTCAGACTATTGTCCTCACCTTTATTGGTTATCTGTACACCGTTTCAGCCGATGTGCTCTTCTGCCTTCTTCAGGTATTTCTTGTTGGACTCCAGAGCCTTCTCGAACTCGGGTACCTTTTTTTTTAGACTCAGAAGCCTTCTTGAGAACAATAGTCCAAATAATCCAAATTATCAAGCCTCATCTCAAAAATTCAGAGAAATTCAGTATCTTTGTTTTTCTTTTTCAGGACATTGCTTGAAATGATAAAAAGGCGAGAAAAAACGAAAAAGGAAATGCTACAATTAACAATTGAAATTTTAGAGAAACGGTATGTGTTACAGTTTAATTTTCAAAACAACTTTATTTTTTTATTTATTTATATTGTCTATAACTTTGAAAAGAGTCATTAACAATCCCAACAATTGAATCTCCTCTTTGTATTTTTGATGTCATTAACACAACATTACAACCAATAGAATTCTTGGACCAAGTCACTAATAGGCACCCTAGCCTAGATCAGTTTTGAAAGGAACTGAATTTTGCTTTCACTGGTTGTTAGTAACCGGAAGTTGACAGTGAAAAGCAAAACCTGCCCTTTTGAATCTAGCAAACAGCCAGGGTGCTTATTGGTGACTTGGTCCGAATTCTTCATTTTCACTTTAGTTTCTGACTTAATTCATTTCTAATGTCACTATTGAATCATTTTATAAACTCAGAACAGGAAATGACAAAACAAATTCAGTTGCAAAATATGTCATGAATAAAGAAATTGACCCAAGGTCCCATATACAGATCTTACAGTTATTATTACTTGCTAGCCATCGTATCTGATGATGGCACCACGCGAATCCTTTTCTTCCAATTTATTCGGTCTCTGGTTGCATCTTGCCAACTGCCTATGGGGAAGTTAAAGTCCTCCAGGTTTCTCTTGATTTTGTCTTTGTACCTGAGCTTTGGTTTACAGATTCCACATGATCCGTCACTCAGTTGATAGTACAGAATCTGCTTTGGCAGTCTCATCCCCAAGTCTGTTTAAGTGGCCAGCCCATCTCGGGTTGCGTTGGACAAGTATGTTGTGCATGCCAGGGAGTCCAGTTCTCTTCAGGATGGTCTTGTTTGAAACATGCTGCCACCACTTGACATTTAATATATTGCGCAACCATATACAAATCTAAAGATTGGAAGCGCGTGGTGTAATGGTTAGTCATGGGAAATGGACTCGTCGCCCCGAGTTCAAATCCTGGATGTGGTAATTGCATTTCACTTAGCGCTAATACCCTTGGGAAAGGTATGAATCCTACTCTCCCTCTAGCTATGGATAAATAGTAGGGCAGACTAGGCTCTTTAACCTTGGTTAGGCAACCGGTCTAGGAGGAGGAAAACTCTGAATTCAAACCTGTTGAAACTCCACTTAAGAAATTGACCTTGTGTCACATCCTGCTCGTGCAGAGGGGTTGGTAAATATATATACAAATCTAAAGAACCAAATAAAAATATTTATCAAGCAAAAAGGGCAATAATGTTGGAATAGTAGTGCACTGAACAAAGGATTATCAATTAATGAATGAATTAAATTTATTGTGTACAATGTTCAGGTGCACCACAACTCATCAAAGCCTCATGTCTAGTACACAGAATAATGTATTAGTGTTAGGAACATGAATAGCATACAGTAATAATATACATGTATGTGTGCGCATGCGTTCATGCATATGTGTGGATGGGGGTATCAGGTATAGTGTTGGCGGATTACAGGAAGCATGGAGACTTTGAAATGTGCCGTGTTTCGGCAGCCTACAACGAATGCAGGCAGTTTATTCCATGCCTTGGCAACTCTGAGCATGAAAAAATGTTTCTGAAAGTCATGTGAGCTATGCTGTTTTCTGACTTTGTAGGCATGCAACGTGTGTTAAAAACATGGAGATCAAAAAGGTTGCTGTTGTTATGATTAATGACCGTATGAGCATTTACCAGGTCAGATTTCAGAGTTTCAACGAATCCATTCCCAGGGCAGCAAGATGTTCAGAATATGGCAAATGCCTGATGGAGGGTATTCGTTTGGTTGCACGTCTCTGTACAGTTTCTAGGTGGTTAATGTTCTAAGCGAGATAGGGGTTCCAGACTGGTGATGCAAATTCCAAGTGTGGCAGCATCATAGCTTTGTACAGCTTTAAGTAGATAGCCAGTGAGCAGCTGACAAATTTCTTGCTGTTCGACGCCTGGACACCCTTGGCCTTCTTGACAATTTTAGAGATGTTTCGTCCAATGTAAATCACTGCTGACAGTAATACCCAGATCATGTTCACAAGAAGATTCCTTGATATTAGTGTTGTGGAGGGAGTATATGTATGATGGGTTTTTCCTCCCAAAATGCATGGTGGTACATTTGTCCACAGCCAGCTTGAGTTGCCAGTCAGTGATCAGTGATATGAAAGATCTATTTGAATATGCTAATGTAAATGGCATTTTTGACTTTTGAAAAACTCATCCAAATATTATATTTATATATCATAATAAAGATGAGGACAACAGTCTGAAATATCAAAATAATACATATCAAGCCTCATCTAAAAAAATCGGATAAAAAACAATGTGGAGTGGTAGCACCTGTTAGGATCCCATCTATGGGTTAAATAGAAAAATGAATTTATAAAAAAATTGTATTATCCATTAAGAATTGATTCATTTCAAAACTTTATTGGCATTAAATGACCCACCAAGGTTGATATGCCGTAAAACAAAACAAACAAAACCAAACCAAAAAAAACGATGTCCCCTGCCTCTTTTACATTTTGTTTACTTTCTGTGGTTTTTAAAATTTTTAAAATTCTTTATGGTGGACCTAGAAATAACACGCATATTTTATAAGCTAGATGTTTCAGTATTGTAGATGACCATAGTTAGATGAGTGTCTTTTCTTATTACAGATATCAGTTGGAAGACTTCCATGGTCAGCTTTTAGCTGATGCAGAAGCTCAGAAGCATTCCAGACCCTCCTACATTTCTCCCTATGGTGTGGCTAAGCAAGGAGAGTGGGCTGATGGTGTCAATGGAGTAAGAAATTATCTCTTTACTCGAGCAAAAAGCTGCATATTCCATTTTCTCCTTTTTAGTAGCCATCACCATTTTGGATTCATTTTTACTCAAATTTGCAATATTTGTTTAAATTGAAAAGAGGTTTGATTTGTATCCTTTATTTGCTGGTTATCTTTAAAAGAAAAAAAAGAAAGAAAAAAAGAAAAAGATAAGAAAAATGTTAGTCTTATCAAACTACAGATAAAATTAAAAATTCTTTGAATTTTTTTTTTTTTTTTTTTAATAGCAAATTGCTATTAACAGGTTATGAAATCATAACCTGTTAATAATAACAATTTTCTATTTAACAGATTTCTTAGATTATTTATTTATCTATTTAAAAAAAAATTTTTAATCCAAGTTTTAATTTTTTCAAACACGATTTGTATAGGGTGGTCCGAAAGTCTTGTCACTGCTACTTTTTTTTTTTTTTTTTTTATAAACTTATACTATTTTTTTGTTTAATGATATAATATATAAGTTATGTAATTATTTTACCTCTTGCAAAATATTTGAAAATCAAATTATTTTCTAGAATTTCCTGTTGTATTATGTAATTATTTTACCTCTTTTTAAAATATGTAGGGACAATAAGACTTTCCTACTACCCTGTACTATAAATAGTGCTATCAGTAGCTTAATTTTAGAAAATAAATAGGAAGTTGTTACTGTATAAAATTCAATTAGACTAAAGATCCAATAATGTTAATCCTTTTTTTTTCTTTTTCTTTTTTTTTCAAAAGAGTTGATCCCAAAAGAAATGCATGATGCCAATTTATTTGTTTGTTATGCCTCCTTGGGCATCTCCCCTTTTTTTAATATATTCTCACATTTAAAAAAAAAAAAAGTGAAAGAATCTTTGCACAGCACATGTATAACATTAATACAATACCTATATAAGATCAAATTCTGTTAATTCATCTGATAGTTCCTAAAAAAATTACCTCTTAAATTCTTTTTCTTGCCATTATTTCTGAAATCATCCAATTCATTTTTTCCCCCAATAAAGATCAAATTCTGTTAATTCATCTGATAGTTCCTAAAAAATTACCTCTTAAATTCTTTTTCTTGCCATTATTTCTGAAATCATCCAATTCACCCCCCCCCCCCAATTTTACCTATTGTTTTTTTGACCTTATTAGGTAATTATTCAAAAACTAAATTACTCTATTAGCAAAAAATACAATTGGTTAATATTAGTTTTAAATCAAACTTAACAGACCTAAATTCCACCATCGTATGTCACCTCGCCAAAAGAAAAAAATACCAAAAATCAGGAAATTAACTGAATTTAATGAAATTTTCAAGATATAAAGTACCAGTTATTTTATTTAAAAACTTTTACATTTTTTCAGGTCAGTTAATTTGAACCACATATCTTTGAGGTGTAACACTGATTCTCAAAGATACGTGGTTCAAAGTTAACTAACTTGAAAAAATGTAAAAGTTTTTTTTTTAAATAACTGGTGCATTATATCTTTTATTCATTAATATATCAACACTGAAAATTTCATTAAATTTGGTTAATTCCCTGATTTTGTTGTATTTTTTTTTCTTTTTTTTCTTTCGGCGGGGTGACATACGATGGTGGAATTTAGGTCCGTTAAGTCCAATTTAACTACTTAGTTTTTAAAATCTGCCTTGACAGTAAGTTTCCAGTTCGAGGAGAAATATTTAAAAATATCTACCATTAGAAATTCCTTTAATTATTTTGAAAGTTTCTATTAGATCACTTCTCATTCTTCTTTCTGGTAAAGTAATTAATCCTAATTTCTTTAATCTTTCCTTGTAATTGAAATTTTTTACCCTTTTGATCAATGGAATGTGCCTACTCAGTTTTGTATAGATATTACAACTTTTTTAATTGAAATAAAAAATAGGTGTGGTTGTTTGCATATCACTTCACACTAATGCCCTATGGAAAAGCATAAATCCTTCTCCCTTCCTCCAGCTATGGGTAAATAGTAGGGCAGACTGGGTTCATTAGCTTTATCAAAGCAATCTGTCTAGAAGAAAAAAATTCTGAATTTAAAACCAGTTTTATTCCGCTTAAAAAAAAAAGTTGACCATGACTGTCTGCAGTGGAGGGGCTTGGGTAGATAAATATATGCATCTCAACATTCCTCTTGGGACCATCTCTTTTTAAAAGAGCCAAACAAACCTATTTAAAAAAAAAAAAAAAACAACTTTATTTATTTATTTATTTATTTTTTTAAAACTCTTCGTGCTCTTTGCAATATATCAATGTAAATAGCCCGATTTGAGGGTAGTCAAAGATTATCTGTTTAAAAAAGAATTTTTGTTGTCTGTTCAGGAGGAATCATTACAGAACAACAAAAAGCGTATTTATCGGAAAAGGAAACACCGACAAATTGCTCAGCAACAAGGCGCTAGTCTCAGTAGTAGCCAAACAACTCATTACAATGATGTTGATTCTCTACAAACTGACATGTATAGTTCTGACGAGGAAGGGCTTTCACCTGTAAGTACCTTTTTGCAGACCTTTTATATATTCCTTATTCTTTTCTTATTACTTTATAAACATTGCAACTGGAAACCTTTATCAATGTCCATATTTGTTGTAATAATAATAATAATAAGGGGGTATGAGAGACACTCTGGTGTCTGAGGGACACAGGTTTTTGGGTTGTTTTTTTTTTTATATATTTTTTTTAAAACAATTGATTTTTAAAAAAAAATCTTTTTTTAAAGATTTGAGAGCTTTTCTCGGTAGTGTTAGTATGTTACGGGCAAATGTTATTATGTAGAGCAATGACTTTCAGCATTTTTTTTTTTTTTAATTCTTTTCTTATTATTACTTTCTAAACATTGCAACTGGAAACCTTTATCAATGTCCACATCTTTTGTAATAATATTAAGGGGGTATGAGAGACACTCTGGTGTCTGAGGGACACAGTTTTTTTAAAAAGATTTATGAGAGCTTTTCTCAGTGTTAGTATGTTATGGGCAAATGTTATTATGTAGAGCAATGACTTTCAGCATTTTTTTTTTTTTTAATTCTTTTCTTATTATTACTTTCTAAACATTGCAACTGGAAACCTTTATCAATGTCCACATCTTTTGTAATAATATTAAGGGGGTATGAGAGACACTCTGGTGTCTGAGGGACACAGTTTTTTTAAAAAGATTTATGAGAGCTTTTCTCAGTGTTAGTATGTTATGGGCAAATGTTATTATGTAGAGCAATGACTTTCAGCATTTTTTTTTTTTTAATTCTTTTCTTATTATTACTTTCTAAACATTGCAACTGGAAACCTTTATCAATGTCCACATCTTTTGTAATAATATTAAGGGGGTATGAGAGACACTCTGGTGTCTGAGGGACACAGTTTTTTTAAAAAGATTTATGAGAGCTTTTCTCAGTGTTAGTATGTTATGGGCAAATGTTATTATGTAGAGCAATGACTTTCAGCATTTTTTTTTTTTTTAATTCTTTTCTTATTACTTTCTAAACATTGCAACTGGAAACCTTTATCAATGTCCACATCTTTTGTAATAATATTAAGGGGGTATGAGAGACACTCTGGTGTCTGAGGGACACAGTTTTTTTAAAAAAGATTTATGAGAGCTTTTCTCAGTGTTAGTATGTTATGGGCAAATGTTATTATGTAGAGCAATGACTTTCAGCATTTTTTTTTTTTTAATTCTTTTCTTATTATTACTTTCTAAACATTGCAACTGGAAACCTTTATCAATGTCCACATCTTTTGTAATAATATTAAGGGGGTATGAGAGACACTCTGGTGTCTGAGGGACACAGTTTTTTTAAAAAGATTTATGAGAGCTTTTCTCAGTGTTAGTATGTTATGGGCAAATGTTATTATGTAGAGCAATGACTTTCAGCATTTTTTTTTTTTAAATTCTTTTCTTATTATTACTTTCTAAACATTGCAACTGGAAACCTTTATCAATGTCCACATCTTTTGTAATAATATTAAGGGGGTATGAGAGACACTCTGGTGTCTGAGGGACACAGTTTTTTTAAAAAGATTTATGAGAGCTTTTCTCAGTGTTAGTATGTTATGGGCAAATGTTATTATGTAGAGCAATGACTTTCAGCATTTTTTTTTTTTTTTAATTCTTTTCTTATTATTACTTTCTAAACATTGCAACTGGAAACCTTTATCAATGTCCACATCTTTTGTAATAATATTAAGGGGGTATGAGAGACACTCTGGTGTCTGAGGGACACAGTTTTTTAAAAAGATTTATGAGAGCTTTTCTCAGTGTTAGTATGTTATGGGCAAATGTTATTATGTAGAGCAATGACTTTCAGCATTTTTTTTTTTTAATTCTTTTCTTATTATTACTTTCTAAACATTGCAACTGGAAACCTTTATCAATGTCCACATCTTTTGTAATAATATTAAGGGGGTATGAGAGACACTCTGGTGTCTGAGGGACACAGTTTTTTTAAAAAGATTTATGAGAGCTTTTCTCAGTGTTAGTATGTTATGGGCAAATGTTATTATGTAGAGCAATGACTTTCAGCATTTTTTTTTTTAAATTCTTTTCTTTATTACTTTCTAAACATTGCAACTGGAAACCTTTATCAATGTCCACATCTTTTGTAATAATATTAAGGGGGTATGAGAGACACTCTGGTGTCTGAGGGACACAGTTTTTTTTAAAAAGATTTATGAGAGCTTTTCTCAGTGTTAGTATGTTATGGGCAAATGTTATTATGTAGAGCAATGACTTTCAGCATTTTTTTTTTTTTTAATTCTTTTCTTATTATTACTTTCTAAACATTGCAACTGTAAACCTTTATCAATGTCCACATCTTTTGTAATAATATTAAGGGGTATGAGAGACACTCTGGTGTCTGAGGGACACAGTTTTTTTAAAAAGATTTATGAGAGCTTTTCTCAGTGTTAGTATGTTATGGGCAAATGTTATTATGTAGAGCAATGACTTTCAGCATTTTTTTTTTTTTAATTCTTTTCTTATTATTACTTTCTAAACATTGCAACTGGAAACCTTTATCAATGTCCACATTTGTTGAATAATAAAATAATAATAATAATCCATGAGCTAGATAGTTAAAAACAGTGGGTATGAGGGACACCGTTTTGGGGGGTCTTTTTTTAAAGATGTATGAGAGCCTTTCCTTTTTTTTTTTTTTTTTTTTCTTTTTTTAACTCTTAACATCCTGTTGAGAATTTAAGTCCAGAGCCCCATTCATATAAGGATTTATAAAAAATGCCTAAAAATGGCCTTTTCATTTAAAGTTACCTGTTATTTCCCTTTAATATAAGACTTCTAAATATGTTTAATATTACATTGAAACAAAAGCTATCATTTGGTGCAGATTAGGAAAACGTATGTGACTTCCAGATGGGCGGAATGAGGCGGTATAGGATGTTAAGAGTTAAAGATGTATGAGAGCCTTTCTTAGTAATGTGTTAGTATGTTATGAGCAAATGTTATCATGTAGAGCAGTGGCTCTCAGCCTTTTTTTTTTTTTTTTTTTTTTTTTTTCTACTTATGGATGTTTTAAAATCCTATTGTATTTTTATGATTAAATATTTTTTGCTTGTCTCCCAAAAAGTTATATGATCCAGTTGAGAATCACTGATTTAAAGGACTTTGAAAAATCTTAGGGACAGATATATATAAAAAAATGTTGAGAATCACTGGGGTAGAGGGCTTTGAAAAATCTTAGGGACAGATATATAAAAAAAAGATTTGAGAATCACTAATTTAGAGGACTTTGAATCTTAGGGATATATAAAAAAAAGATTTTGAGAATCACTAATTTAGAGGACTTTGAAAAATCTTAGGGACAGATATATAAAAAAAAGATTTTGAGATCACTAATTTAGAGACTTTGAAAAATCTTAGGGACAGATATATAAAAAAAGATTTGAGAATCACTAATTTAGAGGACTTTGAAAAATCTTAGGGACAGATATATAAAAAAAAGATTTTGAGAATCACTAATTTAGAGGACTTTGAAAAATCTTAGGGACAGATTATTTCCACAGCATTTTATGATTGTTGTTTTTTTGTGTTAATTAGAAAAATACAATACAACGCAATACAGTTAGTGAGTTAGTATTTGGTTGGACAAGTTTAATGTCATGTCCAGGACATTCATTTTCGGGGGGTCTTACCCCTCTGCATGGATACAGTTGGTCTATTCTACAGCCCAAGCCGACAGTGGAAACGTGCTGGGCCCATAACCTGTTAAGTATCTGGCCACCATCCTTGGCCAGTTGTAAAGAACTTAAAGTAAATAAGTAAGTCCTGAGTTATAGAATCATTTGGTAAGTGAATAAGTCCTGTGTTATGGAATCCTACGTAGTGTCAAAAGGTCCAGTGATATAATCCTATGTTCCGTCGTCCACGAAGGCTCACAGCAATGTGCAGGTATGACCAGAACAGCCAGTATAAATAACAACATCAGCAGCAGAGCACTGCCAGTGGTTGGCCAATAGATTGATCATGTGGTTATCGGCGAGTCTATAAATAAGAGTAGGCATTTACCACACGCCTTATATCCAAAAAGCGCGTGGTGTAATGGTTAAAGTCATAGGAAATCGACTCGTCGCCCCGAGTTCAAATCCTGGACGTGGTAATTGCATTTCACTTAGCTCTAATACCCCTGGGAAAGGTATGAATTCTACTCTCCCTCCAGCTATGGGTAAATAGTAGGGCAGACTGGGCTCTTTAACCTTGGTTAGGCAACTGGTCTAGGAGAAGGAAAACTCTGAATTCAAACCTGTTAAACTCCGCTTAAGAAATTGACCTTGTGTCGTGCGGAGGGGTCGGTAAATATATATATCCAAAAATTCTCAACAATAATTATACATGATATCTCAAAGACAAAGATTGATTTGGATTTCCATAGTTAAGTATGACCTGGAATAAGATAAAGATACAAAGTCTTTTATTAAGCTTAATTTGGCACAAGCTATAGTATAAGTATGTAGCATATAGTGAGAATCAAACTCTCTTACAATAGTCTGTCAGAACTAGCTGACTAATTATTACACCAGTGTTTCTCAACCATCTTCTTCCGTGTGGCCTATTTTTGGCGTTTAAAAAAATAATCAGTCTTACATAGGCACAATTAGAAATTCCATCCAACAGGAAATACATTTTATTTACAAAAGCAAAATGTAGTAGAAAATAAAAATCCTGATGAATGACTACACTGCTCCTGGTGTCTATCAGCTCTGTGGATTCTGGATGCTGCGTGGAGGACCACCCAGGTCCAAATAGAAATTCCATGTAACAGGAAATACATTTTATTTACAAAAGCAAAATGTGGTAGAAAATGTAAATATAAAAAGGTAGAATTTAAAAAGAAATTCTTTTTTTTCTATGAAAAGATTGTCACAGTTCCCTTTCCTTAAATAATTAACAAATATTAATTTGTATTATTTAGATTTTTCAGACTGTTGTCTTTATCTTTATGGTTATATACACAATGTTTCAACCGATGTTCCTTCCAGTCATCTTCAGATATTTCTTGTCAAACTTGGGAACCTTCTTAACTCTGGAGAGTTCATGCCGCAACAGATATAAGGGTTGAGTTGATACAGTTCTAAGTGACAATCATCTAGAGGTTGCAGGTTCAATCTTGACCACAGGCAAAAATAATATAGAATGAGAACAATCTACCCTTATGGATTAAATAAAAGGTTCAGTTCAAAGTTCCGTGAAGCCTCCTGATTACAACATGAAGCCTCTCAAGTTTGACAAATACCTGAAGAAGGACAGGGAGGGCACGGCACATTGGCCGAAATGTTGTGTATATAACAATAAAGATGAGGACAACAGTCCGAAAAATCTAAATAGTACAAATTATCAAGCCTCATCTAAAAAAAATTCAGACAAATATTAATTTATAATCTTAAAGAATATAGATATTACAATCTCTAACCCCTGCTAAAGTCACATGGCTACTTTACCTACCTTTACCAAGTAATCCTCTTTTATTTTTGTACCCCTTTCACATACTGCTTGTTCATGGATCAATAGCTGTTGGGACACATTTGTGCATGCTTTTAAATACAAATTGTAGGTATATTGTGTATATAAAATGTTAAATGTTCTTGGTATGTACAAATGAGTTTATCTTGTCTTTTCTTTCGTTGTGTTTAGTATTAGTATATCACAGATATGCTAATGCTAATACTGGTCCTTGGAGAGTAGGGATCTAGTAAATCATCTCCTCCCATCACCAAGCATCCATTAACAAGAAATTTTGTAGATCAAAAATTATCTGACAAATTTTTTCGTTATTTCCTATAAGTCTACCATAAACAAAGGGGAACCACTCTTAACTGATAAGTTATTTATTTATTTTCCCATTAAACTAACCCTAAACTAAAAACTAGGAGAAAGCTTTTCAATGTTTGCATTGTTGACACACATTTAAAAAAAAAATAACTGCACTGTTTGATTGCACACACGTTTTAACAGCATGTATATTTTTCTATTCTAGAAATACTATTGTCGGAGATTATACCCTTGTGCAAATTAATTGAAACAACCTCTTTAGTTTCCCTTTTTTTCCCACCATACGGTCAGTTTTAGACCCACTGGAGTGACAGGGTGCAATTGATTTCTATTTTTTTCCCTCAGATTAGGTCATTTGCAGTTAATTTGTAGACGGGTTTAGTTAGCACATGAAGATTTTGGTAGATTTTAAAATGTAAGAGTAGTAGACCCTTAAGATAGCACATGAAGATTTTGGTAGATTTTAAAATGTAAGAGTAGTAGACCCTTAAGATAGCACGTGAAGATTTTGGTAGATTTTAAAACATAAGAGTAGTAGACCCTTAAGATAATAACAGCTAAAGTCATATAGAAATCTAGATAGGATGTTTGCATTTCACATAGTACTAATACCCTTTAGAAAAGGTATGAATCCAACTATTCTCCCTCCAGCTAGGAGTAAATAGTTGGGTTTACAAGAAACCTTATAAACCAGTCTAGGAGAAGGAAAACTCTGAATTAAATTCAGAGTTTTCCTTCTCCTAGACTGGTTTATAAGGTTTCTTGTAAACCCAACTATTTACCTATAGCTGGTGGGAGAATACTTGGATTCATAAGAATGCTTAAGAAATTGACTTTGTGTCACATCCTGCTTGTGTGGAAGGGTTGGTAAATATGTATATGCTGATAGATATAAACATGACTTGAGCAAATAGATAGATACTGTATTTCCTGGCATATTTAGCATAAAAAATGATACTATGCCAATACCACACAATGTCCCATTCGATGGTATTATGGCTAGGGGGAGTTTGAAATCAACAGCTTTGGAGGTTGAAAGTGTTTACCTTTTACTCGACATGAAATATTTAAGATTCATCTAATGTATTAAAATAAAGAAAAAAGTTTAATAATCATGATATATCAGTCATGTTTTCCGAATTTTTATTTTGAATTTTTTAAATCTTTTTTTTTTTTTATTTTGGTAAGTTTTAACTTCTAACTAGAATGTAGTTAAATTTTGTGTTTAACTCTGTGCGAGCAAACGTTTTTTCTTTTTTTTTTTTCCTACTTGATTTTGTTTAATATATTTTTGTTTTCGAAACTGTCATATTTACATAACCCTTTTTTACGGTTGTTTTGAATAAATAGAAAAAAGAATATTTGCATTTACTTGTTCGTAAAAACAACTTGGGGGTGGTTAACTTTTATCACCTTCGAACCACTAAAAGTTATTAGTCGATAAAAATGCTTTCAAACCGCCAAAAAATATTTTAGATTTGGGAGGGTGCAGTCATTCACCAAAATACCTTTTGTAAATCATGCAACTTATATGATATTTACCATGTACCTCACGTGTACGGGTTAGGCACAAGGCCCTATTAATGTGGGACCACCCACAAGACGTGACTTATGGGTGGCAGGTGCAAAAAATGTGTTGATCCCGTCGGCATTCCCCCTCTAGGCGGACGACTCAGGCACTAGACAATGAACTCAGACCTGCCCCTTTAAATCAAGGGGGCAGGTGTTGTCTGGGGGGATGGCCCCCTGGGATCAACGATGTTAGCTTGTAAGATCCAGAACCGAAGCTACTGGACCCCCACCCATGCATCTTATATACCGATAGATATAAACTTGAATAGAACAAGTAGATAGATATGAAGAAAGTGAGATAGAATATTTCCTGGCCTATAAAATGCCCATTTAGAATAAAAATATCACACAGTGTCTCATTTGATGGTATTATGGGTAGAGGGAGTTTGAAATCAACAGCTTTGGAGCTTGGAAGGGTTGAAGTGAGAGGTTGTCCCCTAAATACATTTGTAAACCATGTGTCTTATATGCTAGGGAAATATGGTAACTTGTATGGAAGTTAATTTGGGGAAAAAAAGAAGGAAAAAAATCTGCTAGAAATACTAAGGTTCAAAGTTCTGTGATGGCTCCCAATTACGACTAGAAAGTTCCTGGGTTCGAAAAGATGCTTCCAGAGTTTGAGAAGGCTCCTAAGTCCGACAAGAAATACCTGAAGAAGGCTGGAGGGTACATCAGCTGAAATGTTATACAGATAACAATAACGATGAGGACAATAGTCTAAATAACCCAAATAATACAAATTATCACACCTCATCTAAAAAATTCAGAGAAATTGTGGAGATAACAATAAAGATGAGGACAATAGTCTGAATAACCCAAATAATACAAATTATCAAGCCTCATCTCAAAAATTCAGAGAAATTGTGGAGATAACATTAATGATGAGGACAATAGTCTGAATAATCCAAATAATACAAATTATCAAGCCTCATCTCAAAAATTCAGAGAAATTGTGGAGATAACATTAATGATGAGGACAATAGTCTGAATAATCCAAATAATACAAATTATCACACCTCATCTCAAAAATTCAGAGAAATTGTGGAGATAACATTAATGATGAGGACAATAGTCTGAATAATCTAAATAATACAAAGTGATTTAAAACAACTTTTTTTTTTTTTTTCCATTTTTATGCATCTTACAAATTCTTCAGTCTCTATATGTTTTTGCATTTTTTATGAAAATAAAATATTTGCAATTAAACTAATTTTTTCTTTTTTTTTTCTTTTCTTTTCTTTTCTTTTCTTTTTCTAACAGGGCATGTCACCATCAGATCATGAAGATGAAAATGATCCTGATGGTCAGTTTGCATTCAGAAGGAAAAAGCATTGCAATTATTTTGCAGTAAGTGAAAATCTTTATATTTATTTTATTTTATAACAACCATAAACAGGGCTGTGGATTCAAAACACAAAACCTTTGACTCTTTTGTGTCATGCAGTAAGGCGGCCAATTACTCACGCACAAAGAGAAGTAGGAGATATGTGAAGTGAATAAAAGGCAAGTCAAATACTTGGTACTAGTATATTTATTTGATCAGGAATTCATTTACATGCTAAGTATCTTGCTCCTCGTCTCGTCTGTCACAGGACAGACACAACCATTATTTTATGGTCTAGAGGGGAGGTAGCTAATCCTATACAACAGACTCCAACTCTAATTTTAGTACCTCCAACCCAGCTTTATGTAATTAATTCATAATATAACTATGATTTTTTTAATAATCTATTTATAAGGAGTGTGCACTGTATAACTTTACAGACGAAACAAGGGACATATAAATTGTAAATTCAACTGAAGTTGGAATTGGTATAGTTTTTACAGAATCCAACTCCAGTGATTCTTAGTTGCTTCCACCTTGACTCTGAATCCACAACCCTGACCATAAATATAATTCTTTCTCCAATAAGTGAAGCATTGTTTGCATGTTAAGAGTTTAAGTAAAATCTCAGTACAAATTTTTTTTCTTTCTTTTAATTATTATGTAATGTATCATCACAGCAGAATTTATTAATCCTGTATGATTCATGGTTGATAATTGAATAACATACAATTCTGACATGTTGTGAGACAAAACATTTAATATATATAACAGCACATGGAAACGATAAGATACATAATGTACAGGAAAATAGAACATGTAAATACATATACAATATTTAGGTATAAACAAGATACCCAAATGTACCTAACATATAAATGTCACAGACATGGAACTAAAGAATAGTCCATGCTGTATAAAGGACTTACAGGAATGTAAGGGGGGAGGCAAAAGCCCCACCGAGAAGGGGGTAGATAGATTCTAGCCCATAGCAGTTCGTTGAGAAACGTCCAGCTAAAAAGAGGAAGAAGCGTTTTAATGAACGCGCTTAACTACCCTAGTGGGAACAAACAGCAACGCAGTGAGAAGATAACTCTTCCAGCAAAAGGAAGATAATCCCCTACAATCCCATTAATCAGGCATTAAATGACCCACAGAGGTTGATATGCCGTTAAACAAAACTCAAACCCATTAATATCAGTGATAATGTTATACCAAGACTTTAAAATTATATTGGAAAGATTTTTTTACCGAAGGGGGGGGGGGAGAAAAAATTTTTCTCTATTTTTAAGACAGGTGTTAATGAGGTTTGGTCTTTTTGTAGTAAAAATGATTGGGATACCTTCAATGAAAAATCACCTTGTTTTTTGATTTGTTTTTTGTTTGTTTTTACTAGTTAAGGATAATTTAAAAAAAATGATAAATCATGATTTTTCAGTAATACTTTTTCTGATTAAATGTCTTTTTGTTTTTCTGTAAATAATTTTATTCAGTACATTAAGATGAAATTGACTAAAAAATATATTGTGTATTTTCTTCTTCTTTCAGCCATTGGTTGGCAGATTAGGAAACTGGCCATGGTGTGGCCCTGAGGAAGGTGGTTTAACAGACAAAAGATTTAGGTTTTCACTTATGTCTTTACCTCCGCCACACAATTGTATAAGTTATGCAAGGAGACGAGTGGGACGAGGTGGAAGGTAAGTGGAAAACGAACCAGAAATGGCACCCCTTTTTCTTTTTTATAATTTTTTTTTGTATTGATGTTATGGTAATATAATACAAAAATGCCATATTGTAGTCAGATCTTATGTAATGTGATTTAATGATGTACTAATTAGAAGAATTTTAAGGGGTCGGGTTAGCTCAGTCGGTAGAGTGTTCGGCTAGAAACCACAAGGTTCCTAGTTCGATACCCGCCCTCGCTAACTCAGCGTATGAGTAGCACAGGCATCTGTGCGGTAAAGTAAGGAGCTGATGGTAGGTGTGGCACTCCACCTCAGACACAAAAACAATCTCCTTGGTCTAGCGCTATTGAAAAGGGGATAGACTCCCTCACTAACTGGATGATACTGACTTTAGGCCGCCCCGACAACGAATTAGAAGAATTAAAATTTGATCCAATTTGCAATTCAACAAGAGTCTGAGATTTCAAGGGAGATAACTATCAATAAATATATATACACATTCATTATCACCAGAGCTTGCTTTTTGTGCAAAAATAATGAAGATTTGATTTATATATGGGAAGATATTTAAAAATTAGAATTTGTATAGTAAAAGTCATTGATTGCGTTCGTGATTAAAACTAGTTATAATGTATTTATTTATTTAGAACTAGAAGTGGCTACCTGGCATTGTCTGGGTAGAGGGTGGGATAATAAAAAGTTAGTCTTGCAGATCCATTGATTGTTTTAGTCTTACATAATTGACGTACGTTTTAATCGCGGATATCAGCTGGACAACCAGGGAGTTTATCCCATTTTCACTAGCGCTAGACCAGGGAGGTTATTTTTGCATATTAGGTGGAGCGTTATACCTACCCACTTTACTGAACAGTCCAAGCCATATCGAACCTAGAACCATGTGGTTCCGAGATGTATGCTCTACTGACTGAGCTACTAAACTAGTCAATCTTAACCAGGAGGAAGCACACGCGCGGAAAAAGAGTCACTGTGTGCCGACTGCATGGAAAAGGGTTGGACATGCCATGTTATTCCTATTGAGGTTGGGTGTCGTGGATTTCTAGGACACTCAGTCATTTCGTTTCTGTCAAAAATAGGAATTACTGGCCGCTGTTTGAAAATCGCCTCACATCGTCTTCAATCCACGGTGCAAAATGCATTTAGCTGGATCTGGTGGAGGATTAAAAGTCTTCAACACAAATGATACGCGCGCGAAATCATCATTCCCGTGTTGTTACGTAACATCTGCAATCTCGTAATCAACTCAATGGCCAAAAACAAACGCATTTTCAAATAACAAACTGCACTGATAACAAAACATATAATCTCTTCTCTGTAGTATTACATTTTTTTTTTTAATACCCTGTCCGGTGGCGAAAGCTGCTTGGTAGCGCTAGGAAGTGGCAGTCCTGCCTTAGCTACCGAAACTTTGTTATCAGTCCTAGTTGGCAGCTGATGAGGGCAGGGTATTGCACATGCTATCACATGTTGTATGAAGAAAATTTGAATATGTATAAATGTACTCATCAATTGGTTGAATATGTATAAATGTACTCATCAATTGGTTGAATATGTATAAATGTACTCATCAATAGGTTGAATATATATGTATAAATGTACTCATCAATTGGTTGAATGCCTTTTGCATTTAAAAACTGAATAACTGCGAGAACTTCACACTTTGTAGTAGCATAAAAAATGATCGTCAAACTAAGACTGAATGTGACAGTGAAGTGCACACAGGGGTAGGCACAGGCAAATGCCCCACAAACACAGCGGTATTACCAATAGCCCCACCCTAACAGTTTCCCTGCGTCCACAGTGCTTTGTAGACATTACTAACCTCGTAAATACAATGCATGAACATTTGTTTTTTTTTTAGTCCTTTTTATAAGACTTGTTTTCTTGGTTTGAATTTCAGTCTTTAGTCAAAAAGATAAATGAAGGAATGTATTAGTAAGTGTTTAGTAATTTTAATAGATGGGATAAACATTTTCAATGTATCAAAATTTGTCAAGACATTATTTTTACGAGATTATATGACGATTTATTTGTAAATAATTTTTTCGTTAAACTCTCTATACGTTAGATAACTTTAAATATATATTAAAATAAAACGAACTATATATAAATAAATGATACAAGAACAAAAATGTTTGTATTATTATTATTATTATTTTACTTATTTTCTTTATTTTCAGAATTCTTGTAGATAGAGCTTTTACTCCACAAAATGCAATTCTTGAACAGCTGGATCTGTCAAGCTCAAATACTGCCACGGGTATCCATCGTGATTATATCACATACATCAGGGAAAGAAAAATGTAAGTATTTCATAAAAACATTTGATTTTTTTTCAGAACTTTTTTGTTGAGACAGTTCAATTGGAAATTTACACATCATAAAGAAAATTATAATTTTAAATTATAAATTGATTAGCAATTCATATTTGAATAATATAAAAACTGATTTAAACTAATTTCTTCTTAACATGTGTTAAGTAATAAAATTTTGGTTATCTTCAAGATACGCACTCCCAATCCTTTTAGCTTTTTTTAAAGGAATTATCTATTCAAATTAGCAACAGGAGGCTGCCTTGTATGCTTTTTATTTTAATTTAATTTAAAAAAAAAAAAATTTTTATTAAATAAACTTTCTTTTTTTTTCATCTGAATTTTTAAATAATATTTGATTTGTTTTCAATTCATTGTTTAAAAAAAAAAAAAAATTAATTCAGACATTTTTTAGTGAAAAATGCCCAAATTGATTTATTGTAAAACAAAATTATTGAAGAATTCAAATGAAAAATAAGTTTATTTTCCTGGGAAAAAAAGAAGAGTATATGGGACTGGCTACTGCTGCTAATTTGAAGAGAGCATTCCTTTAAATAAAATTTTTTTTTTTTTTTAAGGCTGGAAACTTTGGGAGTGCATAGCTTGAAGAAAAGCAAAAAAAATTATTTGTATTTCTTTCACCTTAATTTATTGTAACTTCAATTACTTTTCATTGCAACTATTCCAGACCTTCAGTCTACAGCCATCATCAGTAAATAGCATTTTTATTATCCTGGGTTTGGCACTAAACAGCATCTTGGAGCCCTGGGGAGTATGAAGTACCCCTTCATTAACAATATTCATTGGTCCACTCTGGCCTGGAGTGGTAGTACTTGTGGGTCAAATAGATTTTTTTTTTTTTTTTTTTTGTAAACTCTACCGGTGTGGGGAAAAAACCTGATAACTCAGTTTTCAAAATAAAAAAGAATTTCAAGCCGGTATCTGATGAAATGAATTTAAAAAAATAAAAGACCAGCTCACCGTACTTTCCAAAAATAATCATCAGTTTCATATGTAGTGGCCAAAAGAAAAAACACTGAAAGAGTTTAAGTTATATATGTAAAAAGTGCTCAATACGCTAAGTAGAGCATGTCCTTATATATTTTTACAAACCCCGCCACACAAGTAGGATGTGACACATGGTCAATTTCTTAAGCGGAGTCTGATATATATTATTGTTTATTAAGTGTATTAATGAATTGGTAGAAATAATTTTCATTAACTTGAAAACATATATTTGACCCATAGATGACACCCTAACAGGTACTACCACTCCAGGTCTGAATGGACCTGGGAGCAATGGCAAATGAATGGGTATTCCATATTTCCCAGAATTCCAAAATTGGAAACTCACTATCAGATACAGTTTAGTGCCATAGCCAGGACACTTTCTTCTTTTGTTTAGCTCTTAATGTCCTATACACCCCTCATTCCATCTGGCCAGAAGTCACATTTCCTAATCTTCCCCAAACAATAGCCTTTGTTTAAATGTTATTAAATATATTTAGAAGTCTTTGATTTAAGGGAAATACCTCATGTAACTTTAAATGAAAATGACATTTTTAGCCATTTATTGATAAATCCTTATAGGAATGGGGCTCTGGACTTGGAAAATTCTCAACAGGATGTTAAGAGTTAATGTTAATATTGAATTTGAATTTGTAATCATGAATTCGTTTTGTTTAATGACTTGATTTTGAGTCTGTCATAACGGATTCCAATGATTATTTTTGCCATTTCAGTCCACATTACACATGGAGACAGCAAATCAAGGAGGAGAGCCATAGTCCTTGTTCTTCTGCATCCACAGCAGGGGGTACGACGACGACGGCGGCATCAGCAGCAGCAACCACGACAACCAACAGTGCATCTACAATAGAGTTTAACTTTGAAAGCTTTCAGAATCACAGAGAAGAAATTCTGTTAATGCAACAAAAACAGCGTCAACGCCTGGAATCTTCTGAGGCTGATAATTTTCAGACACCTGAACAACATTCCACATCGTCATCCAACCATTCTTCATCCCATCTCACTTTGGACTCTGCTAGTGCAAAGTTTGCTGTGTCAGCTGTGAGAGACACCACACAGCTGCAAAACTCATCTGGTGCTAATTCCCATTCATCCTCACCATCGTTGTCGTCGTCATTATCCAATGGTCCCATCACAGAATGTAAGTTAACTGTCTCTTTTTCTTCTAATTATTGCAGATTTATTTTAAAGCTTTTTAGGTTATTTCCTATAAGTCTAACATGATCAAAGGAGAACCACTCTTGACTGATAAATTATTTATTTATTTTTCCATTAAACTAAACCCTAACCTGTCTTCTTTTTTCCTAGTTGATCAATAAATAAATAAATAATTTATCAGTCATGAGTGGTTCCCTTTTGATCATGTTAGACTTATAGGAAATAACTGCTTTTTATATATAAAGTATGTAATATATGTATATTTGTATTTAAAGAGGAAGTTTTTATATATACTAGCAAATATATGCAACCTCTGGGTGCAAGTATTTAAGTTTTAATGTAATAAAATATATTAAATTAGAAACACTAATAAAACTAAATAAGAATGCATATAAAAAGATTTGAAACGGGAGTATAATCGAAAAATAGAACAGCTGAAACTTACTCTTCCATCACTCCTGTCTTTCATTGCTGAATTTTTCTAATTCAACTATTTAATTAAAATAGAAAGTTAAGAATAAATTACAGTTATTTTTTCTTGTTAATGAATTTCTTTTCATATTCATTAAGATAGAACCAAACAATTAGAAATCAATAATACTAAGTACATATTTATCAAAATCAAATTTTTAATATCAATATGCAAATTAACCTTCCCGTTCACACTGTAAACCTATTTGTTGTATGTATAAATACAATTGCATGTTATGAGTATGTTAATATGGTTAACAGTATTAATAATGTAAGACAATTTTATTAATAATTGAGGTTTAAATAAAAAATAAAATCATGGAAAATGTGACGTAAATAACTAAGAGAATTGTAATATAGTTTCTGTTACAGAAAGACAAACACACAATCTCCATTATAATAAGAGATATATATTATATAATATGATATATTCAGATTAGTATTTAAAGAAATGCTTTTTATATAAAGTATATGATATATTCAGATTAGTATTTAAAGAATGCTTTTTTATATAAGTATATGATATATTCAGATTAGTATTTAAAGAAATGCTTTTTATATAAAGTATATGATATATTCAGATTAGTATTTAAAGAAATGCTTTTTATGTATATGATATATTTAGATTAGTATTTAAAGAAATGCTTTTATATAAAGTATATGATATATTTAGATTAGTATTTAAAATGCTTTTTATATAAAGTATATGACATATATATGATAGTGTTATATGAAAAAATAATGCTTGTTTATTATGTGATTTAATTGTTTTTTTGTATTTTTCTGTTGTTCACAGGTAAAGATAACCAATTTAGTACAAGCCAATCAGCTGCTGTACTGCAATTAAATATCAATCAGCCATTAGATTCCCATCTGCCATCAGAATTTGTTTCTTCATCTTCAGTTGTACCAGCTTTAAACAACATGACCTCTAGTAAAGTGATCACATCATCAAAATCTGCTTTACCTGTTCTCAAGCTTTCAGCTACAAACAACACCACTACCACCACCACCACCGCTCTGGAATCCTTCAAAAAGTAAGAACGCACACGCATGCGCGCCCCACACACACACACACACACTCCATAAAAAAAGGGATTTTGGGGTTTAATTATTGGTTGTAACTATGGCGACTCTTGGGGTGGGAATAGCATTTTTTTTTTTTTTTTTTTTTCGAGCTTAGTAAAGCTTGAATATTCTCGTTGGATAGTTTCAACATATAAAAAAGGACCCCCCTCCCCTCTGCATTTAAAAGAAAAAAAAAGAGAGACAAATGTTTTTTCTTTTGTTTACTTACCGATTGTTGTAATTGTCAAGATTTAAATTATTTTTTATAGAAATTTTGTTCTTTGTTGTTTCTTCTTTTTCTTTTACTAACTGAATTTTTTTTTTTTTATCATTACAAAAGATATAACTTTAAAATTTAGATCAGGTTTTGAAAGGAATTTTAAAAAGAAAAATGTCCGAAAAATAAATAAAGGAAAGAAAATGCTGAATGGTTAAAATAGATTTTATTTATTAACACGTGTTTCGGCCAGGAGTTTGTTCATGTACACATGAATTATATTTATTATTATTATTTTAGATTTGTGTACATGAACAAACTCCTGGCCTAAATATGTGTTAGTAAAATAGAATCTATTTTATCCATTCAGCATTTTCTTTCCTTATTTATTTTTCTTTTCAACATACCGTCAGATTCGCTTCCATTTTCAACTTATATATATATATATATTCATTGCATATATGCTCACAAAACCTAGTAGGGCTCTAGGAACGATTTTAATTGACTTTCACTGCCAGCATAAAGCAATAATCATCTGTTGATTGTAAAATATATACAGCGATGTATGTATTTAACAGTTAAAACACCGCTCCTTAATGGTAGCATTCAATGGGCGAGATGTTAACGAATTGGGCTGATGAAAAGTCATTCAGGTTTTGTTCCTGTTCGGGGATAGTTGCTCTGTCTAGCCACTCTGATGAGACGTGTAGGGAGAGAGAGAGAGAGAAAAGAAATGAATATATATAAAGAGAGAGTGAAAGAAAATATGTGTATAGAGTTGTAGATAAAGAACCCAAGTTTAAAAATGAATATGAAAAATCAATCTACAGAATTATATATATATATATATGTGTGTGTTGTTATGGGGCCAACAGGAGAAAATTAAATATTTTATAAAAAAGAAGGTCGGCAAAATTGATTTTAAAATTTTTTATTATTATTATTTTACATTTGCGACACATGCCTCAGATCTTCTGATATCTTCTTCAGGCATTAATTAACCATATTTTCCAGAATATTCTGGAAAATATGGTTAATTAATGCCTGAAGAAGATATCAGAAGATCTGAAACAAGTATCACAAATGTAAAATAATTTTTTTTTTTTTTTTTTTTTTTTTTTTTTTTTTAATTTAAAAAAAATAATCAATTTTGCGGACCTTCTTTATTATAATATATATATATATATATATATACACACACACACACACACACAGATGTATGCAAACTAGTGTAATGTAAGTGACGTCTGATTAGCGTGGGAGTCAATCAGATCAATAGCAGATGTTTCCTAAGAAGGGTCATTGATGTTTATTTTGCCTGGATATGGTGTAATAAAGGTGTAACATTCAATGGTCATTAATTCAATCTCTCTCTCTCTCTCTCTCTCTCCCTGCTGTGTCTTCAACTGCCTGATTTCTTCAGGCACACACACATACTATATATATATATATATATATATATATATAATGTATGTATGTATGTGTGTGTGTGAAGAAAAAGTGGAAGTGAATCCGACAATATGTAATATGAAAAATTGAAAAAACACAAGTTCATTAACATTACAGTGTTTTAACTGTTAACATTCGTGTTTTTTCAATTTTTCATTATATATATATATACACACACACACACACATACAGTGATGCTGATAGCTTTTTGATTTAGTGCATCCTGAATGCACATATTTGCTTAGAACAAGTTCCCAGGAAATTTGATGGGTCCCAACTAAACTTTCTTAATAAATTGTAGGGGTTTTATTTATGATCTAGGGAAACAACTAAACCCTACCTTGTAACCTACCCTGTGTAATTTATTTCTAAGAAACTATTGAAATGTATTTACAGTTAGCTTGGAATGGTGAGGGAAGAAAAAGAAAAACACTGGGATGCATAGGTATGATTTTACTGCATCAGGGATGCAGGACGTGTAGCTATCAGCATCTCTGTATATGTATTTATATGGCAATGTATGAACCCACAAATCCCCCAGCTGTTGGTTAAATAGTACCACTGTTCTTCTACAAGAATGGCTTTGGCATTAGATAACCCACAATTGTTGATATGCCATTAAACAAAGAAAACGAACCAAACTTTGTCCAGGATTTGACACCAGTCCAAGTGTATCAGCCTATAAATTTGTAATTTAAAAAATTTTTATTTTTTTTTTTTTTTTTTTTAAGGTAACCTTCTTGGAATTTTGAACCACATTGTTTCTTTAGTTAAGTTTGCAATTCCCATGCAGTTATTTTCAAATGAAGGTGAACATGTTCAATGGCTGAAACATTGTGATTAAAATCACTAAGATTAGGACACTAATCCAAGTACATCCCTATATAATAATAATACTATTACTACTACTAATAATAATATGAGGGTGAGTCAAAAAGTAATGCCATTTTGTTTAGGACAGGTATAATTACCAACACAGGAATATGTAGTATTATCTGCGTTATTTGGACTATTGTCCCAATCTTCATTGTTATTTGTACAACGTTTCGGCCAATATACCCTCCGGCCTTCTTCAGGTATTTCTTGTCGGACTCGGGAAGCTTCTCGGGCTCGGGAACCTCCTTTTCGAAGAAGGCCGGAGGGTATATCGGCCGAAACGTTGTACAAATAACAATGAAGATGGGGACAATAGTCCGAATAACGCAGATAATACTAATCTTCAAGCCTCATCTCAAACATTCAGAGAAACAGGAATATGTATCGTACATCAAATTGAAGCTGGTCCTCTGTGGATCACAACCCTACTTCTCCGCATAGTCACCGTTTCTCTCAATAGCAATGTTCCACCTTTGAATGAGAGCATGTATCCCTGCCCATAAAATTCTGTTTGTTCTTTGAGCCACTTCCGCATCACTGGAATAATGTTTACTTCTCAAACCCTCTTCCATGGGGCTGAAAAGATGATAGTCTGAAAGCGCTAAATCTGGTGAGTATGGAGGATGCGGCAAAGTTGTCCACCTGAATGAAGCGATTTTCTCCCTGTCCTGATGCTTGTGTGTGGTCGAGCATTGTCAATTAGCAAGTTGGGTCTTACTCGTTGGATTCTTGCTCTGTGTCTCAGTGTAGGACTTAGTTTTATAAAAAAAAAAAAATTCACATGAAATAAAGAAATGGCATTACTTTTTGACTCACGCTCAATAATAATAATAATAATTATTATTATTATTATTATTATTATTATTATTATTATTCAGACAAAAATATTTTCTTTTATATTGTCATTTTTCTTCTTTTTTTTTTTTTTTTTTTTTTTTTTTTTTTCTACCAGTATCTCATTTTTGTGTATTGTGTTCACAAATCTTTGCATTTGAAAATGATAGTCAATTTCTTTTCTTACAGACAGACTTATGAAGATGGAAGTCTTCTAAGCAATTACAGTAAAGACAGAATTGTACCAATGGATGTAACCTGATCCTTTCTTGGAGTTTTAAAATGATGGACTATTTGACTTTTGTACTCCTCCTCTTGTACCCCTAGAATGCTCCATCTTCCTGCCAGTGATGAACCACAAGCTGTAGCTGCTCTTGCCTGGTCTGCCTGTCTCTCTGTGTACAGTGCATTGTTTTGTGTAGGTTATCTAGCTGCTACTACTACTACTATTATTACTACTACTACTCTTGTCTGCACCTCTTTACTGTCAAATTGGTGGTATCACTGTACCGCCACGTACAGTACTACTACTATTACTACTCACTGACACACCAGACAGACATTAAACTGGGGGTGGGTCAGCTGGCAGTAGGCTGGGTGACAGCAGTTAGGGCCTGTGGCCGGTGTTTGACTACAGTAAGATTTAACCAGGGAGTACGAAGAGCTGGATAGACAGATATCTATCTGTAGCGGATGGAACATTTGAAATTTTACCCTCTGTCAGCAGGAAGCAACGACCATGATGTGATGGTAAGTTTTCTCCCATGGAGAAGGATTATGACAATGAAAATAACAACACACACAAAAAAAAAAAAAGAAAGAAGAAGAAAAAGATTAAACCAATACAAAAAAGGAAACAAAAGATAAAGAGAAAATGCTTGTATGACAATTTACCTGCACTGATATCAAGTGTGCACACCCAATGGAGTTTATGATACTACTACTACTACTTCTACCCTCAAAAAAGAAAAAGACAAGAAATTAAAGCTTTCTTCTGGCAGCAAAAAAAAAAACAAAAAAAAAAAGGTGCAGGGCAGTAGTTGTTGTTGATGTTTTGCTGCTTGTCGGGCGGGGATGGGGGGCTAGTACAAAGATATAATTTAAAAACAAAAAAAAAAAAAAATGGAAGCTAACATGTTGCCACCACTTGCATCTGTAAAAGATTTTGAAGAAAAAAAAAACACATACACACACTCAAAAAAAAACAACAAAAAAAAAACACATTTATCCACCTGCATCTTTATAAATAAAATTTGAATTTAAAAAATTAAAAAAAAAAATCACACTTAGCTACTACTGCATCTAATTCGGTTACGAGCGGCGATTTCTTTTTTTTTTTTTTTTTTTTCTTTTTTCTTTTCTTTTTTAAGTGGTTTTGCCTCTTTTTTTAAAAAAAAAAAAAATGTCTGCCGTTTTAACTGATCCATGAGAGAGACATAAAAAAATCTTTTTTTTTCAAAGATTTTCAAAGAAAGAAAAACGTGAAGTTAAGAATCATCCCAAAATTGAAAGAGGTGTGCGTGTTCACATGTATGGGTATAATGTGTGTCTTCAAATTGTGGTCAACTGGTTCAGTCTTCAAATGCCTTTGTTCTTAAATGGTTACCTAGCTGTAGTCGACTATTTGCATATCAAAATTGCCATAGATAACCGTATGATGTTCCGTATGAATGAGAACCTGATCCATCTCACTTCCAACCAACTCTCAACCCCTTTCCAGCTCCTAGCACTCCTTTTCTTTCTTTCTTCAACTTTAAACTCTCTCACTTTCACTTTCACTTTCCACATGTTACTCTTAGCTGTGCACAAAATTCTATTGAATTTCACGGAGAAGCTGAATAGATTTTTATTGACTAGATCTATTGTATATTATTTCTATTATTGTTTGACTTTTTTCGTTAAAAACAAAACAAACAAATCCTTAGCTGAAATTATTATTTTTTGTTAAAACCTTTTTTTCTTTTTTTTTTTTTTTTTTTCCAAAATAAATTAAAATTCTTGGTGACATATTTTTTCTAGGTTTGCCTACTTTTTAGGCATTTACATATATTTATTTTCCAAGGATTTATATCAGTCACACTTCATAAGTTATAATTATGATAATAATAATAACAACCTTGTCATACATATTTACCTTTTTCTATTACATTTTTGCTATCAAAATACATATTGCATGCATTGTTTTCAGTATTTCCATATAGTTTTTTTTTTTTTTTTTTTTTTTTTTTTTTTTTTACATTTTTAGGGTTGGTTGGCCCATTGCTAATAAATTTGGGTTGGAATAAATGTGAAAAACAAAAGAAATAAAAAATATATTCAGCATTTTTTTTTTTAATTTAAAAAAAAATTTTTTTTTTTTTTTTTTTTTTTTTTGCGCTGATAAAATTTTTAAAAATCCTCTCCCCCTTAAGAAAATAAAAAAAAAAAAAAGAACCAAAAAAAAAAATCCCTAAACTATGCAAAATTTTCTCCGGGCAAAAAAGATTCCCAAGTGGACCACAAGTTGTCATACATATTAACAAATTTTTGTCATTTCAAAAACGGCAAATTATGCAACTGTTTTAATCTTATTTTTTTAAACGTTAGATAAATTTTGTAATGTAAAAAAAAAAAAAAAAAAAAAAATACATTAAAAAAATATTATTTCTATGGGGAAGTGTTCCGTCCCAAAAGTAATGAAATTATTTTTTTTTTTTTTTACTCTTTCTTTCTTTTCACCTACCCTACTCCCTCTTCTTTCATATCATTTTCTTTTTCATCTTGAGATTTTTCTTTGAAATAACTGCCAAAAATCATGATAGCATCTGATATTTTTAACTTTGGTTCACTGTCATTTTAGTTCCATTTTGTTATCATTTTATTTTGTGTCTTTTTTTTTTTTTTTTCTTTCCCAGTTATAGTATAAATACTTTTTGGCTTTTTGCCTACTACTAGATCTTGAAAAAAAAAAAACTCTTTCAATCCTATATTTAATGTTGTCATTGCATTCATGTGCTTGTAAAAACACAAACTTATACATCAACATTTAAGAAAAAAGAAAAAGAAAAAAAAGAGTTAGTTGTATTTTTTATTCTTTTGAATGAACTGAGTGGAAATCAGTCGATTCCCTGTCCCATTAAAGTTGTTACATTTGCTTATGAATTTTGTATATCAAATCTAACGGCAATTATTGGACAGGTTTTTTTTTCTCCCCCCGAAGATAGTATTGTGCTGTTGAGGACAAAAACCAAATTTGTCAGTTTGACGATTGTTGAATCAATTTAATCTTTTTTTTTTTTTTTTTTCTTCTTCTTCATTTATTTCCTCTTTCTGTAGCGAGAAATTATCTTTTCTCAGATCAGAAAATAGGCATTTATTAAAAATAAAAATGATTAAAGACTCAGGGGTAGTCCCTGTGGCGTATTGGCTAACGTGCTGGACTGCGATAACCTAGTAAGCGAGTTCAAACTCCAGTCAAGCTATTATGTTTGGGAAGGGTATACATCCCTTTGTCCCCCCAGCTATGGGTTAAATAGTACCACTACTGTTCTTCTAAAAGGATAGCTTTGGCATTAAATAACCTATGAAGGTTGATACGGCATTAAACAAAGCAACCAAACCTTAAAGGCTGAATATAATAACAATGAAATTATTGCATACAATGCTCAGGTGCCCTACAACTCTTCAAGGGGTTCATGTATAGTACATAGACTAATATACAAATATCAGGAAAATGAACAGCATATAGTTATGATATATCTCTGTGTGTGTGTGTGTGTGTGTGTGTATATGGAGGGGTTGGACATCAGGTATAGTCTTGTCAAATTACAGGAAATATGGAAGTTATGAAAGATGCAGTGTCTTAGCAGCTAACAACTGATGCAGGTAGTTTGTTCCATGCTTCAGCAATTCTGAGCATGAAAAAATATTTCCTAAAGTCATGTGAGCTGTGCTGTTTTCTGACTTTGTAGGTATACCCACGTGTATTAAAAACATGGAAATCAAAAAGGTGCTCACGGTTGCTATCAGCAAGATGGTTAATAACCTTGTGATGGTTTGCCAAGTCAGTTGCCAGTACATCAGAGATTGTACATCAATGTATTTATGCCCAGGGCAGCGAGACATTCAGAGTATGGTAGATGCCTGATGGAGGGTATTTGCTTGGTTGAATGTCTCTGTACAGTTTCCAGAGATTCAATATTCTGAGCAAGATTCTGGTTTCAAACTGGCTATGCAAATTCTAAGTGGCCACATAACTATAAACAGCTTTAAATGGACAGCTAGGAAACAGCTTATGTTATTTCTTTTATAGTTGCCAATTTAAAACTTTGAAGTATTTAAATGCATTAATCAGATTTTCTTCCAAACTATCACTATGAATCTTTAAAAACTTTGCCAGCATTAAATAACCCACTGTGGTTGATATGCATAAAGTAAAAACAAACAAACAAAGCATTAGGTAGAATTGCTTGAATGATCTCTAAAAGAATACAAACATAATTATTATTATTATTATTATTATTATTATTATTATTATTATTGATTACTGGTAATCATAAATCATTATTTATATTATTGTTATTATTACTAGCAAAATAATGCACCCGTTGGGCACATGCATTTAAGTTTTAATATAATTAATTATTATTCTGAATTAGAAAGACTAATGAAATTAAATGTGAACACAAAAAAAGATTACTTATTTTTAGTTTATCTAATTGATTTCACTATAAAATTATACAAAACCTTATTCAGAGGATTAGTTTTAATTCGTTTGAGAATAAAACAATAATATTAGAAATCAATAAAACCAAGTAATTATTTTTTTAAACACGGTTTTATTAAAACTGGTATGCAAATTATTCACACTATATACTATGTAAACATTTATTTCTTAATGATATATAACACACATTGCAGGATTTATATACATTAATAAGGGCTGTTTTGAGGCAAATTAATAGATAAGATGCCAATTAAGATTAAATGATGATTATTTAATAACCATTGAGAATATAACATAAATAGCTTAGGGAATTGTGATTATTAGGAATAGGTGGTGACATAGTTTTGGTTACAGACACACACACACACAATCTCCATTATAATAAGCTTGGATGTGTAATAGAGTTAATATTTTTGTGAGAAGTGTGTTGGTTTACTCTTTTTGATTTTTATCATTAATATAGTTCCCTGTTTGTAGGTAAATGCAGACACAAGTCATTGTATTTTGTTTTTCTGGTTTATCAACCAGGAAAAAGGGAACAAAACCAGTTAACACTTCTCTACTTTCTTTTTCTTTTCTTCCTTTTAAATTTCTCCAAAAAGAGTTCCCAATCCAAGGGGAGACAACTAAAAACTGCTTCAATTATTTAAATGTTGGTTTCATTCAAGCTGTTTTTCATGGAGGAGTCCCCATGATGTAGTGGCTAATGTGCTCGACTACAATGTAGTAAGTGAGCCTGAACATCAGTCACATTATTAAGACTAATACCCTCAGGAAAGGTATGAACCCACTTATCCCCCCCCTACCTATGGGTTAAATAGTAACATTACTATTTTTCTACAAGGATGGTTTTGGCATTAAATAACCAATGAAGATTGATATGCCATTAAACAAAAAAATTAAACCAAACCTAACCCTAACTTCTTTTAAGCAATATAAACTTTCAAGTTCAAGTAGATAAAACCCACTTTTCTAAAATGTAGATTAAAAATTGTTTTATGCTAAATTTTCTCTCAATCTAGATTTGGTTAAATGTGGAAAAAAGATATTAGTGTAGTTAAAATTGTGTTAGATCATTGGTCTAGAGATCAACACATTTAAGTTTCTCAAATTTGTTACAGCTTGGAGGGGAGAGAGGGGAGGTCAGGAGTCAACATCTTTCTATGTATTGAAAGGTCTTTTTTATTTTCTCCTCCTCCTTCTCTTTCTCTCTCTCCCTCTCTTTTCAGTTTATATTATTTTTATTTATGCAAATTTATGCAAATTGTTTTTAATGAAATTTCACATCAAAACTAAGGCAAATACTTATGTTAGTCCGAATCCTCTTATTCAAAAATATTCAGAATAATTTTTTTTTTTTTTTTTTTTTTTTTTTTAATACTGATTTACATAGTCTAGAGCTAATTCTCATATTTTTCAAAATACAAAATTCCCGACAATTTTTAATTCTCTTCTCTCTCTCTCTCTCTCTCTCTCTCTCTCTCTCTCTCTCTCTCTCTCTCTCTCTCTCTCTCTCTTTTTTTAACAAGAAAATTGACTTTTGCACACATATCTTTGTTTGTTTCTTTCTTCTTCCCATTCTAAAATATCTAGCTGTTAGATCACCTTGGACCAAATTTTTATACTTCTGTCGTATTGGCATTCCAGTTTACCACAATTTGAATTCAGGTTTCTTTCTCTATTTTTTTTTTTTTTTTTTTTTTTTTTTTTTTTAAATACACAAACATAAAAAAGCAACAAAAAAACCCAAAAAACAATTCTTGCCCTCCTTGATATATGGTAACTTGTCATGCTTGGCATTTCTTGGGGTGAGGCTTGTCACATCAAAAAGATTTTACAAATAAATAGAAAGGAAAAAAAAAAAAAGTGATTTTGAAAAAAAAAAAAAAAAAACTAAAAAAGAAAGAAAAAAACCCGAAAAAAAAAAATACAAGTTTGTCCTGCCTCCATAATTTAATTTAATCTATTCAAATGGTTCCTCTAGAAAAAAAACACTTTAATCATTATTTCTCCTCTCTCTCTCTCTTGTTTCGCCTCCTCCTTATATTTCCATAAAATTCCCCTCTCCCTCCCTTCAAATGTTTTTCATTCAGTGTGTGATAGATTGGGATTTTTTCAAAGAAGCAAACCTTGTACAGAATATAAACTCTGGTTCTTTTGTAACCAATTTTATTACTATTACTCCTTTCATAATAATAATAATAATAATATGATAATAATCTCATCTATCTGCCAGTTGCTGCTGCTGCTGCTTGCTTGATTTTCATTGATAATCATTGTTAGTAACAACACAAAGTGCATGTTATGTTTTTTTTTTCCCTTTCTTTTTTCACTCAACCTCTCCCTCTCTCTACCTTCTCTCTCTACCCTCTCTCTGTGTCTTCACCCCCTCTCTCTCCTTCTCTCTCTACCTCCTCTCTCTGTCACCCTCTCTACTCTCTACCCCTTCTATCTCTTCACTACCCTTTCTCTCCCCCCTTCTTTACTCTCTTTCTCTCTCTCTCTCTCATCAAATTTACTAGTTTTTAATGTGTGTATATGTGATTTTACTTTTTCTTTCTTTTTTTGTGAATGCCAGCCAGCCACGACTGTGTGAATGTTTCTCTCATCTCACCCTTCAAAACAAAACAAAAATAAATAAATGGCACAACAAATATCGGGCAGCAGCCGTCTCGTAGTCACTATATGTGTGTGTGCGTGTCTCTCCCCTCTCTCTTCTCGCCCCACGCCCCGTGTCAGCAGAGGTCATTAAACATTTTACTGCATACATCTTCACAGCTAACAAGAAGAATGGTGATGTTAAAAAAATAAAGTAAATACGGGTAGACTGATTTTTGTTCAACAACTTTCAAGACGTTGCTTAGACCTTTAGTGTATGTTATTGTCATATTTCTATTAAAAAGAAGAAAAAAAATGAAATAATGATAAAATGCTAGTGGACATTTTTATCTTCCATTCAAACTGGAGACAGTTTGTATTCTGCCTACATCAGATTATATATATATATATATATACATACATACATACAGTGATGCTGATAGCTTTTTGATTTAGTGCGTCCCAGGAAAATTAATTGGTCCCAACTAAAGCCATCTAACTCCTACCTTTTAACCTATCCTGTGTAATTCATTTCTAAGAAATTATTGAAATGTATTTACAGTTAGCTTGAAATGGTGAGGAAAGAAAAAAAGGAAAACACTGGGACGCACGGATATGATTTTACTGCGTCCTTTTAGATTTTTGTGCGTCGGGGACGCAGGACGCGTACCTACCAGCATCTCTGTATATATATATTGAAGTGTGGGTTCCACATATGCTTCTTATATAGATAAATGACAATCAAATGGCCTGTAAAAAATTAAACTTACTTATAAAGGGCGTAGATGAAACAGGATGAAAAGTAGATAAGTGTGTGAACCTCACTCTTTCGTCGGGCAAAGAAAATAAATTAATAAATGAAGACGGACGCTTCGAATAGGAAGTAAATCCGATCTGAGATTTTGTCCCTGCTACTACTGTATGGTGACACCCGGGTTGTCAAATTTCTTCTTTCTTTTACAGTAGTTTAATTTATAGGCCATTTGATTGTCATTAATTTGTGTGTGTGTGTGTATATATATATATATATATATATATATATATGAATGATCATTTCACTCCTTTTGTAGGTTTTGTATATAATAGATGAAAAAGCCAAGTAAACAAATTATGCAAATTGCTTCCACTTTTGGTGCGCATAAAGTGGATCAGCACGGATAATGATTGAGTGTGTGAAAATTTAAGAATAGAGAGTTTGAAATGTGCAAGAGATTTATTGGTACATCTACCTGTTTGTTTTTATTGTGTTTTTTTGCTTTTTCTTTCTTTCTGTACACCCGTTGGCAGGAATTTTAGGCACAAAGTGAGATTCCTGCTGGAAAATTTTCAGTCACTTGATTATTAGACACATTTGTTCATTTCTTTTCAAATATACTTTCCCGTCTTTTATAAAAAAAAAAAAAAAAAAAATCAAGATCTATGGAAAGGGAGTTAACTCATGGGTGAACGGCCATGATGGTTTCAAATAATTTTACCACTGTTATCTTGTTTTCTCTCTCTCTCTTTCCCTCTCTCTCTTCTCTATCTCTCTCCCTCCATCTCTCTAATCTTACTGGGAATTTTTCAGTCACTTGATAATTAGACTCATTTGATCCTTTCTTTCAATGTCCCCATTCTCCCCTCTTTCTTTTAAAAAAAAAAAAGGTCTGTAAAAGGGAGATAACTCTGTGGGTGAACGGCCATGATGGTTTCAAATAATTCTAACACTGGTATCTTCTCTCTCTCTTTCTATATATATATATATATATATATATATATATATATATTCTGCTATACATAAACTGTTGGCTATTAAACAATTTTCTTGAGATCTCTCAGCCACCTTTTGAATTTCTGTAAATTATTTTCAACATAGTAACTTTTTTAAATATTTGATGACCTGTCTTGTTTTGTAACTACTAAGATAATTATTAATGATGATATAGAAAAAAATCTATGTAGATATATATATATATAATATGTTATATATATTTATATATCTGGTCAAGAATATATGAACAAAGCAATTGAATGTCCTGGGGTTTTTGGGGGGGTTTTCAAGGCATGGGAAAATGAACATAAAAAATAGAGACTTAAAATTCAAATAAACTAAGAGTAACAATATCACTCATCTTCCTAATTGGGTACTTGTTTAAAAATGATATTAACAATATGTATAGATATGTAGATATATCTGTGGAATATAGAAAATAAAAGCAGCTCTATTCTAATAATCAGGGGTGACTCTTTAAAAAAAAGAAAGAAGAAACATTAAATTTTGGAAATCTTTGACTGTTGACATTCTTGTGTTTGACCAGAAATATTTTTTTTTTTTTTTTGTTTTTTTTTCCCTAAAGTTAGACACTGGTTTTACCGCTCTAACATTTAACATGGTTTTCTTTGATTTCAACAATAAGAAAGTACCAAGAAAATCCGCGTCTGGAAATAAATTCTCATCTTAGAAAATTCCATGGTTGATATCAAAACAGGCTAGTTGTCTCATTTTAACATTTGTCGTGGGGTTAGGTTTCTCTTTCCAAAGACAAAAAGGAGACTCCCCATGGCGTTGTGGCTAACATGCTGAACTGTGACATTGTAGTAAAGAAGTTAAAACTCCAATTGCGCTATTAAATTTACTTTTTGACTAATACCCTTGGGAAAGGTATGAACCCCCTTATCCCCCTGAGCTATGGGTTAAATAGTACCATTACAGTTCTTCTACAAGGATAGGTTTGGCATTAAATAACCTTATTTGTATTAGACAAAGAGCTGGGGGTAGGTGTGTCTCTCCACTTCAGATGCAAAAACAATCTCCTTGGTCTAGCATTAGTAAAAAAGGGGATAGACTCCCTCACTGATTGGCTGATACCAACTTTAGGCCACCCCGATGACTTTACTTATTTGTATTAGATATGAATATTTGAGTGGGAGTCCCTGTGATATTGTGGCTAATGTGCTGAACTTGTACAAGGACAGCTTTGCTGCTCTAACATTTAACATTGTTTTCTTTATTTTCAACAATAAGAAAGTACCAAGAGAATCCGCTTCTGGAAATAAACTCTCATCCTAGAAACTTCCATGGTTGATATTAAAACAGGCTAGTTGTCTCATTTGAACATTTGTCTTGGTTTCTCTTTCCAAAGACAAAAAGGAGACTCCCATGGCATTGTGGCTAACATGCTCGACTGCGACATTGTACTAAACCAATTAAAAAAAACAGTCACGCTATTAAATTCATTATCAGACTAATACCCTTGAGAAAAGTTTCAATGCTCTCATCTTACTAGCTATGGTTAAATAGTACTGCTAGTGTTCTACAAAAATGATTATTTTGGCATTAAATAACCCACAATTAAACAAAAGAAACCAAACAAAAGACAAAAATTATTTAGAGAAGATTTTCAATGTGAATTTTGTGGAGGGACAGGTCTGTTTTTTCTTCCTCTTGTATTTCTGGCCTCTTTTTTTTTTTTTTTTTTATTCAATTGTTAATATTCTTCAGCTGTCAAATTGAACTTCCTTTGATGCATTTTGATTTGAAAATCAATTTAACAAACAAGTTAAGCAAACAGGAACCCTGTCATTATTTACATGGGTGACAATAAAGAGTGAGAATGTAAGTACTTAATGAATTATAAAAACATTTCTTTATTATGCATTTAGTTTATTTAATTAAGTTACATTTTATGGCTCTTTTTTTTTTCTTTCTTTTTTTTTTTTCTTTTTTTTTTTCTTTCTTTTTTTTTTTTTCTTTTTTTTTTTTTAAAAAGTTTCCTTTTAAGTTCATTTTCTTTTATTGCCTATTAAAAAGCAGGCTTTTTTTTCCTTTATTGTTGGTGAGGACAAACTTTTGTATTTCTTTCTTCAGAAATTTAACTACTCCCACAAATGTATTCATTTTTATAAATTATGAATTCTTTGCTTGTTGGAAACTTAAGCTTTTTGCTTTTGTTTTTTTTTTTGTTTTTTTAATTTTATTTCTTTTGTTTTTTTTAGTAAATTTTTATCTAGCACTAATCAATTTATTTATCTCTAAATCTTCAAGATATTTTTCTCAGAAAACAATTTCACCAGGGTTCTGATAAAATCAGATGTATTGAGTGACTCGCTCACACATTTTTAGGTTTCATAACATAAACAGTTAAATTTTTTGCTGGACTTTGACATTGTAGTGAGTTCGAACTCCAGTCATGCTATTACATTCACTTTTGGACTAATACCCTTGGGATGGGTATGAACCCCCTCATTTCCCCAGCTATGGGCTAAATAGTACCACTACTGGTCTTTTACAAGGATGGCTTTGGTATTAAATAACCCATGAAGGTTGATATGCCATTTAAACAAGGAAACTAAACCAATCAACCTGTTTTTAAAAATTTCACTTTCAGACTTAGGAAAGGAATGGACCTCCTCATTCCCCCAGCTATGGGTTAAATAGTACCACTACTGTTCTTCTACAAGAATGGTTTTGGCATTAAATAACCCATGAAAGTTGATATGCCATTTAAACAAAGAATGTCAATCTAAATATTTTGTTTAATGACTTCTTCCCTTAAACCTAAGAACACTGAATACTCAAAACTATAATTCTTCCTGAAAGCAAAAAAATATTTTTTTTTTCTTTTTTGAAATTCCAAAAAGATAGGCACTTCTTGATGTTTTCAAATATTCATCCATTTTTTATATAGTGTAAAAATAAATTAATTTCAACTAAAACCCTGGGGGAGGGGGGAGTAGACATTTAAAAAATCTATAAATTTCTTTATTTCATTCTCTCTCTCTCTCCCTCCCCCCTCTCTCTCTCCCTCTCTCTCTCTCTCTTCTTTCTCTCTCTCTCTCTCTCTCTTCTTTCTCCTCTCTCTCTCTTCTTTCTCCTCTCTCTCTCTTCTTCTTTCTCCCCTCTCTCTCTCTTCTTTCTCCTCTCTCTCTCTCTCTCTCTCTCTCTCTCTCTCCTCTCACTCTCTCTCTCTCTCTCCTCTCACTCTCTCTCCCCTCTCTCTCCTCTCACTCTCTCTCCCCTCTCTCTCCTCACTCTCTCTCCTCTCACTCCTCTCACTCTCTCTCCCCCTCTCTTCTCTCACTCTCTCTCCCCTCTCTCTTCTCTCTCTCTCTCTCCCTCTCTCTTCTCTCACTCTCTCTCCCCTCTCTCTTCTCTCCTCTCTCTCTCTCTCTCTCTCTCTCTCTCTCTCTCTCTCCTCTCTCTCTCTCTCTCTCTCTCCCTCTCTCCCTCTCTCTCTCCCTCTCTCTTCTCTCACTCTCTCTCCCCTCTCTCTCTTCTCTCTCTCTCTCTCTCTCTCTCTTCTCTCTCTCTCTTCTCTCTCTCTCTCTTCTTCCCTCTCTCACTCTCTCCCCTCTCTCTCTCTTCTCTCTCTCTCTCTCTCTCTCTCTCTCTTCTCCCCTCTCTCACTCTCTCCTCTCACTCTCCTCTCTCTCTCTCTTTCCTCAAGTCTAAGAACACTAAATACATGCACCAAAAAGTAGTAATTTGAAAAAGAAACCTTTTGGCCTGTAGATAATTCCTCATCTCTCTCTTCTCTCTCTTCTCTCCTCTTCTCTTCTCCTCTCTTCTCTCTCTCTCTCTCTCTCTCTCTCTCTCTCTCTCTCTTCTCCTCTCTCTCTCTCTCTCCTCTCTCCCTTCTCTCTCTCCTCTCTTTCTCTCCCTCTCACTATCTCTCATCTCTCTCTCCTCTCTCTCTCTCTTTCCTCAAGTCTAAGAACACTAAATACATGCACCAAAAAGTAGTAATTTGAAAAAGAAACCTTTTGGCCTGTAGATAATTCCTCATCTCTCTTCTCCTCCACAAAACAAAAAACTGCACTCCAGCATGATTCCAAAATGGTTTGACTTATTGTACTTTTGCTTTTTGTGTGTGAAATTTGCCGTTTGAGTTGTTTGCACGTTAAACTGTGTTGAGTGGGGAGGGGGGGTGATCGTTTAGAAGGTGTGGAAAGCCAAACTCCTTTCTTACAGAAATGCCAAGGTGTTTGTCCTGTCTACAGAGAGTCTCACCAAACAGTTTGCCTTCTCAGTGCCCCCAACCCCCACCTCTGTTCATTAGTTTTTGTACTGTTTATTATCATCATCATCATTTTACTAGCAGGTTTGGCTCCAGTGGTAGAGGATAGAACTGAAGGACAGCTGCTCTCTGGTTTTAACCAAGACTTGATAAAAAGGCATTACCATAAATTTGTGGTTAGGGCAATAAAATGTGTGCTCTCACTCCAACCCCACGCTAACCATTTAAAATTGTTTAGGATTCAGTTCCGCTGTTGTTATTTAGTTATTTTGCTGCTGGGTAGGGACTACAGGACAGGGACCTTCTTCCCCCACACCCATCACTGCCTCGCCCTACCTGCATGTCTTAGAATGCAACTATTTTTTTTAGTATGTCATGTTTTATAAAGATTAAGGCTTTGTGGGGTGTTTTTTTTTTTTTTTTACCCCACCCTCATAATTAGAAAATTTTATAATTTTAAAATGAGAAGAAAATTTGAATCTAGAAACAAACCTTTTTTTTTTTTTTTTTTTTTTTCCTTGCTTCAAATAAATAACAATTAGCAAAAAAAAACAACAAAAAAAAAAAAACACTTTAATCGGTGGTAGATTGTTTGATGTTTCTGCAATTTTTATGGAAATTTTAAAGAAAAGAAAAAAAAGCCAACTTTTGCACAAAAGGAAACAAAAAAAAAAAAAAAAAAAAAAAAAGCTTAAGTCTTAAAAAAAAAAAAAACGAAAACAAAAAAACAATAAAAAACCAAAACTTTGAAAAAAAAAAAATAAATAAATAAAACAGCTAAAAAGAAAAAAAAAAACAATTTTTTTTTTTTTTTTTTTTTTTTTTTTTTAAACACCAGTTTGTATTTTTCAATAAGATGAATCGAAAAATGTTAGCAGTGAATTGTGTATTACTTTTTCTGCCATTTTAACTTTAAACATTTGGGGATGAAAAGTGACAACTAGGAAAAATACTTTTTTGGGGGGGTCCCTCAGATGGGAAGGGGTCATTAAAAAGCATTTTGCATGGCTTTTTACTTTATATTTCTGAATGTTTCCACTTGTGTATGTGTAAACGGTGTACAAGCGATGACGTGTTTGGGAGCTCATTAGAGCTGAGCAACGTTCTTTTTTTTTTTTTTTTTTTTTTTTTTTTTTTTTCATGAAATTTTTTTCTGACTAGTCTTCATCTCATTCTTGTTACTTTTTAAAAACTGAAACATTTCAGTTTGAACGTTCCTTTCTGGTCGTTAATGTAGTTAAAGATTTCTTTTTTTTTTTTTTTTTTTTTTTAGTTTTTTTAAATTCATACAAAATGGCAACAACACTGGAATAACAATATCCACAATAAACTCTTCCTAATCAAACCCACTCTGGGAGGCTGGAGACCAACTTTAAGGAAGTCTAGAAAGGAACAAGTCATTGTATCTCGATTACGCATTGGTCATACAAGACTAATGCACTCCTAATTACTCAAACAAGAACAACAACCACAATGTGGAACATGTCAAACACCTTTGACAGTTAAACACTTATTCATGGAAGGCAGGTTTCTTGCTCAGATCAGAAACCGTTATTTTAAAGCAAACAATATGAAAGATCTATTTGAAAATGTCAACATGGAGGATATTCTCTCTTTTTTGAGAGAAATAAAATGATACCATAGAATATAGACATGAAACAAATTAATACCATACAACATAATCCCCAATAATGCTAACACATTTTTAAAACCAATTACTAAAAAGTATAAATATAAATACATGATATGTATAACTTCCTAACTGTTAGACATGACATAACCCCAGACGGGTTGATATGCCGTTAAAATCAATAAACAAATGAAAACAAACAAGACAAAGATAATGGGTCGAAAATAGTAGATATTTGTTTCTTTCTTCTTTGTATAAGTTTGGTCTGACTTCCTCTTTTTCATCATCATCTTCATCTTCTTCAGCATCATCTTCTTCTTCTTTTCCTGTCCACCATTTCTATTGATGTTGGTTGATGTATGCGGGTTGGGTTGGTTGCCCCACCCCCTACCTGAACTCTACCCATGTAGCACAAACACACACACGCACACATACACATTTGTAGATTTAGCTCAAGCTGTAGAGCAGCAGACTGTCAGCTGATCAGCCTGAGGTTCTATCCCAAGTGCTAGGTTGAATCAGATTGGGGGTGGGTGGGGTGTTGTGTTTCCACTAGCTCAGGAGAAAAACATTTTACAAATGTTCTTACCCTTTAGTGGTGAACCCTTTTTTTTTTCTTTTTTTTTTATGATGGTAGCATCCACACACACACAAACACACACACACATACATGCATATATACACACTGACACGCACACACATTTCTTGTGTTTTTTCATCTGTCATGATATTAAAAAATTAAAAAAATTTTTTCAGTCTGTACTATCAAAAAGAAAAAAAGAAAAAAAAAAACTAAAAAAAAAACTAAAAAAAAAAAGAAAGGAAAAGATTTTAAAAAAAGAAGAAAAAAAAAAAATTGAATAAAAAAAGAAGCAACAAAAAAGAAAAAGAATTTCCAAGAATTTGCAAGAATTTCCAAGAACTCTGGAATTGTCAAACATTTCCTTCTTCATTGAAGATCGATTTAGATTGGTCACATGTCCATTCACTCCTGTTACAAGTATTTCTCTTTTAACTGCTGGTTGTGGTTTCTCTTAAGAATGCTGATATTACTACTGCCTCCCCCCCTCCTCTCCTCCTCCTCTTCCCCCTCCCCCTCCTTCGTCCCCCCCGGTAGGGTGGGCAGGGGGGCATTGGTGGGGGAGTGGGGTTGCGGCGCCGCCATGTTGGTAGCAGTAAAGGTTCACTGTGGTTGGTGGACAAATCCCTTCCTTTCTCCTTCCTGTGTGTGACCACCCCCCCTACGCCTCATCGTTGGATTGGAGGGAGGGTCTGATCGCTGGTAACATGCGCAATGATAGACTGTCTATCTGTGATATTCTGGTGTGTCACACCAATTTCATATGAAAAATAAAATTTGTATAATGTTCTCATGTGGAAAAAAAAAAAAAACTGTGTCGTCTTTTTAATTACATCTTTTTTTGTTTTTCCTTTACATCTGTTCTTCTCTGTTCTTCTTTACATCTGTTCTTTCTTTTTTACATCTTTTTCTTTCTTCTTTTCTTTACATCTTTTTCTTTCTTCCTTTTACATCTTTTTCTTTCTTCCTTTTACATCTTTTCTCTTTCCTTCTCTTTTCTCTCTTCCTTTTACATCTTTTCTCTCTTTCCTTCTTTTCCTTCTTTCTTTACATCTTTTCTCTTCTTACATCTTTTCCTCTTTACATCTTTTCTTTCTTCCTCTTTACATCTTTTCTTCTCTTACATCTTTTCTCTTACATCTTTTTTTCTTCCTCTTTATATCTTTTCTTCCTCTTACATCTTTTCTTCCTCTTACATCTTTTCCTCTTTACATCTTTTCTTTCTTCCTCTTACATCTTTTCTTCTTTTCTTACATCTTCCTTCACATCTTTTCTTTCTTTACATCTCTTTTTTTTTTTCCTTTTTCCTTTTTTTTTTTCATTACATCTTTGTTGCTTGCATTTTTGTAAAACATTTCTTTCAACAGGTCTCTTTAACCCAAGTATGTATTTACCTAACCCCTCCACCAGAAATAAGATGCAATATAAGGTCAATTTTTAAGCTGTATATAACTATTTAGATTTTTCAGGTTATTGTCCCCATCTCTATTTTTATATATATAACGTTTCAGCCGATGTGCCCTCCGGCCTTCTTCAGGTGTTTCCTGTTGAACTCTTGACCCTTCATGGAACCAAACCCTTTATCTGATCTATTGGGGTAAATTGTCACGTCGGCCAAAACATTATGTATGTAACAATAAAGATGAGGACAACAGTCAGAAACGTCTAAATAATACAAATTATCCACTTAATATAAAAAATTTGGGCAAATAAGGAGTACAGCTGGTTTGAATTCTGCAAGTGGCGACACATGATTCTTAAGGATGGAATCCTAGTGGCTGAGCAGTCTGATATACAACACTCCACTTGTGGTCAGAAAAGACCCCCTCCAATCAATTAGCTGGTCATGTAGAGCCTTAGCACCTATATGATTGTCCTGACTATTTCTGTTATGGCAAATACTAAACCCTTTTTATCATATATGTGCTATAAGGCGGTGGCTAAGGGTCTTAGTATCCTGGTATGACCTGCACCTAACGGTTAAGTTCCAATTTTGGAGCTCTGGGGTGTGTGGAGTACCCCTTCATTGACATTACTCCCAGGTCTACTCTGACCTGGAGTGGTAGTACCTGTTAGAGTCCCATCTATGGGTTAAATTGATAACAAAAATGTGTTTAAAAAATGTGAATACCAACTAGAATGAATAAGACAACAAAATCTTTGACAAAAAATAACCCAACAACAAACTCTCTCATTTCTCTCTCTCCATGTTTGTATGATCAACATTATACCCAAGATATAAGACCCTCAACCATTGCCTTTTAGCGCATATATGATGAAAGTGGCATTTGCCCTAAGATCAATACGGTTGGGACAATCACACACACACACACACCAACCCTCCGCGTGAGCAGGATGTGACACAAGGTCAATTTCTTAAGCGGAGTTCAACAGGTTTGAATTCAGAGTTTTCCTTCTCCTAGACCGGTTGCCTAACCAAGGTTAAAGAGCCCAGTCTGCCCTGCTATTTATCCATAGATGGAGGGAGAGTAAGATTCATACCTTTCCCAAGGGTATTAGCGCTAAGTGAAATGCAATTACCACATCCAGGAATTGAACTCGGGGCGACGAGTCCATTTCCCATGACTTTAACCATTACACCACGCGCTTCCTTGGGACAATCATATAAGTGACAAACCATAGATGGTACCCTAACAGGTACTACCACTCTGGGTCAGGTGGACATGGAAGTAATGATAATCAATAGGTACTCCACACTCCCCAGAGCTCCAAAATTGGAACCTCACCACTAGATGCAGTTTAACATTATACTCAGGATACTAAGACCCTCAACCATTGCCTTTTAGCGCATATATGATAAAAGGGGCATTTGCTCTAAGAGCAATACGATTGGGACGATCATATAAGTGACAAACCGATTGATCATAGGGGGCCTTTCCGACTGCCTATCTAGCTCAAGTGAAGCCTAAAGTGGAGTAGGGCACTTTAACCTTGTTGTGGCAACCAGTCTAGGAGAAGGAAAACTCTGAATTCAAACTAAAGGGGCTCTCTTCTTGTTAGTCTTTCGAGAGCTCCCCCTCTTCCTATTTATTTATTTTTTACTTGTGTTAACAGATCTTCCAAAAAGTGTATCTGGTCCTGCACAAATCTTTATGATATAGTGAGTTTGACACTCACTGGGTGCCCTAGACTTACAGCCTTGTTGGAAATTGTTAAATACAAAGAGAAATCTACAATCTAAACTATGTTTAGTTGTTTTGTAGATGTGCCAAGTTTTAAGAAAGTTATGAATCTGTCTCTTCTTCCCCTAGCTATGGGTAAAGTAGTAGGGCAGAATGGGCTCTTTAGCCTTGTTTGACCAACCAGTTTAAGAAAAGGAAAAACTCTGAATTCAAGCCAAGTATCATCATCATCATCCTCATCATGACAGCACAGATTTCCCTAACTCTCTCTAGCCATCCCTATCAGTCATCACTCCTGGTAAGTCCTCCTCCTGATATTCAGTATCCATACAGAGCTGATCAATGTAAGTCTTTGCTGGTCAGCCCAGTCTGGTGTGTCCATGTGTGGTTGTCCACAGGAGAACATCACTCTTCTTTGGCTGAGAAGTACACACCAGGAATATTATTTACTCAACTTTATTCTCATTCATCATCATCATCATCAGGTCGCACTGACAGCACAGATTCTCATGATTCTCTCTCGCCACCCATCCCTATCGGTCATCAACCCTGGCAGGTTTTCTGCATGACATCCAGAATCTGCACAGAGCTAATGTAGGTTTTTGCTGGTTGGCCTAGACTGGTGTGTCCATGTGTAGGTGTCCATAGGGAGCATCACTTATGAGTTCATCCTTGCTTCCATTAGTGCCCAGCATGTCTTGTTCATCTTACTTGACATGGGAAACCTCAAAATATCAGCCTCTTTTACAAAGCTGGCTTGACGAGGACAGATGCGCTTGTCCCTACTCCTCAACACCACACATGGTGCATACATTTTAGTCCAGACCCCAAAAACAGTAAGTGGTTTGTCTTTCCATACACTTCTTCATGTACTTGGATAATTGTGACTTATGTATCGCCTGGGGAACCTAGTTCCCCCATATGTATAAATTAAATATTGTATGTCCTTAATTAACGTGTCTGTTATCCTACTGAAATGTTCTGAATGCTCTCCTCTAAGTAACCCAATGTTATATATATATATATATATTACCAACTTCTCCGCATGAGTAGGATGTGACACAAGGTCAATTTCTTAAGCGGAATTCAACAGGTTTGAATTCAGTTTTTCTTCTCCTAAACCAGTTGCCTAGCCAAGGTTAATGAGCCCAGTCTAGCCTACTATTTATCCATGGCTGTGAGAGAGTAGGATTCATACCTTTCCCAAAGGTATTAGCACTAAGTGAAATGCAATTACCACGTCCAGGATTTGAACTCGGGGCGAGGAGTCCATTTCCCATGACTTTAACCATTACACCACGCACTTCCTACCAATGCTTTATAAGAACCGGAGTTTATGCTCTTTAAACTTCTTATACTAGTTTTTTTTAAAAAGACTGGGGAACCTAGCCCCTTCCCATATGTATAAATTAAATGTTGTATGTCCATAATTAACGTATCTATTGTCATCCTACTGAAATGTTCGGCATTGGTTATTCCCCTTTAATTAATCCAATGCTTTATAAGAACCAGAGTTTATATCTTTAAACTTCTTATACTATTAAAAAAAAAAAAAAAGCCTGATTTTGTGGGCGATTTAAATTGATGTTTCCTGTAAGGAAGAATCATCAGCCGCATGTCTTGCTCAATTTACTTATATGGTTTGTGTGATGGGAGGTAAGTGGCCAAACAACTGTTTTGTTTTGTGATGCTTCTTCCAGGATTTGTTCAACGCGGGATGCTTGTGTAATTCCCACCAAGCTTTCTTTCTTTCTTTTTTTAAATTAAATTAACCATGTATTGCATGTTACTTCTTGTGGAAGGGTTTGGTAAAAATATAAAAAGGTCTTCACAATGATTGGAGTGTTGCATGTCATGGCCTGTTCAACCACCAAGATTCCATCCTAAAATGTCAAGGGTTGCCACCGATGGCCAACAGGTGTCCCTATTGAGGTGAGGGGTCTTACTCCTTTGCAGAGGTGTAGTCAGTGAATTCTACAGTCCCAATCGACAGGTTGGTCTCCACTATAAGTGAATGGTAATCTGAACATCAGCTACATAAATGAGTAACCTCCCCTTGTGTCTTTCATTTTGAGGAAGCCATCTGTTTTGGTCGGCCATTTTCATTTCACCATAAATCTACACTGAAAATATGAATTTGTTCGAATCAATGCAACTGAATGTTTTATCAAGAAAATATCTTAAAATGTGTTCTTAATTGTGCTTGTGCATTATTTGAAATGAACTTAATTGTTATTAAGAACACATTTTTTTATGATATTTTCATGTTAAAACATGCAGTTGTATTGATTATGGTGAAATGAAAATGGCTGACCAAAACAGACAGCTTCCTCAAAGTGAAAGAAACAAGGGGGGTACTCACATTTATGTAGCTAATGTTCAGATTACCAAGTGAATTACTTGTGTAGTTAATTTGCTACAGTTGGACTTAGTAAATTACCTTATTTATATATTAATACACTAGTACCTACGTAGGTGGGTCACACCCTGTCATTACCTTAGATAAATAATGGACTGTTCCATTAAAAAGAAAACATGAACGTAAGAGAAGAGTGAAAGAAAAACAGTAACAGCAATAAATATTAACTCTGTTATGAATGCTTACACAAAGAGTTGGAAATTGTTAAATACAAATAGAGGTAATTTATGAGGAAGTGCGTCCTGGTCTCCTGCCTCAAAAATTGCTACCTGGTGACTATCAAAATAACAACCCCAGCTCGTTGTAATTCTTGTTTATTTATCGTAATTTGTCGTAATTCTTGTTTAGATATGAAGATGGATATATAGTTTGGAATAGACTGAAATAGATAAACAAACAAAATAATATAGATAGATATGATGGAGATAGATATTTTCGACAAGTAAATGTATTTGGGGGGGGGGTCGCATCTTTTTTTGTCGTAATTCTTGTTTATTTAAACTAAAAACAAGACATTAAATAAACATGAATAAAAAAAAAAGTCTTAGTATTTAAAGTAATATAGATAAATATGAACAAATTGAAATAGATAGATAGATATGAAGATGGATAGTTTTGAATAGACTGAGCTGGGTCGTTATTTTAATAGTCACCGGGGAGCAATTTTTGAGGCAGGAGACCAGGACGCACTTCCTCATAAATTACCAAATTTTCTACTTAGAAATATGAATAAATTGAGATAGATAGATATGAAGGTGGATAGTTTTGAATAGACTGAGCTGGGTCGTTATTTTAATAGTCACCGGTAGCAATTTTTGAGGCAGGAGACAGGGACGCACTTCCTCATAAATTACCAAATAGAAATCTACAATCTAAATGTTATTTCCATGAAATAAATGAATTGAAGATTGAAAGAAAATGATGTGATTTCAGATGAATAATAGACTCTTCCATTAAAAAAAAAAAGAACAACAAACGTAAAAGAGTGAAAAGAAGGAAAGACCCTCCGGCCTTCTTCAGGTATTTCTTGTCGGACTCAGGAACCTTCTTGTCGGACTCGGAACTTTCTTGTCGTAATCAGTAGCCATCACGGAACCCTGAACTTAACCCTTTATTCAATCCACAGAGGTATCCTGTTCTCACTCCGCTAACCATAGCTGGGGTAGGAGTTGTGTTAATTATTTCTCTATATTACTGCTGCTACTCAGGACTGAACCCGAAACGTTGTACAAATAACAATAAAGATGAGGACAATAGTTTGAATAACACAGATAATAGTAATCATCAAGCCTCATCTCAAATATTCGGGAAAAAAAGAAATGAAAGAAAGAGAAGAGGGAAAAAGAAATCAACTCACAGCAAGAGAACGTCGACTACGCCACAAAAGTTTACACCAAAGAGTTAAATGGAAATTTTTAAATACAAATAGAAATCTACAACAATTTATCACAGAAGTTATTTCAGTGAAAAAAAAAAAAATCGAAAAGTAAAAGAAATTAATATAAAAATTTTTTAAAAAATCCTTTCAATTTTTTTCTCGGGATAGGTGTAGAGTAAGTGGAGATACAGTCAAAGATAGAAGGAAGAGAAGAAGTATAAAGGGATGGATAATGTTTATCAACTACCATGGAATTTCCAAGGGTCCTATCTGGTCTGACATGATTTCTCAAAGTTTGAAATAATAGATTTTTTTTAAAATCTTGGTTTTAGAATGGCCTTACTGGGAAGTGTACTCACCAGGAATATTATTTACTCAACTTTATTCTCATTCATAATCATCATCAGGTCACACTGACAGCATGCATTCTCATAACTCTCTCTAGCCATCCGTCCCTATCAGTCATCACTCCTGGCAAGTCCTCCTCCTGATATTCAGTATCCATACAGAGCTGATCAATGTAAGTCTTTGCTGGTCAGCCCAGTCTGGTGTGTCCATGTGTGGTTGTCCACAGGAGAACATCACTCTTCTTTGGCTGAGAAGTACACACCAGAAATATTATTTACTCAATTTTATTCTCATTCATCATCATCATTATCATTATCATCATGTCACTGACAGCATGGATTCTCATGACTCTTTCTCGCCACCCATCCCTATCGGTCATCAACCCTGGCAGGTTTTCTGCATGACATCCAGAATCTGCACAAGCTAATGCGGTTTTTGCTGGTTGGCCTAGACTGGTATATCCATGTGTAGGTGTCCATAGCAGAACATCACTTATGAGTTCATCCTTGCTTCTCCAGCAGTTTCCACATGTCTTGTCTTACTCAGAAGGTTTGTGTAATAGGAGTTTAGTAGCTGTGTGACACTGTTCCTCTGGTGTGATGATAAAAATAATATTAAAAGATAATCAAGGTGTGTCATAAAAGTGCCAGTTTGAAGCTGTATTTACCAAGATAGAAATGAACAATGAATGGAACGTTCATTTTTTTTTCAGAATACAAGGTGTGTCATAAAGTGCCGAGTTTGAAGCTGTATTTACCAAGATAGAAATGAACAATGAATGGAACGTTCATTTTTTCAGAATACAAGGTGTGTCATAAAAGTGCCGAGTTTGAAGCTGTATTTACCAAGATAGAAATGAACAATGAATGGAACGTTATTTTTTTTTCAGAATACAAGGTGTGTCATAAAAGTGCCGAGTTTGAAGCTGTATTTACCAAGATAGAAATGAACAATGAATGGAACGTTCATTTTTTCAGAATACAAGGTGTGTCATAAAAGTGCCGAGTTTGAAGCTGTATTTACCAAGATAGAAATGAACAATGAATGGAACGTTCATTTTTTCAGAATACAAGGTGTGTCATAAAAGTGCCGAGTTTGAAGCTGTATTTACCAAGATAGAAATGGAACGTTAATTTTTTTTTCAGAATACATGGTGTGTCAAAAATCACAAAAAATCTTGATACATTTTTTACACACTTTGTATATTATTTTATTTGTAATATGAAACAGGGAAAAAAGTTTGATACTACAATCAAATTTAGTCATAAAACTTATTTCCTTAAAATATATAGAGATATATTTTGATTTGAGGGCGGACGATGTTAATGGTTTTTCGTCAACCAAAATATAAACAAAATATCTAGTTTGGTTTGGTTTGTTTTGTTTTACGGCATATCAACCTCAGTGGGTCATTTAATGCCGATAAAGTTTTGAAATAAATCAATTCTTAATGGATAATACAATTTTTTTATAAATACATTTTTCTATTTAACCCATAGATGGGACCCTAACAGGTACTACCACTCCGGGTCAGAGTGGACCAGGGAGCAATGGTGTTGAAGGGGTGCTCCACATTCCCAAACCTCCAGAACTGGAACCTCACCATCAGATAGAGTTTAACGTCATTCCCAGGACATTTAGACCCTCAGTCACCACCTTCTAGCACCCATATGATAAAAAGGGATTGGGGCTTGCCATAAGGGCAATAGGGTTGGGAAAATCATATAGGTGCTAGGGCTTGACGTGACCAGCCGATTGATCGGAGGGGGCCTCTCCGACCGCCCGTCTAGCCCAAGATAGGGCCAAAGTGGAGTATTGCATGTCATGAACTGCTCATCCACCTGGGCTCTATCCTTAAGCATCACGGGTCGCCACCCACGGCCAACAGGTGGCCCCATTGGGGGAGTCTTACCTCTCTGCAGAGGTGCAGTCGGTGCATTATTCTGTGCTGTTAGACTGGGTAATTTGACAGATATAGGTCGGTTTCCCAAGGCAAAAAAGATGACTTTTATCTTGTAAAAATATGCGGTGGGCATTATTTTTTAGAGAAATATGTATAAAATCATGAGAAACATATCTGTATCTATGTTGAGTTACCGTTTTTTCATGTTAGTTAATAATACACAAATTAGATGCTAAAATTTTTAGTTAGCTGCGTACAACGAAGTAGCCAATCAGAATACATCTTTCATTGACTGCTGATAAAATTAACCAATCACGATCACCGTAGCATGAGTTATCACTCAACATGTCTGCTTCAAGCGAAGAAGTGTATAATGTAAACACACCAGAAAATACATGTTTTATGTGTATTTTAATTTTTTAAAAAAACCTTAGTTATAACTCGTTTTTGGCTACGTTAAATTTCAATTGATTTGTGTCTGCTTCAAGCGAAGAAGTGTATAATGTAAACACACCAGAAAATAAATGTTCTATGTGTATTTTAATTTTAACTTGTTTTTGGCTACGTTAAATTTCAATTGATTTAACGGTGAAAAAATGTAAACATTGTTTTTCTTTTATAATTTGCATTATTTTGTAAGCCGAAAATTTTTTTTAAAAATCATTAGGAGTTTGTTTAATGCTTCTTCTTTCGAGTGAATAAAAAATTTTAAGATAATATAACCTTTATGCAAGTTTTATTATGTTAAATATAGGGGGGGGGGTAAATTACACGGGGAAAATTGGTGGTAACCACGGAAAATTTTAATATGTGCAACATTTACGCATAAAAAAAAATAGTGTGATATTCAGGAGTCTATAAGCATTCATTTGGCCGCTTTTTTTTTCCCACCCTAAAAATTACAAATTAAATCAAAAACTAGAGCCTTTTTGGCCTTTGGGCCCGTAGCCTAATAGTTTAACCAATACAGTCTACAAAAACCATAAATGATAATGGAAAAAAACTGAAGATGATGGAATGAATTAGAATGATAAATATATGTATTGACGACGAACAAGTTTACAAAATGATACAAAAGAAAAAGTTCAAATTTCTTAACAGACCGTAAATAAGAGGGTAAAAAAAAATGTTCAGCTATGGAGAGATCGGAGATGCGTCTTTAGTCGGAGTTGCGTCTTTTCTGTGTGTCTGTTGGTGAAGATATTTTCAATTGATCCCAAGACACGGCAAAGGGACGCAGTGTTCACAAGACTTGTGCGCGTATACAGCCACATGTCCGAGCCAATTACATGGGTCGTAGAAACAAGTGAGTTACCAACAACAACAGAAAAAGGGTTTACAATGTGTAAATGTGTAGGTGTGTGTATGTATATGGCATAAACATGTGTTAATGCATGGATGTGAATGGTAGTGGCAGAACAACCATATCTCGGTCATTGACCTGTCAAATTGATAAACAATGAAATTGTGGTGATCTGATTTTTTGTCCGAGAAGAAATTGTAAACATTGTGACAAAAGAAAGTATGAATCTCAGTTGTGTTTTGAAATTTCATTTACACAAAAAAAAATGAAAAATATTTAGAGTGGACCTGGAAGCAATGGTGATGAAGAGGTAGTCCACACTCCCCAGAGCTCCAAAATTGGAACTTCACCATCACATGTAATTTAACGCCATACCCAGGACACTGCTCAGCTGTGAATACATCTTCCCGAGCTATGGGTTAAATAGTACCACTACTGTTCTTCTACAAGGATGGCTTTGGCATTAAATAACCCACAAAGGTTGATATGCTATTAAACAAAAAAAGGGGCCCATCATTGTGTAATATTTAGCAAGCTAGTCTTGTAGATCCTTGCTTGGATGCCCCATACTTGTGACCTTGTGTCAAATTCTACCTGTTGGATATTTTTTGTTTGTTTGTTCAAAACACATATCTTCATTTAAATTTAAAAAATTAAAAGCTTCCTGTCTTAAATAAATTGCTATTAATGTTTAATTCTGGGTAAAATGAATCTTCTAATTACTATTGTAGGAGACTAAATGGAGTAGTCTCCCTTGTCACAGTCAGGAGTCCCTTTTTGGTCACGTGATGCGGGAACCAAAATATCAGCCTCTTTTACAATCTGGCTTGACAAGGACAGACGTGCTCATCACTTCTCCCAGAACCACACATGGTGCATACTTTTCGATCCAGACCCCATAAACAGTAAGTGGTTTCCACTTCTTTTGTCTTTCCATATACTTCTTCATGTACTTGGATAATTGTGACTTATGTATAGACTGGGGAACCTAGCCCCTCCCCATATGTATAAATTAAATGTTGTATGTCCTTAATGTGTCTGTTGTTATCCTATTGAAATGTTCGGCATTGGTTATTCCCCTTTAATTAACCCAATGCTTTATAAGAACCAGAGTTTATACTCTTTGAATTTCTTATACTATTTAAAAAAAAAAAAAAAGCCTGACTTTTGTGGGCGATTTAAATTGATGATTCCTGCAAGGAAGAATCACCAGCTGCATGTCTATATTTACCAACCCCTCCGCATGAGTAGGATGTGACACAAGGTCAATGTCTTAAGTGGAGTTCAACAGGTTTGAATTCAGAGTTTTCCTTCTCATAGTCCGGTTGCCTAACCAAGGTTAAAGAGCCCAGTCTGCCCTACTATTTATCCATGGTTGTGAGAGAGTAGGATTCATACCTTTCTCCGGGGCGACGAGTCCATCTCCCATGACTTTAACCATTACACCATGCGCTTTATAAGAACCGGAGTTTATGCTCTTTGAACTTCTTATACTAGTTTTTTTAAAAAAGCCTGATTTTGTGGGTGATTTAAATTGATGATTCCTGCAAGGAAGAATCACTAGCCACATGTCTTGCTCAATTTACTTGGATGGTTTGTGTGATGGGAGGTAGATAGATATATATATATATAGATGGATAGATATGAATAGACAAAGATAATATTTAGAAAATAGATAGATAGATATGAACAGAAAAGAAGATAATAATTTAAAAAAATAGATAGATCGATGGATAGATAAACAGATAGATAGATATGAACTTGAAACAAAATTATAATCTTAAAACATAGATAGATAAATAGATAGATAGATAGCAATAAATCTGAAACAAAATAATAATTTAAAAAATAGATGGATAGACAGATAGACACGAACAGACAAAGATAATATTTACAAAATAGAGAGATATATAGATAGATAGATATGAACAGACCAAGATAATAATTTAAAAAGATAGATAGAAAGATAGATTGATAGATAACTATAAACCTGAAGCAAAATTATAATTTATATTTATATTATATGTATATACAATTATATATATATATATATACAATTTTTATGTATATATATATATATATATATACAATTGGCCAAACAACTGTTTTTTTTAAAGCCTGACTCTTATCGGCCATTTTATTTTCCTCCAAGGAAAGATAAGCTTTCTGGATTTAATGCTGAATTGGATTGAATAATCTTTATTGATGCCAGATTTAATACCAACCATTTGTGAGTTAACTGGAACTAAAACACTTTTTCACAAGTTTATTCTCTCTATTACCATTTAATATGTTTCCCTTTTTAGATTTAATGCTGAATTGGATTGTGTAATCTTTATTATGAGGGTAGTCAAAAAGTAATGCCACTTTGTTTAGGACAGGTATAATTATCAACACGGGAACGTGTATCATACATCAAAATGAAGCTGGTCCTTTGTGGATCACATCCCTACTTCTCCACATAGGCGAGTCAAAAAGTTATGTCATTTTGTCCTAAACAAAATGACATTACTTTTTGACTCACCTATGATGTGATCCACAAAGGACCAGCTTCATTTTGATGTATGATACATTTCTGTGTTGGTAATTATACCTGTCCTAAACAAAATGACATTACTTTTTGACTCACCTATAATGTGATCCACAAAGGACCAGCTTCATTTTGATGTATGATACATTTCTGTGTTGGTAATTATACCTGTCCTAAACAAAATGACATTACTTTTTGACTCACCTATGTGGAGAAGTAGGGATGTGATCCACAAAGGACCAGCTTCATTTTGATGTATGATACATGTTCCTGTGTTGGTAATTATACCTGTCCTAAACAAAATGACATTACTTTTTGATTCACCCTTGTAATTAAGGAGTTGATACCAACCATTTGTGAGTTAACTGGGACTCAAACTCTTTTTTCACAAATTTATTCTCTCTATTACCATTTAATATGTCACACCTTCCAACAACATCCCAGTATTTCTTAAACTTGAGAATGAGGGTTGGGAGAATGCGGACCAGCCTAGAAAATCTGGATTGATCATCTTGGTTAAACTTAAACAGCAGCATCTCCAGGTAGGAGAAATATGTGACTATATCTGCCACAAGGTAAGGCACAGTATTTTTCTTTTATTATTACTAGCAAATATATGCACCCTCCGGGTGCAAGTATTTAAGTTTTAATATAATAAAATATCATATTAAATTAGAAAGGCTAATGAAACTGAATAAGAATGCAGATAAAAAGATTTGGAACAGACGGGGGTATGATTGAAAAATAGAACAACTTTGAAACTAACTCTTCCATCATTTTCCCTTACTCCCTTCTTTCCTTGGTAAATTTTCCTAATATTCAGTTAAAATAGGAAGTAAAGAATAAAATGACAGTTATTTCTTCTTGTTAATGGATTTCTTTTAAGATTTATCCCTGAGATTTTTGCTCATATTCATTAAGATAAAACCAAACAATTAGAAATCAATAATACTAAACATATATTTATTAAAATCAAATTTTTAAGATCAATATGCAAATTAGCCTTCCCGTTCACACTGTAATCCGCTATTTTGTTGTATATATAAATACAATTGCATGCTGTTATATATAGATATGGTCCACAGTCTTAATAATGTAAAACAGTTTTTATTAATAATTGAGGTTTAAATAAAAATAAAATCATGGAGAATGTGATGTAAATAACAAAGGGAATTGTGACTTGTGTAGTGATATAGTTTCGGTTACAGACAGACAAATCCACAATCTCCATTATAATAAGATATGTATAACTTAATGTAAAAAAAATATAGATAACAAAATTATTTCTATATGATATCTTCAGGATAACACATAGCATCCTTGTGTATTTACCCTCTAGCTTTTTCTCCAAGCATAAACAAATAGAAATAAAAAATATGACTCTGTATATGAGTAGCACAGGGATCTGTGTGGTAAAGTGAGGAGCTGATGGTAGGTGTGGCACTCCACCTCAGTCACCCAAAAAATCTCCTTGGTCTAGCGCTAGTGAAAAGAGGATAGACTCACTCGTTGTTTGGCTGATACCACTTTATGCCACCCCATGTTTCTCTAAAGATCTTTATTAATAATGGAGATTCAGTCTCTATTTGTCTGTAACCAAAACTACATCACTGCTTACATCACAAAACCGAAAATCGTCAATTTCATTAAATTTGGTTAATTCCCTGATTTTTGGTATTTTTTTCTTTAACATACGATGACGGAATTTAGGTCTGTTAAATTCAATTTAAACCGTTTATTTGGGGAGACCATATGCTAGTAGTATTTGCTCCATCTTTCCTGCGTGAATGGAATAAAAAGCCTTGGAGAAATCTATAAACAAAAGTGTTGCCTCAAAATTTTATGGCAGAGAGACAGACAGATAGAGAGGGTGGATCAGCATTGGCAGGGAATACAAAAAAATTATATAAGAACAAAAGAGAAGAAAAAGAGAAGATTTAAAAGAAGGGAGAGGGAATTGTGAGAGAAGAGGAAATAGAGTAGAGAAACAGAAGAAAAAAAGGAGAAATTAAGCAACATGGTAAAATAGAGAGAGGGGGGGGGGCAGAGAGGAAAGAGAGAAAGCAAGAAAAGGGTAACTATAATAGAATTGAAGAAAATAAAGATAGCAAAGTGAGAGGCAAAGAGAGAGAGAGAGGGAGGGAGAGAGAGAGAAATCTATAAACAAAAGTGTTGCCTCAAAATTTTTTGCTCAAACTCCTCCTAAGATTTGGCAAATAGTCAGAATCCGATTTTGATTTTTCCTAAGGATTTTCTATACTTCATGTAAATGCGGTTGAGGAACAGGACATCATAAACCTTAGATGCTATGGCAGTAAGAGTTAGAGCTCTGTAGTTTTTGGAGATTCTGAGGTCACCTTTTTTGAGGAATGAGAGGATGCAGCCTTTTGTCCATTTCTCCATTGTATTTTGTTTATACACTGCATTGCATCATCGAAAAAGTATGTTTGATTGAAGGAGATTAGCGCACTCACCCCCTCTTTCTATCTTCTCCCTTCTCTCCGTCTCTTTCTTTCTTTCTTATATTTTTTTCTGTTCAGCATGTCCTTTTTCCTACCCTTCTTTTTTATTTATTAATAAAATAATCAAGATTTACATTTTTCCATTTAATCTTGGACAGTCTAATTTTTAACCAGGGTGTTGCAAGATGATAATGGTTGGAAGATTAAGGAACAAGAGTATTATATATATATATATATATATATATAAGTTAAACCTAATGAGTCAGATATACCTACTAACAGTTTTGCTTGGTGCTCTTCAGGGCTAAGATCTGACTCTTTTTAGTCCCCTCAGATCTTAGCCCTGAAGAGCACTAAGTGAAACTGTTAGTAGGTATATCTGACTCATTAGGTTTAACTTTATTATTTGCTCTACTTAGGTATTGAGCACTCTTTACTTTTTAGCTTTAGAAAATCCTGGCAGTTTATATATATATATATATATATATATATATATATATATATATATATAATTGTTTTTTCTTTTGGCCAAGTATTGTAGTATCAACCAATTATTTTCAGTTGGTACGACTAATCAAACAATCAAACTATTTTGCCGTTTTTTTCTTACTGCAAGGGTTTACCAAAAGTTTGGTATATATATATATATATATATATAATTATATTATATAAAAATGTTATGAAAAAAGTGCAGATATTTTTGACTGCCTTATATCCTGTAGTTGCACCATCAAAAAATGAACTTCATGCTTTATACTGGGTGTTAATGTTTTATATTTTACCCTTTACACCATGCTTAAGGACAGATCTGATGGATAAGCAGTCCATGACATGCAACACTCCACTTAGACCCTTACTTAGGCTAGATGGGTAGTCAGAGAGTTCCCTTCCGATCAATCAGCTGGTCATGTCAAGCCCTAACACCTATATGATTGTCCCAACCCTAATGCCCTTATGGCAATCTCCAACCCTTTTTATCATGTGCTAGAAGGTGGTGGCTGAGGGTCTTCATGTCCTGGGAATGACATTAAAACCTATCTGATGATGAGGTTCCAGTTCTAGAGAATGTGGACCAACCACTCTGACCTGGAGTGGTAGTACCTGTTAGGGTCCCATCTATGGGTTAAATAGAAAAATGTGTTTATAAAAAAAAATTGACTATCCATTAAGAATGAATTTATTTCAAAACTTTGTCGGCATTAAATGACCCACTGAGGTTGATATGCCGAAAAACAAACAAACTACCCTTAAGCCCTCTTTTGTTCCCCTGCTACTTAAGCCCTCCGATTCTAAGAAATTCCGGCATCTGGAACTGACCTGGTAAATGCTCATAAGGTCATTAATCATCTTACAACGCAACCTTGAGCACCTTTTTGATCTCCATCTTTCTAACATACGTGCCATGCCTACAAAGTCAGAAAACAGCACTGCTCACGTACTTTCGGAACATTTTTTTACGCTCAGAGTTGCCGAGACATGGAATAAGCTGAATGCGTCCATTATGGCTGCCGAAACACTGCATCTTTCAAAGCCTCCATACTTCTGTAGTCCGACAACACTATACTGATACTCCATTCACACACATATGCATTCACGTGCACATATACATGTATACTGTTACTGTACGCTGTTCATGTTCCTGACACTAATACATCATTCTGTGTCCTAAGACATGAGACTTTGATGAGTTGTGGTGCACCTGAGCACTGTACATAATAAATTTCATTATTAAGACCCGCTGACAAGCAGAGAGAAAGGAAAAAACACACACTCAATTACTTCAATCACTTTATACTTACCTTCTGTTCAGGAATTTTGGCTCTAAACTGGTGAGTGAGGTAAATCGATCGCATGGTCCCAGGGCAGCACCTGCTCCACTAGGGGCAGGGCCGGGTTTATTGTCTAAAAAAGGAAAGGCCGGATGTATTGCCTGAAGCACTCACACACTTTTGCATGATCTTGGTTTGTGCATAGTTCCCTCCATGACTTGGGGGGGGTCAAGAAAACAAATACTAAAATCATTTTAAACATTTAGAGCAGAGTTTTTCAGCAGACAGCCGATAAGACAGTCTCATGTGTAACCAACTCTTTGTATCTTTTGTAATACTGTTCTTTATTATACTAGCAAATATATGCATGTTCCGGGTGCAAGTATTTAAATTTAATGTAATAAAATATATTAAATTAGAAAGGCAAATAAAACTAAATAAGAATGCAGATAAAAAGATTTGAAACAGAGGGGTATAATCGAAAATAGAACAACTGAAACTTACTCTTCCATCATTCCCATCTTTCATTGCTAAATTTTCCTAATTTAACTATTACTTAAAATAGGAATGTAAAGAATAAAATTACAGTTATTTCTTCTTGTGAATGGTTTTCTTTTCAAATTTATCCCTGATATTTTTGCTCACATTCATTAAGATAAAACCAAACAATTAGAAGTCAATAATACTAAGCACATATTCATTAAAATCAAATTTCTTGATATTAATATACAAATTAGCCTTCCTGTTCAAACTGTAAACTGCTATTTTGTATATATATATATATATATATATATATAAATACAATTGCATGTTATTAGTAAGTAGACATGACTATAGTATTAATAATGTAAAACAATTTTATTAATAATTCGGTTTAAATAAAATAAATCATGGAGAATGTGACGTAAATAACTAAAGGAATTGTGACTTGAGTAGTGATATAGTTACAGACAGACTGACACACAATCTCCATTATAATAAGATTTAAGAGTAGCTCCCATGTTGAAATAATGACTAAGTCAAGTTATCAGACAATTGTTGCTAGTGAGTTTCTATTCATTGGGTGCTCCATTAGTTCTGGCCTGTGTCAAACAAGGTTCAGTTTAGTAAATGATCAAGATTTTGGTTTTGATTTAGTCACTTTAGTTGAATTCTACCATTCATTTTTTCTTTGTTTAGTAGAAAAAGATTTGGTTTATTGGATTTATGGCATCTCAACTTTGTTGGGTTATTTTATGCTAAAGACTTTGTTTTATTCATGCTTGATGGATAATTCAAAAAAAAAATTTTTTAACTCATTTTTCCATTAACCCATAGATGGGACCCTAAAAAATACTACTATTCCAGGCCTGAGTCGACCTGGAGTAATGGCACATGAAGAAGTACTCCACACTCCAAAGAGTTCCAAAATGTGAAATTCACCATTAGATACAGTTGTCATATCAGGTACTAAGACACTCGGCCACTGCTTTCTAGCTCAATATGATAAAAAGGGCCAGAGTCTGCCATAAGGCTTGTGGGAAAAAAAAAAAATTTACGTGCTGGATGAGATTATATATTTTTCAATTTAAAAAAAAAAAAAAAAAATCAATTTTTATTAACTATCTTTAATAACAATTTCAATCAGAATCATCCTGAAGATCCTAAAGGTGAAACCTAGGCATATATATCTGCTTTTATCGATTTTCTGAACCAGCTCTATTAATTATTCTGACTTATTTGGTTACTTCTTTTTCTCAAGTCAAAAATTGTAACTAACTTCAATTTCTTTTTCTTTCTCCGTCAGGTCATCCTCTTTTCAAAAACAGAATATTTTTTCTTTATTCTTCTAACAGAGAAATACAATAAGATTTTTTAAAATCTTTTTAAACAGATTTTTTTTATTTAATGCTATTTTCAATTAAACTTAAGCATGTTGTTTTCAAATAAACATCTCCATAAAAATATGTGTTATATCCTATAAGTCTAACATGATCAAAGGGGAACAACTCTTGACTGATAAATTTATTTATTTATTTATCTACTAGGAAAAAGAGACAGGGTTAGTTTAATGGAAAAATAAATAATTGATCATGTTAGGAAATAACCAAATATGCTATATTCATAATGACTAGTTATACGAGTTTGGTTATCTCTCTTACCTTTTTTNAGAAGAGATTGTTTTATATATTTCCTTTAACATGGCTTAAGGGATCAGAGTCCTTGATGGAATAACGCAGCAGTCCATGACATGCAACACTCCACTTAGACCCTTACTTAGGCTAGATGGGTAGTCAGAGAGTTCCCTTCCGATCAATCAGCTGGTCATGTCAAGCCTAACACCTATATGATTGTCCCAACCCTATTGCCCTTATGGCAATCTCCAACCCTTTTATCATTGTGCTAGAAGGTGGTGGCTGAGGGTCTTCATGTCCTGGGGGAATGACATTAAAACCTATCTGATGATGAGGGTTCCAGTTCTAGAGAGAATGTGGACCAACCACTTCTGACCTGGAGTGGTAGTACCTGTTTAGGGTCCCATCTATGGGTTAAATAAAAAAATGTGTTTATAAAAAAAAATTGACTATCCATTAAGAATGAATTTATTTCAAAACTTTGTCGGCATTAAATGACCCACTGAGGTCGATATGCCGAAAAACAAAACAAAACTACCCTTAAGCCCTCCTTTTGGTTCCCCTGCTACCCTTAAGCCCTCCGATTCTAAGAAATTCCGGCATCTGGCAACTGACCTGGTAAATGCTCATAAGGTCATTAATCATCTTACCAACAGCAACCATGAGCACCTTTTTGATCTCCATGTTTCTAACCCACGTGGCCATGCCTACAAAGTCAGAAAACAGCACTGCTCACGTGACTTTCGGAAACATTTTTTCACGCTCAGAGTTGCGGAGACATGGAATAAGCTGAATGCGTCCATTATGGGCTGCCGAAACACTGCATCTTTCAAAGCCTCCATACTTCCTGTAGTCCGACAACACTATACCTGATACTCCCATTCACACACATATGCATTCACGTGCACATATACATGTATACTGTTACTGTACGCTGTTCATGTTCCTGACACTAATACATCATTCTGTGTCCTAGACATGAGACTTTGATGAGTTGTGGTGCACCTGAGCACTGTACATAATAAATTTCATTATTAAGACCTGCTGACAAGACAGAGAGAAAGAAAAAACACACACTCAATTACTGCAATCACTTTATACTTACCTTCTGTTCAGGAATTTTGGCTTCTAAACTGGTGAGTGAGGTAAAATCGATCGCATGGTCCCAGGGCAGCACCTGCTCCACTAGGGGCAGGGCCGGGTTTATTGTCTAAAAAAGGAAAGGCCGGATTTATTGCCTGAAGCACTCACACACTTTTTGCACGATCTTTGGTTTGTGCATAGTTCCCTCCATGACTTGGTGGGAGGTCAAGAAAACAAATACTAAAATCATTTTAAACATTTAGAGCAGAGTTTTTCAGCAGATAGCCGATAAGACAGTCTCATGTGTAACCAACTTTTTGTATATCTTTGTAATACTGTTCTTTATTAATACTAGTTTATATATGCATGTTCCGGGTGCAAGTATTTAAATTTTAATGTAATAAAATATATTAAATTAGAAAGGCAAATAAAACTAAATAAGAATGCAGATAAAAAGATTTGAAACAGAGGGGCTATAATCGAAAAATAGAACAACTGAAACTTACTCTTCCATCATTCCCATCTTTCATTGCTAAATTTTCCTAATTTAACTATTTACTTAAAATAGGATGTAAAGAATAAAATTACAGTTATTTCTTCTTGTGAATGGTTTTCTTTTCAAATTTATCCCTGATATTTTTGCTCACATTCATTAAAATAAAACCAAACAATTAGAAGTCAATAATACTAAGCACATATTCATTAAAATCAAATTTCTGATATCAATATACAAATTAGCCTTCCTGTTCAAACTGTAAACTGCTATTTTGTTTATATATATATATATATATATATATATATATATATATATAAATACAATTGCATATTATTAGTAAGTAGACATGACTATAGTATTAATAATGTAAAACAATTTTATTAATAATTGCGGTTTAAATGAAAATAAAATCATGGAGAATGTGATGTAAATAACTAAAGGAATTGTGACTTGAGTAGTGATATAGTTACAGACAGACTGACACACAATCTCCATTATAATAAGATTTAAGAGTAGCTCCCATGTTGAAATAATGACTAAGTCAAGTTATCAGACAATTGTTTGCTAGTGAGTTTCATTCTCATTGGGTGCTCTATAGTTCTGGCCTTGTGTCAAACAAGGTTCAGTTTAGTAAATGATAAGATTTTTGGTTTTGATTTTAGTCACTTTAGTTGAATTCTACCATTTCATTTTTTTCTTTGTTTAGTAGAAAAAGATTTGGTTTATTGGATTTTATGGCATCTCAAACTTTGTTGGGTTATTTTATGCTAAAGACTTTGTTTTATTCATGCTTGATGGATATTAAAAAAAAAAAATTTTTTTAACTCATATTTTCTATTTAACCCATAGATGGGACCCTAAAAAAGTACTACTATTCCAAGCCTGAGTCGACCTGGGAGTAATGGCAATGAAGAAGTACTCCACACTCCAAAGAGTTCCAAAATGTGAAATTCACCATTAGATACAGTTTGTCATATCCAGGATACTAAGACACTCGGCCACTGCTTTCTAGCTCATATATGATAAAAAGGGCCAGAGCTTGCCATAAGGGCTTAGTGGGGAAAAAAAAAAAATTTACGTCTGGATGGAGATTATATATTTTTCAATTTAAAAAAAAAAAAAAAAAAAAAAAAAAAATCAATTTTTATTAACTATCTTTAATCAATTTCAATCAGAATCATCCTGAAGATCCTAAAGGTGAAACCTAGGCATATATATTCTGCTTTTATCGATTTTCTGAACCAGCTCTATTAATTATTCTGACTTATTTGGTTACTTCTTTTTCTCAAGTCAAAATTGTAACTAACTCAATTTCTTTTTTGTCTTCTCCGTCAGGTCATCCTCTTTTCAAAAACAGATAATTTTTTCTTTATTCTTCTAACAGAGAAAATACAATAAGATTTTTAAAAATCTTTTTAAACAGATTTTTTTTTATTTAATGCTATTTTCAATTAAACTTAAGCATGTTGTTTTCAAATAAACATCTCCCATAAAAATATGTGGTTATATCCTATAAGTCTAACATGATCAAAGGGGAACAACTCTTGACTGATAAATTATTTATTTATTTATCTACTAGGAAAAAAGAAGACAGGGTTAGTTTAATGGAAAAATAAATAATTGATCATGTTAGGAAATAACCAAATATGTTATATCATAATGACCAGTTATACCGAGTGGTCGATCACGGGAGTATTATGAGGAGAGTCCTTCAATAAGTCTCACACAGAGTGATCTGTGTGTACTTAAATAGTGGCTAGCACCACCTCCACCCCTGAGGTACGGGGAAGATGGGTCATTCCATTATATCAATATCTAACAATGTGAACACACCATTTTTTTTTTATTACTATTCTCCCATCTGAGGATTGTGTTATATGAGTAATAGAAATATAGTAGCCATTATTATTATTATTATCTGCTATTATAGCATTGAGCAATCTTCCTATGTATACATTCTTCTTATTTGCTGTCCTTCATTATATATATATATATTCCTCATATGGTGGGAGATAAAAATAAATAAAAGATTTGAATGTAACTGATATTTTTCTTAAAAGGTTAAATATTAAGAACCAAACTAGGAATTTTATTGAAAATATTTAAATACCATTTAACCTTAAGGAAACTTTTTTTTTCTTTTTTTGCACATTTGAACACTGAAAAAAAAAAAAAAAAAAAAAAAAAAAAAAACAAGAGTAAAGTTTCATTTTTTTTCCCCCATAGATAATTTCAAAATTCAGACATTTTATTTATTTGAGGTTGTAGAAAAAAAAAAAAAAAAAATCTCAATTTTTTTTTTTAAAAATAATTTAATGAGGCCCATTACCCATGAAAAAAAAAAAAAAACGATGCATAGTGAGAAACTTTCAGTAATAGGCACCGTTTATTCCATGTTCATGCTACCATATATGTGTGTGTGTGTGTGTGTGTGATCAAAATTTACAGTTAAAACAGTTCTAAATCAGAAGACTGCAGAGCAATATTACAATATTTAAAACATATTTGATGATGAGATTGTAAATCTAAAACTCAATTAGGAGTTTTTTTGGTTTCTTTTTACCCTGTTTTATTTTATTGAAATAGTGTGTGTGTGTGTGTGGTGTGTAATTGTAATTAAAATAAACTTTCTCAGCTTTCAAACTAATTATTTCCTAAAAAAAAAAAAAAAATATTTTTCTACAACCTTGAAAATATCTGAAATATTTGCAATATATATAAATAAAATATATAAAGTATATATAAATAATGAAAAAAAAACTCACACAGAAACAAAATTGTACTATTTTTATTGATGCATTTGTAGGCAAAGATGTTTGCACGTCTGGAGGCTGGTTGTTGCCATGGCTACGTACAGGCAGTCAAGACAGACTGTATTAGATTCATTCACTGAGGGAATCAATGCAAGGGAAGTAACTCAACTGGTCGTCACAAATTCTAAGACTACTACATACCTCTTTTCTTTTTTTTTTTTTTAGAAGAGCAAATGAGATAACCGCCGACCCCCCTTTTTTTTTTTTTTTTTAAATTTTATATACCATCCCTGTCCATGATGGTTGCTACATTTGCATATGAATTTCATATACTAAAATGTAACAAGTATTATGGGACAGTATCTTTTTTTTTTTCCTTAATTTTTTTAAATACTACCTTTGCCTTATAAGTAATAACTATCATGGGACGAAGGTAGTATTTTATTTATTTATTTATTTTTAAGAATCTGTTGGTTGAGAGAGAGAAAAATATTACAAATAGACTGCGACGGGTATTCTGGTTTCCCATGAAGAGGTGGAAGTCAGGTGGTGGTGATGGGGAGGGGGTAGAAAACATATATACAAATTGTTTGGATAAAAATAGTTCCCGAATTTTAATCATAGCTTTCATGAACTGAAAAATAATGCTACTACAAGAAAGGTTTCTTCCAAAATTTAAGAAGAAGAAGAAAAAGCTTAGAAAAGTATAAGAAAGTTTTGATAAAGAAAAATAAATTTGAGGAATTAAAAATAAGGAGGAATTTAGGAACCTGATTGAGGGATGTTTTTATTTGACTTGCCTCATATTCTTTTTTTATACCACAACCAAATATGAATATGAAATTTGCATTGAAACAGATTATGTTTATGGCAATTTAGTTTTTTTTTCCACTCTGCCACAATATTGCACGAATATTTGAAACCGGACAACACTGTCTTTTCAAGATCACCAGAAACAAGAGAGAAGAAAAAAAAAAAAAATTAAAAAAATAAAGGAGGGGGAAAAAAAGTGTCAACACTTGATGCTAGCAGTGGGGTGAAAAAAAAAAAAAAAAAAATTAAAAAATGAATTCAAAATTTTTTTTTGTTTGGAGATATTTTAAACAGTAAAAAAAAAAAAAAAAAAAAAAATTTTTTTTAATTGAATAAATAAAAAACCCATTTCTCTGCAAATATTAATCTAAACATTTTCTACCTTTTTATATATATATATATATATATATATATATATATATATATATATAAAATCACTAATCTAGTTTGAAATGACTGAAGGGGGAAAACTAGTCATGCTGTGAAGTTTTAAACAAAGTATATTTGCAAAAATAGTCATTGTGTAAAAATAAAATGAAATAAAAATCATACACTGATAAATACAGATTAGTGTCCGCACATTTCCTCGACATAAAAACTTTAGTCAGATTATGTCAGTAATTACTAATTCATTTCAGAAATGGTGTGATGATAATAACAATCAAGATGAGGATACTAGTTACAGTGGATCAGTGTATTATAATAATAATAATAATGAAAACAAAACTAAATGTATATACTTGCATATCATGCAATTTTCTGAGGCCTAAATTTTAGCCTACTATTAGGGGGTTACAATATACAAAACTTTGTGTGTGTAAATAGTTGGCCTAGGCTCGGCCTAGTTTGTATCTCACATATTGTGTGACCCCCTAATATCATTTGTCTCAATTAGGCTAAAGATTTAGGCCTCATAAATATGCAAATTATATATATATATATATATATAATATATATATATATAAGTCTAGCCACAAAAATGAGGGATACAGGAAACTGTAATAAATGTAAAAAGCTTCAAAAAAGAAAGCATCTCAATTTTACAGGTCCTTTTAAAAAAAGAGGGTGGTAAATACAAATCCATTGAGAGACAGCTATGATTATATGAAAGCAGTTAAATGAAAGAATTTGCTAGAAATAATAAAAGTGTAGGTCTATGTTTAAAATAAAGAGGACGAATCAGCTCATTTAATAATTGATCTTTAGAGTAAAAGATTTAATTACTTAAAAAATTAACACAACTTTTTAACTTTTAAAATTGGCATTTGGAGAAAGGAGATTAAAAGAAAAATGAATTCACAGCCCATAGTGAAATATTCCAAACTAGGGGAAAAAGAAAATGCCCCCCTCCCCCCAAAAATGTATTTTCCAGGTTATTTTAAAGGGATAAATGTAAAAGGTTTTTAAAAGTAGACTTGGAAGAGTAGAGCATATATTTTGGCAAAATGTTAAAAAAAATATATATATATATATTTAGAAAAGAAAATTTTTTTTTTTTTAATTGTGATCAAAAAAGAAAAGAAAAAAGAGAAAAAAAACATTGAACTCTATAATAAAATGATAAAAGAAAGAAAAATAAAAAGAAAGCATTGTTTCGTTGCTCTTAATTTACGAACCAAGTTAAAGTTTTTCCCTTCATTTGAACATATAGAATTCTTTATTCATTAACCTGTACATAGAATTTGCAAAGTTCAAGCCATTTTATTTATAAACCAAAACTTCTAGAAATAAACTAAAGGAAATAATCATTAAAATTATAATAAAAAAATAATACTGTCCCATAATAAGTGTTACATTTAGTGTATGAAATTTATACCCAAATGTCCCAACTATTATCGGACAGAAATAGTAGTTTATATTATGGTTATCTGCCCCAAAATAATTGTTATATTTAGTGTATGAAATTTATATGTAAATGTCTGAACCAATATGGGACAGTAGTTTATGGCTATCTGTCCCAAAATAATTGTTCCATTTAGTGTATGAAATTTATGTGTAAATGTAAGAATTATTTGGTACAGAGATAGGACATGATAGCTACCAATGAACCATAATAGTTATTACATTTAGTGCATAAAATTTCTTGTAATAACTATTATGGGACAGATAGCCATGAACTTTATCACAAAATTATTGTTACATTTGCATATAGATTTTTATGTACGATATGTGGCAACTATTATGGGACAAAGATAGCTCACAGATACCTTTGTCTCATAATAGCTGTTATGTTTAGTGTATGAAATTTACATGCAAGTGTAACAACTATTTTAGGACAGAGTTATTATGACTGAAATAATAATAATAATAATGGTAAAAAGAAATTGATAACTAAAAAAATAGATAATACTAATTAGTAGTAATAAAATAAATTCTAGTAATAATAATGCTAGTAATAATAATTATGTACAAAACAGTAATGGTAATAATAATTTAAAAAAAAACAAAAAAAAACTGCTAGGCTCCCAAATGCTTAAACGTTGAAGAGGAGAAGACAGACTGCACATTGCTTTATGTGCGACACTCAATTTCCAATGAAGACAAAAAAAAAAAAAAAACAAAAAAAACAGAAGACATTCTATTAAATGTGGATTAAAAATTTACATAACATTTCAATATTTATAGAAAGACAATTCGATGCTGGGAACTTGATCTTTGAAGATTTTTTGGGCAATTGAAATTGCACACATGCACACAAAAGACAACAAGTCATGTGAGACAAAAGAAATTATTATTATTATCAACACATTTGGCTACCTTTTTTTTTTTTAAAACCAATCACCCCCCCCCTCCAGTTTGTAAAGTAAAATTTCTAACAAATGAAATTCACACTTAAAAAAAAAAAAAAAATAAAGAATGGTGGTTTTAGGGTAGTTAAATGTTCAAAAACCATTGATAAAACTTGTATACGGAGAATTCACAAAAGAGGATTCAATTTGCCTTATGTTCCAAAAAAGACAAAAAAAAAAATTGTTTTTACAATAATGAAGAAGGCTTTCTTAGCAAGCCAAGAAATTATTTTAAAAGAAAGAAAAAAAAAAAATCCGGACTCCACTTTTTTTTTTTTTAAATTTATTTCTGCTGGATGGGAAACAAAAAAAAAAAAAAAAAAAAAAATAAAAAAAAATTAATTTTTTTCATAACTTCGGTTTGAGGTCAGCAGTGCAAACCCTTCATATAAGAACCATCCCAATTTGCAACTCAAGAAATAAATAAATATATGCGCATGGAAAAAAGGAAAGAAAAAAAAGATGTGCATAAAAATATTAAGAATTAAAGAAATGCACACAAGAAAAGGGTAAAAAAAAAAAAAATTTTTTAAGTGCAAAAAAAAAAAAAAAAAAAAAAAAAAAAAAATAAATAAAAGAAATAAAAATGCACATAAGAAAAAAGGGTGAAAAAAGAAAGAAATGCGGGGGAAAAAAAAAAAAAAAAAAAAAAAGAAATGGACAGAAAAAAAGAATGCGCATAAAAAAAAGAAAGAAATGCACACAAAAACAAAGGAAAGAAATGTAAAAAAATGCGCATAAAGAAAGAAAGAAATGCGCAAAAGGAAAGAAAAGTACATAAAAAAGAAGATAAAAATTCACATAAAAGAAAAAAGAAAACCAAATAAACAAAACAAAAAAAAAACAAAACAAGAAAAGGGGCCAATTTGCTTATTTATGAATTTATTTGTTACGAGCAGTGCACTTAATTTAGAGTGGGCAATTTTTTAAATTCATTTTTTCTTTTAATTTTTTTTTTTCTCTCTAATAATTTGTTGATATATCGCCAATTGCCCAACTGTAAATGAGAGAACTGAAAGATTACAAGAAAATAACAAAGCAAGACAAAATAATAATAATTATAATCATAATAATAAGAGTAAGTGTTCGATGATTGCCCACAAAAAGGGGGCAAATAACTGTAAGAAGGTGGGGTGGGGGTAAACAAAAAGACAGGAGGGGGAGCAAAAGGTGGTGGTTCCTTTCAAGATATTTCAGGGTACAAGCACTTCAGAATTCACTGAAACATTTTTTTTTTTTTTAAATTCGACTTTATTTTTTTTTTTTTTATTCATTCAAAAGAATATTGCTTACAGAATAATTAACCAAGTGGAAAAGCATCCAGATTCAATACAATTTAAAAAAAAAAAAAAAAAAATAGTTTTTTTTTTTTCTTAAAAAAAAAAAATGTCCTTATTCCAAAGATGGAATCGACAAGAGAATGAGGAAAAAAAAAAAAAAAAAAAAAAAATTCAACTCTCAAAAACTACAAAATTCTGATAAGTAATTTTATAGAAATTTAAGAATTTTTTTTTTTTTTCCTTTTTTTTTTTAATTTTCCATTTTTTTAATTTTTTTTTTTTTATAGAGATTGAAAGATAAATAGGGGGCAACTTGATTTCCTCTGTTTCATCTCTCCTTCGGGTACCAGAAAGAAGGGATCGGATCGGAGTGGGAGGGATAAGGGGGGGAGGACACACCAGTTTTTTAACATTAGAGAATTGAAGAGCTAAGAGAGCTACAAAAGCCCCCACCCCCCCACTGAGCAAGTTGTCTTCCTTCTTCCGGCCTTTAGGTATTTGGGGTTAAAAAAAAATTTTTTTTTTTCTTTTGCCACACGCAGCAAATAAGTTCATATACAACCCACCCACCCTTCACGCAAGAAGAAAAGCAAGGGATCAAAACCATCTACCCCCATCTGCCTCACCCATCCCCCCCAGAAAAAAACAAAAAACAAAAAAACAAACTCAAATTCAAACCAATTATCAAAAGGTGTTTTTTTTTTTTAATTAGTCAAAAAAAAAAAAAATTTTTTATTATTTATTTTTGCGGATTCATTTTTCATTATTCAAATTTTAATTAGAAAGAAAAAGAAAAAATTTTTTTAAAATTCGGACTTAATTCACGATTTTTAGGTAAGAACAAAATGCCCCCAACATTTTTTTTTGTCTAACTTTTTAAAGACAAGCCAGTGTTTCATTTTTTTTATTCCAGGTTTATTTTAGCAATTAAAAAACAAAAAAAAAACCAAACTCTTTTCATTAAAACGGTGTTGTGTGTTCAGAGGGGAGGGGATGCAGGGGAGTATCTTTTTTCCTTTTATTTTTGTTCTTCTTCTTCCTGTAGAAATCAACCATGTTGAAAAAGGTTAAAGAAGCTGAAAAAATGTTTCTATTTACAAGCAAATATTAACAGATCCAATGCTTGGCATTTATTTGTTTTGGGTCAGTCAGACAGACAGACACAGACAAGTTAACAGCAGCAACAGGGTAAAGGAATTAAAGGATCAAAAAACCTGACCCCCACCTCTTTCTACTTTCAAACCCTCTCATATTACCAAATTTAAAATTCTGCTGGTTTTTAATACCAAGTTCTTCCCTTTGGTCATTGTCAAATTAAAATGAGAGCTGCTGCTGCTGTTTTTATTGTTGTCATGGATATCCTGTTTTTTTTTTAAATTTATTTATTTATCTTTTTTTATTTCCTCCAGGGAGAAGCTTTTTTGCTCAGAACAGAACTATTAAGGTTTCTGCCTGTGATGGGGAGAAGTTAGAGTAGGCAAAAAATTAAAGCTGTGCAGGAAAAAAAAAAGAAAAATCAGATGGGAAAAAGGAAGACGTTAAAATAACAACAAAAATATTTCTTATAAAATAAAAAGTTTGTGCACTGATTATTTATTTTTCTTTCTTTTTTTCCTTTTTTTAAACTCTGGATTAAATTTTGTCTATTAATATTATTGAGATTTCCTTTGATTTTAGATTTAAAATGTTTCTTTCTTTCTTTTTTTTTTGAAGCTAGGTTTTTATAAATGCTAAACAGAGTGCATTAGATTATAAGAAAAACATATTGTGCACAGAGAGAGAAGTTTCTCTTTAAAGTGCAACTCACAGAAACACCGGCCATCAAGTTTAGAGTTTTTTGGGTTTATTTTTATTTTTAACCATTCTATTTGATATAATTATAGATTTTAAAAAAGAATTTTAAAGTTATTATAGCCCTCTTTATTCTTTAAAAAGAATATATATATATATATATATATATATATATATATTCATGCCCCATTTGCTTTATAAGAAATACTGCGACAAAGCTAAATTCATTTCAGGAACAAATTTAAAAGAAACAAAAAATCTGAGGGGAAAAAAATTTTCTTTTTAATTCAGATTTTATTCAAACATTCTGAAAGTCAGAATTAATAAAATTTAAATATCTATTAAAAAAAAAAAAAAATGTGAAAAAAAATCTTTAAAGTCAGAAACGTAATTCTTTTTCTTTAAATACAATTAATTCTTTGAGACAATTTATTTCTGAATTTCCATAAGTTTTAATCATTTTTATTTAACAGCAGAAAAAAATTTTAAAAAATTAAAAAAAAAAAAAAAAAAAAAAAAAAAAAAAAAAATCTGGAAAATATCCTAACACAAAAATAACAGGCATTAAAGCGAGTTGCATATAACCAGAGGAGAAATAAAAAAAAAAAAAAAAAAAAAAAAAAGCTTTTAAGAAGGTAGAACCATAAAAAATAAACAAAACGCTTAAAAGAAACAAAGTTTTTTTTTCTTTCTTTTTCTCTAAAAGAAAAAAAAAAATTAGTGCGGCGCCAATAAAAGAAAAAAAAAAAAGAAGAAAAAAAGAAAGAATTATGCTAATAAGTGAATACAGCACTACAAGAGGATTCCATTGAATATCGTTCACTAAATATAGTTTGTCAAATGTGGCATAAGCCCTGGCAGACAGGGGCCTGGCCAAGACTAGGGATTTTTTTTCTTTTTTTCTTTTCATTTTTTAAAATTTTTTTATTTTATTTATTTATTCATTCATTTTTTTTTTTTTTTGGTGGGGGATAGGGTGGGGGTGAAGAGATAGGAACGCGGCAAAGAGAAAGTTGCCAGGTGAATAGGAGGAAGGTGTTTGGCAGATACAGGCTGTATGCAGTCAGGGGGCGAGAGGGCGGGTTAAAAAGGGGGTGCGATAATTGGTTTATACGGGCTGTACATAGTTGGAAGGCAGCATTCCACGTTGAGCCGTTCGTTCCACGGTACCTTCCATCCAGCCCTGGTCGATAGGCTGGCAGTGGATTATGATGTCTCCCTCGACAAAGGAAACTTCATCGGTGTCAGCAGCCGTGTAGTCATAGATGGCCTTAGATACCATCTGAAAAAAGAAAGAAATTGGGAAAGCAATAAAAAATGAGCAAAAAAGAAAAAAAAGAAAGAAAGAAGTAGTAAGAAAGAAAAGAAAAGTAAGAAAGAAAAAAAGTAAGAAAGAAAGAAAGAAAGAAGTAAGAAAGTAAGTAAGAAAGAAAGAAGAAAGAAAGAAGTAAGAAAGAAAGAAAGAAAGAAGAAGTAAGAAAAGAAAGTAAGAAGTAAGAAAGAAGAAGAAAGAAGTAAGAAGAAAGAAAGAAAGAAGAAAGAAGAAAGAAAAAAGAAAGAAGAAGAAAGAAAAAAAGAGAAAGAAAAAGAAGAAAGAAAGAAGAAAGAAGAAGAAAGAAAAAAGAAGAAAAGAAGAAAGAAAGAAAAAAAAGAAGAAAGAAAAAAGAAGAGAAAGAAGAAAAAAAAAGAAAGAAAAAAAAGAAGAAAAGAAAAAAGAAGAGGAAAGAATGAAAAAAAGAAAGAAAAAAGAAGAAGAAAGAAAAAAAGAAAAGAAAGAAAGAGAAAAAAGAAAGAAAGAAAAGAAAGAAAGAAAGAAAAAAAAAGAAGAAAGAAAGAAAAAAAGAAAGAAAGAAAAAAAAAAGAAGAAGAAAGAAAGAAAAAAGAAGAAAGAAAGAAAAAAAAGAAGAAAGAAAGAAAGAAAGAAGAAAGAAAGAAGAAAGAAAGAGAAAGAAAGAAAGAGAAAGAAAGAAGAAAAAAGAAAAAGAAAGAAAAAGGTGAAAGATGAAGTAAGAAAGAAAAGTGAAAGAAAGTAAGAAAAAAAGGTGAAAGATGAAGTAGAAAGAGAAAAAAGAAAGATGAAGTAAGAAAGAAAAAGGTGAAAGATGAAGTAAGAAAGAAAAAGGTGAAAGATGAAGTAAGAGAAAGAAAAAAAGTGAAAGATGAAGAAGAAAGAAAAGTGAAAGATGAAGTAAGAAAGAAAAAAGTGAAAGGAAGAAAGAGAGAAGAAAGGAAAAAAATCATGTCACATGCATAACATGTAAGTCTTTACACTTTCCTTTTCTACCAGTCACAAATCAAGGACTCAAGACTTTCTCTACTAAAGACTTCTTTTCATATTAGGACACTTTGCTCATATAAACTCTTCCTTGTTATCTCTTGTCATGTTTGCATTCTCTTCTGTTAAGTTTGCTCAGGCCATAAAACATTCTTCTTATTACTTTGTTGTAAATTGTCCTCACATTTATTCTGTGAGTAAGGTAGGTTGGAAGCAGTTTTAAAAAATGTTTAAATAAAAATATTTAAAGACATTGTTTAATGCAATGGCTTTTATTTTCTACTCAACTGGTCAAATCATTCTTAAAAGCATCAGTTCTCAGAAGTTAAGCAACAAAGAGCCTGTCCAGTACTTAGGTGGGTGATCTCTTTAAAAGAGTAGGTGTTACAAGGTGGCCATTTTCAGGTGAGAGCACTTTACAGTGGAGATCCTTGTGTTCCTTAGTATTAGCTAGAATCCTTGTGTTTCTTAAATGTTAGGTAGAATCCTTGGCTGCTGATGATCTAACAATGAAATACTAACCTATCCTTTCTGATATGTCCCGGGAAGGGATATATTTAGTAGAAGTAGCAGAGTGGTGGGGCCATGGTAACAGCGTGGTACAATCGACCAGGTAAGTAATAGTACTGGTGCAACGTCGTAGTCATTGTACCCCTACATTGCTCTGTATTTATGGCTGGCACCAGCCAATCATATTACTGTGAGGGAGGACCCAGGTGTATGCATATGCATTACATCACCTTCAAATGAAGAATTATTTATTATAAAATGATTGATGAATGATAGAATAGTTGATACAAAGGATGGAAGTGGCTGAGCCAACAGTTTCAGCCAAGTCCATGGACTTGGAAAACTCTGAACAGGATATTAAGAGTTAAATATAGTATAGAGATTTTATTTAAATATAACAATGTTGAAAATTGTTATGCTAAGATGAAAATAGCAATCTAAAATATCAAGACTTTCATTTTTCTATGATATATTTATTTTTCATGTTGGCATCCTTCCGTCTGCTAAAGACAATGGGGTAGTGTCCAATTTATCTATTTTTTTCCATATCTTTTATAGATTATTTCTCCATATTTTATATACATCATTTTAACATTATTACTTATATACAGGTGTGTCTTATATTTTATATACATTTTTTTTCATTGTTACTTATATACAAGGTGTGTCAAAAAAGTATAGAGATTGAAGCTGTATTTACCAAGATAGAAATGAACAAGAAATGTAACATTAATCTTTTTTTCAGAATACAATGTGTGTCAAAAAAGTACCAAGTTTGAAGCTGTATTTACCAAGATAGAAATGAACAATGAATGGAACGTTATTTTTTTTTTCAGAATACAATGTGTGTCAAAAAAGTATAGATCTTAAAAATGTATTTACCAAGATAGGAATGAACAATAAAAGTAATGTTAATTTTTTTTTTTTTTTCAGAATACAAAGCGTGTCAAAAAGTACTGAAAATCTTGATACTTTTTTTTGACACACCTTGTACACACACATATATATATATATAATCCATGTATGAGATAGATAGAGATCAACTCACCCCTTTTCCAGCATATGGATTATGGCCACCTGCAGGAGCTGAAGACAGGAAAAAGGAAGAAAGAAAAAAAAAAAAAAAAAAAAAAAGGGAAAAACAAATTAATTTTCAATTGAAGATTGTCAAAATTCCATTGTAATTTTTCTTTTTCCATTTGAAGGATTCATCCCAAAATGGATTTGTGGATTTACAATCCACAATTAATTAAGAGAAAGAAAAGGTTGGGAGTAACAAGAATAAGGAAAGGCCATGGATGTGGGGGACACAAAATTTATCAAAAAAAAAAAAAAAAAAAAAAAAAAGTCTTTTTCCATTCTTACCCATCTTACATACATACCAAAACCTTTTGAATTTGATCAAATGAAAACATCAAGTTAAACAAATATAACCGTGACATTTTTCAACAATTAAAAAAAAAAAAAAAAAAAAAAAAAGCATTTAAATTGTCTTTTTTTCTTTTAAAACAAATCATTTTTGTTCATGTTAGCCAGATTTGTATTAAAAATGAAACCGAAAATAAACACACACACACAATCCACTGAAGCAACAAAAGAACAAAAAAAAGGGGGGTGGGGTCAATTGATTCTGATTGGGGGAGGAGGAAACATGCTAAGGACAAGCAACAATTTTGTCTTTTCATGCACAACAAAATCTCCACATTGCTCAAAGGATTCAGGGGAAGAAAGATAAAGACAAAAAGAAACGGAGAGAGAGAGAGAGAGAGAGAGAGAGAGAGAGAGAGAGAGAGAGAGAGAGAGAGAGAGTTACAATAGGGAAAGAAAAGGAAAAAAAAAAAAGAAGGGTTGACAAAATGCTAAAAAAATTTTTTTTTAACTTGAGGGAAATACATCAGAATACATCACACGAAAAAATATATATATAAAAAAATTAAAAAATTACCCTAAGAGTAGGATTTGACACAAGGTCACTAGTATGGGACATCCAGTGAGGATCAAACTCGCTTTCCAGTAGTAATAGATACGCGAGACTAACTTATTAACCATTAAACCACGACGGTACGCCAAGTAATAAAGCTATCATTTTTGTTACAAAATGTGGTTAGGTTTATTTTAATCCAACAAATACTTTAGATCTAAGGGAGATAACCCAGCGGCAATACTACAATATATTAAGACGTTATTTAAATGCTTGTATAATTTCCTAAATATGCTACTGACAAAAAAGAAATAAAAACGGCTGTAACACACATACACCCAAATGGGACGTCATTTTTTTCTCATTTTAATCCCATAATATCTCATAACCTGGTTTTGGTCATATGTGCTACTCATGCAATGTGGATATTTACCACGTACCCCATGTGTACAGGTTAGGCACCAGGCCCTATTAATGTGGGACCACCCACGAACTGAAGCTCATGGGAGGCGGGTGTAAAAAATGTGTTGATCCTGTTGGCATTCCCCCTCAAGGAGGGCGCCTCAGGCACCAGGCAATAAACCCAGCCCTGCCACTTTAAATCAAGGGGCATGTGTTGCCTGGGGGGATGGAGCCCATCTCTATTAAGGTCTAAAACTGGTTTGAATTCAGAGTTTTCCATCTACTTGACCAGTTGCCATACCAAGATTATAGAGACCACTCTGCTCTATTATTTACCCATAGCTGGAGGGAGAATAATTGAATTCATACTTTTCCCAAGGATATAAATGCTATGTGAAATGAAAACAGCCTTGCTCAGGATTTGAACTTGAGTAGCAGATTTCATTTCCTATGATGACAACAGTTCTTCTTCGTCCCAGTTTTACCATTTGCATCATCATCATCATGGCGTGCTGACAGCATGGATTCCCTTGACTTTCTCTCACCATTCATCCCTATTGTCCATCGCTCTTGGTAAGTCCTCAAAATCAGAACTATTGGTATGCATGTCATCAACTGACAGTATATGGTGAGATTCTGGTTTCACATCATTATATTTATAATGGTTGAGTTCTCTGAATAGGGATTTAATTGCAGATTCACCGTTCTGGCGTCTAGCTAACCCTCGCATTTGTTTACAAACGTTTGAGGACTCTAGTGAATTAATTTCTGCTTAGAAATGTAGCGATTAAATATTCTCCTATATTTGATAGCTGCCTCTGGCCGTACGGGTTAGAGGTTTGGCGAACGAAAGTTCATTCGGGTCTCGAACCCGGCCAGAGGTAGCTGTTACGGTATAGCCACACTGATGAAAGGTGAAACCTTGAAACACGTGTCTGTGGATTACTTATTTATTATATATATATATATATATATATATATTTGAATAATCGCAAAAAGGAGAGAAACTGTTGGTAACCAAGCTCTGTTGACTCCATGTCCATGCTACTCTAATTATATATATATATATATATATATATATATATATATATATGTGTGTGTGTGTGTGTGTGTGGACAACTACCAAATGCTAAGTGTTCTATTGGATGTCCACTCTTACGTTATAAAGACAAATTGAAGGACAATTTGAAATGCCTCAATATTGAGTACTTGGGAAAATCTAGCATCAAATCAGAAAGAATGGCATAAGACATGTTTCGCTAAATTAAAAAGCTTTGAAGGAAATAGACTGAAACATTGTAATCAGCTCCGTTAAAACTTTAAAGTAAAAACAACTGACTCCTGCTTTAGAAAATTTCATCTGTCAGTGTGGCTTTTTAGCTCGCAGCAAGGCTGGGCTAGTAACACACTTGAGAAAACACAAAATTTCTTCTTGATAGCATACACAACGTGGGAGGAAATGAATTACTTACTGCTGACCCCCATTTATTGTTTACGAGAGTCCACTACCTATATATATATATATATATATATATATATATATATATATTGCAATATAGGTACAAGTGATAACCTACTCGAAGTTCACCATAAGGATTTTCAGGGTTAAATCCACTGAATTAATCAAGATATTGATTAATTCAGTCGATTACACGTGCGTGTCTTCGTGATAAACGATTCGAACCGTTTATCGCGTTACAATCTGTTACAAGGTCAGTAGCATTCGACTGGGGGTCTGGCGAGCTTCGGCCGCTGGACCGGCGATGGTATAATAATAGCTTCGATCCCAGGGGGCCATCCCCCCAGGCAACACCTGCCCCCTCGATTTAAAGGTGCAGGGCTGGGTTTATTGCCCAGTACCTGAGGCGCCCCCTTGAGGGGGAATGCCGATGGGATCGACGCAATTTTTCACCCGCCACCCCATGAGCTTCGGCTTGTGGGTGGTCCCATATAAATAGGGCCTTTGTGCCTGACCCGTACAAGTGGGGTACTGGGAAAATACAAGCATGACTTAGTAGCATGAAGAAGAAAAAGAAATGGGGAGAAAATTCAATTTCAAATCTTTAACCCTTTTGATACGATACATTTTGCAACAAATTTAATGGCTGGAATGCATTCTGGACCATAAAATGAAAAAGTTTGTTTCAAATCTTCTGATCATTAAGATATAAGACTAAAGTGACAGGACTTTAGTCAAGTGACTATCAAAGTACGCTTCTTTAAAAGGGGAAAAAACAAATATCGCACAAGTGTGTTTATAAGAGAATTTTTAATTTTAATTCACTGATATTTCTAAAAAAAGATTTACTAAAGTTTTAGAAATAATAAAGTATTCTTTACTTTTTTTTTTTTTTCTTTTTTTAAATTTTAGGGCCTGAGTATATCAAACAAGAGCTATTAAATTCTTTTTTAATGAGATTTCCTGAAAGTGAATTTAGTTGGGATATAAATTCATAAGTTTTGCTTTATTATTACTACCTCTGTCCCATAATAGTTAACATTTAGTGTATGAAATTCATATGCCAATGTACCAACCATTATGGGACAGGGGTAGCGATGAATTACTATCTCTATCCCATAATAATTGTTAACATTAGTGCATGAAATTCATACGCAAATGTACCAACCATTATGGGATAGGGGTAGTGATGATTCATTTCGTTGGTTGGGTTTTACGGCATGTCAACCCCTTGGGTTATTTTATGCCGAATACTTCTATTGGTAAAAAAATGTTTAATGCTAACAAAGTTTTGAAATAATTTCATTTTTAATGGATAATACAATTTTGTTTATAAACTCATGTTTTCTATTTAACCCATAGATGGGAGGTAGCGATGAATTACTATCTCTATCCCATAATAGTTGTTAACATTAGTGTATGAAATTCATACGCAAATGTACCAACCATTATGAAACATTTAAAAAAACAAAAATCTTTTAAAGGGGTACTTAATTGGGAGGGTTGGGTTTAGAGCAAATGTGGAGATTAATTTATAATTGCAATTTATTATAAAAATTACATAACATTTTTTAAATGAAGGAGGATGCACATTTATTAGACAAAAAAAATTATTATTCACCAATCATTGCCATTATTTTAAAAATCATGCACCATCCTCTTAAGATATTTCAATTTTAAAAATTCTCTCTACTGTCAATTTACTGTCAATAATTATGTGGTGAATAACTGCAAGAAACTTAAGATTTAAAAATATCTCTAATGAATTCTGCATTCAATAATTAGGAATGGTACATTGAAAATTATGGGGAAGGGAGTAAATTCAAGCATAAAAGTAAAAAGGTTAAAAAATAAATTTAAAAAAAAAAAAAACTAAAAAAACTAACTAAAAACTACAATTTTTTAAGTATTCAAATTTTAATAAATTTAACTAATATTTTAATCTTTAAACAAATTAAATCTAATATAAATTTTTAATGGATTTAACAAATATAACTAAAAAGTACTTTTTTTTATTTTTTATTTTTTGAATATAAAATTTTTAATAAAATGCCATTTTTAATGAATTTGAATTTTGATAATATAACCGGTAATACTTTTTTGGTACGATCAACTGCCACTCGCTCGAGTCCAGCCTATTAGCCACGCCCACAAATAGTTGACTTTTTGGAGAATTTATGTGATTTCTCTTGCAGAAGCAGAAATTTCCGTTATTGATTTTTTGTTTTTTAATAAAGTTTCAACCAAAGATCTTCTTAAAATTTATCGAGTGAGGGGAAACATGAAATGATTGTTTGGTTCTAAAAAAAAAAAAAAAAAAAAAAAAGTAAAGATTCGTGCATATTCAAATAACTAAGGAAAAAATGTTTGTAGAACCCTAAATTTACATGATTCAAAGTTGTTTTTATTTAAAACTTTCAATTTTCTAAGCTAAAAAATATTACGTTTTAAAAGTAAAATAAGTCGTGGTCGTATTTTTTTTGTTTTCCTAAAGATCTGTGGGCGTGGCTAATAGGCTGGACTCGAGCGAGTGGCAGTTGATCGTACCAAAAAAGTATTACCCTAATATAACTAAAAATTACAATTAAAAAAAAAAAAAGAAGAAAAAAAGAAAAAAAAGAGAAAGATTTTTAGTGGTCAACAGGAAAGAAATTAAATTATCTTTGGTGGCAAAGTTTCTAAGAATTTGTCCTCACCAAATTTTGATATTCTTTTCTTGATTATTAAAACCTTTTACTAAATTCATTGAAAAAAAAAAAAAAAAAAAAAAAAAATGAAACAATTCAAAAATCGTTTTGGATTTGTCACTGATTTGTTTCTAATTTCTAAACAAACTGCAGTGACAACTTTTGTGTTACTTGAATTTTGAGAATTCAAGGGAAGAAACTCTCTTTAAAAGGGAGATAATCAAGAATGCTTTTCTTTTTACAAAAAAAATAATAATTTAAAAGATAGAAAAAGAAAAAGCAAAGCTATCACGAAAAGGTAGAAAAAGTATGAAGCAATTTCTGGCAAATGTTAATTATCTCATTTAATGTGGGTTTCTTTAATAATTAATTTGATAACATTAATTCTTTAAGCAAAGCAAGAATTAGTTATAGATTTTATTTTTTTCAAATAACTTAATTAAGTTCAGATGCAGAATAATTTTATAGAATTTTTTTATAAGAATTATATATTTAATACATTAACAACTTAAATAATTGTACTGGTTAATAGTAATGTGTAATTTCATAAAAGTTAATTCTCACAAGTTAAAATAAATGCAGTAACCTGTCCTAATTATATATTTCAACTTGAGATGCCCAAGAGAAAAGATTGATACTAAAAACTTCATTAAATCTTTTCATAATTTGTAGCAGATAATATATCACAATTGATTGATTAGAAGTCTTTCAGCATTTGTAATGTTTAAGGTTTCTTTTCCTTTAATTTGTACATAACAATATTAAGACATTTTCCCAATGTGCAGCTGTGTAGACAGATCAATTTGTGGATTTATGGGGGGCTGTGCAGGGGTTGCCATCAAATGTGGTACACATGATTCTTGGCTGGATTTTCTCTATGCTGTTTAGTGATTTTAAGGTACGAGGTCTGAGAAGCATTCCTACACCACTATGGTTTTTTTTTCATGCAGATGCCGACACAAAAATCCATCCATTTCCAGTTTTATGATATTTTAGCTATAGTTCACAATGGTGATGTCTATATTCTTATTGGCTGCAGACGCTGTTAGTTCAAATTATTGGTTTATTGTTTAATGTAGATTAATTTAAATTATTAGGGTTATCACACACATTAAAGCTGTGTATAAGGCAGTTTAGATAAAAAGGGCTTTTTTATTATTGATTAGTGAAAAATATAGAAATGAAGATAATGAATGTACGGGTTGAATAAATGCTGAAACACGATTAGTAAAAGTTTATTGAAAGAAAGTTTGGTTTTAATTTTCTTAATGGCTACTCGCTTAGAAATACTCCTCATCGGTATTGGCTGCAAGATTGAATATACATAGATAGTTTTTTCCGCTCAATCTGGAGGGGGTGGAGGAACACGGTAGGCATCAGGAATTTTTGACCCCTGAAGATTTATCAAGAAAATGGGGGGGGGGGTTAAAAAAAAAAGATTTTAAATATTGAAAAGGGGAAATATATTTATTTATTATTTTTCCTTTTAAGGAAAAATAGAGAAAAAAATCATCTACAGTATATATATATATATATATATATATATATATATATATATAAAACATAACTGTTTTACTATTTTAAAAGAAGGATTTTTATAAAAATGGGAAATTTAGATTCTTTGCAGAAAGAGTTGAAAAGCAGAAATTTGGATAAAGAGGGAAAATGGAATAGACAGTTGGAATTTTAATTTTATCTATATATATTTATCTATTTATTTATTTATTTACTTATTTTTGGAGGAGGTCCAAAATAAATTGAAGATGGAATCTCAAAGAATTAAATAACTCAATAGACATATCATCTTTTGAGTCAAGAATTTATAATGAGACCATTGGTGGCAGGTACCATCAATAGTGTGTGTACGAGCCCACCAGCCTACCTTGCTGCTCCGGTTCGGGCACAATGGAGCCATACTGGTTATTCAGAGGGTCATAATCAGCAATTGATCCGATGCGACGAGAAGAGCCATTCTCAACTGGAAGAGAAATGCAGTAATCAAGCAATAAAAAACCAAGCCAAGCCAACCTTAAAGCTGCAGAAGGGACGACGACAAGGAAGTGTGCACACTTCCCTTTTTTTTGTTTGTTTGTTTTTTGTTTTGTTTTGTTTTCCTCCTCATGACTGAATTTTTACAAGACTCAGAATAGAATAAGAGAAATAGTTGCAATCGTTGGGAGAAGAAGAAGAAGAAGAAGAAGAAGTGATGGTGAAGTATAAGTGCTGACAAGAGGTTTGTTTAGATTCTTCAGTGGTGACAGAGCATGGGACTGATGGTGCTTCTTATTAACTCTTAACATCCTGTTGAGAATTTTCTAAGTCCAGAGTCCCCTTCCTATAAGATTTATCAATAAATGGCTAAAAAAGGCCTTTTCATTTAAAGTTACCAGAGTTATTTCCCTTGAATTAAAGACATTGAAATATGTTTAATAATACATTTAAACAACGGCTATCATTTGGGGTGGATTAAGAGAAAAAAAATGTGACTTTCAGCCAGCTGGAATGAGGGGTATAGGATGTTAAGAATTAAAGAATGGGGGGCAGGGGCTGGATGAAAAGATGCAACATTGCTTACAGTTTTCAAAATTCTCTTTAGATTTCAAAAATTGTTCATAAGTTTTTAAATAATTTAAATTTTTTAAGTTTAGAACAGAAAATGATGCTAGATTTTTAGAGTGCTTTTTGTGGGTTTTGTTTTTTGTACTTTCATTTTTAAATTTTCTTTTATTATTGTGATTATTATTGCTATTTTAAATTTTTAAAAAAAATTTATTTAAAACAGGTGATCATGATCTGTACTGAAGAACGCAAACAGTTTTTGGGGGGTATATTTTTTTTTTTTTTTTTTGTGTGAAGGTAACCAAGATGGAGGAAAAGAAAGTATTTGTTAGCTGAAAAATTGTTTGAAAATTTAAGAACAAGACATGCATAGTAGCAAAAGTTAGAGATTCAAAGACGAAAAAAATGTTGAAAAGAGGTTAATAGGTTTTAGAGATTATATTTTAAAGTTAATAAATTTTAAGTTCATTTTCTGAAAAAAAATAAAATAAAATAAAATAAACAATATTTGTCTAGTCCTTTTTTTAAACATTAGATGATTTTTACTTATTTATAAATAAGTTTTTAGTCTAAAAAACCAGGTCCATTCTGCAGTAATAAAATAAAACATATTGAAACTTTTAAATACAGATTTTAAAAGTTTGTGATGAATTATAAAAAAAATAAAGAAATAAAATAAAAAGCTGAAGAGCAGTGCATCATATATATATATATATATATAAGTAATAAATTAAAAAAGCAATTGTGGTAAGTGCTGACATCGAAGCCAGAAAGCTGGTGTGATATTTGGATTTAAAAAATTTTAAGTGCTGGAACATTCTTCTCTGCTTTCTTTTGTAGACTGATAAAAAATGAAAGATTTGGTCATGATTTAAAAGAATAATACAATTATAGCTGAACTAAATGAAAACTTAATAAGTATATCCTAATTTATATTGTTGCAATTTAAATGGTTCTTTTATTAAATTTAGGAGATAAATACTTTATATTAAAAAAAAAAAAAAAAAAAATTAGTGCTATTAAAAATTAAATGCCAAATTTCAAATTAGAATTTTAAAATTTTAAAAAAGCAAAAACAAAAAAAAATTTTTAAAGCATAAAAACTGCCAGAAGTGACAAAGCAAAAAAAAAAAAAAAAAAAAAAAAAAAGTTTTTGAAGAAAAAAAAAAGTTTAAATGAAATAACTGAGTAAAAGAAACCAGTAAGAATGAGAAATTAAAGAATAAATTCTTTAGAAATAGAATAAAAACAGCTGATGAGTCAAGTCTGAAATTAAACCTATGGAAATAGAAAAATTTAATAAAAATTGATTTTTAAAAAAATTTAATAAAAATAATCTTTTATCAAATTTTGAATAATTACTAAATCATTCAAAATTTAATTTAAAAAAATTTGGTCCGAGCAAGTTTAAGAGACAAAGGTTAATTATTTTTAATCAGACAGATTTGGGGGGGGGGGTTATGGTCAAGTCATGTTGAAAGCATTGGTTCCAGCTAATCACTAAAGTTAAGCAGTGATGAGCCAGTTCAATACTGAGATGGGTGATCATTTAAGCAACAGGAGGTACTGTAAGAAACCGGATATCAAAATGACTTGATTTGGCATTAACTCTTAACATTGAGAATTTTCTAAGTTCAGATCCATTTTCATCTAAGGATTTATCAATAAATGGATAAAAATGTCCTTTTCATTTAAAGTCACCGAGTTATTTTCCTTAAATTAAAGACTTCTAAATGTGTTTAATATTACATTTAAACAAAGGTTATTGTTTGGGGTGGATTAGGAAAACGAATGTGACTTCTGGCCGGGCGGAAAGAGACAGTATAGGACATTAAGAGTTAAATGAGCCAAAAAGGGTTGATATGCCATAAAACAAAACAACTAACCAGCCTGACAGGTTTGGTTTCTTTGTTTAATGACATATCAACCTTTATCGGTTATTTAATGCCAAAGGCATCCTTGTAGAAAAACAGTGGTGGTACCATTTAACTCATAACTGGATGGGGGATGAGGGGTTCATACCTTTCCCAAGGGTATTAGTCTGAAAATGAGTATAATAGTAGAATAATATGGTCTTTGTTTAAAAAAAAAATTTGGTAATCATCAACTTGTTCCTCGTAAATTCCTAAAAAAAAATAAAATAAACTGAACCCTCATTTTATGTCCGTGTTTTTGCAATAAATGTTTTATTTTTCTTGCACCCATTATTTTACAATACTAAATATATTTTCTTGATTCTTTATTCTTTAACAAATAAAGAAAATATATTTAGTATTGTAAAATAACGGGTGCAAGAAAAATAAAACATTTATTGCAAAAACACGGACATAAAATGAGGGTTCAGTTTATTTTATGGTAGGAATTTACGAGGAAAAAGTTAAGGATTACCAAAGTATTTTCATGAAAATGGTTCGATAATTTAGTAAAATATTTACAGAGAGTTTTCCTTGAAAGGAAATTCTAGTTCAATCTTTACGCCTAACATTAAAGGGATGATCCCAAATTTTCAGAATGTTTTTCTTGTGAATGTGAATTCAAAGTGTCATCAAGTACCCGCCTCCCACTCCCTTATTTTAGCATCTAATTACCAGAAATGATGAAAGCTATTGAGTAAGTAAGTGTAAAGTAGAACACAGTTTTATTTATAAGGTAAGACACTTGACCTAATTTGAAAAGCACTTGAGTCTTTAAAAATGAAAGAAGTTTCCAATCATCTTCAATTTCAAGTAGTCAGAACTTCAAAACTTATTGGAATATATTTATAAATATGGTGACATCACATACATTAACTCAAAATATGTTTTTTTTCTTAACAGCAGAATCTCTGTGTACCCCTACCACTGCTAGAGGGCAGTGAAATATACCAGAGTGTTTTTGTGCTCACCATATATATATATATATATATATATATATATATATATATATATATATATATACCATTTTAATTGGAGAGATAAAAGCAATAACATTTCTTATTTTTAATATTTGCTCAAATAAAGTAAAAAAAAAGTAAAGTCGTCGGGGCGGCCTAAAGTCGGTATCAGCCAGTCAGCGAGGGAGTCTATCCCCTTTTCAATAGCGCTAGACAAGGAGATTGTTTTTAGCAACTGAGGTGGAGCGCCACACCTACCATCAGCTCCTTACTTTACCGCACAGATCCCTGTGCTACTCATACGCTGAGTTGGCGGGGACCGGTATCGAACTAGGAACCTTGTGGTTTCTAGCCGAACGCTCTACCGACTGAGCTAACCCGGTCCCTAAATCTACATAAAACAATCTAGTTATCAATTATGACTGTCATATCAGGTTATGTAGAAATAAGAAAAAAAAAAAGTATTCCAAAAGATAAATTCATTTGTAGATGGTGATGTCAATGTTAAAACATTTCGGTTTGTTATAAAACCTCCATCAGGACATTAGTATAAGTATAGTGTTGTTTAAACAGAGTTAGAATTCTTTTGAAAATTTTTCGGTTTCATTTTTTTTTAAATTCCAATATATATATATCTTATTATAATGGAGATTGTGTGTTTTTCTGTCTGTAACTGAAACTATATTACTACTCAAGTCATAATTCCCTTAATTATTTACGTCAAATTCTCCATGATTTCATTCTTTTAAACCTTCAGCTATTAATAAAAATTGTTTTACATTATTAATACTGTTGACCATATCTACGTACTAATAACATGCAATTGTATTTATATATATAACAAAATAGCGGTTTACAGTTTGAACGAGAAGGATAATTTGCATATTGATATTTAAAATTTTATTTTAATAAATATGTGCTTGGTATTATTGATTTCTAATTGTTTGGTTTTATCTTAAGAAATATAAACAAAATCTCGTGGATAAATCTTAAAAGAAATTTATTTACAAGAAGAAATAACTGTAATATTATCCTTTACTTCCTATTTTAACTAAATAGTTAAATTAGGAAAATTTACCAATGAAAGAGGGGAGTAATGGAAAATGATGGAATAGTTAGTTTCAAAGTTGTTCTATTTTTCGATTATACCCCCTCTGTTGCAGATCTTTTTATATGCATTCTTAGTCAGTTCCATTAGCCTTTCTAATTTAATATGATATTTTATTATATTAAAACTTAAATACTTGCACCCGGAGGGTGCATATATTTGCTAGTATATTTTTAAAAAAAATGAATAACTTAATTATTAGTATTATCTGCGTTATTTGGTCTATTAAATATTATTATATGCTCCCAAAACTCGTTAGAGCTCTCTAGGGGTGATTTAAATTAACTTTCACTGCCAGCATATATAAAGCAATGATCGTCTGTTCACAGACTGGATCTCTCTGGTGATCGTAAAATATATAAACAAACGTATGTATTTAATAGTTTGAATACCACCCCCTTTACGGCAGCTATCAAATGGCCGAGTGGTTAAGAAGTCAGTCGGGTTTCGATCCTGGCCAGAGGTAGTTGTCGTGTCTAGCTACATTGAAGAGGCATGAAACGCCGAAACCCGTGTCTGTGGATGACTTATATATATATAAAACTTAATATACAAATATTTTTCTAATTGGAATGATACCAGAATTTTTTTTTCTATATTAATAAAAACTTAATATACAACAAAATATTCTCTTTAGAGGCAATCATTCTTTTTAAAACTATATCTATAATGTTTTGATAAATACATATTTTAAAATTCTCTTTTGCTCTAAGCAGAAATGTGTTCATATGAAATTCTATCATATTATCATTTTTAATTTTAAATTTGCTGCCTCTAGTATGACAGGAATGTTGGCAAATAAAAAACAAAAAATTTCATTCACATACAAACATAAAATACAAATCTTCATTCATTCACAAACTGGAATGCCGATAGTAAAAAAAAAAAACACTATTAGATTCTATTAGGTTGATCTTTAGTCATTGGAATTCAAAGGATTGGCTATGTTAGCCAACCACACTTAAAATGGGATCATATGTATAATGAACAAATAGTAGCCATTCATGGTTTCCAGTACTTCTGGTAGGGGAGGGATAAAAAAAAATAAAAAATAAAAAATCCATAGATAAAACTACTAAGTAAATTTAACTAATTTTATATGGAGTTGTCAGATGATGTCAAATAGAATTTTGGTTTAAGACCAATTATTAGCTTTAAAAGAGCAATCTTGAAATTCACCTTATAAGGAAAAGTGTATTCACTTTCTACTCTTACAAGAGATTTAGTGTTCAGATAGAAACTTTTATGTAATGAATGATTCAGTATGAATACCAACATTTTTTACTAAAATATTCTCAAACTTGATATCTTACCCAGAAAAAAAAAGGAAATGTTATCACTTTTATTTGACTCATTTGGTTTCTTTGTTTAATGGCATATCAACCTTAGTGGGTTATTTAATGCCAAAACCATCCTCGTGGAAAAACACAAGTGGTACTATTTAGCCCATAGCAGGTGGGATGAGGAGTTCATACCTTTCCCAAGGGTATTAGTTTGAAAGTGAACGCAATAGTCTGACTGGACTTTGAACTTGCATATGACAATGTCACATTTGCCACTGTGCCATAGGGACTCCCCACCCCCCACCAATTTTATTTTACTTACAGATTTCTTTGGTAAAGACCCAAGAAAGAGTAAAGAAAAAATATCGGATAGAAAGTTACAGAGAAAAAGAAAGCAGAATAAAAAAAAAAAAACTTGAGGAAATAAGTCACATCTGACAGTCAAGCATTAAACATTATGTTGACACTTGTCTATTAAGATTTTGATTAAGAGAAAATCAAAGGAAAAAAGTCACAGGAAAAAACAAATCTGAAACCTATTGTAATAAGTAATTGAGAGTTACCTCCCCTTTTATATGATTATCTCCCCTTTAAAGAACTCTCTAGTGAATGCTAGACTATATAAACTCTCAATAAGTGTACCAATTATTATAAGTAGAATAAAGCTTTGCAAAGTCTATTGGTATTATCGTTTGTCATTACACCTATAAAGTACAAAATATGTGGTCTCTGGTGTCCAGGCGTCAAGAGCCAAATTGCTGCTTCCATGGTTCTATTTATACTCTATCCTGGTCAAGGGTAGATCACTCTATTGTACTTATACAAAACCAAAAGTTTTTACTTTATAAAAGTCCATAGTGGAATTATATATCTTCTTGATGCATCAAGGGCTGTCTTCAGTGATTCATTGTAATCATTGTTAATTTTGGGTTTTATGCATCAGATTGGCTCATACAGCAACCCTGATCTGATTCCAGAATGAGTCTAATTCCAGAATTCTGAGTGTCAGAATGCCTCATTGAAAGTGTGCTATTTTCACGGATTTCAGCATTGCATAAAACATTCATTCAAGTTAAAAACATTTCTCTACAGAACTTAACCAGCCACCACAAATTAATTGTGACTTTTTTTTTTCAAAATTGTGACTTTTTTTCTTTTTTTTTTAAACCAGGATTTTTCCTCGTCATTCATTTATTTAAAAAAAATTTTTATAAAGAGAATGTGGCAATGTTGTGTGGACCAAAAGGGAGACTATTTTCAACATTTTAGAGACAATCAATGATGATTTGTTTATATTTCTCAATTCACATGTTTAAATAAATACTATTTGGTTCCAATCCTAATATAAAGAAAAAGGTAAATGCCTATTAAATATTCATTTTTAAGCTTATTAAGATTTATCCTAAAAATCTTAAGCATAAAAAGTGTTTTATCAATAGAAATAAATAATTCATTTTAAAGAAATGTTTACAAAGTTTGAAACTGAAGACACAAAACAAGACAGAGAAAAGACAGTGACAAAACAGTTACCATAAAAGTTTTAACCAAACAGATTTCCTTCAATAAAAGGAAGAAAAAAAACCCAACAGATTCTAGAACATTGTCAGAATTATTTGAATAGTACACGTTTCGACCAGTCTTCATCAGGTGTAAGGCTCTGTATTAGCAGACAGTAAGTAATACCAATCTGTTAGAGATATCTTAATTAGATTTAAAATAAGTAGAAAAAAAAAAACCTCCTTATGTCTTTCACAAGAGCCATATTTTATTTGTAGTCTAGGAGAACGTATCAACTTTTTAGCATTTTAAATAAGCAAACTTGATTGGAATGTTGAAATATATGTGTGATTAATAAGCCAAGAATTGCAAGAGGCTTCCAAGAAATCAAAATTTTGATTTGCATAAAAAAAAATTGGGGGAGGGGGACGTGTGCTGTAACTAATCAGAGATTAGGTGCAATGCCAATACCAAGGGAATTGTGCTTGCCAAGAGTGTGCTTAAAAGATACCCAGATTTGCTTTAGAAATATTGACCCAAATGTCTAACAGAAAGAGAGAGAGGGAGATATTGAAGATAAAAGAGCAGGAACACCAAGTGGAACTAGAGCAATGGTATATTGGAAAGTGGTTTCTGCACACAGAGAGTGAGAGAAAGAAGAAGAAAAAAACAGGGGGGTAAAAATGAATAATACTCTGCCATTTTCCTTGTGATAGTCCAAAATGGCAAATATGTATATCTGGCTTGGATAAACAAAAGGTTTGGTTTAGTGTGGCTTGGCTTCGGTATCCAACTCAAAGATTCTGCACTATTTGCTAAAAGAAATGTGTAGCTGTATAGAATATTTCCAACGTCCTTCCAGATTTTAAGAGATGTGTGTGTAAACAATAATAATAATAAAAAGGAGAAATGACAATGAATAAAGCAGGTCATAGACAAAGAGCAAATATAGAACACAGCCACAAGACACACTCACTTGTTTTTGTTGATATTGATTAATATTCTTAAAGAAGACAGCACACACAACATAAAAGGTAATAAGAACAACAGAAGAGCTTTGGTTTGGTCATCAGAAGACTTGAGTTTTTAACATAACTGTTAGAAAGCCACATTGAACGGCCAGGCCAGACAACAGTAAAAACTTATCATAGGTGACAGGCACCAAAGGAGTGCAACTACATCCAAACAAAAGGAATATTTTAATGAATTATTATTTGAAAATAGGGGATTTTTTACAATCAATATTTGCAAAGAGGACATAAAGGGATTTTTTTTTCTTTCTTATTAGGGGGATGATATTTAGTTGGGGGGTGGGAGGTCTTTTAGTTTGAATTACAAGAAAATTATGAAAACATTAAAGAGAAAGAGGAAACACAAACACAGAAAAGCAACAATGAAACCACATGAAAAAAAGCAACAATTACATAATGACAGTAAAACAACAAAAAAGAAAAAAAAAAACAAACAAAGACATCTGACATAACATGAACATAAGACAAATTAAACGGATTTTTAATATAACTCATTTTTTTTTTTAAATGTGTAAAAATAACCTATGTACTCTTAGGTTTGGACCTGAAAACTCATTAAAAAAATCTTTTTTTAAATAAAAAAAAATTATAAAAATTGTCAAAACTGTTTATTTATAATATATATATATACAAGAAAATATAAGATACATAAAAAAAAGTTTTTTGTTTAGTTAACCAATTGGAAGTTGACTAAGTAAGACTTGCTGCTTAAAGTTAGTTAACTGATAAAAAAAAAGCAACAAATTTGAAATTCTACCTTTGACTTAATTATGTGAAAATAGTTAGTAAAAAGATTTTGTTGAAATAAGAGAGGAGAGAAGAAAAAAACAATTCAAGTGAAAAAAAGAAAAACAGACATTTTTTTTTTTTACACATGCAGCAATCATGTGAGAGCAGGAAAATAAATAAAACAATCAACTCTTTTAGAAAAATGTCAAGTTCAACAATAGGAGAGATAAAAAAAAAAAATAAAAAAATGAAATGTTTATACAAAATAACCAAAACCAGAGGGATCAATTTAGTTAGGATACAAATAGATACTCCACCCCCCCTTTAATTTCCAAACTAATAAATGTTTCCGATGTCCTATAGGGTTGGTTTTTTTTTAAAGGGAGAGAAAAAGATTTGTTTATCTGGATAAAGAACAGAATATATTAGAATAATGAAATGTTTTTTAATAGAATCATATATACATACACACACAAGGTGTGTCAAAGAAGTATCAAGATTTTTTGTACTTTTTGACACCTTGTATTCTAAAAAAAAAAAAAAAAAAAAAAAAAAATTCCATTCGTTAATTTTTTTCAGAATACAAGGTGTTTCATGAAAGTGCCGAGTTTGAAGCTGTATTTGCCAAGAAAAATGACAATGAATGGAACGGTAATTTTTTTTTTCAGAATACAAGGTCTATCAAAAAGTACCAAAAATCTCAATACTTTTTTGACACACCTTATGTGTGTGTGTGTATATATATATATATATATATATAATTGAAATTGAATCATATTAACAACCAGCAACTCGGCAAACACCATTTGAACTCCGGAGCACTGGATTCTCAATTTTTTTTTTTTGGTTGAGCATACCACAATCTCTGACTAGAGATTAACCAAGCGGACAAGAAAGAGCGGGACACTGGGCCACCAGCCCATGCCACAACGGAGAATGCCAAATCATCTAGTCAATCTACCTATATATATATATATATATATATATATATATATATATATATGATTTTATTAAAAAATGACATGAGTTGATATAGAATGTCTTATTTAACATCGGAATTTTAATTCTGAATAATTATATTAAAGAGCATGACTCAGAACTTGTAAGACAAGAAAAGTTCTATTTGCAGGGAAATATAAAATATTTTTGAATTTGACAAAAACAGGCGAAAAGGCTCACATGCTTTATATATTTACAATACGTATAAAAAAAACCAAATTCACAAAAATATCACAGAGCAAAAGGGGGGGAATATTTGTTGAAAAGTCAATAACAAAAAATCATGACAACTATAAATGATGTTAAGATGAACTGTCAAATGAATGTTATACAATTTTTTTCTTTTTGGAAAGAAAATATATTTAAGATGAGAATTATAATCTTATAAAAGAATTTTATCATTAAAAGATGTTAATTAAAATAGCCTCAATTAGCAATCAATTTTATTGCTACCTTGAGTTTATTCAGGTATGTTTTATATAACAACATGTGACCAAATTAGAGAGAGAGAGAGTAAAGAAATTTATTAAGATTATCAAAAGTTATGAACTTTAAGATTGTTAAAATTAAGTATTTAATATTTATAAAAATTTAGATTAGGTAGTTAATAATATACAGAGTTAGCACAAAACACTAGATTTCACTGTTTTTATATATATGTGTGTGTGTGTGTGTGTGTGTGTGTGTGTGTGTGTGTATGTATTTGGGCAGCATTCTTTCATTTATACATGTAGAATTAAACAGAAAACATCTCCTGTTTAACAATTTTATTTTTGATCTTTTCAAGTTTTCTGACCAACTTTTTAATGTTTGGGTGGAATTCGTGGATAAGTCCACCAAAGTTCAGGTCCTGAGTACTTTCAGCACTTCAAAGTGCCATCATCAGGGGTGATGTGTTCCATATATATATATATATATACTTTAAATATATGCTCCTACATTTGTGGCGCTGGTAGGTGTCGTCAGTGATGCATGGGTCACTGGGAAGTTTTGGGTCTTCTAACGTCAGACTTTGCTCGCATGCTGACCCTATCAGATCATCTAACAACATGAGATGCTAACAGATGTTTGACTCTTTGTCTTTGGACGAGCGTAAAATTCTCTACTTTGCATCTGATTGGCTGGCGCTAACAACCAGTCAAATGTGTGTATATATATATATATATATATATATATATATACACACACACACACACACACAAAGGGGTCGGACAACAATGTTTCCATTATTTTGTCCAACTCAATATATATATAAATGGAAAGATAGATAAACCAAGACAAACAATCAATTCAACTCATGATTAAATCTTAATATTTCTTTTTTATTTCATCAGAACGAAAGAACTACAAATCTTAAAAGTAGACATTAAGAAAAAGATGAAAAAATATCTTTTCCTCTTTGTCTACATTTTCAAATTTGTAATTTGTTCATTCTGATAAAATCTATGATAAAACATTAAGTTTTATCCATACATTGAATTGTTTATCAACATTTTCCATTTATACACACAAAGTATATATATATATATATATATATATATATATATATATATATATATATATTCTGCAAGAACGATCTCAGTTGCTTTGGCTTTGTTTCTTCCAGCTGGGAAAATTTGGCTCAGGACCACCTTCGGTGGCAGCAAGCTTTCTGTAGAGGACTGTTCATGTTGAGGTCACCCTGGCACAACACCATGAAGCTAGGAGGTCCAGAAGAAAGCAGTGGCAACAAGACACCGGCACATCAACATCTTCAGGGACAGCCTTCACATGCGACATCTGTGGTCGAGAATGTTTTTCTAACATTGGACTATATAGTCACAGGAGGCACTGTAACTTCAGCGGCACAAAAACTATTTTATAGTCTTCCGAGACTGAAATGCCAATAATAATAAATAATTTAATATGAAATGATATTTCCTTTTTTCTCTCTATTGGGGGCAGCCAAGATAGTGCTCCCTCTGCCCACCACATAACCAAAGCAGAGTGTTTTGTGCTCGCCCTGTAAAATTCATTCAAAGACAAATTTGTCTCCCACTTTTTATGACAATTAACTGGAATATAAGTTTACACTATTTAGTTTGCTATTTCATTCTTTGAAAATCTTAAATTCTTATTGACATGTTTATCATTAAAGAATAAGAAAAACAACCAAATTCAAATTTAAAAATAGAAAATAAAATTTTAAAAGAACAAAACTGAATATCAAAAGTAAGCTTATTTTTATCAATAACACTCTATATAGAGTGTTCAATATCACTGAGAGAGAGCATATTTATCTAAATTAGGATAGCGTAGATACAGATTCAATGGCACTTAGTGGCTGTCAGTTTCTCACCGATGCCCAATCATCAGACCAAATCTTGATTTGATGATCACATAGGCACAAAACTGACAGTCATCAAGTGCCATTGAATCTCTGTCTATGCTATATATATATATATATATATATATATATATATATATATCATAAAGGCAAAAGTTAATATCACCTAAGATATAAAGGCCAAAGTGATTTTATTTTTAATAATAATTTTAGAAAAAAATATATTGTGTACTCTAAGTGTTTTTGTATATATATATATACTTCTTTGGTGCGGTACCAAGTTTCTTGGTACAAGGTGATTCTAGGTGGGTCCTAATTCTCTACCAGTAGTTTGTTGTAGAGTTCAGGTTCTGTATGAGAGCTCAATGTTTAATTATTGTAAACAGAGCAAAGTTATTTGGGAATAAAAAGGCCTTAAATACCATGGGTATCGTGGTTATGGACCATTTCCACTCGCGAGTATGCTCACGAGCTTCTTCAGACCACTGATATATTTTATATATATATATATATATATATATATATATATATATATATATATATATATATATATATATATATATAAATTCCAATTAGGATACACAATTTATATTTAAAAAATCGTGAACTCTAATAGTGTTTTTGGGTGTATAAATATATATACTATTTTTTTTTTAATAAAATAGTTTTGTGTGTGTGTGTATATATATATATATATATATATATATATATATATACACACACACACACACATGTACATACAAACTCAATATTAGAGTACACAGTTCTTTCTGTTTTATAAGTTAAAAAAATACTGAGTACTCTAATAGTTTTTTTAAAAAAATAATTATCATTATTTGAAAAATAAAATCCCTTTGACACTTTCTATCTTAGATGATGAAACCTTTGCATTTAATTCTATTGAATTTTATATTATATAAACAATAGACTAAATCAAATAAGAGATGCACATTAAATGTACACAAATAATGAGATGTAAATATAAGCATTACATTAAAATGAATGTTAAAAATATGATTTTTTAAGCCTTCAAGTAAATGAAACTTTGAGAAAAAAAGTAAAAAATAAATAAAAGATAAACTTTTCAAATAAACAATACATATCAACAAGACATTTAGAAAGAAAAAAAAAATTAAATTTGAATTTAAAAAGACATTTTGGTTTTTAATTAGCATCAGTAATTTTCAACAACAATGGAGGAAAAAAAAAAAAAAAATTTCCCTCCAAAAAAGATGAAAAAGGCCCAATTGCATTCAGACACTCTGGGCACCCACCTGAAAACATACCTGGAGTGCATTAAATGAGAGAGGCTTAATTACAACATTGTTAAATGGGTTGGGTTGGGAGGGGGGAGAGAAAAAAAAAAGAAATGGGTTGTCTCAAGAAAAATTAAGGGTAATGATGCTTGAGTAGGTAAAGGTACCCTGTAAAAAGAAATCCCCTTCCCCGCATAACCGCAGTCCCTCCCCCAAAACAATCTAACACCACTGATTTCACAAACCAGGCAAAGTTAAACACTAACAACAACAAACTAGCATTTGGGGGTGGGGATGTGGGGTGGAGAATTAACATTTGAAAAAGTTTTTTTTTTTTTTTTTTGAAGAGAGATCACACATTAGAAATATTTCTACAGTTTCAAATCAAGAAATCTTTATTTGAGAAAGAAAAAAAAAAAAAAAGATAAAAAAAAAAAAAAAAGATGCTAATATGGGGGACCAGAGACACGTCTCATGCCAGGAAGTAAGGAGACTAGTCCAGGTTAAAAATATGGTAAGGTTAACCCAAAGTCAAACTTTTTTAGAACTTATTTTTCCAATGCAAGTATCATTGGGGAAAAAGAAAAATTTTGGTAAAAAGGTCAAAGTCTGGACCGTTTATCAAAACTTTTCTTGTTCCCCAATGATACTTGCATCGGAACAAATAAGGTATTAAAAAAAAAATAAAAAAATAAAAAAATAAAAGTTTGGCTTCAAGTCACCATTACTGCACATTTAACCTGGACTAGAAAGGAATACAAAAATCATATATATATATATATAAACAAATTCTAATTTATCCTAGCCAGATGCAAGGCAAGTTGAGTTTTATCCATTTGCAACAATATTAAACTAAAAAGGGACACACAACACTTCATAGACATAGGAAATTCTAAATATAGGAACTTCCAACTGAAGAACCAACCTCTTCTAGTTGTCCCCCTGGATCTGTCAGCTAGAAAAATCAAAAACCAAATGAAAAGGGAAAAAAAGAAATAAAAAGAAAACAAATCAGTGAAAAGAAAATTGAGTGATTGAAAGAAGAAGAAGAAGAAGAAGAAGAATATTTTGCCAACACTGAAGAGAAAGAAAACGTAACATAATCATCAATTAAGGGTCACATTATTTGAATAAAGACATTTTTATTACTGTCATGTATTTAAGTATATAATATACACACTTTTTAGGAGTTCCAGTGATTTTCTAAGGTTTAAAAGAAAAATTTAAAAAAAATTAAAATAGATAAAAAAAACCTGCAAACAACACTTTTTGGGAGTACCAAAGACCTAAATTAAAAAAACCTGATTTCAACACTTTTTAAAGTTAAAAAAACCTGATTTCAACACTTTTTGGAGTACCAAAGACCTAAATTAAAAAAAAAAATTTCAACACTTTTTAGGAGTACCAAAGACTAAATTAAAAAAAAAATTTCAACACTTTTTAGGAGTACCAAAGACCTAAATTAAAAAAACCCTGATTTCAACACTTTTTAGGAGTACCAAAGACCTAAATTTAAAAAAAAACTAATTTCAACACTTTTTAGGAGACCGAAGACCTAAATTAAAAAAAAAAATTTCAACACTTTTTAGGAGTACAAAGACCTAATTTAAAAAAAAAACTAATTTCAACACTTTTTAGGAGTACCAAAGACCAAAGACCTAAGTTTAAAAAAAACAAAACCCTGCTTATAAAACCTTTTAGGGGTACAAGAGATTTAAGTTCAAAAAGAAAATGTCTACAACAGTTTTTAGGAGTACCAGAGATTTTCTAAGGTAAAAAAATGGCCTACAACCCATGTAAAATAGATATGTAATCCACAGATAAATAAAAAACAACTTAATATTTTATTAAATGAGCCCAACACCAGTTAAAAAATCTTGCAGTGAAAAGTCAAAAACTAAATTATAGTTAATCAAATAGATTGAAAAAAAAAAAAATTGATAAACATTGAAATATGATTGAACCAAATAATCCAATATTTAATCCCTGTCACTTCAAGAGTAATTTCATTTTAATCTCAAATGAGATTTATGTATTTTTTTCTTTGTGCTGCAGAATCAATCCTGGAACAATGTCCAAATACAAATAATTATTTTCCTATGCAAATGCCAATATTTCATAGTAAACAATAGTTGCAACAACTCTGATCTATTTGACATAGGGTCGTCCCCAAGTGGTTTAGTTAAAACACAATGAATGGAAATTTTAAAAAAATTAAAAATCTAAAAAAAGTCTAATCTAACTTGAACGACAGAAATAAGAGTGGCTTCGTCCTTTTCAAAATATTTTTCTTTCTAATGAATTTAAATAAATAAATAAATAAAATAATAGTATTGTTAAGATCAGTTAGAATACTGAGGAAAGTCCTGAGACCTGAGACTTTCTGCCAATCAGACTCCAGTAAAAGACCAACAGCTAACTCTAGTGTGAAAAATACGTAAAAAGTGAAAATAATAATAATAGTATTGTTAAGATCAGTTAGAATACTGAGGAAAGTCCTGGAGACCTGAGGAGACTTTCTGTCAATCAGACTCCAGTAAAAGACCAACAGCTAACTCTAGTGTGAAAAATACATAAGAAGTGAAATAATAATAATAATAATAATAGTATTGTTAAGATCAGTTAGAATACTCAGGAAAGTCCTGGAGATCTGTGAAGACTTTCTGTCAGACTGACTCCAATGAAAGACCAACAGTTAACACTAGTGTGAAAAACTCATAAAGAGTGAAAAACTCAAAGAATGAAATACGACTTCTACTACTGATAATAATAATAAGGCTGTTTTTTCTTTTGTTTTTTTTTCTTTTGTTATCTTATTAAAAATTAAGCTTTTCTCTTCTGAAATATCTGGATTCAAGTACTCACCATTTCAACAGAAAATGATCTGCTAATAAAACAATTTACAAGCCAAGAGGTAGATTTTATTTGGCAAAACCAAATATCTAAATTTTATCCTCTTAATAAAAATAAATAAATGAATAAATAAAGCTTAGCAGTTTCAAAATTTCAAATAGCATATTGCTGCTGCTGCTGCTGTTTCTGCTGCAATATGGCTAAGTTTAATAAAGTCTTATCAATGGCATTTGGTTGCCAACAAGCATGTCTGCAATTTTCATTACAAACGTCATGTTGCTGAAGCATAGCAATTCAGTACTAGTGTCAAATGACTAAGCTATGGCAATGAGTACGGTCATAATGTACTAATGTCATTTCATTAAAAGATTCTCAATCCCCGTCTTCATGGTAAAAGTGAACATTGTATTACTAAGAATCTATATTACTAATCTTAATAAGTTGCAATACTAATCTGCAGTGGGAGGATTACAGAGACAATAAGCACTATTCATATTTTACTAATTTACCTGTCAGTCATTTACAATAGTCATACATTTAATGCTAGTAAGGATTGCATAACTAAGTTTTCATAATACTAAAATCATGGCCTACTAATATATACAGCCTCACATGTTACATAAGCAGGCAGAATTCTAACAGGCCGATTTGTTTTATAGTCAATTTATGTCTGTTTCGAAAAAATTTAAAGCACAAACATTTGGCTAGATGGGACCGTAAGTTCTCCTCAGAAATACTGTTTCTCTGTAGTATCATCACTATCATAACCAGGGAATACATTTCACATGAAATGGTTTCATTTTTTTCTGATATAACCTGAAATCATAGATAAATTGTTGGTGTATTTGTTTTTGTATAACTGTATCATTTTTTTTTTTAACTATTTTTTTTTTCTTTAGTTTGTTTACAATCTTTTATTATTACATTTCTGAAGAAAAATGACGTATTTGTATATTTTTAACATTTTTTTCTCGAAACAGATATAAATTGACTATAAAACAATTCTGCCTGTTTATGCGACATATGGGGCCGTATATATTAGTTAGGCCGTGCTAAAATCTAAAAGTATTGGTGTTGTGTCATTAAAGCCGGCAGTCTTTGTGGATTTATTTGCATTAAGCATTTTTTGCCTTTGCAGCAATTTGCAAATGGCTGACCAACCTTTTGTAGATGCTGTTCTTGTCTCTTTAGGGCTTTCAGCTATAAAAATAAATCAGGCTCAATCAGAGGTGGGAGGGGAGACAGTTGAAAATTGAAGGATAATCATTACAGAATTCATTCAAACTGGGGAGGCCTCGAGAATAAGACTTGATTTGTATAGGGATTATTATTTCCTCACAAAATAATGGGAAAACTGAATTACTTAGACAATATCACACCTATAAAAATAATCTTTGATGAATCTGATTATTCTGTGACACTATAAGCTCTTCTGCTTCTAGGTACAATAATAATAATAATAATAATGAAATTTATTGCGTACAGTGCTCAGGTGCACCACAACTCATCAAAGTCTCATGTATAGTACACAGAATAATGTACTAATGTCAGGAACATGAATAGTGTACAGTAATAATATACATGTATGTGTACAGTGCTCAGGTGCACCACAACTCATCAAAGTCTCATGTATAGTACATAGAATAATGTACTAATGTCAAGAACATGAATAGTGTACAGTAATAATATACATGTGTACGCTTGTGTGCATATGTGTGTGGAGGGGGCATCAGGTATAGTGTTCCGAATTACAGGAAGCATGGAGGCTTTGAAAGATGCAGTGTACTATAATGTATATGTATATATGAACATGAATAGGTTTGAGTATGTGTGTGTGGGGGGGAGCATATCTGTATGGGTATGTGTGCCCATATCCTGAAGATCTTGAGGAAACCTGCAGAGTTAACTTGTTAGTGATTCTGTTTCCTAAACATGCTCTACAAGTATGTATTGAGCACTTTCCAATATTTATCATCCTGATTCATAGCCTTAAATGGTCTATGATTAAGGACTTTAACAGTTGATTAATATTCAGACTGATCTTACTGCATTTTAGGTATAGTGTTCGCGAATTACAGGAAGCATGGAAGCTTTGAAAGATGCAGTGTACAATAATGTATATGTATATATGAACATGAATAGGCTTGAGTATGTATATGTGTGTGTGTGTGTGGGGGGGGAGCATATCTGTATGGGTATGTGTGCCCATATCCTGAAGATCTTTGAGGAAACCTGCAGAGTTAACTTGTCAGTGATTCAGTTTCCTAAACATGCTTACAAGTATGTATTGAGCCCTTTCCAATATTTATCATCCTGATTCATAGCCTTAAATGGTCTACGATTAAGGACTTTAACAGTTGATTAATAAGCTGATTAATATTCAGACTGATCTTACTGCGTTTTACTATACTTCATTTGACCATGAAGCTAAGAGGAATATTGCAACGGCAACAAGACACCAGCACATCAACATCTTCAGGGACACCCTTCAAATGTGACATCTGTGGTCGAGAATTGTTTTCAAACATTGGACTTCACAGTTACAGGAGACGCTGTAACTTCAGGGGCACAAAAACTATATTACAGTCTTCCGAGACTGAAATGCCAATAAATAAATGATTTGACCCTCCTCTATTTCTTGTAAGTTGTTTTGTAACTTATTGTTCTGTATTTTTGTATGTATCCGTTAGCACTGAATACTGGATAAATATATTAAGCACTCAATTTCTTCTGTGTATCATTTCACCTTGATGATACAACAACCTGTCTTGTGTGATTCCAACCTAAACCTGCAGCGGTTTATGTTGGATCATTCTGCAGGTGTAATTGTGCAGGTAGTGAGGCAGATAGTGTCACAATTTTATTATTTATTTTGGAATAATCATGCTCTATATGATGACTGAATTTTTAAACTTAATTTCACACAAAATAAAACCAAAAAGAATTGAATTTCATTGTCAAATGGATTCCTTAACTGTCTATAGAATAAGCGAGCACTTTTTTCTTCCCCACTCCTAAGCTTCAAATCTGTGTGGGAGACGGGAAAGGATAGCAAACTAAATATGACATACCAGGATTAACAGAACATTGATTGTTGGATTAGAAAATTAAAGATTTTATTTCTAAGATAAACAGAATATATGAACTAATAAACCTATTACTTTCTTTTCTATAATATTTTTCATGTGTATTTTAACAAAAACAGAATTGCTCACACATTTTAAAGAGAACTAAGGAATTGGCCTGTGTTATTAGTAACCCCAGATGAAATTATTTGAGAGGCTGAAAGTAAAATGAGACTATTTCACTATCACTTTACAGTGAGTTTATAATTATAATAAATGTTTGGGATTTTTTTCTTTTTTGAAAAGTGACAAAAATACCAATAATTCTGTTTTGGGTTTGCATTAAAGAATAAAGCAGAAAAAAATAAAAATAAAATGTAAAAAAAAAAAAAAAAAACAAAAAAATGTAACAAAAAAAAAAAATGTAACAAAAATTGTAACAAAAAAATTGTAACAAAACAAAAAAAAATTGTAACAAAAAAGAAATGTCACAAAAATTGTAACAAAAAAGAAATGTCAAAAATTGCAAAAAAAAAAAAAAAATGTAACAAAGAAAAAGTAGTGTATGTGTAACACTTATAAAACCAAAATTGCAGGTTTAAGAAAGAAAAACAAATGTGCTGAATAGAAAAAACAAAAATAATACACACAAGTGATTTCCAAAAAAAAAATCATTAAAATCACTTAAAAAACAAAATTTAGCAGGAAGGGAAAACAACTACGTTTACTCAGATCTTTAAACATTGATGCTTTTTTTTTTTTAAATGTCTAAAACTATCAAGGTATACAAAGCAAAAAACCGGATACAATCATCAAGATTTTGGCCTCCCCCCAAACAAGCATCTTATGATGATATAAATGAATTGAGACGGCCATTATCCCAAATACGAATGAGATCAGAATGTAGTTAGAAGTTAAAAATGAAATGAATTTACCCAGACAACATGATTCTTCCAGTTAAGAACAGCAAGAAACAACCAAAATTTTGTTAATATGAAAAAGTGTGTGTGTATATATATATATAATATCTTACATGATAGAGAGAAAAAATCCAGTTAGACTATGTCGACTGGAAATAAAGGGAGAAAAAGAGCATGTAGCAAAATTTTGATTGCTTCAGTATTATTTGTTTTATTCTTTTTTCTTTTTTTAATTTGAAGCACAATGTTAACCTTTCCAGGGTTGAAGTTGTTAAGAGATGGATTTGGTTATAAATTAACTTTTGAAAGATTTAAAGTAAACAAGGATTTCTAGAGTTCATCCACTGTACAAAGGATGATTATAGCAGCTATAAATTCAACCTAAACTCAAGTATATTATTATATATATATATATATATATATATATATATATATATAAAAACATTCAGACTGGCAAATCTCTTCTTCAGGTTAAATTCTAGAACTTCAGCTTCACAAGAAAAATATACTTACATATTTAATAGAAAAGAAAGAAAGAAAAAAAAAACATTGTGAAGCTTAAAATCCTTGCCAATACCTAAAAATAAAATTTGCCAAAAAGAATGTTATTAATTATGGCTTAATTTCTTTAAATATACCCCACCCCCCAATTTTTGTTTTAATTAACGTTCTGACCATTCCTTAGTCTGAATGTCACAGCTAATGGTCTTAATACTCGTATATATAAGCTGAACTTTGATTTATGGTTAAAAAAAAAAAAAAAAAAAAAAAAATCATTATTTTATGAATTTTTTTTTAATCCAAGAATTGTGATCCTTCTCATTATGTTTGCATTTTTAACCTTACAAAATTATTATTCGGTCAGTGGCTGTTTCCCTCCCCCTTCCCAGAAAAATCAAGTCATCAAAATTCAACATATATAAGAGTATATGTTTTCAGTTATAGATTTTCCTGCCTAAATTCAGACATTGCTTATCTTCCAATTCTTTTTAAGAGATGAAAGAGTATAGATCCCACAAAAGCACACACCCTTGTGAAATGGTCTTATCAGTTCACCAATGGGGTAGAGTCTTAATTTTGATAAAGCGTTTTTTTTTTTTTAAATTAGAAACCTGGGTGAGTAGTTCACTAACCACGTATTCTGGCGTGTTGATTAGCTAATTGAATCCATGCTGCCACGCAGAGTCTATAAGTTTAAGTGGTGGGCTCCAGTACACCTTATATAGCCAAAATATGGGCACCTCACATGGCACAATGGCTAGCAAGTTTGAATCGCAAACCATAGTTAGTGAGTTCGATTCTCACTGGGTGCCCCATACTTCTGGCCATGTGCCACATCTACGTTTAGTAAATAAGGGTACCTCACATGGTGTAATGGTATGAAGCTAAATTTGCAGACCATTGTTTGTGAGTTCGATTCTCACTGGGTGCCCCATACTTCTGGCCATGTGCCACATCTACGTTTAGTAAATAAGGGTACCTCACATGGTGTAATGGTATGAAGCTAAATTTGCAGACCATTGTTTGTGAGTTCAATTCTCACTGGGTGCCCCATACTTCTGGCCATGTGCCACATCTACGTTTAGTAAATAAGGGTACCTCACATGGTGTAATGGTATGAAGCTAAATTTTCAGACCATTGTTTGTGAGTTCGATTCTCATTGGGCACCCCACACTTCTGGCCTTGTGATACATCTAAGCTAAGCTTAGTAAATAACTATATAGCCCAAATATTCCAACAGTAGCTGATTAGGTTCTCTAAACCAACTGTACAAATATGTATTGAGCACTCTCTAATATTTAATATCCAAACTCATTTGGTTTGTTTTTCAAACAGTCAAAATTTTAACTCATTTGGTTTTCCTTTCCTTCTTTTTTTTTTGTTGAGTTTCCCCATAACTTCTAAAGATATAAATATATATGTATTTTGCAATCTCAAGCAGGATGAGACATATGGTCAGTTTCTTATTGAATAGCTTAGTCAATTCTTTAACCCCTTACCTACCAAGTGGGTGGTGTGTGTCAAATACAACCCACACAATCAGACTTATAGTCTGAAAACCATCCTCTAAATCATCCCATGCTAAAACATAAACAATTGGATACTTTAATTCATCAATATAAATGGTAGTTTTCTTTAATGACCTTTTTGTCCCAAATTTTTCACCCATGCATAAAAGTAAGTATATCTGGGATAGGTAGGTAAGAGGTATCTATATATATATATGTGTGTGTGTGTGTGTGTGTGTGTGTGTGTGATCGTCGGTTTACAGATTGGATCTCTCTGGTGATCGTAAAATATATAAATAAATGTATGTATTTAATAGTTTAAACACCACCCCTTTAAGGCAGCAGTCAAATGGCTGAGAGGTTAACGAATCGGGCAGACGAAAAGTCAGTCAGGTTTCGCTCCTGGTCAGTGGTAGTTGTTGTGTCTAGCCACACTGAAGAGACGTGAAAGTCGAAACACGGTGTCTGTGGATGACATATTATATAGTGTGTGTGTGTTTATTTATTCATTATTATTATAATCTGCACATTTAATGGCTAATTTGTTACCACTGGTTTCAAAGCATTATATGCTTATCATCAGAGAAATCACCTTGTAAATGACATCCAAATGAGTATCCATTATGAATAGCATTCTCGCTGTATTTGACTGCGTGATGTTAAAAGTAACACCTGGAAAGATTTTTCCTTTTAAGGTGATTGATTTTGTGTTTGTTATTTTTTTCAATCCAAGAGTTTAATATATATATATATACTTTGGTGGGGTACCAATTCTTTTGGTATTAGGATGATTCTAAACTGGTCCTTTCCTCCAACTGTTGGGTGTTGCAAACTGTTGGGTTTAAATAAAGAAAGTGATCTGAAGAAACTTGTAGGATCTCAGATACCCATGGGTGGAGGGTGGAAATTGACCATAATCACTGAATACCCGGTCTCTAAGCCTTTTTTCTTTACAAATATACATTATTTTTAATGCCTAAAGTTCGCTTTAGGATGAATTCAATAGCTTAAATAATTTGCTTTCCCAGAGATACAGAAATTGAATATCCAAATACCTCAAATGTATACCAATTATTCCTTAATATCTAAATACCTTAAGATAACCAGCCAAGGAAAAAGAAAAAAAAAAAAAAAAAAAAAAAAAAAAAAAAAAAAAAAGAAGACCCATTTGTAAATGAGATGACACTAGATCAAAAGGTTAGGGAAATAATTCTACAGGAAACAAAAGCCAAGTTCTGTGCCACAGAATGCTTCAGGATACTACTACTTAAAACATCTATACATTTTGCATATAGTGGCTGGGCAGGGGTTGGTGGGTGCCTGGGTGAGGGGGCCAGTTGCTCCCCGGTGACCTACCCACCTTTTTTTGGAGAGGGAATAGAGGCCACTTTGCTTTTGTCAGCTATAAAAAAATAAATTTAAAAAAAAAAAAATATTTATAACAAAATGTTAATTTCCGAAAAGTTATCCAAAATCCCAAACCGAAAGGATTGGAATGAATTCTCAAGTGGAGATTAAAGAGAATTCAAATGAAGAAGACTTACCTTGCGCGTCTGTAAGATGGGGGGAAACATTACAAAAAAAATAAAATAAAATAATATTCAACATTGACATTAGACATGAAACAAAAATACATAATATACAAACAGGTAATACTTATATACAACTTCATACAAATGCAGGTGGAAAAGTTTATTTAAAAAAAAGAAAACTCAGATTAGATTTAATTCAAGCCGAAACAGGGGAAACAAGTTATTGGGAAAATATATTAACAGATTAAAAGCAATTAAACTTTTGTTAGTAATAATTAAACAACAAAAATTTAAAGTTTGTTTCAAAATTAATTGGGCCAATCAAAACAGATTTTTTAATCTTTCTTTTAAAATCTTTTTATTTTTTTCTATTTCCTTTTTATATAGAAGCCTAAAATCACCAAACTTTATAATATCCAAGAATATAATCAGGAATTGATATTATTTTATTAAACAATAAAATTGTGTCTGGTAAATCCATCGTATGGTAAATTTATCACAGGTAAATTATTTGTGGTTAAATTCATAATTTAATCATTGCTTTTAAGAAATTGAGAATACCTAATGGTTAGGAAAACCCTATAAGAGCAATTAATCTGATACAAGAAATTTACCACACTACGAAATTACCGATGATAAATTTACCACACTACGAAATTACCAATGATCAATTTACCACACTACGAAATTACCGATGATAAATTTACCACACTACGAAATTACCGATGATAAATTTACCACACTACGAAATTACCGATGATAAATTTACCACACTACGAAATTACCAATGATAAATTTACCACACTATGAAATTACCAATGATAAATTTACCACACTACAAAATAATATGACTAAATTAATTTTGGAATATTTATAAATACCTTTGCTAGGTATACAAAAAATTAGATTATCTCTAAAAAGTATATTAGTGCACAGCGTTTGGGACACACGTGATAGTGATAACAGTTGCATAGGATTTGTTTAGTGCATTACAAAAGGTTAACAACACTGAGTAAAGAGTTCCAAGTCCTAGGCCATTAGGTTGTGTCAGCTTTGTCAGCAGATTGTCATTGTAAAGAGACGGGAAAAATGTCTCTAGTCTGTTTGAAAGAGGAAAAAAAACCATTCATGTCACTGGTTTTACCAGCACACGAATAGATTGTTGAAATGCTTCTTCAAATGAAGATGTTAAAAAAAAAAAATTGATAATATAGATAAATAGAAATAGAAAATGCATTGCAACTTCCGCCTTTTATGGTGGGGAAGAAGCAACCAAAAATGATGAAAGAGTTTATTCTATTGAGGAGAGAGAGAGAGGAGAGAGACAGAGAGAGAGAGGAGGAGAGACAGAGAGAGAGGAGGAGGAGAGAGAGAGAGAGGAGGAGAGACAGAGAGGAGGAGAGAGACAGAGAGAGAGGAGGAGGAGAGAGACAGAGAGGAGGAGAGAGACAGAGAGGAAGAGAAAGAGAAGAAGAGAAAGAGGGAGAGGGAGAGGAAGGAGAGAGAGGGAGAGAGGAGAGGGAGAGGGAGAGAGAGGAGAGGGAGAGGGAGAGGAGGGAAGGAGAGGAGAGGGAGAGGGAGAGGAGAGAGGAAGGAGAGGGAGGGAAGGAGAGGGAGAGGAAGGAGAGGGAGAGGGAGAGGGAGAGGGAGAGGGAAGGGAGAGGGAAGGAGAGGAAGGAGAGGGAGAGGGAAGGAGAGGGAGAGAGGGGGAGGGAGAGGGAAGGAAGAGGAAGGGAAAGGGAGAGAGGGAAGGGAGAGAGGGAAAGGGAAAGGAGAGAGGGGAGAGGGAAAGGGAGGGAAAGGGAGAGGGGAAAGGGAGAGGGGAAAGGGGAAGAGGGAGAGAGGGAAAGGGAGAGAGGGGAACAGAGACGGGGAGGGAGACAGAGACAGGGGAAGAGAGACAGAGACAGGGGGAAGAGAGACAGAGATGGGGAGAGAGAGAGAGAGAGAGAGAGAGAGAGAGAGAGAGAGAGGGAGAGAGAGAGAGAGAGAGATGGGGGAGAGAGAGAGGGGGAGAGAGAAGAGCAGAGACAGAAGATGAATTATTAAATCTTACAGTAATCCTTTTTCTTTTCTTAGACATCAGAGATTCTTTTGAATCCTAAACCTAAGTAATCTCTAGTTTATCATCCCTAGCACGAGTAAGGTTATAAACCGCAATAGTTTCAAATTGACATAATGTAATCTTCAAAAATGTCTGAGAGAAAGAAAGAAAGAATAAATCAAAGCACAAGAGAATTGAGAGAGAAAATAAACCTAAAGTCTATATTGAGATAATGAAAATATTCTTCTGTAGAAAACTGTCTCAAAATAGAGAAAGGTGAGAAGACTTTTAAAGAATGTTTTGATTTGGTTTCTTTGTTTAATGGCATATCAACCTTTGTGGGTTATTTAATGCCAAAGTCATCCTTAAAGAGTAATGAGCATTACTCTGCCATATTTTGAAAAGGAGGTATGAATTAAGTTTTTCCACTCGGTAGTCTGAACATTAGCTACATAAATGAGAGTAAGCTTCCCTTGTTTCTTTCACTTTTAGGAAGCTGTGTTTTGTTTTGTAAAAACACAGATTTTTTTTACCAATTGGGTATACCTATACTTTTCTAATATACAGGTACTCTCATAGAAATATTAACATAATTTTTTAAATCACCTGAGGGAGATTCTAAGCATATGTTGACAGAGATGGTGAACATGTGGAGACTGAAAATATATCAAAGGTATTTCTATAAGGGTGTTAACATTTTTAAATGGATTAAAAAAAAAAGATGTTAATATTTCTATGAGAGTACCTGTATATTAGAAAAGTATAGGTATACCCTATTTGTCAAAAAAATCCATGTTTTTACAAAACAAAAAACAAAACACATCTTCCTCAAAGTGAAAAAAACAAAACAAAAAACAAGGGGAGGTTACTCTCATTTATGTAGCTAATGTTCAGATTACCTTCCACTACTAACCTGGTTGCCCTACCAAGGCTTAAGAATCTAGTCTGCCCCTATTATTTTTATCCATAGTTGGAGAAAGAAGAAATTGATTCATACACCTCTCCCAAGGGCATGAACGCAAAATGAACATAAACCACCTCAGACGGAATTGGATCTGCTTGTCGACTCAATTTTCTGCACAGATAACCATTACACCACCTGGTGGCGCATTATAAGAAAACACTGTGTCACACTTCCATGACATTAATGAGAGGTGATGCTGGGATACTAATGAGTTACAAGATCTTGCAAATATAATTTTAAAGATTTTCTACAATAGCTGAGAAATTCCAAATAAAAAGAAACAAGAAAGAAAAAATTAATAGACGAGACAAAATACTCCTCTTAGATTGTCAATACCTGACCTAGATATTTGAGAGTACTGCTTATGATTTGAGCACATGACACAGGCTGTGTTTTATTATTATTATTATTTAGATATTACTGCCCACACCTTAGCCTCAAATTGCACACAATCATCAGCTGCCAAACAGCTTTCAATAGGAAAACTGCAAACTGACCCAGAATTTTTAATCTAACAAAAACCCAAGTTTTGTTCTTTTAGGGAGGGAATCACAAAATGTGGCAGTTAATATGATCTGAAATAATTTACAAATTAAACACAAAGAAAGAAAAGAAAAAAAAAATGATTATCTTAGTAAACATTTTTACTCTGTGTGCAACCATAATTCAGTAAAAATGGCACATCATAGCAAGATTTTAATTAGAGCAATATGCTTACAAATTCTCTATCTTAAAGAATAAAGCAAATTCCAGTCAAATTTGATGCTAAATGGTAAGAACATTTGTTGAATCATCCACATTTTTACTATGTGCAACCATAACTCAGTAAATATGACACATCATAGCAAGATTTTAATTAGAGCAATACACTTATAAATGATCTTGCAGAATAAAGCAATTTCCAGTTCAATTTGAAACTAAATGCTAAGAATATTTATTTTTTATTAAATCCTCCAAATTTTTGGATCATCTAATAAACCAATAAAAATATCACAATTTGTCTTGATTCTTGCCTCAATCTTAAAATTCTCTTACAGAATAACACAATTTTCCATTCCAATTTGCAACTGAATGACATTTTTTGTTTGTCTGTTTGCACTGAACATTAATTTTGTGATGATCCAAACATTTTTTTTTTGTCACAATGGAGATAATTATGAAATGTTAATTAGAATCCTTCATTCTTCCTAAGCAAAAACATCACCATTATCATCATCATGGACCACTTGTTACAAGATAAAAAAAAAAAAAACCCAATGGTTCCACGAGTTAACTTGTAATTGAATAATTCATTTAGACTGTATACTAATATCTTAATATACTAATTGGCAAATTCCTCATTTTTCAAGGACTGATATCATGACCGACAATACTATGATACAATTGCCAATACAAAGATATAAACATTTGCTAACTGAAATGTTAAATTAGTGAGCAATTAAATTTGCAATCGGTTTAGCTCAGTCGGTAGAGCATCCAACTAGGAACCACAAGGTTCTGGGTTTTTCGATACTGGCCCTTGCCAACTCAGCGTATGAGTAGCACAAGGATCTTGTTGGTAAAGTAAGGAGCTGATGGTAGAGTGTGGCCTCCACTTCAGGCACAAAAATAATCTCCTTGGTTTTGGTTTGTTTTTGTTTTACGGCATATCAACCTCAGTGGGTCATTTAATGCCAATAAAGTTTTGAAATAAATCAATTCTTAATGGATAATACAATTTTTTTTATAAATACATTTTTTCTATTTAACCTATAGATGGGACCCTAACAGGTACTACCACTCCCGGTCAGAGTGGACCAGGGAGCAATGGTGATGAATGGGTGCTCCACATTCTCCAAACCTCCAAAACTGGAACCTCACCATCAGATAGAGTTTAACATCATTCCCAGGACATGTAGACCCGCAGCCACCGCCTTCTAGCACCCATATGATAAAAAGGGATTGGGGCTTGCCATAAGGGCAATAGGGTTGGGAAAATCAAATCTCCTTGGTCTAGTGCTATCCAAGGAGATAGGCTGTCTGGCTGATACTGACTTTAGACCATTCTGACTATTTAGAACACAAAATTTGCTATTGGTCAATTAAAAGTTATATCCCAGAACTAAAAAAAAAAAGAATCTATTTGATAAATAAGACAAATAAATAAGACCTAAATTATTCATAAATATATATATATATATATATATATATATATATATACCAACCCCTCCGCACAACCAGGATGTGACACAAGGTCAATTTCTTAAGCGGAGTCTAACAGGTTTGAATTCAGAGTTTTCCTTCTCCTAGACCAGTTGCCTAACCAAGGTTAAAGAGCCCAGTCTGCCCTACTATTTACTCATAGCTGGAAGAGAGTAGGATTCATACCTTTCCCAAGGGTATTAGCGCTAAGTGAAATGCAATTACCACGTCCAGGATTTGAACTCTGGGCGACGAGTCCATTTCCCATGACTTTAACCATTACACCACGCGCTTCCTATTATTAATTCATAAATATAAGGAGCCATTATGGATTGCTTATGGAAATGGATAATCTGAATAATTGAGATTAATCACAAAGAGAGTATAAATCCCATAGATATTCTGATATATATACACTAAAAGTTTAAAAAACAAAAATTGAATAAATAAATAAATAAAACATTATATACAATCCTGAATCATCAAATTGGGTAATGTCCAATATAGATCAGAAGTTGATCTACTCTCATGAAACAGTAAAAATGACTGGAGAGTTGATCATGTAATATTCAAAATGACTTTACAGATTCTTTTAAGCCTATTAACAGTCAGTCCCTATCATTCCTCTGAGAATTGAAGGTTAAGTGACCAATAAACATGCCACATAAAAAAAACTATAATAATAATGATGATCATCATCAAGAGCATTAATAATGGCATTTGGAGAGAGGACAGTAGAAAGCAACAATTTGATTGGATGTTTTATTTAGTTTGGTATTGAAAAACTTATTTGAACAGCCAACGTGTTGATCTCACCAAGAACACCCTATTTAGTTGGTTGGTTTCTTTGTTTAATGGCATATCAACCTTCATAGTTTATTTAATGCCAAAACCATCCTTGTAGAAAAACAGTAGTGGTGTAGGGACCGATTTGTTTGGTGTTTGTGTGGTTAAAGAAGATCCGAGTTTTGATCCCCACAATTTAAATGTATATACGGAAATGCAGTCTCCGCACAGAAGACAAAATTGATACAATAAACAATTTTATATACATAAATACAAGTGGTATAGTTTTGTTCTTTCAATGAGGTGACAGACGATATGTGTCTGTAGTTAGTGTATGTTGAGTGTTTGAGTACTATTTAAACCATAGCTGGGGGGGGGAGTTATGATGGAGTTCATACCTTTCCCATGGATATTAGTCCAAAAGTGAAAACAATAGCATGACTGGAGTTCAAACTTGCTTACTACTATGTTGCAGTACAGTACATTAACCCCATTGGGTTGGTTTCTTTGTTTAATAGCAATATCAACCTTTGTGGGTTATTTAACGCCAAAGCTATCCTTTTTGATGAACATTAGTAGTACTATTTACATCTAACCCATAACTGACAAATATTTTTAGAATTAGCATAAAGACTTATTATCGTTTCCTTATATATTTTTTACTTGGTTGAATGAAGGAATTTCAATGACAAATGCATTTCATAAAATATCTAAATGCATATTTGTAAGAATCTTTGGTACACTACCTGTGACTCTGATAGTGTTTTAATTGAAAAGATATATAACAATGAAAAGATAATATAAATATTGCGAGATCTAATGTACTTGAGATAATGACAGTCAGGAAAATATAGAAGGAAGAAAACTCCGGAAATTTAGAAAACGACCATAAAAAGATCAGGACGTAAATTATGAGAACAAAATGCAAAGAGAAAAGGAAACTTCTCTACTATTTCTGAATTTTTGAGATGAGGCTTGATGATTATTATTATTTGGACTATTGTCCTCATCTTGATTGTTTCAACATTTCAGCCAATGTGCCCTCCGGCCTTCTGCAGGTATTTCTTGTCGGAGATCTAAAGAAGGTTTCCCCGAGTCTGACAGAGGGCACATCAGCTGAAACGTTGTATAGATAACAATGAAGATGGGGACAATAGTCCGAATAATACAAATAATACCAAAATTTCTCTAATTCCATGAGAGACTAAAATAAAATTTAAAAAAATCCATCCCATTCACCAAGGGTAGTATTGAACTCACTTTTCAATATTGATGGACCTGCAAGACTAGCTTGCTAACCATTACACCACAAGAACTAGAATCGCCCAAATTGTTACTTATAGCAAGTGCTAAGCAGTAGATATAAAACTTTTATGAATAAAAAGAACGGACATATACTTAACTGACTCTCTAAGACTTTTACATCTTTTGAAGCAAAGTTCAACTAAAGCAAGTTTTGGTGTTTATAAAAAAATTTTTTTAGATAAGCAAATAACAGAAAAAGGTGTGGAATTGTTTTAGCGCCTAAAACCAAAGAACTTAGTCAAACGTTTGTTTTAGATTTTGAAAAAAAAAAAAAAAAAAAAAATGCTGAAATAATTTATCCCCTCCACCTTCTGATGTAAAACTGATAACTGTTAAAACGTGTTTACTGTGCCAAAATTTACCTTTTTTTGGGGGGGGGGGAGATGTCAAAAGGTCATTGTTTTGAACATTCACACCTCCCAATTTATCTTGGAAAGAAGTATTTATTTGGCCGTTTGAGATTTTACCGAATGATACTAAGTGAAACTATCACCAAAATGACACTTTTTGTCATTCTTCAGTTAATAAATAGATTGGATGCTATTTTTTATTTATATATCAGAAACTGATGCTCTTTGAAGAAGATGACGACGATGATGATGATGAGGATGATGAGGATGAGGATGAATTCTTTTTTTTTTAAAACCTTTTCCATGGAAGCATTGTATGAATTGGAAAATGTGGACAGCAATAATAAAAATTTAAATAAAAAAAAAAAAGAATTAAAAAAAAATTTGCTGTCCACATTTCTTGTACCTGCGACATCGGTCAGTTTTTCCTCTTATCTTTTTTTTTTTTTTAACCAACTCACCTTGTCCAATTCTAGAGTCATAGATTGTTGTGGCCTGGGACTTAGCAGAGTATGGGGAGTTGAAAGCCAAGTTCTCTTGGTAAGGGTCGTAGTCACTGATTTTACCAGGCTGACCATAGCCAGATGTAGGGTACCCGCCAACTGCAGCAGTGGACATAGGAGGAGGAGGAAGAGAGTGGCCATCTACCAAAGAGGTCAAGGCAACAGAACAAAGTCAAGCTGACATTGGTTAGAGCATGAGGCAGCATGCAATTGACCACTCCTCCCTTATGTGAAAGGAGGGATTACATAGTGGGCAAGGAGCTTTGAAAGCCTGGTGCTGTGATGTATGCAGGAAAAGGGGGAGGAGGAAAATATCTATTGCCATCAGAAAGAGATTTAAAAAAGAAAAGAAAAAAAAAAGTAAGTTTAAAAAAAAAAAATTAAAAAAAAGAAAGAAAAAAAGTAAAAAGTTTTTTTTTTAAGTTAAAAAAAAAAAAAAAAAAAAAGAAATTAAAAAAAATATAAAGTAATTAAAAAAAAAAAAAGTAATTAAAAAAAAAAAAAAAAAAAGTAATTAAAAAAAAAAATGCTTCATAAAATGTTGATCCTTAAAATATTTTTGTATCTACATGTTTCTTCCATATCTGAATCCCCCCCCACCCGCAAAAAAAAGACCATCAAGAAAAAGGGAAAAAATTAAAAAAATCTAAAAACAAATCTAAAAAAAGATTTGCCCTAACCCAAAATGCTCTAAAGATTATTAATTATTTAATGAAGCTAATTACTTTAAGTTGTGGACTTTACAAAGGATTTGCTCTGGATTCCCATATGTACTCTACTTCGCAGCTTCATTAACCAAAATGGTGCAAAATTAGGCTTACATTTCGCCTTTCAATTTGCAGTCTTCTCAAATCGTCCCATTTTGATTAGCAACAATATTGTTGACTTCAATTAGCAAATGGAAAATGCTGACATTAAAGTGTTGCAAACAATCAACTTGGGAAAATTTGAAAAAAAAAAAAAAAAAAAAAATTCTCAGCCACAATGGAATATAGAGCTGGTTAACTTAGTCAGTAGAGCATTTGAATAGGATTCACAATGTTCTGGGTTCAATACTGGCCCTTGCCAACTCAGCACGTGAGTATCACAGCTTAGGCAATCTGATCTGTACGGTAAAGCATCTGGGAGCTGATGGTAGGTATTACACTCCACCTCAACAAAACAATCTCCCTGTTCTAGCACTTTGTTGTTCAGCTAGACCAACCACTTTTCACTATTTAACTGCCTGAGGATTGCTGCAATATGCATGAAACTTTAGTAATGGTAAATTAGTACCATAATATTGGTATTAGGGTAATACATAATGATGATGGCAAGTGGATTGAACATTAATAGCTTAATAAAAAAATTAAAAAAAATCTTTTTTAAATCAATACTATAAAAAAAAAACAAAACACGATAATACTAAATTAAAAAAAAAAAAAAAATCAACAGTAGTAATACTTAGAAAAAAAAAAAGACATTAATATTAATAAAAAAAAAAAAATTTTAAATAAAATAAGATCAACACTAATAATATTAAAAAAATTTTTTTAAATCAACACTAATAGTATTTAAAAAAAAAAATTCAACACTAATAATATTTTTTAAAAATTCAACACTAATAGTATTAAAAAATTTATTAAAAATCAACACTAATAATATTTAAAAAAAAAAAAATCAACTCTAATAATATTAAAAAAAAAAAAATCAACACTAATAATATAAAAAAAAAAAAATCAACACTAATATAAAAAAAAAAAAAAATCAACACTAATAATATTAAAAAAAAAAAAAATTCAATACTAATAATATATAAAAAAAAAAAATCAATACTAATAATATAAAAAAAAAAAAAAATCAACACTAATAATACTTAAAAACTCAACACTAATAATATCTATAAAAAAAAAAAAAATTCAACACTAATAAAACTAAAGAGAGAGAGAAAAAAAAAGAAAAAAAAAAAGAAAGCCTATTTTGTGTTTAGGTGGGTGTGGGAGTGCATATGCAGTGTAACCCCCACCCTCTTCACTGCTCAGCTTTAATATACAACACATCACAGAACCAGGAGCAAAGCATTCTAAAAAGCAAGTTTTTGTCAGCACCCAATTAACAGCAACGTTTTTGCTTTTTATATTTATATAAACTGAGCCGAAATAAATCAACAGAATTTGATTTATCATTTATACACATGTATCACATTGAAAAATTTGAGTAGATTAAGGTTTACCAAAACTTGAAGACATCAATTCCAAGAATAAAGGATCTTTGAAAAAAGATCCTGTCTTTATAAATTGAATGAAGCCAGTCACATAACAAAGCAGACCCCCTGTTTCAGGTTTATTTTCTTTTTTTAGTATAAAATAATACCTCTATCCCATAATAGATCTTGCATCATTTGCATATAAGTTTTACACACGGAATGTGAACAATAATTATAGAGTAGAGATAGCCATGACCTCTGTCCTATAATAGGTGTTGTATTAGCCTATAAATTTCATATATTAATTGTATAAACTATTATAAGACAGAGGTACTATATACTATTACTAAACTGAATCAGTTTTTTTGTTGTTTTTTTTTTTTTTGCATTTGTTTGTTTCTTGGTAATGTTGACTGCTTTCAAAATATTATATATGTCAATAAATTTATTATTCTCTACACATTATAGACTTCTATACCCATCTTGGTTATTATGGTTACAATATTTCGGCTGCTGTAGGTACCTTTTGTTGTACTCTATGACCTTCCAGAAATTCTGAACTTAACCCTTTATTTCAATCACAGAGATATAGCAGCCAAGATGAATATAGCAGTCCACAATATGTAGAGAATAATAACAACACTTCATTTCAGAAATATAGACAGATATAATTAATTTATTGTTTTATGCAGAAGATACAGAAATTTGTTTTAAAATTTTAAAATGAAATAGAATTGTTTTTTCAAAGCATTTGAGTGCTGACATTAGCAATGTAATAATGAATGTGGTAAAAGCAGTAAAAATATAAACAAAATATCATTAAATCATTTGAGGAAAAAAAAAATATATATATATGTATTGGGTTATTTATCTACCAGAATCTCTACAAAAAATATAGCAAAGTGTTAGTTTTTCTTTTGGAAAAAAGAATAATTTCTTTAATTCAATAAATCAAACAGGAAATAACATCTAAGAAATACTGACCACTGGAGACATTTTTAGATTTAAATTTAATTAAAAAACTTAATTATATTGAAATTGTCTTAGAACTGGTAGCAGCAAAACAATCCTATGAAATGTTAATATCAGATAAGGGATCAAAATAACTTGCTCATTTGATCAGAAAATCTTAATCAAAGAACAAAATGCAAGATTTATGCACTGACTATAAGAGCCGGTTTAGCTCAGTCGGTAGAGTGTCTGGCTGGGAACCTCGAGGTTTCTAGTTCGATTCTGGCCCTCGCCAACTCAGTGTATGAGTAGCACATGAATATGTACGGTAAAGCGAGGAGCTGATAGGTAGGAGTGGCGCTCCGCCACAGATGCCCAAACAATCTCCATGGTCTAGCGCTAGTGAAAAGGCGATAGACTCACTAACTGTTTGGCTGATACCGACTTTAGGCTACCCCGACGACTTTACTTATAAAAGATTTAATACAATCTTTAATTAATAGTACATAAACTTTATTGTACATAACTACTTAGAAAACAAAATAAATATTGTACCAATATTAATACAATCATTTGGTCCTGTATTTTTCTATACAGAAATCATCTTAATTTTTGTTTAAATTTGCAAATTCATTTTTGTACTATATATCTATTTTTTGTGCTATATTACATTTTATTATTTCATTATTATATCATTGTAATGTTAATACATTTTATTATTATATCATTGTAATGTTATTACATTTTATTATTATATCATTGTAATGTTATTACATTTTATTATTATATCATTGTAATGTTATTACACTTTATTATTATATCATTGTAATGTTATTACACTTTATTATTATATCATTGTAATGTTATTACATTTTATTATTATATCATTACAATGAAAATGTTTAAATTTTTATTAATTTGAAACCTAGAAATAAGAAAGAATCACTTCTGTATTTCTAAAAGACCTTTAACATTTTTGCAGACAGAGTGACATTGTTATCACCAATGGCAGACAGTATGACATTTTTGCCATTTTCATAGTAGCTCAATGTAAAGCAATTTCCTATTGGCTGTTTGTTGACCAATCAAGAGCTAATATATAGAAACATCACTAGGAGGCCTCACTGTGGTGTAGGATTGTATAAAGGTCGGTTTACAAAATATCATAATTAAAAGAGAGTGCTTTAATGTTTTTTGTGCTATTGTTCTATGAGACACAATTGTTGGTCAAATCATCAGGTTTTGATGTTTTCTTTGGTTAATGGCAAATCAACCTTTGTGGGTTATTTAATGCCAAAGCATCCTTGTATAAGAACAGTAGTGGTACTATTTAACCCATTTTCTCTGTTTAATTCTCAGTTTAATTTACATATCTTACAACATAGATGTTTTGCAGAAAATATTGTCTGCATAAATCTTGTAGAGATGTAGAGATAAAAAGAACTTTTATTACAACATAATTTTCTCTGTCCGTAAGACAGTACTCGGCTAGTCATTTTAAATCTTTAATACTTTTAAGTATTAATGGCAAATCTAAAGCATTTAAAAGCTATTTTGAATTATAAAAAAAAAAGGTATAAAAATATTAAAAATGAGCAATTTTGGGCATCAAAAATGTTTTGCAGCTTTTTGAAACATTTAAAGCATTGGAAATGAATTAATTTCCTTGTAAAGGCGCCATCCTTCTTTTTGCTTAAATATTTAATTTAAATTTCAGTCCAAAGGCCAGCAAAGCCCCACCCCCTTACTCTTTAAAAAAAAAAAAAAAAAATGAATAAAGCAATTAATCTTGAAGAGCAAAAGGCAACAATAGAATTAGGCGATTTTTTTTGCAGCCCTAGAACTCAAAGATTCAAAAGGATTATTGTCACTCAATTTGGGCAAAGGAGAATCCATTGTTAAAGAATATCCCCAGATTTATGCCAAGAACAGACAACTCTTGCCTAAACTAAAGATAGATATTACCAGAAGTTGTAAAGAAAGCTACAAGCTGAATAATCATGCCCAATTTGGCCAAGTACATCTAAGCAATGTCTATTTGGTTATTTTCACCTTTAGTTGTTAAAATTCCTAGCAAATAAGGCAATTAGAGTAACCTCCCCTGAACTAAGCCGGTAGCTATTTTGAAAGTCTCAGTGCGAAATAAATAAATCTTAGAAACTTTTTTTTTTTGAAAACAGTACAACTGCAGGCTTTAACACAAAAATATCATAAAATGTGTTCTTAATAATAATTAAGTTCATTTCAGATAATTTTATGCTAGAAATTTAGCCAACTGACTTTCACTTTCAAACAAGACGGTAGCCATTTTGAATGTGTCCGTCCGAAATATACAAATCTTAGAATCGTTTCAAAAACAATACAACTGCATGCTTTAACACAAAAATATCATAAAATGTGGTCTTAATAACAATTAAGTTCATTTCAGATAATGCGCACGCACAATTTTATGCTAGGAATTTTAACAACTATAGGTGAAAATTACTGTCAATTCAATCTACATTTTGCCTGTGGGAGATTCTGTTTAAAACAATGGATTTCCTTGCGGGACATAATACCTTTGAAACTATTAAACTATTATTTTTTTTTTGTAAAAAAGCTCATTCAGAATAAAATCATTTCCGAGATGAAAGTCAGAAAAGGCTAAGGTAGGCTTTAAAGTGAATAAAAGGAATTAAACTAACAAACAGAAGGTAAGTATTTTTGAACACCGAGTGCAATAATACAAAAATTTGTTTTTTGGGGGGAAAAGAACAAAAACAAATCATTAAAAGAATAAAATAATACGGTGTACCTACCCTGAGCGGCTTGTTCGGGTCGTCGCTGTTCCATAATATCACGGGTTTGTTTGATGCCCTTGTAGCTGATTTCACTCTGAATCTGCGTGTTTTGCTTGATACGCTGCAGCTCAGGGTCATCGGCCACGGTGATTCGCTTCCCTTTTTGCTTCTCAAAGTCTTCATGGTATTTAATCTGAAGTTAAAAAAATGACAAAAAAAGATGAAGACACAGCCAACATTTCAACCTAGAAATGAAAAAAAAAAAAAAAAAAAAAAAAAAAAAAAAAATTATAATAAATGTGGGGTGGGGTGGACATCACCAGGGTCACATACAATTCTGATAAAAATAGTGAAACAAATAATTTGAGGGCAGGGCTCAATATAGTGTATAGAATTGATTATTCAGTAACAGATAATAACAGAAACATTCAGATGGCAACCTTTATTAACAGAGAATCAATTAAACACTTTCATCAAAAATAAATGTTATAGAATTTAAAAAGATAAAATATTAAAATGTTTCAATATTGCTTTAACTGCTCAAAATGTTAAGAAAAATATGTATATAGTCAAGTAATGAACGACCCCTAATTTTTAACCACAAAAAAGGTGTTTTCATCATATATTGGGTATAATAAACACAAACATATCTAGTGTAATGAACAACCCTTTTGTTTTTTTTTAGGGGAAATTGGTTTTTGAAAAATCGTTTATTACACAGTATATACAGTATTATAAAATTATCTGATAAAACGTATACAAAATTATTAATGGAAGTTTATTATACTTTAAACTTATTAAGAATTGAAGTAACTTGAGGTAATAATCATGTCTATTAATCAAGTGTGTATCCATTTTGGGAAGTAGAGAGAGAAAACCTCTTTATATACAAAAGAAATAAATTATTTACAATAAGATTTAATGCCATTATTGCTTTCCATAAAAATTGATTTTAGCCATAAAAAAAAAAATCTAAAGAATTGCATACAAAAAGATAATACATTAAATTTTACTATTTCTCTGAATGTTTGAGATGAGGCTTGAAGATTAGTATTAGCTGCGTTATTCGGACTATTGTCTCCATCTTCATTGTTATATAAATAAAGGGTTAGGTTCAAAGTTCTGTGATGGCTCCCGAGTTTCGAAAAGAAGGTTCTCCGAGTTCGAAAAGAAGGTTCCCGAGTTTGAAAAGAAAGTTCCAGAGTTCGAAAAGAAGGTTCCAGAGTTCGAAAAGAAGGTTCCCGAGAGGTTCCCCGAGTCCAAAAAAAGGTTCCCGAGTCCAAAAAAAAGGTTCCCCCAGTCCAAAAAAAAGGTTCCCCCGAGTCCGACAAGAAATACCTGAAGAAGGCCGGAGGGTATATCGACCGAAACGTTGTACAAATAACAATGAAGATGGGGACAATAGTCCAAATAACGCAGATAATATTAAATTTTAATTTGAATGTTTGTAGGAATTAAATAAGTTAAGAGAAAAATTTCAGAGACAATTAAATGTCATAAAAGGGTTGATTGATAAATAAGTAAAAGTCATTGGGGTGGCCTAACATTGGTATCAGCCACACAGTGAGGAAGTCTAACCCCTTTTCACTAGCACTCGACCAAGGAGATTGTTTTTTGTGTCTGATGTGAAGCACCACACCTACCATCAGAAGGTTTCAAAATCTTATTAAAACAAATTATAGAGCAGATAGAATATCATCATCAGGATGTACTGACTCCCTTGTCAACCATCCGTATAGGTCATCACCCTTGGTAGGTCCTCTGCACAGAACTGATTGATGTAGATTTTTGTTGGTCGGCCTGCATCCATGTGGTGGTGTCCAAAAGAGAACAGCACTGATGAGTTTGTCCTTGCTTGTTCAGCAGATCTTGTTCATCTTATTTGGATGGTTTATATAATAGGAGGAAAGTGACCATACAGCTGCATTTGGGACATAAGTAGTTTGTTTGTTTTACGGCATATCAACCTCAGTGGGTCATTTAATGCCGATAAAGTTTTCAAATAAATCAATTCTTTATGGATAATACAATTTTTTTATAAATACATTTTTCTATTTAACCCATAGATGGGACCCTAACAGGTACTACCACTCTGGGTCAAAGTGGACCAGGGAGCAATGGTGATGAAGGGGTGCTCCACATTCCCCAAACCTCCAAAACTGGAACTTCACCATCAGATAGAGTTTAACGTCATTCCCAGGATATGTAGACCCGCAACCACCGCCTTCTAGCACCCATATGATAAAAAGGGGTTGGGGGCTTCCATAAGGGCAATAGGGTTGGGAAAATCATGTAGATGCTAGGGCTTGATGTGACCAGCCGATTGATCGGAGGGGGCCTCTCCGACCGCCCGTCTAGCCCAAGATAGCGCCAAAATGAAGTATTGCATGTCATGAACTGCTCATCCACCTGGGTTCTCTCCTTAAGCATCATGGGTCGCCACCCACGGCCAACAGGTGGCCCCCTTGGGGGAGTCTTACCCCTCTGCAGAGGTGCAGTCTAACGCCCCAGCCGACAGAGCGGGGCATAAGTAGTAAGTTTATATATAAGTAAAAGTCAACAGAGTGACCTATTGTCAGTATCAGCCTGACTACGAGGTGGATCTATCTCCTTTCCACTAGCGCTATCCAAGGAGATTGTTTTTGTGTCCGAGGTAGAGCGGCACACAAACCATCAGTTTCTTACTTTACTGTACAGATCCCTGTGCTACTCATACACCGAGTTGTTGATGGCTGCTATCGAACCAGAAACCTTGTGGTTCCTAGACGCACACACTACCGATCGAGCTAAAGACGTGGAGATTTATCAATCAACCCTTGCAGATATCAGATTTCAGTTTCTGATAAATGTAAAATATTTTCAAAAGAATATGTTGAAATTTCAAAAATAAAAATGTTGCCTGTTTATTGAAACTTAATGTTAGAGACACCGAGTATTGAGTAATTTAAGATGAAAGCAGAGAAAAATGGCAAAAGTATATCCTAAAAACAAACACTTGACATTCCGACATACAAACTTGATTTTTACACTAAAAACTACAACATATCAAAAATATGTAAATTGCAAATATCAAATATCCGATTCAAACTGTTAGTGACTTTTTGTAGTGGAGGGAATCAAAGATATATCAAACATTACTATAAAAAATATAACAAGATCATTTATGTTAGAGAATATATTCACTATAGGTTTTTGTGGAAAATAGGCTCAATAGATCTACAGGGTAACAAAAAAAAAAGAGACTGTTCTAAATAGTAGGGAAGATTAAGCAATACTGATAACTGGTAACATAACTAGTAAGGGAAAGTGAATGAAAGAAGAAGAGGTGGTATAAAACAAAGTACTAATGAATGGCAAAACCGAAACAATATAGGGATGTCAGGCTAACAATTATACTTGGTAGGCAGCATAATAGCAATTATTTGTTTTTAATTAATTTTACCAGAGTTTGAAATTAATTCAGTTATATCTAAGGGACATGCTTTAAAAAAGGGCAAAGGTTAAGAATTAATAAATATGTTTTGCTTTTCAACCCCAATTTTTTAGTCTTAATATAACTGTTGTACTGGCCGTTCCTACAGTGGAGAATATACACCGGTTCTCACTATAAATAGTGAGACACCGAGTGAAAAGGTTGGACTGTTACCGTACTGTTACTGTTTAGCGGCAAGCTAGCCGTTCTTGTACCTTATTGTAAATACACTTGTCTCTTTTTACCCTACCTCGACTTGACTTCTTTTTTTAATGTTGAACTAACATCACAACAATAACAAAGGCAATATATGGATGCTTAAAAACACAGAACTTTCCTCAGCCAGGCAGTTGGGACAGGAGACGAGGAAAAGTCAACATCACTGACCAAGCTGTGTCATATTTCCTATTTTTATATTTAAATTATGCTATGACCTAGATTGCCAATGTTATATAACACAAAGATATCTCCCGATTCACAAAATACACTAAAAAAACGCTGATATTCCACTTAGCAGCTAAGAATGTCAGATGTGAGCAGGACTACAAAATGAAAAATGCGGCTTTGCGCACACGGATCTGCGCACCCTTAGATGGAATCATCAGATAACATCGAAAGGGACATTTTTCAACCAATCAGCGACCTTCAAGGAGACGGGAAATCCGATCAGAGCCGATCCACTGTGGACACTTAAAAACACAGAACTTTCCTCAGCCAGGCAGTCAGGACGGGAGACGAGGAAAAGTCAACATCGCTGACCAGCCGAGTCATATTTCCTTCAACTCCCTCGCCGAGATACCGCCAGTCACCTACCAGCTCTGACATCACTTCGAACACAGCGCACGCATCAACTACCTTCATCTTGCTTCTAAGCCAGCAACCAGAGATATTGTATTTCATGTATCAACTCTACACTCAATGACTGACAACTTAATCTGCTCTAACTCATCAAGTGGCTGTACATATTAAATTCATTATATTTAATACAATATATTAAACATGAACCTGTGTTTGGTTTTTTTCCTTGCAACCATATACATGATATAACACCAGCGTACCATGCTAGTTCCATCACGAGATTTCTTTGAGTAATGACCTTACTTGACAGAGTCCATATTTACTTCTGGCTAATTTTTACTTAACGTATTTGACGGTATATAGAACATACTTTTTCCCCAAAAAATTTTGGCTCAAAAAATTGTCCTGCATCTTACACATCGTAGGTGAAGTTTGAGACCTCCCATAGGCCTAGGCTAATCTTCTCTATGATGCTCACTAACCCAGCTTACGCTCAGTACTTTTACCTACCCTAAACTCCATGCATCCTTATTTTATTGCTGGTATTGTTATAATCAAGGTTAACAGGAGTGTATGGTGGTGATATATGCTTAAATACACTAAAAGCTTTTTTTCCCGAATCTGACCAGCTGAAATGGGGATGCGTCTTATATGCCCATGTGTCTTATATGCGTCAAATACAGTATCTACACAAACACTACATAAGTAAATTGTTACTTTTACTGCCTTTGTAGTCAATATAATAATAGGAGAGAGATATGTATGGGGCTTAGTATTTAGATTTATCATAAACCTTGGTGATGAATAAAGGTACTCTTACCAGTGAGCTCCTTTCTGGGACAAACTAAATCATGTAAAATGTTAGAACATGGCAACACTTTATACATTTATTATCCACTGCTTTGTTTATACCAAATGAGGGCAATGCAATTGTTCACATGGGGGGAAATGGAGGTGAAGAAATAAACATTTTTATACATACAAAAAACAAACAAACAAAAAAACCTGGACTGTTGACAAATGGCTTTCCGATTGATGCCATGTAAATAAAATTCCTGAAATTTGAAAGATCCAGTTAGAAAATTTGGGTGTTGGGTTACATTAGGACATTGGGGTGACCAGAAATGAGCTGAAAATGGTACAAAGTTTCTAAGACTAACAAGGAATTAGGAAGTATTTGGTATCATGAATAGTAATAGTTGACTATTACATTACTAAACAGGAACAAAGTTTATACTTTTTTTTTTTCCTATTATAATCATTTTAAAAAAAAAAATTTTTTCTTTCTTTCCTTAAATAAAAAATAAACTTGGGTAAGTTTTCTTCATATCTTGAAATGGATAAAGACATGCACATTTGTCAAACTTCTGAATATTCAAACATTCAAATTTGTTTTTTTTTGTTGTTTCTTTTTCGGATATATTCAGATCCAAAAGAACTAAGTGAAATTTAAAATATATATATAATAACCAATATAAACACAATGCTTCAAGCAAACTATAAAGCACTTTATATAAGTGCTTTATAATTTGCTTGAAGCATTGTTTATATTGGTTTGGTGGTTGGTTTTGAAGGCTATCACAATGCAAGTATAAAGAAAAATGAGTAACTATGATGTTGTTTGTTTAACTTTGATTTATTCTTGATATTTCGAAATAAAAATCTCTTCCTTAGAAGATTTTTGAAAGTCTAGAACTGTTGCAAAACAGAATAGACGATCATTAGCAACAACTCCAGACTTTCAGAAATCTTCTGGGAAAGAGATCTTTATCTCGAAATATTAAGAACAAATAAAGGTTAACAAATAACACCATAGTTACCTTATTTTTCTTTACACTTGCATTGTGATAGCCTTCAAAACAACCACCAAACCTACCTATATATAAGTCATCCACAGACAGTGTTTCAAAATTTCACATCTCTTGAGTGTGGCTAGTCTTAGCAACTACTTCTAACCATGAGTGGATCTATTTTTAGAAACATATATATGAATACCAGTCCCTACCACCAACAGGGTGGCACTAGGTCATGCTTATTTTCAGAATTCTCATAAGTGCCAAAAACAGCTCAGTTTTTTTGGCATTTCCCCTTGGGGGATACCACAGGCAATGACTGATTCTCTTCCTTTTATAGAAATGGGTTAGGTGCCGCCTCGTGGGGAGGGGAGACACCTCCTTGAAGCAGAGCCAGAGGGGATTTACCTGAAACGCCAGGTTAGTACTAGCGAACATATCTGCATTTACAAGTAATATAGACGAATAAGGTGAAAATTGATATTTCAGCAAAATACAAAAAATTGATAACACGTTGGTATCAATCCATTACTTGAATGTCGTTAAACCAAACATCTGTTTTTGGAGAAAAGTTCTTGGAAAACAAAGTTACTTAGTATAGAAGTACATGGCACTTATCCCAAAATAAAAAAAAAATTAAAATTAAAATTAAAAAAATAAATAAAATAAAATAAAATAAATAAAAAAATAAAAAATCAAGAAAGTAAAAGGCTTTGCTTTGCAGAAACATTACCATCATACTGGTACCTAAACCGGCAATTTTTGTGCCCCCACCAAAAAAAAACAAAACAAACCCTACTCTCAATACTTCAAGTGGTTTGCTTGATATCTTTAAATTAAATTCTTTTTATCCACTGTAGATTGTCACTAGTTAGTCGTCCACAGCAGATAAAAAAAAACATCTCACAATAAGGACAGAGAACAGACTGGCGGAAAGGCTGATGTGCAGCTTTAATTTCAATGAACTTCCTCAATGAAATATTTAGGTCTTAATTGAAAAAAAAAAAAAAAAAAAAAAAAAAAAATAGAAATAAACTGTACAATAAGAACATTTAAAAAGAATTATTTAAAAAAAAAAAAAAAAAAAAAGAGATTATATATATATATATATATATATATATAAAATTCTAATATTGATGATATAGGATTCTATATCTATAATTAAATAGCGCTCAGCATCAGGGATAGCGCATTCGGTAGACATGAAGTCAACGGTGCTTGATTACTGACAGTATGCAATTTTCAAACCAAAATCACATAGGTGAGAAACTGTCAGTAACCAAGCGCCATTGACTTCATGTCCACTCTACCCTAACTTATATATATATATATATATATATATATATAAAGTTAGGGTAGAGTGGACATGAAGTGTGCACATATACATAGACATATATATATATGTAATATTATATATATATATATATATATATATATATACATTCCGTTTGTAAGCATAACAGAACATTCAAGATCAAGAAAAATAGGATGACCAATTCCACCTGAGAATCAAAGAGTTAAAATTTAATTAATAAACCTTAAAAAAATATATTTCGGGTATAACGACGTATCAATAATGTTATAAGCTTGGCTCCTGTTATAGCCTAAGTGAAGTGGAGAAGGATTACAACAAAAAATAAAATAAAATAAAAGTCAAAAGTACCGAGCTTAGATTCTTGGCATTTTCTACATGTCTCTTCATCTCAAGGCTATCAGCTGTTATTTGAGATGCAGTTCCTTTTTGCTTTTCAAAGCCACTGTGATAATGAACCTGTGGGTGTTAACAAACCATTACACACCACCTCAGTCAAATGCATTTTTTGGGGGTGCTTTTTTTTTTTTTTTTTTTAATTTTTTTGTGCGCATCTTTTTCTTCACAATAAATTTCAATCAATAATTTCTCAAATTGAAGATATAAAGTACTCAAAAATTTACATTAAAATATTTAGATTTTGTTTTTATTATTTTTCATTTAATGCTTTGAAAGTTGATTTTTTTTTTTTTTTTTTTTTTTTTTTTGGTTACTAATTATAGAGTTTGATATTAAGTCATGAAATATTTAAAAATTTTGATATCCTCATTGTTCCTTTTACAACATCGTACAATTTCATAAGATGACTTTATCATTTATTCCTTTATTTCAGAAGGCAAAAAAATCATTAAGACGTCAGAAAATGGAAGCTTCAAACGAGTTTAAAATTATTAGACAAATTCTATTTAACCCTTTTGGTGCAGTGTATTTGGCAACAAATTTATTGGCTGATTGAATGTACATTTGACCATAGAATAATGATTAATTGGAGTTTCACAATTACAATACTACAAGGTGATCCAAAAGTTTTGTAACCCCATTTAGAGGTAAAATAATTACATAATACAACTTGAAATTCAAGAAGACAATTTAATTTTTAAAAGATTTTTTTTTAGATGCAAAATGATTACATAACATTAATATTATTAAAACAAATAAAAGCAAAATTTAAAATAAAAGTTAAAATAACAAGAGTTGAAATTACAAAAATTGAAATCATTAAAACAAATAAAAGCAAAATTTAAAATTACAAGAGTTGAAATTACGAGAGTTGAAATTACGAGAGTTGAAATTACGAGAGTTGAAATTACGAGAGTTGAAATTACGAGAGTTGAAATTACGAGAGTTGAAATTACGAGAGTTAAAATTACGAATTTTAAAATTACGAAAATTAAAATTACGAAAATTAAAATTACGAAAATTAAAATTACGAAAATTAAAATTACGAAAGTTAAAAAGACAAGTTGAAAAAATGAAAGTTGAAAAACAAAAGTTAAAACAATATGTATGGGTAACAAGACTTTTTGGACCACCCTGTACAATACATTCTGAAAAATAATTCAAATCTTGTGCAACGAGTATTTAAGAGAATGTTTTTTATTCAGTGATACTTCTAAAAACTGTTTTACTAAAGTTTTAGAAGTTAAAAAAAAATTTTTTTTTTTTTTCTTTCTTCATTTTCTTGTTTTTTGCAAAAAATTTTTTAGGGTTGGAGTATATCAAACAAGAGGTACTGGGGGGATATATTGCACAAAATTCAAAAATTTTAACCAACGTGGACTAAAGTTGCATACATTAAGTATATTTGGGGAATTTGTTGCTCTCTGCACCAAAAGAGCTAATGCTTTCTTTTTTTTTTTTTTTTTTTTTTTTTTTTTAAAAGCTTATAGGTGAAAATTTACACCTATAAAAATAAATACACCCACACACGAGCACCTGTTGGGCTTTGAAGTCAGAATCAAATTAAGAAAAAGAAAACTTCCCATGTATGTATTTACCCATCCCTTTGCAATGGAAAAGATGTGACACATGTACGTAAATATGGATCATCCCGCGAGGACCGAAATTGCTATTCAGTCGTAATGAATCTCACAAGACTAACTTGCTAGCCCTTACACCATAATGGGACGCCCTTACCATTGTACGAAAAATTCAGCAACCTTTAATTTAACTTAAAATCTGGAGGCAAAATAAGTGCACCATTTTCTTGTTCAATTTTTACACATTTGATTTCCATTAAAAAATCAAGTAGTTAGTGGAATGCTTTGTTTTATGGCATATCAACCTCAGTGGGTCATTTAATGCCGATAAAGTTTTCAAATAAATCAATTCTTAATGGATAATACAATTTTTTTATAAAATACATTTTTCTATTTAACCCATAGATGGGACCCTAACAGGTACTACCACTCCAGGTCAGAGTGGACCAGGGAGCAATGGTGATGAAGGGATGCTCCACATTCCCCAAACTTCCAGAGCTGGAACCTCACCATCAGATAGAGTTTAACATCATTCCCAGGACATGTAGGCCCGCAGCCACCGCCTTCTAGCACCCATATGATAAAAAGGGGTTGGGGCTTGCCATAAGGGCAATAGGGTTGGGAAAATCATATAGGTGCTAGGGCTTGACGTGACCAGCCGACCGCCCGTCTAGCCCAAGATAGGGCCAAAGTGGAGTATTGCATGTCATGAATTGCTCATCCACCTGGGCTCTATCCTTAAGCATCACGGGTCACCACCCACGGCCAACAGGTGGCCCCATTGGGGGAGTCTTACCCCTCTGCAGAGGTGCATTCTAACGCCCCAGCCGACATGGCTGTAGTGGAATGCCTATTGTCAGTATGAATTGGACAGCAAGGAAATCTATCCCCTTTTCACTAATGCTAGACCAAGGAGATTGATTTTGTGTCTGAGGTGGAGCACCACAACTACCATCAGCTCCCCACTTTATTGCACAGATCCAAACTGTGCTACTCCTGCACTGAGTTGGCAAAGGCCAGTATCAAACCTGGAACCTCGTGATTCTTAGGCAGATGCTCTACCGACTGAGCTAAACCGTACCCTTCAATTTTATGAATATCAAATAACAGCCAAAACAAGACATTGAGGACGTTGTAAAAAGAGATGAGGATAGAGTATTATTTACATCACATTTAAAAATGAAAAAAGTACTTTTTTTTTTTAAAATGTTAAATGTTTTAAAAATTAAAATATAAAGAATATAAATAGATTTTGTTTTCAAAAGTTTTGAGATGAATGAAGTATTACTCTTAATTTTTTTTTAATTATCCAGACTAATATCCCCATCTTGGTTTTGAATTTTGACCACTATTTTCTTCAGCCTTCCTCGGGAGTATTATTTCATTCAGTAAAATTCTTCAGAAATATTTTAGTCTCACCAACTCAACTGGAACTATCTTTTTTAAACCTAAAGGTCAAGGGTTCAATGAAAAAGAAAAATAATTGGGGGGTGGGTCTTTCCCAAGCTCCCACTGTCAGCTGAAAACATTAGGGTCAAAATAACAAAGATAAAGATACTAGACTAAATAAACATGTAATAATACATTTTATAATTATAATTATTTTAGAATACATATTCTAATTATATGATACAAAAAGTTTTGAAGTGCTTCAACAATAAAAACAAAAACAATGCCCTTTTTCTTCAAAAGAAGAATTCTGTTAAAAAGCAATTTTTTTTTTGTTCAAAGTGCTGGTTAAAGTGCACCAACAACCAGGCATTTAAATGTGGTTTAAAACAAAATCAGACCTAATATTTTACAGAAATAATTGTATAAAAAGTATATATATATATATATATATATATATATATATATATATTTTCATATTTTAGAAGGTTCTCGTGATTAGAATATCTTCACTCAGAATATTAAAATCTTTATTAACCCTATATTATTGGCATCTAAAAATTGAAATAATGGGAATTAGGAAACTCGTATTTTGCTCTCAAAGATTTCTAAGATTTTCTCCTAGGAATTTCATAAAAGATAAATGGGAAGTTCAGTAACTTTTTTTCTAATAATCAGTTTGTTTAACATGAAATTACAGATTAGTAAAAATGTCAAATTATTATTTTTTCATTTCTTTTAAAATTATTTTAATTATTATTCTTACATCTTTAATTAACATTATATTTCTAAACAATATATTTTTTATTATTCAGTAAAAAAAAAAAAAAAAAAAAAAAAAAACTTCAGTTTATTAATTTTATATTCTCAAGCAAATATGAAAAAAAAAAAAAAAAAAAAAAAAAAAAAAAAAAAATTTAAACTATCATTTTTACAAATATATTTTGTATTCATTAAAAGAAAATTTGGTTCATTAATTCAGTTTCTTGATGAATTAAAACTAGAATATAAAGTGTGCATTTGGGATCAAATCTATTATTAAACAAAGAGTAAGATCGTTGTTTCTAAAATCTTTAAGTAGTGATTTCAATATAGTTATTTACTAAGCTTTGCTTAGATAGTGATTTCAATATAGAAACGCACAAGAAGTTTGGCAAAATATTTTAATAACGGTGGGAAATGATCCCCAAAAACTTAGCAGATGCAACATTTGGAATAATTTCAAATCATTTATTGGAGAAAAAAAAAGCTTGATAAATTCATAGTATTTTAATAGAAGAAAAAGAGAGAGAGAGAGAGAATGTGTGGAAGCCTGCATTTAAGCATATTCAGTTGTATTAAATTGGTTGGTGTTTGTATTTATCAACTTTGTATATTGAATGAATTTTACTTAGTTTTCCAATTAAAAATATTTGGGAAGAGAATTGACAACTTGTTGCTAAGATGGAATATACTTTCTAATCAATTCAAATAAATCAGCAATTTTATTTTAAAGAAACTGATAACTAATTTTTACTTTACAAAATTCTCAGAATGTATACAAATTCGATTTTTAAGATGATATAATATATAGAAAAAAATCCATATTATTATTATTATTATTATTATTATTATTATTATTCAAATATTTATGAAGTAGTCACACTTTCTCTTTAAGATATTTATTTATTAAGGTCCAAGGAAATTATAATTTTATCTATTTTTAATGCTTGCTTTTTATAAACTTGCTGTAAAGATTTTCAAATAAACTATTTCATATTATGACATGTTAACTCTTAACATCCTGTTGAGAATTTTAAGTTCAGAGCCCCATTCCTATAAGGATTTATTAATAAATGGCTAAAAATGACCTTTTCATTTAAAGTTACCTGTTATTTTCTGTAAATCAAAGATTGCTAAATATGTTTAATATGACTTTTAAACAAAGGGTGGATTAGGAAAACAAATGTGACTCCCGGACAAGTGGAATGAGGTGGTATAGGATGTTAAGAGTTAACAGAGTATCAAATTGCTTGCTTTATAGTTTTCTACTATTTGTATTACTTAACACAGTTTTATTTATTGTTTCATAAAAAGTTAACATGATAATCAGAAAAGTTACACTTGCAATTTGAAAGCATCAAAAATCTGGTGGGAATTAGGAATTCAAATAAGATAAGCCAAAAAATTTTAAACAATCTTGTCTATTTTTTTTTTTTTTTTAAATGACCATTTGGCATTTTGAAATGTGCAAAGCTAACCACACAGTGAACAAAAAGTGCAGTAAATTTTGAAAGCAAAAAAAGTTATGGCAAAAGCACACAAATTCTTATCAGTTTTTCTCTTTTTTGTGTTTTTTTTTAAAACAATTTTTTTTTTTTTAAATGAAAGAATTCACAAATGGATTGCATGATTTTCAAGTGAATAAACTTTGGCATATGCACACGTGTACAGTTGTCTACCATGGTTTGCATTTATAGAATTAAAAGTTGGTTTCATATAAAATAACTAAAAGGTAGAATAATTGGATGGAAGCAAAGGAAACTACAATAAATGCATAATTTACATACAATATAATAAATGCTGTAGCGGTTTTCTATGTGGGCATTATATATATCAGAGACTTAAAGGAAATGGAAGCAATAGAAGCAATTTTGAAATAAATAGCAAAGTGACAAGTGTTTGCAAATAATTTATAAATTAATAACTATTTCCATTTTTCTTCTTTTTTTTTTTTTTCTTTTAGAAATTTAATATTATTTTGATATTTGAGTATCAATATTTGGAAATTAGCTTCATTTTTTTCTTCTTTTCTTTCCCCTTAAAACATGTCAGCTCTGGAAATGAGAAATCCTTAATGAAAATTTTTTTTTTATTTTAAAATTTAAAAAAAGGAAAAAAACAAAACAAAAAAAAAAAACAATTTTTAAAAAAAGAGGGAAAATAACTAAATAAAAAAAAAAAATAAAAAAAAGGGGGTGGGTGGGTTCTACTTATGATCCAGTAAATTTAATCTGGTTTAGATCCAGGAGCAGAAATTTTTCATCTTCCTTAATATCACAACATTAGTATTTTGGATAATGGCAAAATAAAATTCTTGAGAGAAAGAAAGAAAGAAAAAAAACCCACCAACTCCCATTTATGAGAAAGGCAATGCTTACAGCATAATTAACAATCATTAAAAATATTAGCCGCATTTGAAATAATGGAGGGGGGGGTTAGAAATCTTAGAAAAGTTATTGGGAGGAAAATTACCATTGTTATTTTGAAGTATCAAATTGAACAAAGTTTGATGCTGAGTAATTTCTGTTTTTAACAATCTAAAGAAAAAAAAGGTGTGGGGGGTGTGGTTGATTTTCAAAAAGGATAATTCCCAAATCCAGAGAGAACACATATCTAAAATCCCTGTGATATATATAGCAGTGAAGAAGGCCTATAGATAAAAATGTGGTGCAGATAGAGAGAGAGTACCGAGCTGTAGATCTTGGCATTTTCTGCATGTCTTTTCAGTTCAAGAGACTCTCCTGTCACTTGTGTTGCAGATCCTTTCTGTTTGTGAAAGTCACTTTGATAATGGATCTGTGAATGGTAAGAATTTTTCATTCATGCCAAATTTGACAAAAAAAGATACTCCAGATCCCAAAAAACACCTTGTTGAATAGAAATATTTAAAAAGGTGTAAAGAATTTTTTTTTTGTTGGTGGGGGAAAATAAAAATAAATAAATAAATAAAAATCAATTGGATTAAATTTATTCTCAGGTGAATTTTGTTGAACATTAAACGCAGACAATATTTTTTAATTAATAGAAAAAAAGCACATGTCATTATTTTAAATATATGGAAAATTTGGATTTTTAAAAAAGGGGGTGGAAAAAAAAGAAATGAAAAGTGATTTATAATTTTTCTGTTCTTTAGTGTTTCCTTCAGAAAAGCAAAAGAAATAAAAAGGATTAAATTCTCATCACAGTCCGTGTAAAAAAAATAATAAAAAAACCTAAAAAAACTCAAAAGCAACTCATTCATATTAAAGTCTTCTTAATGTAAAATGTTGAATCAAAGTCTAAAATTGCACATTCATTCCTTTATTAAATAATAAAATATTTCTTTTAGATTTGATTATTCACATAGAATAATACTTGAGATAACTGACATTTCAAGAATACATTTGACCAATTCCCAAATCAGTTGAAAATGAAGTAGATTCCATGGAGAGGGGAGGAAACTGTTTAGAGTTTCAAATTTGTTTTGTTTTATGACATATCAACCTTGGTGGGTCATTTAATACCTACAAAGTTTTGAAATAAATCCGGTCTTAATGGATACTCATTTTTTTTTTTTTTTTTTTGGTTTGGTTTGGTTTGTTTTGTTTTACGGCATATCAACCTCAGTGGGTCATTTAATACCTACAAAGTTTTGAAATAAATCCAGTCTTAATGGATACTCATTTTTTTTTATAAACACATTTTCTATTTAACCCATAGATGGGACCCTAACAGGTACTACCACTCTGGGTCAGAGTGGACCTGGGATCAATGGTGATGAATGGGTGCTCAACATTCCCCAGACCTCCAGAACTGGAACCTCACCATCAGTTTAACATCATTCCCAGGACATAAAGACACTCAGCCACCCATATGATAAAAAGGGTTGGGGCTTGCCATAAGGTCAATAGGGTTGGGACAATCGTATGTGTTAGGGTTTGACATGGCCAGCCTATTGATTGGAGGGGGCCGCTCCAACTGCCTGTCTAGCCTAAGTAAGGGCCAAAGTGAAGTGTTGTGTGTCACTGACTGCTCAGCCAATAGGATTCCATTATTAAGTATCACTGTTCAAATTTGTTGAAAACAAAAAAACTTTTACACAATTACTGAAGATATAATAATGTTTGTAACGTTTAGAAGAAACATTAACATTCCACAATTTTTGTCTGGACAATTAAATTCATTGTTTGCATTCTTGATGTTACAATCCATTCTTTAATTTTCTTTGGATATATAATCTGTAAAAAAAAAAAAAAAGTTTGTGGGTGGGGACACAGAAAAAAAAATTATAACAGAAAAATAGTCACTAATGTACCAACTGTATAATTCTATATCTGCAACACTAGATATACAAATGAAACTATACAGCCACCCATGTACCAAAGAAATTCCAATATATACGGGTGTGTGTGTGTGTGTGTGTGTAATAGAGAGAGAGAGAGAGGAAGGATTTTGTCAAGTTCTGAAATCCATATTAGTCTGATGTTGGAGAGTGAGAAAATTGAAAGAGTCAGTATATATCAGTTTGTAGATTTCAGCACTATGTGGATTTTCTTTAGGTTTTGTAAAATGAATGAACGTGATACAAATGTAAGCACAAAAATAAAAAATAAATAAAAAAAATAAAAAAATAAATATGGTACAAATGTATAAAAAAAAAAGAAAAAAAAAGGAGAATCAATAATAATATTAATTATTATCAATAAAATATTATTACAAACCAAAAAATCCCTAAAATATTTATAATAATTTATGATTGACAAACATTCTATGGACCAAGTAACCAATACGCACCCCAAATCATCAACTTAATGAAAGGTTCATATTTTAACTCATCACCGGTAACTTTTTTGTAAACAAATTAAAATTCAATAGCAAAATCTTTTTTTAAATAAATACTTTTTAATCAGAAATTTATGAATATTTTTTAACACTTACGATGATTTAAAAAAAAAGACAAAAGACGTTTTCATACTAAAATAGTTTTTACTTAATCGGAAGAGAAATGCAATTATGTTTATTTAAATAAAAATACAGTTTTTATTTACAAAATACTTTTATGCTTATTTAAATAAAAGGATGTCGTTCAGAAATAGTATCACACAATTTTAAAAAATTGTTTTTGTCAGATACAATATAATTGCAAAAAATCATGTCCGTTTATTTTCAAATATTTGAAAGCGAAACTTACCAGTGATTAGTTAAAATATGAACCTTTCATTAAGTTGATGATTTGGGGTGCTTATTGGTTACTTGGTCCCATTTTATAACCAAATTGCTTTCTATACAAAACAAAACCGACAGATACTTGAATTACCATTTTTTTTCTTTTTTCAAGACTCCATTAATAAAACAATTTCTATTTCTATCATTTTTCCTTACAATATCTAATAATAGACAAGGAACAAAAAAGAAAAGAAAAAAGATAATAAATTAACATTTAGCCCTGTTTACCAATTCTTAATGAATTGATAAGTAAATCTGGAAATCCTTGATGAAAAGATGACTGCAGCGGCAGCATCAAAAGTTCAATAGGATTTTCTAGGATGTTTTCAATAGAGAAACTTGAATGGTCTCGTAATATCTACAGAATAATAACAAGGTCTAAAAACAACAATAACTAAAATCAAAGTCATGACAAACACTAATAAATAAAGTCATTAGGCAGAAATTCATTAGTAAAGGAATGTGAGAGCTTAACATCATCATCATTATTAATAATAATAATCTTATTGAAAAATGTATGTATTATGTTCATCAGGGGAATATCTGTTGATAGGCCAACGCAAGAGATATGATACATGATTAACATTATGAAAAGACAGATCAATAGAGTATGACATTTTGCCAAGATGAAAGAAGATAGCCATTAAGAGTGAAAGTGTGAAGACTAATTAGAATACAACTCCTCATTTCATTAAGTAATAATAAACATCTAAGAAAGAAAGAAAAGAAAGGAAAAAAAAGAAAAGGAAGGGGGATTGTTGGGATAGAATAAAGTCATCGATGTAGCCTAAAGTCGGTATCAGCCAGACAGTGAGGGAGTCTAGCCCTTTTCACTTGTAATTATTGTAATTACAAGAAAACATTCTCATGTTGAGCTTTAAAATTATCAATACAAAAATTTAAAGATCTTGATTGGAATAGAATAGTTTTTTCACTGAAATGTTGTGTATATAACAATAAAGATGAGGACAATAGTGCGAAAAATTCAAAGGATACAAATCATCAAAGCCTCTTCTAAAAAAGTTAGACAAATATAATCCAGATAAGTCTACAGTTTGGCCTTTGGTAGACAAACTATGTGCTATGAAAGATGAGGACAAAAGTCTGAAAAATTCAAATGATACAAATCATCAAGCCTCATCTAAAAAAGTTAGACAAATATAATCTAGATAAGTCTACAGTTTGGCCTTTGGTAGACAAACTATGTGCTATGAAAGATGAGGACAAAAGTCTGAAAAATTCAAATAATACAAATCATCAAGCCTAATCTAAAAAAGTTAGACAAATATAATCCAGATAAGTCTACAGTTTGGCCTTTGGTAGACAAACTATGTGCTATGAAAGATGAGGACAAAAGTCTGAAAAATTCAAATGATACAAATCATCAAGCCTCATCTAAAAAAGTTAGACAAATATAATCTAGATAAGTCTACAGTTTGATAAACTATGTGCTATTAAACACAAAGGGAAATTCAATTGGTCACTCTTAATTGCTGGTAAAAAGAGAGAAGAAAAAAAAACCTTTATTTTTATTCATCTGTCCATTCCTACTGTTCATTTGAAATCCACAAACATTCATTGATGTGGATAAAATAAAAAGGAATTTTCATACAAGTAATCAATTAATTTTGAGGAAGCTTTGAAAGATAATGTTAACATTTTAATTATCTTCTTTTAGATTGGGGGAAAAATAGGTTGAATTATTTTTACAACTGGTGAGTGTTTGTGTAACTACAACAAAAGAAAAGATATAGAAATTTCAATTGATTAGTTATAATGCTCTCTTTAGCAGCTGCTACATTTCTTCTTTTTCTATTTTGTGAGGATGTTAAACATAAGTAACATTTAGGATCATTAAAAGAAGTGGAAATTTGTTTTTAGAATTGATTAAATTAACTGTGTGCTTTGATTTGCTGCTTGAATCTCTCAATATCAGAAATCAAACCTGTCAGAGTTTTGTGTTGCATTCTGGGAAATGTTAGGTTTTTGTTTCCTATCTCAAAGTTTCTTTGTTTGGCATGGCAAGGAGTAAGAGAAACTAGAAAGATTTTTTTTAATTTTTTATATATTTTTTTTTATATATGTATTCTTTATTGATAGATGATTAAGTAGTTTTTTTAGTCTGCACTCACTACAGACCAATGACAGAACAAGAAAATGTATCATACTTAATATAAGAGCAGAGATGCTGATAGCTTTTTAATTTAGTGCATCCTGGGACATACATATTTGCTTTGAATAAGTCCCTGAGAATATTTATGGATCCCAACTAAAGTTTCTTAATAGATTGTAGGGTTTTTATTTATGATCTGGGGAAATAACTAAAGCCATCTAACTCCTACCTTGTAACCTATCCTGTGTTATTCATTTCTAAGAGACTATTGAAATGTATTTACAGTTAGCTTAAAATGGTGAGGGAAGAAAAAAGAAAAACACGATTTTACTGTGTCCTTTTAGATTTCTGTGTGTCAGGGATGCAGGACACGTCTCTATCAGCATCTATGTAAGATATATATATATATATATATATATATATATATATATATATATATATATATATATATATATATTGAAGATTTTGTATTCATTTTTTTAAATGGCTGCTTCCTGGTTGAAACCTGAGTGAAAACTGTTTTTTTACTTGCCTTTTCTGATAAGAATAGTATATCTTAAAGTTTTAATGACTACTTGTAGGTTAAAACTATAGAAAAAGTGCAGTCTCCAAATCTTTCACCATTTGAACAAGTCTTAGATCAAGTGAACTGCCATCATATTTGTGTGTTAAATTCTTAAAATTAAAAAAATTAAAAAAATATTTTTAATGATCATGGAAGATCTAAATGAAATAGAACGAAATAGCAAGGAAAAAAAGACAAAAGAACTCAAGAAAAAGACTAAAAACCAAGACATCATTCAGACTTTAAAACTCTTAACATCCTGTTGAGATTTTTCTAAGTCCAGAGCATTCCTATAAGGATATATAAAAAAATGGCTAAAAATGATTTTTGCATCTAAATTTACCTATTATTTCACTTAAATCAAAGATTTCTACATATGTTTAATATTAAATTTAAACAAAAGCTATTGTTTGGGGCTGATTAGTTAAAACGATTGTGACTTCTAGCCGGGTGGAATGAGGTGGTATAGGACTTTAAGAGTTAACTAAGGAAATTCAAAATAAAACAGAAAAAAAAATTCCATTGTGTTTTTTTACAGGTATTATGCTTGTACATTGTAAAAAAAAAAAAAAAAAAAAAAAAAGTGAGTTTTATGAATGAGAGAAAATACTTAAAAAGTATTGTCTCATTGTCTTTGAAGTTTTCAATTAGAATTTGTTTATAACTTAACATTTTCACTGATAAGATAACCCCCCCCCCCGCCCAAAAAACAAAAAACAAAGATATATGAGTTGAAAAAGCATGAAATAATGACAAGTCATGTAGATGAATCTTTAGATTTTTTTGTTTTTTTGTTTAAATATAAAATCCTACTTTAAAAATTCATATGTATGATGACTTATTCATGCTTGTAAAGTGAAATACTAATAAATGATAAAGTGCATATTTGTAACGTATTCTATGTTAGGAAGAAATGGAAATGAATCCAACAGTATATGGAAAAGTAATAAATAAATGTGAAAATAAGAATTTTGAAAATGATTCATTTACATTTGAAAAATTAGTCAATGTTTAAAACATTTTGATTATATAAAACCATCAGGACATTCAAATATTTCCCGGTGACATTCGCATATCTATTTAAATGAATACGTTCCTGTCATCGGTCAATATTTTAATGTCCTAAGATTATATATATATATTAATCAATGCCTGAAGAAGATATCAGAAGATCTGAAACACGTGTTTATGTAAGATAAAAATAAAAAAAAATTTTTTTTAAAACATAATCCATTTTGCGGACCTTCTTTTTTATTATATATATATATATATATTAGGGAGTAGCAAAACAAAATCGGATACTACGAGTTTTAAAAGCGAATTAAGAATAATTAAATCTATTATTTAAGGTTAAACTTTGTCTATATCGATAAGTAGTGGCATAATAATCATCATTAAAAAAAGAAAAATATAATTACATATGCAGTTTATTTTTTAAAGATTTAAAACTATTTGTTTTGGTCAATTTCGACGATATCCGCCATTTTTGCTGTTTTTCAATGGTTTTAGGCGCTTGTTTACAATTTTAACGTAACATTTGGGATGGAAAAAAAATTTCTCAGAAGCGCAACCGTAAAAAAAATTTGTTTGTTTCTATTCATAACTTAGGTCTTTTATCTCATTATTTATATTGTAATTAGTATCAAATATGATCAACTTGCAAAACATTTTATGCAAGGGGGTCAAAATTAATGCATTATAAAGATCATTCATTGACACATAAACACTGAAAATTTCATTAAAATCCGATAATTTCCTGATTTTTGGTAAATTATTTTCTGTAGGGGGGGGGGCCTAAAGTCATTTTGTCAAAAACACATATTAGGCTCAGTTTGCCACTCCCTAATATATATATATATATAAAAGACACACATGGTGTCCATACAGAGGGTTTAAAATCTATCAACAAAGATGGCAGTCATGTTGAAGAGTGATAATTAAAAAATACATCAATAATAAAACTTCAACAATTGAATGTTTATGTTTTTTACTAAAAAGATTTAATCATTCATAAAATGGGAATTATTAAATTTTTAATTTTAAAAACAGTTTCAAGACTTTATGAACAGCCTGTATATTAAATATATATTTAACAATTGAAACATTTTAAAGATTGATTAAATTTTTTCAAATATGAATAAACCATCTTCATAATTCTTATTTTTCATATTTATTATTTTTTTCCACAACATAATCTATGAATAAAGAAATTACATTTTAGACTATATAATACACTTATCTCTGAAAACAAGTGTGCTTTTTGCCAAATTATACAAAGTGCAAATTCAAAAATATTTTGCAGTCAACAAAAACAAAATAAACAAAATAAAAAAGCTGCCATAAGTGTCAGTGCAGAAACGAACAAACGAAAAACCCTGTCAAGTTAGAAGACATTGGATTGAACGAGAAAAATTGTTTATAGACAAGAGAAACGACTGTCAAGATGTTTTTTCTATTTTTTTTTCTTTCTTTTTTCTGAAGCAATGAATTTAATCAAATGTACAATTTTTGTACACTAAAGTTTCTCAAACTATCTGATGATGCACTACAATATTATGAAATTACAAGATTTTGCATATAAACATAAAACAGGAGAATAAAAATTATACTGCAAAAAGGTGTTAATAAAAAGTCTCCTGGAATATAGAAATAATTTCTATTCTAAAAAAGAACCAATTAGTGAAATGCTTCAGAGAGAACAGTTTAGTTTACTTAATCTTGAGATTAAGTGCCTTAACATATCTATTGTCAATGTTAGTATAAAAACAGAGAATAGGATTTTTAAGTTATACAAATGTAATTGAAATAAATCAATTCTTAATGGATAATACAATTTTTTTATAAATACATTTTTCTATTTAACCCATAGATGGGACCCTAACAGGTACTACCACTCCGGGTCAGAGTGGACCAGGGAGCAATGGTGATGAAGGGGTGCTCCACATTCCCCAAACCTCCAAAACTGGAACCTCACCATCAGATAGAGTTTGACATCATTCCCAAGACATGTAGACCCGCAGCCACCGCCTTCTAGCACCCATATGATAAAAAGGGGTTGGGGCTTGCCATAAGGGAGAAGCCATTGGATTGAACGAGAAAAATTGTTTATAGACAAGAGAAACGACCATCAAGATTTGTTTTTCTATTTTTTTCCTTTTTTTTTCTTATTTATTCTGTAAAGTTAAGAGAAGCCAGTATCTTGCAGGCAGCTAATAACTATGTCAGTTAACTCTTAACATCCTGTTGAGAATTTTTAAGTCCAGAGCCCCATTCCTCTAAGGGTTTATCAATAAATGGCTAAAAATGTCCTTTTCATTTAAAGTTACCTGTTATTTTCCTTAAAGACTTCTAAATATGTTTAATATTACATTTAAACAAAGGCTAACATTTGGGGTAGATTAGAAAAATAAATGTGACTTCCGGACGGGTGGAATGAGGTGGTATAGGACATTAAGAGTTAAAAGAACCATTTTAAGGAGATGTATATTTATGCTAGAAAATTATCCTTTCCTATATAAATTTATATTTACATGTTTATTGTATTACTGAGAAATTTTACATTTTGATTAACAAAGGTTTTTAAGAATTCAATCTTTTGCTGAAGCAATGAATTTAATGAAATGTACAATTTTTGTACACTAAAGTTTCTCAAACTATCTGATGATGCACTACAATATTGTGAAATTACAAGTTTAGTGATTTTTATCACAATCAAGATTTTGCATATAAACATAAAACAGAAGAATAAAAATTATACTGCATAAGGTGTTAATATAAAGTCTCCTGGAATATAGAAATAATTTCTATTCTAAAAAAGAACCAATTAGTGAAATGCTTCAGAGAGAACAGTTTAGTTTACTTAATCTTGAGATTAAGTGCCTTAACATATCTATTGTCAATGTTAGTATAAAAACAGAGAATAGGATTTTTAAGTTATACAAATGTACACGTTTCAGTTGTTTGTTTCTTCCAACTTAAAATGCTTATAAAATCTAGCCTGCTGGAATAGAACAATAGTTAGAATATTTGCACCACTCCCCCACATCCCAGGTTAACAGAAAGTTAGGAGTATTTACATATTAATCAGCACACTTATAAGGTCAAAGTGTTTCTAACTTCCCTAAGATCAGTATAGTATCTGTGCTCATTTCCTAGTGTAAGTAAGTAAAGTAAAGTCATCGGGACGGCCTAAAGTCGGTATCAGCCAATCAGCGAGGGAGTCTATCCCCTTTTCACTTGCGCTAGACCAAGGAGATTATTTTAGCGTCTGAGGTGGAGCGCCACACCTACCATCATCTCCTTACTTTACCGCACATATCCCTGTGCTACTCATACGCTGAGTTTGCGAGGGCGGGTATCGAACTATGAACCTCGTGGTTTCTAGTCGAACGCTCTACCGACTGAACTAACCCGGCCCTCGTGTAATATATCCAAATTAACTCTTTTTAGCAGAAGGAGGTGCATAACAGTTATCACCATGAGAAGTGTACTTGACAATCCAAGTTCAAATCATGAGCAAGGTGCTGATACCCAACTATTCTCCCTTGAGTTAAGGGTAAATAATAGGGCAGTCTGAAGTCTTTAACCATGGTATGTGTCATATAGTACCTAAATAATGAGAATGGAACCGTCGGTTTTCCCTATAAGTAATGTCTGATGAAACCTTGGAAGACAGAAACAACAAGATCGCACGGGACTTGTTAATTCAACCTAGTAATAGCTAATTACTCTGTTCACCTTGTATCTTTGCTTAGTAAACCCCTTTTCTCTATCTTTAATACTAATTGTGTTTCTTTTTATTATTTCTATTAACTGATACTCTCGTTACAATGGTAACCGGTATAGGAGAAGGAAAACTGAATTCAAGCCAGACCTGGAGTGGGATGGGCTTTGCCAGGCTATTCCTGCCCAAGGTTCGTTTGGTTGGTTTTGTTTTACGACAAATCAACCTTAAGCAGAAGAATCCTTGTGTGTGTGTGTGTGTGTGTGTGTGTGTGTGTGTGTGTGTGTGTGTATATATATATATCCGATGTACCAAGTGACCTCTCAGCTGGATATTTGAATGAGGAATGGATTCACTTGTTAATCTAATATCTGCTTTAGCACGGCAATAGTTATGAACGCAGAAGCAAAGAAACCTACAGAAAACAGTCACAATATTCATTATGTTGCTGACCAACAGAGTAGGTGGTGAGAGAGATGTTTGGTTTGGTTTATGGCATATCAACCATGGTGGGTTATTTAATGCCGACAAAGTGACCAGCCGATTGATCAGATGGGGCCTCTCTGACCACCTGTCCAGCCGATTGAGGGTCAAAAGGAGTATTGCATGTCATGGACTGCTCAGCCACATGCATTCCATCTTTAAGCATCACGGGTCGCCACTCACAGGTGGCCCCATTGGGGGAGTCTTACCCCTCTGCAGAGATGCAGTCGGTGTATTCTAACACCCTAGCTAACAGGAGAGAGAGAGAGAGAGAGAGAGAGAGAGAGAGAGAGAGAGAGAGAGAGAGAGAGAGAGAGAGAGGTTATTTCCTATAAGTCTAACATGATCAAAGGGGAACCACTCTTGACTGATAAATTATTTATTTATTGATCTACTAGGAAAAAAGAAGACAGGGTTAGGGTTTAGGATTAGTTTAATGGGAAAATAAATAATTTATCAGTCAAGAGTGGTTCCCCTTTGATCATGTTAGACTTATAGAAAATAACCGAGAGAGTTATCACCAATACACATAAACCAAACTCTACGAGAGAGAGAGAGAGAGAGAGAGAGAGAGAGAGAGAGAGAGAGAGAGAGAGAGAGAGAGAGTGAGAGTGTGTGTGTGTGTGTTGTAAATATCTTTTAATCAAAGTTGACTTATTAATCTAATAGATGAGGTTTTAATGAATTAACAAGTATTAACATGTTTTAGAAGAGGAAAGTCAAGTGGAAATAAATATAAAGACAAAGGGGGACAAAGTGAGATACTCTTAAATCCCCTTTTAAAAATCTCTTTAAGAAAACATTAGTCAAATCAAACAAATATAATTAGAATAATAAAAATAGAAATATTTTCCCTGGAGTATTTGCTTCTAATTATAAAAAGATACTGTTAATTATTATGAATAATTTGGTTTTAAATATTTGTAAATGTGTATATATATATATATATATATATATATATATATATATATATATATATATATAATTTACATTGTGACTTTTAAATGATCTACCGGTCATTACTTTTGACAAAGCACCTGTCGAAAGGGCCCTTAAGTTTCTATTTTCTCTTTCAAAAAATAAAAAAAATTTTGTTGATCAATAAAGTATGTCATTATTTTTCAAAATTTTATACAAGTTTAGCTGTACCAAAAAATGTATATATATATATATATATATATATATTAAAATGTTTTTTTTAAAGTTGGGCGTTATTACGAAGCATTAAAAATATATAAATGAATGAACTCGATATTATGGAGTATTGGATTCACTTATTTTTTTATTACTTTTTGTCATAAATTTTCAGGTTCGTTAGATTATATATATATATATATATATATATATATATATATATATATATATATATAGGATGGAAGAAATAAGAGGAAATTAATCTGACAATATGTGGAGAAAGGTAGACAAACATGGGATGTTGTACAAAATGACATCACTACACACAAACACTCATTTCATACAATATCCTGTGTTTGTCTACCTTTCTCCATATATATGAGAAAAATGGAAATAAATCTAACGGCATGTAAATCTGAAAAAAATACTCAGATGTATTTATTCATAAACGATAATATGCCAATGTTTAATATTTCAGTTAAACCATTTTCAAACCGATGTTAGAATGCTTTGTTTATATATATATATATATATCTCAAACTCCTCTGCACGAGTAGGATGCGACGCAAGGTCAATTTTTTAAGTGGAGTTTAAAAGGTTTGAATTCAGAGTTTTCTTTCTCCTAGACTGGTTACCTAGCCAAAGTTCTGCCCTACTATTTACCCATATCTAGAGGGAGAATAGTTGGATGCATACCTTTCCCAAGGGTATTAGCGCTATCGGAAATGCAAATAGCCTTGTCCAGGATTTGAACTCACATCGATGAGTCCATTTCCTCCAACCTCTAACCATTACACCACACACCTCCAATATATAATGTGTGTGTGTGTGTGTATATATATATATATATATATATATATATACATATACACACACACACACACATGTTGTATTTTAATAATACATTAACATAGTAATGAACATATAGTTATAGATTAATTTTTTAATTAAGTATTTACTTCAATCTCCTAGTTTGTACAAGTACCAAGCCTCTGCATGGATGTTACGTATCCCTGGTATAATACATAAGAATTTGTGAACTATTCATAGAATACAGAGCGAATCTGGAAAAGAGATGGCCTAATAACATATAAGGTCTACTGGTTGAACAGATATGATGTTGCAAAACCCAAAATCTGTAAAGGTACTGGTGTAACATCACTGATGACCTCCTTTAGTGCATTTTGGCAATGTTTAACAAGACTCGTAATCATTTCTACCACATCAATTCTAGAAATAAGTAAACACAAAAAAAATAAATAAATAAATATTCCAGATTTAAATTTCTACAAAGCCAATTTAGTTTGATGTGAAGAGATAGAAATTTAATAAAAAAATAAGGTGCATGACTAGTTACCCGTAAAAATAATAAAGATTGTTAGTTAAAAAAAATATTGAACTAAAACTACGAGAAAGTTTTCTTAGAACATTCAAGAAAGTTTACTTAACCCTGAGTGTGCTATGAGCTTAAAAATAAAGAACAGTTTGTATTCTAAAATCAAAAATATATATGATAAATTAATGCATATGATCAGATACTTTGAGATATAATATATATATATATATATATATATATAAGTATTTATATCTTTTACTAAGATTCACTAAAATTTAAAAATCTCAACCACTCTAGTTTTCAATTTTATATATCTAAAAATATTTTTTTTATATTCACATTTTGTAAATTTTGAGTTTATAAATATATATATATATATATATATATATATATGGGAGATTATGTGCTTAATTAAAGTCCTACCTAATGTTGTTAATTAATTATTCATTTAGTTATAATTAATTAACAAAATTAGGTATGACTTTAATTAAGCACATAATCTCCCACAAATTGTCGGCCTTTGCCATTTCAAACACATTGTTTGACTATATATATATATATATATATATATATATATATATATATATAATAAAATTTACCAAGTAGTTATTCTTTTTTACATAGAAAAACAATCGATTTAAACTTTTAAAAATAATTCTCAAAAGGATGAATGGGGGGGGGGAAAAAAAAAAAAAAAAAAAAAAAAAGGAATAATTTCAAAATTTACTGATATAATAAATAGATACATTTTTAACATAAATCATTTTGTTTTAATTTACCAAACAGTTATTCCTCTTTACACAGGGAAAAAAAAAAGAAAGATTTTAACTTTTCAAAAGAATTCACAAAAGGATAAATGGAACTATAAAACAATTTCAAAATAATTAATATATCAGATATTGTTATAGAATAATAATATTCCAAAGGAATACCCCCCACCCCTGTCTCTAAAGGGTCATATATAAATCAACCAATATTAGCAGTGCCAAGATAATTCTTAACTGACCTAAAAAAAATTATTCAGCACACTAAGGGTCAAAGAGTTGACAGGGTTCAATCTCATCTCACATTCTAAGTTAAAAACATTGAACTGAAATGCAATGCCCTCAAAAACGTTCATTTGAGGAAGAAAAACAAAAGAAAAACTACTAAACTGATTATGTGAGTAACCAACAGCCCTGACAAAGGTTTTAGAGTGGATTCAAAAGAAACGTCTGAACAATTTCCAAAATAACAATTTGGTTAGGTCAAAGGTCGGAGATTAAAAGGTAAATAGGAGGGTTGTTTTTTTTTTTTTTAAAGAATAGTGGCAGCAGGCAATTTTGGCAGCAGACGTTACGTGCGCCATGAGTGCACAGTATTGTACCGAGCTGATGTTCTTTGCATTTTCCAGGTGACGTTTCATCTCCAATGCGTCTGGAACTGGTGTATAGGAACCTTTACTCTTCTCAAAATCACTGTGGTATTGAATCTGTTATAATTAAGGTAACAACAGTGAGCGAATCAAAACACAAAATGACAAAGCTTTTTTTTTTTCTTAAAAAAAAAAAAAAAAACCTGATGCATTTAGGTAAAGGAAGAAGAGTCGGAAATAGAAAGGGGGAAAAATAAAGAGAAATCAGTTACTGAAGATTTCAGTCTTAAATTTGTATTAATTCAAGTCTTTTTTTCCCCATATATATATATATATGTGAAAGAGAGAATTAAATGTGTGCTGTTTTATAAGTGTATTGAAGTTAAAATTGTATAATCAACATGACACAACAAAGTTTAGATCTGAACAAGTAAAAAAAATAAGAAGAATAAAAATCAGTTATTGAGGGATTCTGTTTTCATTTTGTATCAAGTCTTTCCCTATATATGAGAGAGAGAGAATTAAATGTATGGAGTTCCATATTGATATCCTAAAAAGTGTATCAAAGTTAAAATTGTGTGATCAACAGGACAGAATAAAGTTTAGATTTGAACAAAAGAAAAACAAATAATAGAGAGAAATCAGTTATTGTAGGATTCAGTTTTCAATTTGTATTAAGTTTTTTCCCACATATATATATATATATATATATATATATATATATATATATATATATGAGAGAGAGAATTAAATGTGTGCAGTTTTATGTTGGAAAGTGTATCAAAATTAAAATTGTGTGATCAACGGGACACAACAAAGTTTAGATTTAGACAAAAAAAAAAAAAAAGGAAAGAGAAAAAAAGAATATATATATATATATATATATATATATAATATAAAAGAGAGAGAGAGAGAGAGAGAGAGAGAGAGAGAGAGAGAGAGAGAGAGAATTAAATGTGTGCAGTTTTATGTTGGAAAGTGTATCAAAATTAAAATTGTGTGATCAACAGGACACAACAAAGTTTAGATTCAGACAAAAAAAAAAAAGGGAAAGAGAAAAAAAAACAGGAAAAAAAAAAAAAAAGAAAAAAAAAGATCCAGATCATCAGAGAGAGAATTCAGTAAAGTGCAAGGGATTTAGAAAATAGAGAGAAATTGTTTTATAGATTAAAAATCATTTTAACCCATTATATCCAACAATGATGAATGCAAAAGAAATCATTGCTTCTAGGCAGGTAGAGCTGCAATTACTTTGCAACCCCCACCCACCTCCCCATTGATTTTTGCATAGAAAAAAAAAAACCCTACTGTAAAGGCTGCGAGATTGTTTACTAAAAAGTTAGAAGCATTAATAGGCATTTGGAATATTACTACAAAATCCCCACCACCCAATAAACGATATAGCTTTAATTAAAATCATCAATAGTTTTCAAAAAATTTTAACATTCTTGTACGAGAGTCAAAATTTGTTCCTGGAAATATATTGCATAATCAATAATTAGGTGAAATAGTTTCAGCATTATCCTGGTAATTTCCACAGCCTAACCAGACACAGCCAAGTTGTTTTGGATTGTTAGAACACTATTCTCCTTACTAAAATTTAATCAATGTCATAGAAGTAATTACAAGTAGGATTGGTTTCTAGTAGTAACATAAATGGCATATTATGGTGAAATCAAACAGAGTTGTCTTCCCCTGGATCAGTTCACTATGACTACTAAAGAAACTTTACCTTAACTGGACCACAGTTAAGTTGTATTAAATAAAGCAATTATCTTGTTAGTCTTATCACAAATATAAAATATGTACCAAAAATAAAGGTAAGACTTATAACTACTTGATTACAAAAGTTTATTTTTGTTTAACATAAATAATATTTAATTGGGTGGAATACTAACATAAATTTAACAAGATTTAAATATTTTCATTAAATTTAAATTTGATTTTGAAACAGCTGGATAATAGAACATTTTTTAGGTGGAGGGGGGTATCTCAAGTGATGTAATGGCTAACAAGATAGGTTAAATACCATTTTTTATATATATATATATATATATATATATATATATATATATATATATATGGTTAGACTCACAAAGTGTCCAAAGCTTCTGTGTACCAGACTAAGCTAAGCTTAGCAAAGAACTACTTCTTTGGTTTCTTTGTTTAATGGCATATCAACCTTCATGGGTTATTTAATGCCAAAGCAATCCTTGTAGAACAGTAGTAGTACTATTTAACCCATAGCTGTGGAGGTTATGGGGACGTTCATACCCTTTTCTAATAGTATTAGTCTGAAAATGAATGTAATAGCACGCCTAGAGTTTGAACTTGCCATGTGAAATGCAAGCAGCTTCGTCCAGGAATTGAACTTGGGCCGACGAGTCCATCTCCTACGACTAACCATGACACCATGTGCCACAATTCAGTGTGCATTCATTATAGAACAATTAAAATGTTTGCACTTCCAAATGTAATCAGATAGAATGGGTTAAGAAAATTTACATTTTCATTTGAGAGAGAGAGAGAGAGAGAGAGAGAGAGAGAGAGAGAAGGCACTTCAAGAAATAACAAATTACAACCAAAAAAAAAAAAAAAAAAAAAAAAAAAAATATTTCAGAAAAATTATGGCAAAAATCAAATATCTTTAAACTTGATAAGAAACTTCATGTTCACATGAACAGTGCATAAAATCATTTAAAATATTGATTTACTCAAACAAATGTAAAATAAGAATAAATGTTGCTTACAGATGTCATCAAGAAATTCATCTGGAAGATGCACCTGACTATATCATTAGAGATTTGATACAAAGATCATCAAATGTCTTGGATCTTATAACATCATACACCTTTAACTAGGTGACCCAGCTGGTGTTGATCATGCACAAGCTTATGGTCAGATAATGAGATCTCAAACAGCACAACGAGCTATGAATAGTCAACCTCAGTGTTTTTATATAATGTGTAGAGCCAGTGAAACCTCCAAAACAAATGCGTTTCTGGGCTCTCCCCCTCCCCGAATTCAATAATATTGTATTTCAGTTGTTGAACATTGAAATTTGAACAAAAATATCTGATAAGATCTTAAATTCAATAATTATTGTATTTTTTGAATATAGGGTTCCATTTCTCTCAGACAAATGCAGATTCAAATTCACCAGCATCTGCGTTTCAGACTAATTCATAGATATGTACTAAAGTATTTAAAAAAAAAAGTTTAAAGAAATTACCTTTACCGATTAAAATGTTCAAAATTTATTATAAATAATAAATTAATAAATTCAAGTAAATAAAAATTAGAATTTAAAGGCCATAATCATTTGCCCTGATGATAGTTTGTGCATTTCATCTTGAAAACCAAAACAAATGTCACAAACTACTTTTGGTTTATTTACTCAATTGTCTAATCTAAAATCACATATCTACATAGTTTAATTCTAGGACAGTAATGTTAAGCCATTGGAATTTGTTGGACTAACCTGAAATGCATTTTAACTAGATTTTACTAAAGCAATGTGAATCTTTTCACCATAGACAGTTTGAGTTCCTCCAGTTTTTTTTGCCATGTTGGATTTGAATTCCAATCAATGAAGGCTTTCAGTTTTCTATTACCAATAGCAATCAATTCTGTATAATTTGTCACCCAAGGGACTTTCACCCCCAATAAAAAAAAGACCTTTTTTCTTCTATATAGTTAACATAAAATGATTCACAGAAGATTATTCTGTGAATTAACTGCAATTCATCATTTAACAATTACAATGATCTTAAAAAAAGTAAACAATTGGCAACTTTCTAACAGATACGAATCTATTTTGTTACAGACAATTGATAAAACAAACACAAAATGAAGCCAATGAGAAATTGCAATAAATGCAAAATTACACAAAAAAGCAAACAAGAAGGAATAAGTTTTAGTCAAACTATTTCCATTTTCTCTTAGACATCAATTTAAAAAATGGAGAAAAATCTATAGTAAGTTATATTTTCTTTTTAAATTGCTAAAATAAAAATCTTAAAATGATCAATTTGATTCAAATATGAATTTAGCATTTTATATTTTGAAAGAAAAAAAAAAAAAAAAAAAAAAAAAAAAAAATTAAAGTTCATAATAGGACTGAAAGTTTATCACAAAAATTAATATATATCAAGGGGAAAAAAAAATTAAAATTTTTTTTTTTTAATTATATATATATATATATATATATATATATATATAAAAAATCAAACAAAGCCTTGTAAATTCATACTATATAACTATCTTTCTGCACCTATGGTTAATAAAGTCTTGGATCATTTTTGTGCAAAAGTTTCTAGTAAAAAATTTTTTTTTTAAACAGTGTATTCAATCTAGCTTAAAGAATAAAAACTTTTATATACTATTATGAGCAGAAGTAAATATTACAATTTCAGCTGAATCACAGCATAGATATATGGAAGGAGAAAACGGACAAAAAAGAAAAAAAGAACACATTTGGAAGCATGCATGTCAACTGGACAGACAGATGAATATACCAGGCTGATGTTCTTGGCATTTTCAGTATGTTGTTTCATATCAATAGGCTGAGCCACAGCTGTGTAGTTGCTCTTTTTCATCTCAAAATCCTTGTGGTACTGGATCTGAGATGATCAAAAATGCATGCCTACAATAATGCCTAGCACAATAAAAAAGCTACGGTTAGGTCAATTAAAGGCGGCCATATTCTATGACCTTTCTGACACAAGTAATTATTAGTCCACATGCTTTATTTCAATTGGATTTAGATAATTAAATATAGAGATTTAAAAAAAAAAAACTAATATGATAGGGAGAGTTATCTCCCTTAACAGATATCAAAGACCAAATTTCTATTGAACACTATTACAAGTAAACCCAAACGTTTTCAATACCTTCAATTAATAATACTAAAAGTTGAGCTTCAAAATCTGAAGTTGAGTCCCCATTCTAATTAAAACCAATATATGTTGGTTGGTTATTTTGTTTAATGGCATATAAACTCTTGTGGGCTATTTAATGCAAAATCTATATATATATATATATATATATATATGATTTTTAAGCAAATAGTTTGTTTGGTTTGGTTTCTTTGTTTAATGGCATATCAACCTTTGTAGGTTATTTAATGCCAAAGCCATCCTTGTAGAAGAACTGTAGTAGTATTATTTTAGTCCAAAAGTGAATATAATAGTGCTTACTATGATGTTGCAGTCCAACGCATTAGCCACTATTCCATGGGGACTCCCCACAATAGTTTGTAGGTAAATATTGGTTTGGTTTTATAAACTGGTAGAAATAATTTAACTTCATGTGCATTAATTAATAAATTGGTAAAATTAATAAACTGGTGGTTGACCCTCAACCACCGCCTTCTAGCACCATAAGGGTTAGGTGTTTGCCATAAGAACAATTTGAAGAATACAGTCAGGACAATAATATAGGTGCTAGAAACTCGACATTACTTAGCCAATTGATCGGATCAGGCATCCCTGACCGTCTGTCTAATCTAATTATGGGCCAAGTGTGAAGTGTAGCAGGGCATGTTACCACTTAGGTCAAGGACTGCTCAGCGACCATGATCTTGTCTTCAGGCATTACAGGTTGCCACCCACTGCCAACAGGTGGACCAATTGTGGATGTGAGTGTGTGGGAGGGGCATTTTACCCCTATGTGAAGATGCAGTCAGCCTATTCTCCAGCCCCATTTAATAAGGCAGAACCAATATATCAAAAGTTATCTGATTAAAGAAATTAAAAAAAAAACAACATACAATTGTAATAAGTAATTGAGAGTTACCTCCGTTACTTTATGATTACCTCCCCGTTGGAGAACTCTCTAGGGAATACTAGAATATATAAACTTAATAATGTACAATTATTCTAAGTAGAATAAAGCTTTCCAAAGTCTATTGGTGTTATCAATATATCAAATGTTATCTGATTAAAGAAATTTAAAATAAAACTATACAATTGTAATAAGTAATTGAGAGTTTGTAAACCAAATAAAAATGGAGAAAAATCTATAGTAAGTTATATATTTTTATAATTGTTAAAATAAAAATCTTAAAATTATCAATTTGATTGAAATATGAATTTAGCATTTTTTGTATTAAAAAAATATTAAAAAAATGAAAGAAAAAAAAAAATTTAAGTTTATCACAAAAATTATTATAGATTAAGAAAGAAAAAATAATTAATAACTATTTTAAAATTATATATATATATATATATATATATATATATATATATATATATATATATAAAAAAAAAATAGCAAACTAAGCCTTGTAAATTCATACTATATAATCTTTCTGCACCTATGGTTAATAAAGTCTTATTGGATTATTTTTGTGCAAAAGTTTCCAGTAAAATATATATTTTTTAAACTGTGTATTTAATCTAGCTTAAAGAATAAAAACTTTTATATACTATTATGTGCAGAAGTAAATATTACAATTTCAGCTGAATTACAGCATAGATATATGGAAGGAGAAAACGAACGAATGAACGAAAAAAAAAAAAAAAAAGAACACATTTGGAAGCATGCATGACAACTAGACAGACAGATGAATATACCAGGCTGATGTTCTTGGCATTTTCAGTATGTTGTTTCATATCAATAGGCTGAGCCACAGCTGTGTAGTTGCTCTTTTTCTTCTCAAAATCCTTGTGGTACTCGATCTGAGATGATCAAAAATGCATGCCTACAATAATGGCTAGCACAATAAAAAAAGCTACGGTTAGGTCAATTAAAGGCGGCCATATTCTATGACCTTTCTGACACAAGTAATTATTAGTCCACATGCTTCATGTCAATTGGATTTAGATAATTAAATATAGAGATTTAAAAAAAAAAACTAATAGGGAGAGTTATCTCCCTTAACAGATATCAAAATGATCTTAGCATTTATAAGATATTTATTCACAAGTCTAAACACAAATTATCACTGATACATGATTACATACTTTCTGTTTTCAGCAACATTCATGTAAGACTAAATTTCTATTGAACACTATTACAAGTAAACCCAAACGTTTTCAATACCTTCAATTAATAATACTAAAAGTTGAGCTTCAAAATCTAAAGTTGAGTCCCCATTCTAATTAAAACCAATATATACAGGTTGGTTATTTTGTTCAATGGAATATAAACTCGTGGGCTATTTAATGCCAAATCTTTTATATATATATATATATATATATAATTTTTAAGCAAATAGTTTGTTTGGTTTGGTTTCTTTGTTTAATGGCATATCAACCTTTGTAGGTTATTTAATGCCAAAGCCTCCTTGTAGAAGAACTGTAGTAGTATTATTTTAGTCCAAAAGTGAATATAATGCCAACAGGTGGACCAATTGTGCATGTGAGTGTGTGGGAGGGGCATGTTACCCCTATGTGAAGATGCAGTCAGCATATTCTACAGCCCCATTCAATAAGGCAGAACCAATATATCAAAAGTTATCTGATTAAAGAAATTAAAAAAAACAAAACATACAATTGTAATAAATAATTGAGAGTTACCTCTGCTACTTTATGATTACCTCCCCTTTGGAGAACTCCCTAGGGAATACTAGACTATATAAACTCTTAATAAGTGTACCAATTATTCTAAGTAGAATCAGTGTTATCATTTGTCATTACAACAATTAAACCAGCAAGAGAAAAGTTCAGAAATAATATTAATGGATCCAAAATACAAGTATTTTATAAATCTAATATTACCATCAGATAACTGATAACTTCTGAAAGGTCATGCATATTTAATAATATAGCTCCAAATTTAAAAAATAAATAATTGAGAAATAAAGAATGAACACTGTTGAACCTTTTAACAGGTTTGATTTCTCTGTTTAATGGCATATCAACCTTAGTGGGTTAATTATTGCCAAAGTCATCCTTGTAGAAGAACAGTAGTGGTACTATTTAACCCATAGCTGGACCTTTTAACAGTAAATAAAAAATGGAATCTTTTATAAACCAAATATTACCATTGGATTTTTTTTAAATTTACAGGAATATATATGGGGGTAAAATATGGATATGAATCCGACAATATATAGAAATATGAAAAACAAAATGCGCCCCCCCCCCAAAAAAAACAGAAAAAATAATAAATTCATCTTTTTTAGAACATTTTGTTTTTCATTATATATATATATATATATATATATATATATATATATATAATATATATATATATATATTTCTTTTTTGATATTTTAATGGTTTACAGCAGTACATTAAAAATATAGTATTACAATTAAAATCTGCTATGATAGAACTTAAATTACCAAGATCAATCATAGCATAAATTGTGACTAAAAAAAAAAAAAAAAAAAAAAAAAGAAAGAAAGAAAAAGATCTCAAAGGGGTTCAACCAATCAACATCAAAAATATTGATAAAGCAATTAAAAGTGGGGGAAAATGTTTACCCCCCCCCCGTCTTTCTTAAATGATAAATTAATCACTTCCCCATCCTTAATATTTGAAAGAAGCCTTTTATTTATCATTAAAAAAAAGACATTTTTTTTTACACTTTTATTATAGAACACGTGACAGTAATTACAAAATACTTGGAAAAGAATTCACCTGAAAAATACCAGAGGATACAACAGTTAAAATGTGACTAATAACCAATAATGAGGACACTAACCAGAGTGCATTAGTGTGTAATGATGTTAAATTATTCATATCTAGAAAAATAAAATTTGGACAAAGGATCTGTATAATCAAACATAAGTATAAACTGAAACAAATGAGATTCAAGACAATTATTCATAATCTTAAAGTAAAGACTTTTGGAACATCCTCAAACTTGGGAAACTTCTCTTCAAACTCGAAAAGAGAAGGTTCCCCAGTTTGCAAAGATTCCCGAGTCCAACAAGAAAATACCTGAAGAAGGCCGGTGGGCACATCGGCCAAAACGTTGCATAGATAACAAAGATGAAGACAATAATCCAAATAATCCAAATTATCAAGCCTCATCTCAAAAATTCAGAAACAGTCCTCCAAAATCTCGGAAAGAGGAGGAATTGAAAAATTAGAGAAAGAATTGAAACCATATAGACTATAGCACTGTTAAGATTAACTCGTCGGGGCAGCCTAATGTCTGTATCAGCGAGGGAGTCTATCCCCTTTTCACTAGTGCTAGACCAAGGAGATTGTTTTGTGTCTGAGGTGGGGCGCCACACCTACCATCTGCTCCTTACTTTACCGCACAGATCCTTGTGCTACTCATACACTGAGTTGGTGAGGGCTGGTATCGAACTAGGAACCTTGTGGTTTCTAGCCGATTGCTCTACCAACTGAGCTAACCCGGCCCTAGAATACTTAAAAGAGAGCTGAGGAGACTTGTTGTCACTCAGACTTCAGTTAAAACTGGCGGATAAAAAAAAAACTTGCAAGAAGTAAAATAATATTAATGAACAAGAGCAAAATTCACCATTGGCCTCACTTCCTTTATTTGCCCCCATTTTTATTCATTTCTTTTTATTCATAAATATGAATATGACTTGTTGGCTTGATCATGTGCTTTGGGCAGCATAATGCAGTCAGCTACAGCCAATCAGCTGTCAGCTATATACTGACCACCACAAAATAATTAGGGACCATTAACCACAAGGGAGGGAGGCAGAACCCAGCAGCAGCAGTTAGTAGAAGACTAATAGCTACACTTGACATATACAAATATTATTGAGTTTTTATGAAGGACACAACAAGTGTTTAAATATGTCCAAGAAAAAAATTCAGAGACTAAAAGTCAAAACCACAATCAGGTTTTCACATGTCAGTGTGGTTGCTGAGGAGAGAACATTTATAAATTTTATATCCTTGTCTGCTTGTCACTCAAAACAACCACAGAAACATTTTTTTTTAAAGTAGTATTTCTTTCAAAACTTAATTTTAGTTAGAGTCATTTACTAAGCTTAGCTTAGATGTGGCACAAGGCCAAAAATACGGGGCGCCCAGTGAGAATCAAACTCACTATCAATGGTCTGCTAATCTAGCTTGCTAACAAGCTGTTACACCACTTAACTATAAAGTGCTAATTAGAATACTTAACTCCTTAAATAGAAGCATCAATATCATCATGGACTGCTGTTACAATGGAAACCAAAGAAGTTCATAGGTTGTCTAGCATTAATGTATCAATCGGCATTTACATAAGCCATGATACTAAGCATATCTTTTGTGATTATGTGTGTGTGTATATATATATATATATATATATATATATATAAACCTGTAGCTGGGAAACCCTGTGTCCTAATTTCTACCATAATAGGCCAACAGTGAACTGATAACCATTTCCATTTCTTAACCCCTTTCAGAAGAAAAAAACAAACACAGAAACTTACAATTCTATATTGACTCAGTCATTTCAAAATTAATCTACATAAAAATAATATCCATTTTGAAAGAAACCTTTCTATAAAATATAGACCAACAAACATCCATAACTGAATTAGATTTCAATCTATTTTATTTTAATGCAATCAAAGAAAGGCTCTTTGTAAAAAAAAATGAGTATCATGCCGCCAACTAGAGAATATATTAAAAGATAATCTAAAAAGAAAACCAGAGTTTTGTATTTCTGTGGAAGAGGGGAATAACCCTTCAGTGAAATAGAACAAAGTTTACTGAAGTGAAAAGACCTCAGCATCAATTTGTACCACATGTTAACCTTTTTGCAAGATGTAAGCTTTGAAAATTAGAGATAGGAACAAACAAAATAAAAATAAAAATAAAAATAAAATAAAATAAATAAATAAATAAATTAATAAATACAAATTCAAAGAAGATAAGAGTAAAATCTTCATAAGACCTAAAGCGAGGAGGGGTCAACATATATGATTGTAATGAAAGTCTTGTCCAATACAAAATAGTATTTATTTAATAAATACTACTACATCTATTTAATAAATACAGACATCTATTTAATAATACGACTTGTATCAGACAAGACTTTCGTTCCAATCATATATATATATATATATATATATATATATATATATATATATATATATATTGCTTTATGCAAATATTTTAAGAACATAAGACATTGGCAAAGTAACCAGTAACTAAATATCTAATATAAATAATAAAATAGTCCAGGTTCTGTCATGCCTGAAACCAAAAACAAATCTATAAATACTTTTAAAAAATCTTTAAAAAAAATTTTAAAATATCATTTCAAATTATTACTATCATTATTTTAAACATGAATTAAAAAGTGTACGAATATACATTCTACTAAAACACATGTAATCAGATCAACACTTTAAAGAGCCCAGGTTAAAAGCATGGTAAGTATAATCCAAAGCCGACATTTTTCAGGCCTTATTTTTTTGATGAAGGTATCATTGGGGAACAAGAAAAGTTTTAGTAAACAAGCCAAGCCTGTTTATCAAAACTTTTCTCATCTTCCAATGATATATGCATCATTAGTATTAATATATATTAGAATTAATATCTAAAAGATACCAAGAAAATTTGGTACATCCATGAGGGAAATTTGGTAGGCAGAGTTAAATCTGAGAATATTTAGGAATTTAAACAATGACAAACTACAATGTTTTTTTATGGAATAAAAATAGATACTATCAAATCAATTTAATAAAAATAAAATGGAAGAAGATTCTGAAGAACTTCAAAATATTCATTGATTTGATTTTTCAACTGTTATCCTCATCTTTATTGCGGTATATAAAAACACATTTCAGGCGTTGTACCATCTAGCCTTCAGATGTTCCTTATCAATCTATTTAAAATGATTTTCCAAGTTGAATCATTGCTACGCTTGGATAGAGAAGGAACACCTGAGGGAGGCCAGAGGAAACAATGGACAAAATGTGTGTAGTTTTTTTTTTTTTTTTTTTTTTGGGGGGGATAATATATATATATATATATATTATATATATATATATCGCAATAGAGAGGAGAACAACAGTCCAAAATAAAAAAATACATATCAGGCTCCATCTAAAAAAATTCAGACAAATAATTAAAAATATTCCCCTAAAACATTTTGTTGGTTATTTTTATTTGGAAAAAAACTAAACAAATTAATAAAAGCTTCAATTTGCAAATTTTGAGGGGAATTTTTTTTTCCAAACTTTTTTTTTTATTTTTTAAATTGAAAACAAAATTTCAGTATTTTAAGTATTGGTTGAAACCAATAGTTATTTAAGCTGAAATTAATTTGTCTCTTAAGTTTGAGATGAAATTCTAGAAAAATCTTACAATTACAGTTTTGTTCATGTGAAATCCAAAAACACACAAATATTAATATTAATACCAATATATTAGAATTAATATCTACCTGTTAGTCTTGACTTAGTATTTATTATGTATTAAAATCTACATTACTGCAATTCTGTTGTTTTTTTGTTTTTAAAGGAAAATCACCCTTGCTTTTAATTATTATATCATTATTATTATGGAAACATACTGTCAGGTTGAGAGAAGGAAAGATGTTTTAGATAGTAAGGTAAATAGTTGGTAGGGAGGAGCACACACGCTCCAATTGAAAGAAGACCAAATACCAAACTAGAATTCTTGGTGTTGTGTATATGACGCATAATTTCAACATCATCTGGATTCAAAGAATAATGGCCTTTGTTCTCTTCAAATTGTTTGTGGTAATCAATCTGTAGAATAAATGATCATTTTAGCTCAAGGAAACAATTGGCAAGAGATATTGAAATAACAACAATTTTTTTTTCATCTATATTCCTTTTTTTAATTTTATTTTTAATTAAAAACATTTTTGTTAAACCCTGCATTAGTACCATAGGGTATTTGAACGCCCCATAAAAATTAATTTGGGACTAATTCATAAATTGGCAACTCTATATGCAAGAGAAGTTTCTAGTACATTCCTGGATATATGATTGGAGGATCCACAGGGATTGAAGAAGTCTTTGGCCTGGATTTATGATAAGGGATAAAAAAAAAAAAAAAAACAATAGAAGTAATAAGCTAAGTTTTTATTTGTGTTGATTTAAAAAAAATCATAAATGATATGAATATAACAATAATAGTTGCTTTATAGAAAACTCTTAATAGACTCTGCATATAATAAAATATTTCCAATGAAAACAATAATATAAAATTACAACTAGTTGTTTACATACACCCAGAAACAAATTTTCAGATATACCCTAGTGTATATATACCAAATTGGAATATGTAATAAGATTTTTTTTTTTTTCACAATTCTGAATATTTGGAGAACTACTTTATCCTTTATCTTCCTTCTTGTTAACTTTTTGCCTAACAAATTTCCCTATTGATGTACTAATTTTTCTTGGCATTTTTTTTACCTGTATGATGGGATATTTCAAAGTTATATTCACCTCAGAACTCACTCTATTCAAATAGTCCTATTATTGTAATCTGAGTCCTTCTGCTTGTTTTTTTGCACTTTGCTTATGGTAGGATCGCAACAGTGGGAGAGTCGCTGTGAGTGGTTCCAATAGGCAAAGAGTTAAATTCTAAAACCTCCAAAATATATTTATAAGATAACGTTCAGAATTAAATAATACTTTTTAATAATCAACAAATCATTATGATATTGAGTAAGACTTTTTTTTCAAAATTTGGAATTCAGATGTTGACTATATCATTCTAATATATGATTATTATAAAAAAAACGTTTAAAAAAGTTAAAAAAAAGATAAGAAAAGAAAAAGATAAAAGAAAAGATTTCTAAACAAGGGGAGATAACTACATAATATATTGTCTGTGGGGAGTGTTTAAAGATGAGTCGAGTTAGTTTATGCTTCAAGATTCTTAAATCTTGACATTTTTTTGGACATTACAAACTTGGAATTACATATTCAAAGAAAGGCCAATCATTTTATTTTTCACTGGAAGTATAAGAAAAAAAAAAAAAAAAAAAAAAAAGAAAAAAAAAAAAAAAAATAAAGCTACTGAAATTGAAAGAAATATGAAAGAAAGAATAAAAAAGAAAAAGAAAAAATGATTTGAAAGGAAGAGTACACTAAGCATATGAAAATATTCAGCTAGATTTAAAAAAAATTTTTTACATGTGACTTTGAAACAAAACACTGATACCTTTTGTTAATTTAGTGATTACATTTTCCAGGGCTAAAAAAAAAAGAATATAATAAAAGACTGGATAACACAATGGGTAAGTTTCTTCTAGTAAATTGTTTAGAAAAGTTTGGGTTTAGTCACAAAAAAATAAGTTTAAAAAGAAAACAAAATGACAATTGTTATAATAATCAACTGACAATTTGGCTAATTAGCAAGAAATTTTTGACCATTTTGAAGAGATTCCAATATTTTAATTTGCTGTGAATAAAAAGGTTCAATAATTTTCATTCTTTATTTCTCAATTCTTTTTTTTTTTCTATTACTTAGAGCTACATCATTAAATATGCATGACCTTTTTCAAGAAAGTAGAATTGAAAGCAAGGTTCTTGAAAGTGATTGCCACTGATTGAAAGAGAAAGTAGAAAAGAATGAAATTCTTGTGTTTTTCCTTCAGGCATGAATGGTTACAATCAGCAGCAGCAGTTTAAAAAAAAAATAAATAAAATAAAATAAAAAAAAAAGGCAATTATCTGCCTGGGTTTTTGTTGGTTGGCCAAAAAGAAATTGCTTGGAAGTTAAAGGAGTGGATAGCAAGATAGGAGGTTTAAAAAAAAAATCCTATATCTTATAAATCTTACAAAACCAGGTCTCTGGAAGATTGGAGAAAGAAAAAAGAGGGAGGAAAAAAACGAGAACCCCCCCCCTAAAAAAAGGGGGTAATTTGCAGTTACTGATGGTAAAACCAGGTCAGTAGTAAAATGGTTTTAAGGGAAGAAATGTTTGATTGCTCAAAATCTAATTAACCATACAGCTACTTCTAACCGACTTTCAATTTTGAAGTGTTAATCTGAAATCCACAATGTTTACACAATATGCATTCAATTACTAGCTCTATACAACAAGAGGTAGAAAGACACCCCCTCTAATTGGGGGGGGGGTAGAGAAAAAACATCCCTCCATTTTGTTTTTAGGGGGATAGGGATGCTGTTGAAGGCCCACTTAGAGTTTGTGTAGGCAAGTATTTTAAATGCTAATAAAACCACATTTGGTTGTTTAAAAGTTAACTGATTTAAGAAATCAAGTTTCAATATAAACAATAACTGGAATACTTGATACCATATAACTGTGCAAATAAATGATAACACTCGGGAACAAATTTATTTGTTTTTGGTACCTCTGATTTTAGACCAGATTCTAGGTATGTTCAATCCATGGAATAAGAATATAACCATTTATTTATAGCAGTTCTAGTTTTTGAGATACCATATAACTGTGCAAATAAATTATTATACTGAGGGGACAAATTTTAAAGATTTTGGTGCCCCAGATTTTAGACCTGATTCCATGGAATAAGAATATAACGATTTATTTCTAGCCGTTCTAGTTTTTGAAATACCATATAGCTGTGCAAATAAATTATTATTCTAAGGGGACAAATTTTTAAAAAGATTTTTGGTGCCCCAGATTTTAGACTTGATTCCGTGGAATAAGAATATAACCATTTATTTCTAGCAGTTCTAGTTTTTGAGATACCATATAACTGTAAGTAAATTATTACAAAAGGGGAATAATTTTTTTAAAGAATTTTGGTACCTCAGCTTTTAGACCTGATTTTTTTTTAGGTATATTCAATCCATGGAATAAGAATATTGCCTTCATTTCTTTCTAGTAGTTCTAGTATTTTAAATAATGTATGAATCAAAAAAGTAGTAATAATGATTTGTAGACATCAATCCTTATACCTGACCTGTTGTATACATAACAGTTAAGTGTATATCATATTTAGTAACCAATGCTGATGGTATGTTTAGAATCAGTACCAAATTCTATGTTCACAGTGTTATTAATAAATAGAAATAGTTACTTGAAACCATATAATTCTGTATAAATGATTAGTATTGTAGCGTTGGTTTCATATTTGTCTGGTGGAGTTGTCTGCCCGATTTAGTTTGCTGGTGCCCGCTAGTGTGCTATAGTATTTAAGCGCCGGGTTCAAACCCTTTCGGCCTCTTTTTCCTGTTTCAGCAACTACGAGCCACATGGGGTAGATTGTATTTAACCCCTCTCGTTGGGGCTCCGCCCCCTTACATTACTGTAAGTTCTTCACAGCATGGACTATCCCTAGTCTCATGTCTGTACTCTTATATGCATATCTTGTACCATTCATGAATGTGTCTTTATCTTTATTTATGTACTCCTTGTTTATGTACCCTTTTACCTATGTACTTTGTATCTCTTCATATCCATGTGCTGTATTATATTAAATGTTTTGTCTGTTAACCTTCGTCAGAGTTTTGTATATTCAAAGTATATAAATTTGAACCTACGTTACAGTATTAAATAGGAATATTTGAAACCAGATAACTGTGTGTAAGTTATTTGTAACAAATTTTGGCATTAAATAACCCATAAGGAGTTGATATGCCATTATGCAAATAATTAATATTAAATATCATCTCTAAGACAACCAGTGAAACTGACACTAAAATTTATAAAAAGGCAAATTTACTTTCTTTCTTAACTGAACCATGACAAGCAAAACCAACCGGAATTCTTTGACAATATCAAGAAAAATAAACCTTCCCCACCCCCCAGACACCAATGACAAAGACTAGCGCATGTCTTAATTTTGAAATCATGTTGCACAAGAAAATATGTATTCAGTGATAATTAAAAGAAATTATCTCCTTAAATATTATATTAAGAATTAGTGATTCGGTTTGTTAGCTTTTATTATTTTGGAAGGGGATAACTTAAAACTAGGAAGGAAGAAACTTTCTTTTTCTAAAAATTCTTATGATTATTTCAATTAACAAGTTCAAGGCAAACAACATCATATAATTTATTAAATGGTTCAAAACAGAATTAAAAGGTAAGATGGGATTGTTGTCTTATTCATATTTAATCCTTATAATAAAAATCTTGCCATAATAACAGTTGGGATTGTTATAAAGTTGGGTAATTTTGCTACATAAATTTTAACTGCTTTAAACCTTTGTTATATTTCTCTTATAGTATGTACTTGATCAACCCCTGTAGTATGTAGTAAAAAGTAAAGTCGTTGGGGTGGCCTAAAGTCAGTATCAACCAGTCAGCGAGGGAGTTTATCCCCTTTTCACTAGCGCTAAACCAAGGAGATTGTTTTTTAGCGTCTGAGGTGGGGCACCATTCCTACCATCATCAGCTCCTCACTTTACCGCACAGATCCCAGTGCTACTCATACATTGAGTTGGTGAGGGCCAGTATTGAACCAGGAACCTCAAGGTTCCTAGTAGGACACTCTACCGACTGAGCTATACCGGCCCTAAGTAGGATGTAACACAAAGTCATTTTTTTTTTTTTTTTTTTATAGCTGAGTTTAAAAGGTTTTCAGTTTTCCTTCTCTTAGACTGGTTTCTACATCAAGGTTAAAAAGCACAGTCTGCTCTACTATTTACCCATAGCCGGAGGGAGAGTAATTGGATTCATACCTTTTCCAAAGGTATCTAGTGCTATGTGAAATGCAAACAGTCTCGTCCAGGGTTTGAACTCTGCTCGCTATGTTCATTCCTTACAACGATAACCATTATGCCACAAACACCTCCTTTCTTTTATAGTAGAACTCTACCCTCCTCTTCTAGAGGGCCAATTATATTGTAGCAGTGTTTTAGTCATCTGAGAATTATCCAATGAGAAACACTGAGAAAACAATTGAGAGAATCAAACTCCTTCAATCATCATATAACCATAGAGAAAAGAGAAAAAGATAACAGCAAAATGATGCTTCTCTTCTAGACATGAACATGTTTTGCTTTCTTTCTTCTTTCTTTTTTTTTTGCCTCTGAGCCATTTTATATGCTTTTAAAATACAAGAGAATCGGTAATTTCTGGAAAAATGGAATGAGTTCTTTGTGCAATTAAACTGAATAGAAGCTGTACAAATTGTAAAGAATTTATCTGTTACTTATTGTACACAGTAGTAAAAGTAAGTAAAGCCGTCGGGGTGGCCTAAAGTGGCTCAAAGAACAGTTGACATAATTTTATGGGGCAGGGATACATGCTCTCATCTGAAGATGGAACATTGCTATTGAGAGAAACGGTAACTATGTGGAGAAGTAGGGATGTGATCCACGGAGGACCACCTTCATTTTGATGTATGATACTGGTTGCTGCGTTGATAATTATACCGGTCAAACAAAATGGCATTACTTTTTTGACTCCCTTGTATCTTGCATAATAAAGCCGTCGGAGTGGCCTAAAGTCGGTATCAGCCAATCAGCGAGGGAGTCTATCCCCCTTTTCACTAGCCTCTGGAGATTGTTTTTGCATCTGAGGTGGAGCGCCACACCTACCATCAGCTCCTCACTTTACTGCACAGATCCCTGTGCTACTCATACACTGAGTTGGCGAGGACCAGTATCAAACTAGGAACCTTTTGGTTTCTAGCCGAACGCTCTACCAACTGAGCCAACTCGGTAATAAAATCATGTTCAATATTTTATTTTCAAAGTACTTCTAACATTTCTATTTTGTAGTCTACCTATGTATTGGGGGTGGGGGGGTCTGTCCCTGTGACAGAAAAAAAAAATTCAGTTATGGAGAAGAGAGTAAGAAAATTTATAAAAAGAACCCAAAATAAAACAGTAATATATTTCTCAAAGTGTTTTCTTACGACTAAACAGAAACATGATTATATATTTTTCACACTTATTCTGAAGGTTTGAATAGAAAACAATAAGTATGGCCAAAATTTTGGTACGACAGTACTTTCTTTAAACTTTTATTAAAGAAATTTAAAATTGTAAATTTTCTCTTATCTTAATTTTTTCACCTAAGAACAGAGCCTAAACATACATATAAAAACTTTTTTTTTTTAATAACAATGAAATGAATCACATTAAAAAGAGTACATAATCATGTGATAAAAAAAACACAGCAAAAATGTATCATTTTGACAGATACAGATTTTAATTTCTAAAATTCTTTGATTTTAAAGATTGTAAAACCTTATTCATAACATTGTTTAATTTCATTCATTTTTTCCAAGTTTTGCTGATTTTTTAATTCATGGAGGAGGAAGTTTTAAAAATACATTAAATTTTGGCCATACCTAAGGAACTATAATAAAACATTATTTGGTTTGGTTTGGTTTGGTTTTACGGCATATGAACCTCAGTGGGTCATTTAATGCCGATAAAGTTTTGAAATAAATCAATTCTTAATGGATAATACAATTTTTTATAAATACATTTTTCTATTTAACCCATAGATGGGAAATAAAACATTAACATTTTAAAAAGTTTATAGTTACAAAAAGTATATAAACCAAATTGACACTTTTTCCCCTAACAAAGTTATGCTAAAGAAACATTTAAAGCTTTAAAAGCAAACAAAATTGTTAAAAGGTGATGTAGATGGACTGACTTGGATGGATGGATGGATGGATGTATATATTTATATATATATATATATACACATACATACAGTAATGCTGATAGCTTTTTGACTTAGTGTGTCCTGGGACGCACATATTTGCTCAGGAAATTTGATGAGTCCCAACCAAAGTTTCTAATGAAGGGTTTTTATTTATAATCTGGGGAAACAACTAAAGCCGTCAAACCCCTACCATGTAACCTATCCTGTGTAATTCATTTATATGAAACTATTGAAATGTATTTACAGTTAGCTTGAAATGGTGAAGGAAGAAAAAAGAAAAAACACTGGGACGCATGGATATGATATTACTGCGTCCTTTTAGATTTTTTTACATCAGGGACCCAGGACACATAGCTATCAGCATCTCTGTATATAATCCCTACACTAAGTTAGTGGTTAAAAAGATGATCGCAACAAGCAGAACATTCTTGGTTTGTTTGAAATTGCAGCAAGATGGGCAACTAGGGATTTGGCCAGCCAGCACGCGCACAGAGTAATTCTTAAATACCAGGCTTATGTTCTTGCTGTTCTCCAAGTGGCGCATAATTTCGGGATTATCAGGAAGGGCAGTATAGTTGCTTTTCATCTTTTCAAAATCACTGTGATACTGCACCTGATGATGAAGAGAGGTTTTATCCTGCAGACTTGAACACAAAAGAAGGTGCAAGAACAGCCAACAAACAAAACAAAAAAAAAAAAAAAACAGGAGAAAAACAAAAATCCAAAATCAAGCTGAATTGCCAACCTCAGCAGAAATTGTCTACAAGAAAATATTGATTACCATGAATCAAATGGTAATCTTAGAAAATCATCTTATCATGCAGTTCTGAATCTTTGGCAGTGCTGAAAATTTTTCATCCAAACTAAGACCCCACCCCCCATGTAAATTTTTACTGAGATATATATATATATATATATATATCGATTTTCTGAGATATATATATATTTACTGAGATATATATATATATATATATATATATATCGATTTTCGACGTATGAGGGTTCATACACACAATGAACACCCACACACTGATTTATCTATAGTGGTGAAGGCTTGTGTTGGACCATCCACACTTTTTGGCACAGTCGATAGGAAAGAATTGGTGCATCAAGGGTTGCCACAAACCCAATCAACGACCGACCTCAGGAATTTTGAATTCAGAGTTATCCCTCTCCTAGACTGGTTACCTACCCAAGGCTGAAGGACCCAGTCTGCCCTACTATTTAACCCATATATATATATATATGATTTTTTTTTTAAACCCATTGAACCAAGAAATTAATATGTTGGTTTGGTTTTATTCATTCTTATTGGGTATTCAATTTTTCGTCCAAACTAAAAAAATTCCCCCCCCTACCCAATATGTAAATTTTTACAGAGATTTTTTTTTTTTGGGGGGGACACATTGAACCAAGGAATTAACATGGTAGGAGTTGGTTCGATTTTATTAAAGATGTTTTAGTTTTATTCATACTTCATGGGTATTCAATTTTTTTTTTCTTTTAATCTATTTAACTTATAGATGGGATACTAACAGGTACTACCACTCTGGGTCAGAGTGTACCTGGGAGTAATGACAAAGAAACAGTACTCCACACTCCCTTGAGCTCCAGAATTGGAACCTCACTACTCAAAGCAGTTTAATGGGATGAATATGTGGAATTTAGATTACTCCATTCTTGATTGGTCCAATAACTTTTCAGCACACCATTGAATAATACTATGTTTTATTTTATTTTTTTTTTAGGGGGGGGGCTTTTCTTTATGAAATTATAAAAAGTGGTTCAATGAAATAGAAATAATCTAGTAAATAAAAAAATCAAATAATTTGTCTTTTAAAGTCTAATAACAAAACCAGAAATGTTTTATAAACCCATTGTAGTTGAAAATTGACCGCACCAAACACAGATGACCATGCTATCCTAACTTTATATATATATATATATATATAAAAAATCAGTGGTTTCCAACCTGTTTTGCTTCAAGATTATTCTTTATCTTAAATTCGTTCCAATATTCAAGTTTTATAAGTAGAGTTATCAGGTGGCCTAAAGTCGGTATCAGCCAGATAGTGAGGAAGTTTTATCCCCTTTTCTCTAGTGCTAGATCAAAGATTATTTTAAGCATCTGAGATGGAGCGCCACACCTACCATCAGCTCCTCACTTTACTACACAGATCCTTGTGCTATTAATACGCAGAGTTGGCAAGGGCTGGTATCGAACCAGGAACCTTGTGGTCCTCAGGCGGACACTCTACCGACTGAGCTAAACCAGACATCCCAATTATTAATGTTAGTAGTATAACCTACCAGTTTAAAATATTAATCCTCTGGTAATATCCCACAGTACCTATATGTAGGTTGGGCTATTTATATTTAATGCAGTTATTTAAAATGTCTGAGACATAAGACTAATGGGTTATTTCCTATAACTCCAACCTAAAAAGGGGAACCACTCTGATTGACTGATAAATTATCTATTTATTTATTGATCTAGTAGGAAAAAAGAAGACGGGTTGGGGTTGTATTTAGGGTTAGTTTAATGGGGAAATAATGGGTAGATTAATTAACAGATAAAATGAATTCAGAGTGGTACTCCTTTTTTAGGCTGGAATTATAGGAAAAAACTTATTAAATTCATTCATTTTTTTAAATTTAATTGTTGCTAATTTTGCTTAATATGAGGGTTTATAGGTAATATAAATAAAAGCACAAAAATAAATGAAACTCTAAGTTCATAGAGAACTTATATCTGTGAAATTTGATAGTTTTCAAATTCCAATGTGACCTATTGATGGGTCAATGAGAAGCATTAGCGGAATAAATACATTCCCAGGTCCCAGAAAAGCCATCAACAGATTGTCTATGAAAATTGACCTTTAAAACATCTCTGACTCATATACACATAGGAGAGAGGCTTTATTCTAAAAAAAATTAAAAAATCCATTTGAGTATTTCATTGTTTTTAAGTTATTCTAAAAAAGACCTATGAACCATTTGGGTTCACACTGTCACAGCTATCCATGATGATATTGATGCTTCTATTTAGAAAAGGGAGGGAAGGATTCTAAATATCATTTCATAATTATCTCCATTATATTGAAAATTAGAATGATTAAAATATGACATTCAGTGCAAATAGAGATGTCACAAAATTATCATTCAGTTTTAAATGGGACTGGAAATTAGTTTATTTTTTTCTAAGAGAATTTTAAGGCATTGCTCTAATGAAAACACATCTTACTATAATGTGTCCTTTTGGCTGGGTCATCATTGCACAAATAATTGCTTATTAATGCAGTTTGGTATGTCTATAAGTAAAAAGTGCTCACTATCGATGAGAAAGTATATGTAGATCTAACTTAGGATAGTGTAGACAATTCAATAATCAGTTCAAGGCTCTTGGTCTGATGATCATATAAGCAAGAAACTGATAGTCACCAAGCCCCACTGTTTGTGTATATATATATATATATATATATAAAATGGACTCTCCTGTCGATTTTCGACGTATGAGGGTTCATACACACAATGAACTCCCACACAGGGATTTGTTTATAGTGGTGAAGGCTTGTGTTGGACCATCCGCATTTTTTGGCACAGTCGACGGGAAAGAATTGGTGCATCAAGGGTTGCCACAAACCCAATCAACGACCGACCTCAGGAATTTTGAATTCAGAGTTATTCCTCTCCTAGACTGGTTACCTACCCAAGGCTGAAGGGCCCAGTCTGCCCTACTATTTAACCCATAGCTGGAGGGAGAATATATGGATTCATACCTTTCCCAAGGGTATTAGCGCTATGTGAAATCCCAACAGCTTCGTCTAGGAATTGAACTCGAATCGGCAAGTCCATTTTCCATGACTCTAACCACTAGCCCACGCGCCTCCATATTTTATATATATATATAATATATATATATATATATATATATATATATATATATACACACACACACACAGAACTTTATTAACATTTAGACATATTTCATGAAATATGAAATATTTAAGCCAATTAATCATTAATAGAAGATCAAGAAAAAAATAAAAGAGAAACTTTGGTAGAGTGAACCTGTGGATTTTATAAGCACTGTAGATAAGTAGACAACAAGATGATAATATTCTTGCTACAATTTATTATTAAGTAGATAATGATGATGATAATTACATGCTCAGATAATTCATCATTATCTCCAAGTAGATCAAAACTTTCTGGGGTCCTCAGGTTGGAAACCACTTATAGATAGAGCTTATCATTTTCTTATTAAATCATCTATCAAAAATCTGAAAATTATCTTTACAATGTGAATTGAATACCTTTATAGAGAGATTCAAGAACTGAAATCATAATATTCTAAAAAAGGTAAAGCACTTCATATTGATTCAAACAATCATTTATACAAATCAATAACTATTTGAAATTATAACAGCAGTAACATGTAAATGAAAGCTATTCAAACCAAAAATAATTCACAATAAAGGCAGCAGTTACTTAAGTGAGTCAACAGTTTTGTAATATTTTGTTTTACGACATTTCAACCACAGTGGGTTATGGTGACATCCGGTTCCGGTCAACACCAGACTTCCGCTTGCGGTCAACACCCGACTTCCGCTTGCCACTCAATTCACCGTTCGGGGTCACGCTACGGTCAAACCCTCGTTCATCCTGTTTGGGGTCATCACTATTTTTTAAACCTTTATCATCTCTTATTTCTTCCTCCTCCTTCCATTAGTAGTCCTAGCTCACAAAAGTCAATAATATACCCATCTTGCAACACTAATAACAACAATGAGCACTTTCATGGGAACTTACGTTTTATGAGTTTAAACTGGGCCATAATGCTGTAAAAGTAACCAAAAAACATTTCTTGTGCGAAAGGTGAAGATGCAGTTGAACACAGTAAACAGAGGATTCAAGAAATTTTCCACAGTTTGCAAAAACCTCAATGATCAGGCAAGATCAGACAGGCCTAAAACCATTGATTCAGAGGCTGTGCTCCAAATCATAAAGGCAAATCCATCAAGTAACACAGCGTATGAGGTGAGTTTGGCATCTCACAGTCCAATGTGTTTTGTCATCTTAACAACCTTGGCAAATTGTGCCTCATGTTACTAAAATATTGCAAAACTTTTGACTCACCCTAGTAGATAAAGCCAAAATGACTATTCTATCAATGGCTTAGACACACATAGGAAGTTATTATTTTCCTTAATTATTGTTGTCAAATTTCCCTTGGTTGTAACGAAAAGTCAATTTTCTAAAAAGAAAATTCTCAGAAATACCAAAAAGTAGGAAAATACTTTTCCTTCATTTACTATATTTGTGATTAGTCCCTTGCTAATGACTTTTTACTACAACTTAGGAAAGTCACATTTAATTTTGGTAAAGCACTTTATATTATTTCTCTGAATTTTTGAGATGAGACTTGATGATTAGTATTATTCTGACTATTGTCCTCATTTTCATTGTTATCTGTATATATATTTACCAACTCTCCCGCGCCATCAGGATACGACACAAGGTCAATTTCTTAAGTGGAGTTCAACAGGTTTGAATTCAGAGTTTTCCTTCTCCTAACTGGTTACCTAGCCATGGTCAAAGAACCCAGTCTACCCTGCTATTTACCCATAGCTGGAGGGAGAGTAGGATTCATACCTTTCCCAAGGGTATTAGCGCTAAGTGAAATGCAATTACCACATCCATTGTTATCTGTATAACGTTTCGGCTGATGTACCCTCCGGCCTTCTTCAGGTATCTCTTTTTGAACCCGGGAACCTTCTTGCCGAAACGTTGTAAAGATAACAATGAAGATGAGGACAATAGTCCGAATAATACAAATAAAACGATTCATCAAGCCTCATCTCAAAAATTCAGAGAAATAGTGTAGATAACAATAAAGATGAGGACAATAGTCTTAATAATGCAAATAATACAAATTATCAAGCCTCATCTCAAAAATTGAGAGAAATAGTGTAGATAACAATAAAGATGAGGATAATAGTCCAAATAATACAAAGCACTTCATATTGTTTTAAATATTTATACAAATCAACAACTATATATAAGTATAACATGTAAAAAAAAGCAAAAGGAATTCATAATGAAAGCAGAAAGTTAGAAAAGAGTTAAAATAACTATTCTACTTGTGACCATTCAAAACAACAAAGCCCTTAATAACATTTTTAAAAAGATTCAAGGTTTATAGCCAGTTTTAAGAGAGTTAGCAGCATTTTTGTAATGAGTAAATATATTAGGTAAATGTCAAAGTTTTAACAGACAATAACTACAGAAAGATTATCTTGTTCACGCTTGAATGAAAGGTTATGTCAAATATCTGAATTGACATAACATTACTTATATTGAAGTCCATTAACATTTCCCAGACTTTCAACTATCATAATTCAATGAATTAAAACTATAGTATTGGACAAAAGTAGGGGAAAAAAAAAAGAGAAAGAGAAAAAACTTGGAAATAATTTAAAAAATGGTTGTTGTTTTGTTTTGTTTTTGGAGGGGGGGGTTTTTTTTGTTTTTTTTTGTCTAAAACTATAAGTGAATTTCAAAACAAATTCTATTTGCTATGAAATGTTTATTTCAATAGTAATCAAGAATTTTCAAATTGTCTTAATAATTAAAAGACTCATTTCTATTTTAACACACTTCAATAATAAAAAAAGGGTTGTATGTTTATTCTTTTTCATTACAAATTTAAAAAAAAAAAAAAAAAAATAATGATATCAGACAGAAAATACTGATAGTTTTGATGTGATTTAACTAAAACCTAATCAGTTTTTATAATTTAAAATATTTTAATCTAGATTAAAACAAAATGTATTTATCAATGCTAAGACACATTTTTTAAGTTACATAATCAGTTGCTTACAACAAGCAATTTTAATCTCTTAAAATAAAATATATAATATATATATATATATATATATATAAAACACTATAATAATAGAAAAGTTTTAGTAAATCTGATCTTTGGCTTATTGGCTAATATCCACCTTAATTGAAAAATCCATTCAAATTCTGACATGTTTCGGGGGTTGTCATTGTCAAATCAGCCCGCAGCTCAGATTAGCCTTGCATTGAACAAATAGGCTTAGCAACACATTAAGCTTATTAATAGACAATGAGCTGACAGAACAAAATAGTGGCATTCTATTTGAAGTAAATAGATTAAAATACTAAGTAAAGTTATTTTTTTAATTTTAAACTTACTTTCAGACGTGTGTTACTTAATGCTTTAATGCCTTTACATGCATTCATGCTTAAAATCTAATTTAATCTGTTACCCACTGGGTGTGCAGGGGTCAAATGCATCCCCCACAGCGAGTTGTACAGGTTGAAAATTATAGTCTGCATCCTTTACATGTCACAACATTAGAAACAACCTGATACTTCAAATTATAATAACTAGCAAAAAAAAAAAAACCCTCAGGGCAGTGTAAAAATTAATTTTTGAAAGTCATTACCTGAGGGGATGGGGGGGGGTTTAAAATTCAATGTTACAGGGTTTGTATCATAAATAAAATAAAATTTATTAAAAGAGTAAAAAATTATAAAACAATTTGAAATGGGAACTTAGTTCTGTCTCCCTCAAATAAAATGTTGCTCTTAATCATTAATTAAATAATTATTTTTAATATTTTACACATAAATTTTATACAAAATAATTGCTATTTATTTATTTTTAAACATTTTAGTTGACCTCTGGTTACTGAAAAAAGGGTGAGAGTAAAAAATAATTTAAAAACTGAACATAGACCAGAGGAAATAATTGAATTTGGTTTGTCCTCTTATTTCATAACTAATTTTATAGACATTAAGTGGAGAGACTATATCATATATGAGAGAGAGAGAATCATCAACAGACACCGTGTTTTGACACATCTCGTCTTTTCAGGTTTGGTTTTGGTTTGGTTTGTTTTGTGGCATATCAACCTCAGTGGGTCATTTAATGCCGATAAAGTTTTGAAATAAATCAATTCTTAATGGATAATACAATTTTTTAAAAAATACAATTTTCTATTTAACCCATAGATGGGACCCTAACAGGTACTACCACTCCGGGTCAGAGTGGACCAGGGAGCAATGGTGATGAAGGGGTGCTCCACATTCCCCAGACCTCCAGAACTGGAACCTCACCATCAGATAGAGTTTAACAACATTCCCAGGACATGTAGACCCGCAGCCACCGCCTTCTAGCACCCATATGATAAAAAGGGATTGGGGCTTGCCATAAGGGCAATAGGGTTGGGGCAATCATATAGGTGCTAGGGCTTGATGTGACCAGCCGATTGATCGAAGGGGGCCTCTCCGACGGCCCGTCTAGCCCAAGATGTCTTTTCAGGGTAGCTAGACATTAGTAGGCTACCTCTAGAAGAGAAATACACATTGGTAACATATGCGAGACGAATTCCAAAATGTGTTACAAGTTCTAACATACAATCCTTGTTCGTTTGGACCGATGTTGTTTAATAACAAGAAAACCAACCATTATCCTAATCAATTAATAGATAGAGAAATGAGGGAAATGTATAGAAAATATAATGTACTGGATTTAATACAACAGTCAAAGTAATAAATTATAAATGAAGATCCAAGTCAGTAATTCAATATTAACATTTATGGAAAAACTTTAAGTTTCTAATCTTGCAGAAATTAAACAATTATAAAACAAGACTAATACTGAAAATTAACAGTCAAATGTGTGTATGTATGTAATGTAGTGTAATCTATAAAAATTTGGTTTCTTTAATTACTCAAACTATTTTATGAACCATTTAGTTAATAAGATTATATAATATATTTCTACTTTTCTAATAAAAAAAAGTTGTGATGGAGTTTTAAAAAAAAATATATCACTAAGCTATGTAAAAAAAATAAATAAAAAAATCTCATTTCCTCCAATTTTTAATGTCATTTTTATAATAATCCCAGGATGAAGACTTGCAGTCAGTTCTCACAAGAAGGTTGTCACGTGACCGAGAGTAAATTTAGGACTTTGGCACAAATTATAAAATAATACCAAAAGTAAATTTTTATAACAATTTATTCGTTGAATTCTCTTTGTGCTAATGCCTGTGGGAAAGGCATAAATCCACTTCCCTCCTGCATAGAATAGCAGGTTGATTGGAAATAGGAAACCAATCTAGGAGAAGGATAAATCTGAATTCAAACCATGGAGAATGCAACAAAAAACACTATTTCCCAAATACTAGCAAAAGCAAAGTAAATTTTTATAACAATTTATTCTTTGCATTCTCTTTGTGCTAATGCCCTTGGTAAAGGCATGAATTCCACTTCCTAGGAAACTACTATCACCCAATAATAGTCAGGTTTATGCTCTGTTGGTTGATAAAGGGAAGCTGTGAAGAGCCATGATTTTCCCCAAGTCTTGAAGGAACATGGCACTATTACAATTGATTGAAAATGTAACATTTAAAAAAAAATTTTTTTAGTCTATTTCATTTTCAGAGGGTGTACACTTTGTCCAAAATCTGTAATGGAATCAAGATTTACACTAACATCCATAGAGAATTGGTCCATTTTGGAGTAAAGTTATCCCCAAAACCAACAAATTAAGTTTCTTAAGATTTTCTATTGACTGCAAAGTACTGAATGCTTAACCAAAAATCTTTGTTCATCTATCTTGATATTAATAGACTGCAATGTCTTTGACTGATATTATTTTAGTATTGAATTCTTAATGAACACACAAAGAATAACTATGTTTATGCATTGTTCTATTTTCTATAAAACTATTTAAAAAAAAAAATTAAAAAATAAATAAACAAATCAACAGCTTGGTTTGTATGTGTGTTTTGCTTCTTTTTTTTTTTTGGGGGGGGGGTTTAAAAATTTTTTTTTTTATAAAGCAAGATGTAATTTGTTTTTAAACAGTAAGTGAGAAGAAAGAATGAAAATGAACGAAGAAAAAAAAAAAGTTAAAAGAAAGAAAGTTTGATTTCTGTAGTCAATATCTGCAACAGCTTAAATGGATTGCTTTCAAGGAAAAGCATTGGGGGGCAGCGAGGAGAATAAAAATTAAAGAAACAAATTTCAAAAGGGGGGTAAAAAAAAAAGTTGAGGGTGAGAAAGCATAAATAAATGAATAAAATACATAAAAGCTTCAATTAATCATTTTTGAATTAGTGTAACAAAAAATATAATTTCTAGAAACTGAAATGAAAATTATCGGCTTTTAAAGAAAGGAGGCAAACAAAATGGCAACTGCCAACTTCCTGTTTATTATTGATTTAAAGAAAAATAGATTGTTGTTAATATTGTGTATATGTACTTCATCTCTATTTATTCTTTGAAAAAAAAAAAAAAAAAGATAAATTTTACTATTACACCCATCACCATTAAAGCTGCAATTTGTGGTTTTTTTTTTTTTTTTTTTTTAATGTATTTTAAATGAATCTGACTTTCAAACAGTCAGAAATAATTATTCTTTTATTTTTTTTATTTTTTTTCAGTTGTCCTTCATTATGGGCGTGGGGACCCTGATGATAACTGGAAGTTCTTGAGTGTGTGAGGGCGGGGACCACAGAAAACAAGTAATTTACAACTGGTCTTGAAAATCAGATTCATTTAAAACCCTCAATCTAACCCTAATTCCATCCTTACTTCACCATCATTGGACAGTTATGTACAGGCCAGCAGCAGGAAGAACTCTGCCAGAGATTTGGGAAAAAATTAACGTTAATATTTCCAAAACAGCTCATTTGCAATGATTTGTGTATAGGAGAAAATGTCTTAGAATATTTGAGATCTACTTAAAGAGAATAAAATAATAATTGGGAATGAGACATGAGAAAAAGAAGTGGCCTTGTGTTATTGCTAAAATTTCTAAATGGCACAAGGAGAGATGTTCTCCAGCACCCCAAGTTAATTTCCAAACTCTAAACATCCAGAAGTCAACTCAAGATCACCCCAGCAACCAAGATTCGAACCTCTCCAATGTAGTGCTGGTCCAGAGATAAGTATACAATTAATTTTACTACCATCACGTGATCATTCCATTCCGAAGATAAGAGCAAAAAAAAAAAAAAAAAAAAAAAAAAGGATACTAAAATATATAAAGCGGTTGCTTTGGCCACTGGACTATTATCCCCCCAGGCAACACCTGTCCCCTTGATTTAAAGGGGCAGGTCTAGGTTTATGGACCAGTGCCTGAGGCACCCTCTTGAGGGGGAATGCCAATGGGATCAACGCATTTTTTGCACCACGCCCTCATAAGTGGGATGAGAGGCAAATACTTTAAAATATATAAGAAATTGAGAAAGTCTGCTCATTTTTCAGAAGCAAATGAAGAAAATGTTCAGTCCCTGAGCCCAGGTGACACATAGGTCATTTATGTACTCATGATAAGCAGTCTGCCATGTGATTAGATGAGAAAAAAAAATATCCTAATAAGAATAAAGAATTCAAGGTGAATAACTTGAAACAATAATATAACAGAAAATAAATGAGATTAAAATTAGCTTTTTTGTATGACAATCAAAACAACCATGACATTACATCTGTTTCTAATCGCATTGTATTGAAAAAGTTTTAACCCCCCCACACACACACACACACAACCACCGAAACTGGTGAGGTAAATAATATTTTTTATCATATCATACTGTCTAGGTTTTTAAAAAAAAAATCACAGTAAAGGTATACCAAAACCAAAAGTTTATAGAGTTTGCCCCATTTACCGAAACCTTTTAACCTAGATTTAAAAAAAAAAAAAAAGTCATCAGGGTGACCTCAAGTCGGTATCAGCCAGACAGCAAGGAAGTCTATCCCCTTTTCCCTAGTGCTAGACCAAGGAGATGGTTTTTGGTGTCCGAGACGGAGCACCACACCTACCATCAGCTCCTTACTTTACCACACAGATCCCTGAGCTACTCATATGCTGAGTTGGCAAGGGCCGGTATCAAACCAGAAACCTTGTGGTTCCTAATCCAACACAATACCCTCAAGTCAGTTTTGATAAACAAAGCACTCGGGTTAGTTACAGTACCTGCTGTTGCTTAAGTGGTCACTTCACTAGTTCTGGATAAACTTACAAGATGTGTAATAACCATAAAGGTATAAATAATTGGAGAGGAGGGAAAAAAAGCCTCTCTTTATTGCTTGTTTTCTTTTTACAAGTCTACATTGAGAGAAACGAGAAAAAAACATTTCCTCTTTATACACTGCAAAGCTTCATCAAATTAAAGGCATCCCAAATTAAGTAAAAATAAACAATACAAAAACTATAAAGTCCGTATTTAACTATAACTCTAGTCCGTATTTACTATAACTCTAGTCCCGTATTTAACTATAACTCTAGTCCGTATTTAACTATAACTCTAGTCCCGTATTTAACTATAACTCTAGTCCCGTATTTAACTATAACTCTAGTCCGTATTTAACTATAACTCTAGTCCGTATTTAACTATAACTCTAGTCCCGTATTTAACTATAACTCTAGTCCCGTATTTAACTATAACTCTAGTCCCGTATCTAACTATAACCCTAGTCCCGTATTTAACTATAACTCTAGTCCCGTATTTAACTATAACTCTAGTCCCGTATTTAACTATAACTCTAGTCCCGTATTTAACTATAACTCTAGTCCCGTATTTAACTATAACTCTAGTCCTGTATTTAACTATAACTCTAGTCCTGTATTTAAATTCTAAAATATCTTTACAGTATTTATAAGTAATGGGTAAGTATTAAACGACAGAAATAAAAAAAATATATAAATTTATGAATAAGATAAGTTCTGAAGTGGTGGCAGCCGTATGTATACTTCACATTGACAAATATGATTGGTTAAAATACCAGAAAACTTATATCCTTATTTGGGGGGCAATCATTATTATTATTATTGACTTACTGATAAGATACCAACAGAGTTACCATGTACAATGGCTATCAAGATATGTTACATGAGCCACTCCACCTCACGAGGTTCATCTTTTAGGCAAGAAGTCATTCTACCAATCTTCTGAAGTAGGGGTGAGGGTGCACGGGCTGATAAACCTGAAAGTTTTTGGATGGCACATGATGTTATGATGAACCATGTCTGAAAAGAATAGCTTATTTCGATATCCTTTTCGTCTCAGTAAATCCCAGGTTCAGGGCTGACATGGTTGATTAGTTGTTTTGTTTTATGGCATATCAACCAGTTTCGGGTCATTTAATGCTGAAAAAGCCATTTTGATATTAGGTTGCTTACAGTACTTGCTTTTGCTTAAATTGTCACCCATCTAAGTATTGAACAGCTCATTGTTGTTTTACTTGAGTGGTCTAGAAGAAACCAATGTTTTCAATATGACAACTGTAAAGGGGCCAACATGATAAAATTGCCATTATAAAAACTGTTCAAAACCAGCTATAAAAAATACCGGTAATTACGAGGAAGTGCGTCCCGGTCTCCTGCCTCAAAAATTGCTACCTGGTGACTATCAAAATAACAACCCCAGTTTATCGTAATTTGTTGTAATTCTTGTTTAGATATGAAGATAGATATATAGTTTGGAATAGACTGAGATAGATAAACAAACAAAATAATATAGATAGATATGAACAAATGAAGATAGATATTTTCGACAAGTAAATGTATTTCCGCATCTTTTTTTTGTCGTAATTCTTGTTTATTTAAACTAAAAACAAGACATTAAACAAACATGAATAAAAAAAATCTTAGTATTTAAAGTAATATAGATAAATATGAACAAATTGAGATAGATAGATAGATATGAAGATGGACAGTTTTGAATAGACTGAGCTGGGTTGTTATTTTAATAGTCACCGGGTAGCAATTTTTGAATCAGGAACCGGGACGCACTTCCTCATAAATTACCAAAATGCCTTAAACTCAAGAGTTGACCATTTTTAATATCCAACAGTGATGCTGATAGCTTTTTGATTTAATGTGTCTTGGAATGCAAATATTCACTTTGAAGGAGTCCCCGGGAAAACTTATGTGCCCCAACTAAAGACATCTAGCTCCTACCTTGTAACCTATCCTGTGTAATTCATTTCTAAGAAACTATTGAAATGTATTTACAGTTAGCTTGAAATGGTGAGGGAAGAAGAAGAAAAACACTGGGATGCACGGATACAATTCTACTGCGTCCTTTTAGATTTTTCTGCGCCAGGGACGCAGAGCGGGTACCTATCAGCATCTCTGATCCAATATTTTTAGTATTAAAATAAATTCCCTTCAATACTACAAAGACTAATCAATTTTTGATTACTTTTTTTGATTGACCACTTATTTTCCATTATTGCTTTACGTTAACTAGACACCAACAAGACTAATTTGATTTGGTTGGTGTGAAACTATAATATATGGAAGTCTTTAAGGGAAAACAAAATGTTACTCTTTCAGTATTAATGATACACTCAATTTAATTATCAGTTTGGAAATTGTCTTAGATCTTTGGGGAATTTGAGGATTTCTTTTTTTTTTTAATTTCCTGTGTTTTACTTGTCACTTATTCATCTCAAATTAAATTTGAGTTTTAAAGAGAAAAAGCTGATGAAAATCAAGAATGACTATTCTATTTAGAAAAAGAAATATCAAGACTTTTTTTTTTTTTTTTTTTAAACAGGAAACATTTTCACACATACACACTATTGTACAAATGGACACTCATATACAAAAGATAATTATGGCTTAGGATGGAGATTATATATATATATATACATATGACATGTGCATACTCAAACCTCTCAAGGTTAGAAGTATACAGCAATAAAAACATTGTTATACAGCTAAACTTGTCTACACAAAACACACACACACATATATATATATATATATATATATATATATATATATATATATACACACACACACACACACACACATACATACATACAAGGCCACCTCATCATAGTAAGCTAGACCTGAAAATTAATTATTTAGTAGCGAGTTCAATCCTCATCTGGTTCTCCATACTTATGGCCTTGTGCCAAATCAAAGCTCCACTTAGTAAATCATATATATATATATATATATATATATATATTATATATACACACACACACACACATATATACATACACACAATTGAATAGTGCGAATGCAAAATGAAGTCATTTGGCATCCCCCCTCACTTTCTCTTATTGCAATACAAGAGGAGATTAGACAGTTGGGGCTAGAATGCTTCAATATAGTTGAGTGGTTATTGAAGAACACTTCTTTCACTATAACTGAAGAAGCAGAGGAGAAATGTGAAGTGTACAGCCATCAGATACACAGACATTAATGGCTGCACATCACAGTGTATTGCATCAGTGTTAGGCTTGATGCTTAAGGAGGCTTCTATGGAGGCTTAGTCAGCTGAATGCTTAATGTTCATAGCAGGAACACATTGCAAGGTTGCCTCCATCTTGAATGCCAGCTGACTCCCTTGAACTTTGCAGCAACCAATGCTTTGGAGGGGGTGGAGGAAAAAAAATGGCTGACCTTACAAAGTTAAACTCACAGAACTATTTTATATGTGTAGGAATATATAAGAATAAAATTATACAATAAAAGAATAAAACTAGAAAAATTAGCAGTGTATTTCAGTTTTTTTTAAATTTAAAAAAAGGAAATCTTATTATAATGAAGATTGTGGGTTTGTCTATCTGTAACCGAAACTATATTACTATACAAGTCACAATTCCCTTTGTTATTTACATTACATTCTCCATGAATTTATTTTTATTTAAACCTCAATCATTAATAAAATTGTTTTACATCATTAAGACTGTTGCCAATATCTACATACTAATAACATGCAATTGTATTTATATATACAACAAAATAGTGGTTTACAGTGTGAATGGGAAGGCTAATTTGCATATTGATTTTTAAAATTTGATTTTAATAAATATATGCTTAATATTATTGATTTCTAATTGTTTGGTTTTATCTTATTGAATATGAGCAAAAATCTCGGGGATAAATTTTAAAAGAAATCCATTAACAAGAAGAAATAACTGCAATATTATTCTTTACTTCCTATTTTAACTAAATAGTTAAATTAGGAAAATTTAACAATGAAAGACGGGAGTAATGGAAAATGATGGAAGAGTTAGTTTCAAAGTTGTTCTATTTTTCAATCATACCCCCTCTGTTCCAAATCTTTTTATCTGCATTCTTATTCAGATTCATTAGCCTTTCTAATTTAATGATATTTTATTATATCAAAACTTAAATACTTGCACCCGGAGGGTGCATATATTTGCTAGTATATATAAATACATAAAAAATTTTTTGGTGGGGTACAGTAATTCTTTTTTTATACAAGATACACATACATTTTTCCCCATTCTGTAGAAGTACATAGATGATCATTTTAAAAAAAAATGAAATGTTAAAATCAAATATTTGATATTAAAAGGCAAAGTATACAATGAAGTATTGTTGTATAAGCTATAGTAGGTGTATTCATTGAATCAACTTTAAATGCAGAGTTTTCTATGCACAATGGCAGACTGCTACATGATGAAATCAGGGTACATTATAAAAATAAGGGGTACATGAACAATTACATTACTAATTAATTCTTTTCAAGGAATGCAAGTTATACAGAAAAGATGTCAAACTATCATAAACAAACTACAATTAATTCTAATATCTAAAAAAAAAAAAAAAATTTTTAAATAGATAAATAAATAAAATAAAAAAATCTAAAAAATGAAAACAAATTTAAAAAAAATAAAAAAGACATTGGCTCATCAATATTATTTTCAGTCACAACTGTCCAAGATCAGGAAACATTGGTGTGTGTGTGTATGTGTGTGTGTGTATATATATATATATATATATATATATATATATATATATATATATATACACACACACACACACACTTGTATACAAGTCAACCTCATATACAGATCAACACTTAATTTATGGTCACAAATTCATTAATTTACTGATTTTTTTTTTTCCTAATCTAAAAGTTGATCCTAGTCTTTCCCACTATGTTTGAATTTCAACTTCACTAAATTATTATTTATGTATCTGTCAATGCCACCCTACCTTCTTATAAAAATTAGGACTTAATATTTCAACCTATATATATATATATATATATATATATGTTGTTTCAATTCATTCTTTTTTCTCTCTTTTTTTTTTTTACATATTCAAGTTAATTTATTTGTTAATGAGCAGACTTTATTTGGGGGGGGGGAAAAAGCTCTCTGAATATTCTTAAAGTTAAGCAATGTTGATCATAATAAAAACTTTAATAACTATTTCAACTCTTTTAAAACAAATTCATATTCTTTTCCTTGTAAACAAAGGAAAATAAAAGTCAAGATTAAACAAAAAGAATATTGTTTTTGTAATAATAAATAAAAGTTAAATGGAACACTCCAAAAGTGTTGAACAAACAAAATTCTAATGACTGTATAGTCATATGCAATTTTTTGTTGTAAATAGTACAGATCAACCCCCCAGTATAGCCCAATGTAAGGCACTTTCCCATTTGGCTGGTCATTGACCATTGAATGTTAATAGAAACATCACTAAGAGTCCCCCACTATAGTGTTGGATTGTGTAATGTTGTTTTGCAAACTATCATAATTATAAGTGAGTCCTTTATTGTTTCCATGTTATTGTACTATGAAAGATAAAAATTATGTTTTTGTCATTCTTTTAGTAGCTCAATGTAAGGCATTTTTTCTTGCTATTGTATTATGAGATAGAATTGCTGGTCAAATTATCATGTTTTGTTTGCTTTTATATATGATTAACTGACTTGTTTAAAAAATATCTTCTATTTTGCAACTGGTCTGAAAAATAATTTGCCCGTTTTACAAGGATTAAAAAAAAAAAAAATTTTGACTGCAAAAAGGTCAATGGTGAGTAAAACTAAAGTTTCATGAAAATAAACTTTTCTAACAAACTTTTTAAATTCAATCAACTTAAACATAATTTTTGTTCCTCCTTTCTTTAATTCAAATTAGTAACATATTAGTGGTTCTATAAACAAATATAAAATGAACATTTAAATACTGAAATGAATCTTTATCCCTTTATAACAAATCCATGCTAAGCTGAAATGATGGAGGGGGGTGATGAGGCAATAACAGTTGAGATGATAACAAGGTCTTCTTTTTATACTTGTCTAGTATTCTTTGAAACTTCCATACACCTCTGAATTTCAGGGTTATCACTTTTAAAATATATATATATATATATATATATATATATATATATGTGTGTGTGTGTGTGTGTGTGTGTTGTGTTGTGTATGTGTGTATTTGGTTGTCAGTTATAGATATGTATATATGTATTTTTAAACATGTTTTGTTAAACTCTATGGACAATTCTTGTCGGAAAAGTTTTCATTCGATTCTTTCTAACTGTATGGCCATCTTTTTAATATCAAGGTGGAATTGGTGTAGCAATCCACCAAAGGTTTTTTCACAAGCACTTTCTGCACGACTTTGTGCCATCATTAGGTGTATATCTGTATTTGGTTGTCAGTTATAGATACGTATATATTATATGGTATTTAATTTGGAAGCTAGTTTCAACAAATGTGGGTTCTTTTTAAGTTATTAAAAGTCCAACTTTTACAAGTATCCAAGGAAATTAAAATTTAAAAAGGGAGAAGTAAAAAAAAATTAAGAATTTAAATTCACAGGGAAATTGGAATTTCAAGAATTAAAAAATGAAATAAATGAATTGGATTATTAAAATGATTATGTAATTTTAATATAATGCAGCAACAGCGGCAATAATGAAATGACATGAAACATGCAGCGGCTGGGGAAGACTAAAAATCAAGGTCTTCTCATACCAAGCTGGCATTCTTTGAAGCCTCCATACACCTTTGCACTTCTGGGTTGTCAGCCACAGCAGTGTATTTTCCCTTATTTTTTTCAAAATCACTATGGTATTGAATCTGGAAACCATTTTTGTTTAAGAAAAAAAAATTCAGGGTGAGGGAGGAAGAAAAAAAAAAAAAATCATGTTTAAGACAATTGCAAAGGAAAAAAAAAAAGAAAGAGGGATTTGAAAAAAAAAAAAAAAAAAAAAAAAATCCTTTGAAATAAAGTATTCAATATTAAATCACAAAAAATATCAACTTTTTTATAAATTTGAAAATTGAATAAATAAATTACAAGAGATTGGAGATCTCTTTAGTTTAGAAATAAAAACAATTATATTGTTTGTTATCATTAAGATAATTCAATTCACATAATCTGTAAGACAGAAGTTTGACAAATTAAAATAATCACAAGGAAATATTGAATGTTGTATAACACTGAAAACATTGTAACAAGAATATAAAAAGCAGAATATAAGATGGCCATATATTCATTATTACAAAAAGATTTATAGAAGGAACAAAAAGCAAAATATGACATCATGCAATAGAGACAAAAGATATAAAGTTGAAAAGTTTGTAGTTTGGATAGTTTTTTTTTGTTTTTTTTAAAAGAAAGGAATAATATTCCATTTTGCAATCGCAGACAAGAGCAGTTCTGTATTCCATTCATGCCATTTTCTCAAGAGATAGCATTTACAAAGCAGTAGAAAATTTATACCATCTTCAGAAATTGGAGAAAGATAGAATTCGTATCAAAGACTGGAGAAAGATAGAATTCGTATCAAAGACTGGAGAGATATGGGATTCGTATCAAAGACTGGAGAAGATATGGGATTCGTATCAAAGACTGGAGAAAGATATAGGATTCGTATCAAAGACTCGTATCAAAGACTGAGAAAGATATAGGATTCGTATCAAAGACTGGAGAAAGATATGGGATTCGTATCAAAGACTGGAGAAAGATATGGGATTCGTATCAAAGACTGGAGAGATATGGGATTCGTATCAAAGACTCAAAAAATAGGATTTGTATCAGAAGGGGAAAATGGAGGATTCATATCAAAGACTGTAAAAAAGGGAGGATCTATATAGACTTAAATGTTTATAATATTGTAACTTATCCAAATTTAAGTAAATCCTTATTACAATCCACATTTTTTAACCATTATTTTTAACTCACTTCTAATGAATTTAATAACTAAAAAATATGACTTAACATATACTTCATTAAAATCAAATATAATTTCAACAAAATAATTGCTAGAATCTAAAAATAACTTTCTCTTCTAAAGCTAAAAAAAATTTCATAAGAAATGTTTACTTTCTAAGATATTAATACAAGGAATTGGGGTGGGGACCCCTTAACATCCTAACATTAAAAATAAACTTCATTGTCTTAGTATTGAAACAGAATTTTGATTTTTAATAAAGTGTGTGTGTGTGTGTGTGTGTGTGTGTATATATATATATATATTGGTTAGGAGGTTGATTTAGAAGGCTATCACAATGCAGGTGTAAAGAAAAAAAAATAATACGGTAACAATGGTGTTGTGTGTTAACCGGTATTTTATTCTTACGAATAAAATACAGGTTAACACACAACACCATTGTTACCATTTTTTTTTCTTTACACCTGCATTGTGATAGCCTTCTAAATCAACCTCCTAACCAATATATACACAATGCTTCAAGCAAATTATAAAACTTCATATATATATATATATATATATATACATACACACACGCACACCATCATAACATTTGATATCCTAAAAGGAATTTAATATATATGATTTTTTTCTAAAGTCAAATAGTATGAATATGTTCTTAATCTTCAATATTGAGAGAGAGAGAAGAAGACATGCTGAACTGGAAAAATAAAAAGGAAGGAATGACAAGGTAGGAAAACCATGCTAAAGGTCTTCTCATACCAGACTGGCATTCTTTGAAGCAGCCATACACCTCTGAACTTCGGGGTTGTCAGCCACAGCAGTGTATTTGTCCTTAGTTTTCTCAAATTCACTATGGTACTGAACCTGGAAGTCGGTTTCAATAAGATACAAGAATCAGAAAAATCCAAACTTTTCACCATTTAAAAAAAAAAATAAAAAAAATAAAAAGGAAATAGGTATTTATTGAAAAGTTCAAATACTGAAATAATTTGGGGAAAAAGGGTACTAGTCAATAAAAATGTATAGAATAAGTTTTTCAAATAAATGATACGGTTTAAAAAAATCTTTTAAAAAAATACCAGTCTTCTAAAATAAAAAAAAAAAAAAATTTTGATTAACAAGGATAATGCTTTATAGTCCAGGTTAAAAGTGCAGTACGGCTAGCCCTTTTTTTTTTTGTTGCTTATTTTTCCAATGCAAGTATCATTGGGGAATGGGAAAAGTTTTGTTAAATGGGCCAACCTGGCATTTTTCAACTGGACTTTTATTTTCATAACAAGCCATTTATTCTATTTTTTTTTTTTTTAAACCTACGCTTGAAAATATCATTCACTATTATCAACAATATTTTTCATTGGTAAGCATCTTGGGGGAAAATCTTTACTGGACATAAAATATACAGGATGTTCTCCCCCACCTCCCCTTAAACCTAGATATGGCCCAGCAATTAATTTATTCTTCTATCTCACTTTTTACACTCACTGTGGGAGGTGGAGAAGAATTGCATATAAAAAAATACATAATAAACAAACATGACAAAAATAACAACACATTTAAAATGAATCAATCAAAATAAAATTTAACATTAAAAAATAAAAACAATGGTTAGTATTTTTTTTTTAAGTCAAAGAAACTCAACTCAACACACGAAAAAAAAAAAAAAATAAATAAATTTTAAAAAGTGAAAAATCACAGCAAAAATCACACACTTGATTAAAGTTTCAAACAAAAAAACAAAAAAAATTTAAAAAATTACTGATATATTCCAGCAGTTGTTGACATACCAAAGTTGATTTTGGTTGGTGATGATGATTGTCCAATTCCAAGAAATTTACAAATATGAACTGAATCTAAAAACAATTTAAACACTGATTTCTTGTCAGCATTTTCAGATTTTCAACTAAAAATTTCCAAAAGTTTTCTATATTCAGTTTTGTGTCTTCAAAAAAAAAAAAAAAAAAAAAAAAAAAACATTTCAAATTAATTTTTTGTGTAAACTTTTACCCAGAAAAATTTTTTAAAAAAATTAAAAAATAAAAAAGAACATCTTAATAATAATAATAATAATAATAATAATAATAAAAGGCTAATATTCCAGATTCTATAAACAGTTTATTTCTCTTCATTCAAAATCAAGGCTTTAACACCAAAATTCTCATTTTGTAGGTTTTATACTTTGTTGGTTGATTTTAACGGCATAGCAACCTATCTGGGGTTATTTTATGCCTGTTAGGGAATCACATACATTGTACATTTATATTTACATTTTTGTGTATTTATTTCTTAAGAGTTTTTTTCTTTCTTTTTCTTTTATATCTCATTTTAATGATATATCAAATTCCACTGGGGTAGTTTTTATTAAATACTTTGTATCATACAGATCATGTTTACATTTATAATTTATGGTATAATTTTATTTCTCTCAAAAAGGACAAAAATGGTTTTGCCATAATCAGAGTCTGAACAAAATTGAAAGTGTAGAATCAAACCAAGATAGAATTACCATTTTAAAAGAGGTTCCATTATTTATATATAGTTTATTTAAAACTTCTATTTTAAAGAACCTTATGGCTTACTATATCTATTTAGAAACTTATGTGAAGAGGCAATCTAATTTAGCACAGATCACAGAAATGTGTTCATTCAGAATCTTGAAGGTGTCTTTATTGATCTTACATCTACTCAAAGAGCAGAGTTCAAAGTTCAAATTCAATAGATTCCTTTCATTGTGGTAGGTATTTACACAACCTGTTTGTAGGATATGACACAATGTCGCAAGTATGGGGGCATCCAGTGAGGATCGAACTGGCTATTCAGTAGTAATGGATCTGCAAGACTAGCTTGCTAACCATTGCACTGTGATTGGATCTCCTTCCTTTCATTGTGATATTTACTCATAATTCAGATACAGATAAAATAATCTATAATTAATTCTTAACTACTCTATTCAGTTTGGTTTAGTTGGTTTGTTTTGTTTTACGGCATATCAACCTCAGTGGGTCATTTAATGCCGATAAAGTTTTGAAATAAATCTTTCTTAATGGATAATACAATTTTTAAAAAATACACGTTTTTCCATTTAACCCATAGATGGGACCCTAACAGCTACTACCACTTCAGGTCAGAGTGGACCAGGGAGCAATAGTGATGAAGGGGTGCTCCACATTCCCCAAACCTCCAAAACTGGAACCTCACCATCAGATAGAGTTTAACGTCATTCGCAGGACATGTAGACCCTCACCCACACACCTACTAGCACCCATATGATAAAAAGGGTAGGGGCTTGCCATAAGGGCAATAGGGTTGGGGCAATCATATAGGTACTAGGGCTTGACGTGACCAGCCGATTGATCGGAGGGGGCCTCTCCGACCGCCCGTCTAGCCCAAGAAAGGGCCAAAGTGGCGTATTGCAAGTCATGGACTGCTCTATTCAGTTTGACTTATTTGAAAACATTGGACAGTTCTTTTCAGATTGGTTAGTCAACAAGAAATAAATTGAAACATGCAAAAATCTAGCCGAGAGAGAGAGAGAGAGAGAGAGAGAGTAGAAAAATCACTACAAAAACACACACTTTAAGTAGTAGGATTTTCTTTTGTCTTTTTTTAAATATATCATTTTAAAACATTATTTCATAAGACCATTAATATTTGGGAGGTGATTCTATCTGAATAAATAAAATTTTTAAAAAAAAAAAAAAATAAAAAATGCCATTAAATGCATTGGTACAACACACACGCACAGATAGTGAGATAGTTTAGTTGTTTCGTTTCATGGTATATCAACCCTTTTCAAGTCATTTAATGTCAAATCAAGTCATTTTGATAAAAAAAGAACTCCAATTGCTTACAGTGCCTGCTGTCACTTAAGTGGTCACCCAATTAAGTATTGAACAGGCGCAGCACTGCTTAACTTTGGTGATCTAGTGGGAACCAGCACTTTCAGCATAACTTGATCATGATATAGCGAGATGAGGATGAACAATAAAATGAAAAAAATAAAATGTTGAAGCAACAATAGTAGCTTCATAAAATGTGTTTTTATTTTATTTTATTCTTTTAGGAATTACAATTTCACCTTTGAAAAAAATAAAATTTCAAAATAATCTTGAGTATAAATTTCTTGAAATAATCCTATCTTGAAAAGGTTATATTTTAGAAATCATTTTTGTTGGAAGATTGAAAAAATAAATATAAAGATTTGAAAATATTAAATAAGCTAATCATTTTAGGTCACGTGTACTAAGATTTTTTTATCACATGATCATATACACTTGATTAGCCATTTCTTTCACATTTCTGTCGGAAGATTGTGTAAAATAAATGAACTTAAAGTAACGGATTTATAGTGTCTATAATTTTACTACAATAGTTTTTATACCAGGTCTGCATCAACTACTGTTTATGGATAACCTTTTCTTACTTACAATTCTTATATATATATATATATATTATACACTAATTCATTATGATTAACCCTGATGATCCATTTTTGGTAAATCATAAGGTTATCTATCTATACCTTTCTACTAAATCTGCTCTACTAATGTATTGAGCAGTTTTATATTCTTTATAACCCTGACTTATTTAGTTAATATTTATATTGACGGTCAATGTTGGAATTAACTCGATATTCTATTCCCCGGCAAGTCATCTTCTTTATCATATATATAAGTTAGTGTAGTAAAAACAAAATCAATGGCACTAGGTAACAGTCAGTTTCTCACTTATACGATTTCCAAACAACTTGGTTGAAAATTGGATAGGCAAGAAACTGACAGTTACTAAGCACTGTTGACTTTATGTTCACTACCCTAACTATATATAACTTTCAAAAAGAAAAACTTAACAAACCGTCATTATACTATAATAATTTATTTCAGCCAGAAACTCAAAAGGAGTCTAGCCTCATCAGATAGATTTTACAAATACAGGGAAGAATATCTATATCTATAGATCTATATTCTATATCTATATATATTCTAAAGAAAAATAAATGACTAATTATAATAAACTTTTCTGATTTTAAGTTTTTACTGGATTTTCAGATACTAAAAATGTTCTTTTCAAGAAAAGAATTTTTTTTTTAAAAATTCTTTAATATATCTAAAAAAAAAAAATTGTTATACCAATTTCTATTCTTTTAAAACAGCATGATGGAATATATATATATGTAGTATATTAAGAAAAATGAAAAAACACAGGTTTAAATGGGTTAAGTGGTGAGTTTATTGGCCGACGCTGCAGTGTTTCGATCTATTAATTAGATCATCTTCAGGACATTTGTTGGTATATGGAAGGTGATAAGAAATTACATTTTAACTCTTAAAACATTGTCCTCAAAGCATATACCAACAAATGTCCTGAAGATGATCTAATTAATAGATCGAAACACTGCAGCGTCGGCCAATAAACTCACCACTTAACCCATTTAAACCTGTATTTTTTCATTTTTCCTAATATACTACATACCATCAGATTCACTTCCTTTCTTCACACACACACACATATATTATATATATATATATATATATTATATATATATATTCTCTTTTTGAGCAAAATATTTAAGTATTTGTGAAATCTGATAAAACTGAAGGGGAAAAGAAACCTGTTAATAGGTAAAGACAGATTAAATATTTTCTGAGATAAGAAATAAGTCACTCCAAGAAAGTAACACAAAAACCTTTTATTAGATTAACCATTTTTACATATGGAAAGGGGTCTGTCTAGAAATGAGACCCACCCCCCTCAAAACTCAAATTGGCAACCCCGATGGAAAATCAGCTGATTAATGATGATCTTTAACATGTGAAAACATTCAGTTCACATTTGCCTCTCAGAATTCATATTCAACTGAATGATCTTGAATTATGACAATTATGTTTTGCTGTGTCATGAAAATGGAACACATCTCTGATTATAATGAAGATTGTGTGTTTGGCTGTCTGTAACCAAAACTATATCAATACTCAAGTCACAATTCCCTTAGTTATTTATGTCACATTCTCCATGATTTTATCTTTATTTAAACCTCAATTATTAATAAAATTGCTTTATATTATTAATAATGTTGACAATATCTACATATTAATAACATGCAATTGCATTTATACATACAACAAAATAGCGGTTTACAGTGTGACTGGGAAGGCTAATTTGCATATTGATATTAAAAAATGTTATTTTAATAAATATGTGATTATTATTATTGATTTCTAATTGTTTGGTTTTATCCTAATGAATATGAGCAAAAATCTCTGGGATGAATCTTAAAAGAAATCCATTAGCAAGAAGAAATAACTGTAATTTTATTCTTTACTTCCTAATTTAACTAAATAATTAAATTAGGAGAATTTAGCAATGAAAGACATGGGTGATGAAAGAATAAGTTTGGTTGTTCTATTTTTCGATTCCCCCCCCCATGTTTCAAATCTTTTTAATTGCATTCTTATTTAATTTCATTAGCCTTTCAAATTTAATATAATATCTATTACATCAAAACTTAAATACTTGCACCCAGAAGGTTCATATATTAGCTAGTAATAACGGTTTTTTTTTCGTTTTTTGTGAACAAGTTTTTGGGGGCAAAAAAATAATATGCATGTAGTACTATAGTCCTCTTATTTCCCTCATGATAGTCCTTATCACAATCTGGGGTTCCTCAAAATGAAAACCCAGCTCCAGGTTATCATTTGGGAATCGTTGACAAAATGCAACAGGTCATGATTAACCAACTAAAAAGGTCATGTCAGTTGGAAACTTCCAAAACTGTTTCCAGAAATGAGAACAATATCTGGTGTGTGGGGACTGTTTTAACCCTTTCACTCCCACTGGGACATCTGGTGTCCGAGTTAAATTTCATTTTAACTCTTTTTAATTAAAACATTGTCCTCAAAGCATAATTTTGCATATCCAAAACTTTATGAAATTAATAAATTAAAAAACAAAAATAACTTTGTAGTGAAAGGTTTAAAAGTTGGTACTTATTTGTAAAAGACTAGCATTCTTTTTTTTTTTTTTTTTTTTTTTAAATAAATTATTGCTAATAATTAGTTAGTGAAATAGATCACTAATTAGGACTGAGCATATTCTAGTAGTGACCACCCCAAGTGTTGTTTAACAGGTTTGAATTCAGAGTTTTCCTTCTCCTAGACTAGTTGCCTAACCAAGGTTAAAGAACCCAGTCTGCCCTAGTATTTACCCATAGCTGGAGAGGGAGTAGTTGGATTCATACCTTTCCCAAGGGTATTAGCGCTATGTGAACGGTAGCTTTGTCCAGGATTTGAACTCGGGTCGACAAGTCCATTTCCTATGACTCTAACCATTAGACCACGCGCTTCCAACAACAAATTGCTAAACAATTTCAATCTAACTTGGTAGTGAAAGAGTTAAACAAGATAAAGATTATTTGTAAATAAATTCGTAATTAAGAAAATATTTTTTAAACAAGCTGCCACATTACCTTCTAGACAGAAAGTTATAATTTAAAAAAAAAAAAAAAAAAAAAAAAAAAATATATATATATATATATATATATATATATATATATATATATATATATAGTATATAAATATGAAGGCAGACATTTTGTTTATAAGTATGGTGATAGGGATGAGAAGGAAGAAAATAATTTTTCTAAGTAGAGAGGAGATTATACAAAAGAAAAAAATAGGGGGGGTTTGGTGGCTCTTTGTATAACTGTCTAAATTTGATATCTCAGAAGGGATACAAAAAGGTAAAAAGGGGAGGATCAAAATCAAACAGCATTCCATGCTGAGAAAACATAAATTTAGGACAGACAACTCCTACCAGACTCGCATTCATGGTAGCCATTTTACACCTCATAATGTCCGGGTTGTCAGCCACTGCTGTGTACTTGCTCTTATTTTTCTCGAAATCACTAGTGTATTCAATCTGTAACCGATTGTGTAATGAAAAGGAAAATTATGATCATAAAAACAGGACCAAATAAAAATTTAAAAAATTATAAATCAAATACTATTTTAGATTAGTATAGCAAACCTAAATGTACCAGAACTTTACCAAACATTCGGATGATGTCTAATTTTTTTTTCTTTATAATAAAATAAAATAAGGTCATTAATCATCTTAACAACAGCAACCTTGAGCACCTTTTTGATCGCCATCTTTCCAACATATGTGGGCATGCCTACAAAGTCAGAAAACAGCACTGTTCACGTGACTTTCGGAAACATTTTTACACGCTCAGAGTTGCGGAGACATGGAATAAACTGCCCGCATCTGTTGTAGGCTGCCGAAGCACTGAGTCTTTCAAAGTCTCCATGCTTCCTGTAGTCCGCCGACACTATACCTGATGCCACTCTCCACATACATATACACACACGCACACACATACATGCATATTACTACTGTAAACTGTTCATGTTCCCGACACTAATACATTATTCTGTGTACTTGACATGAGACTTTGATGAGTTGTGGTGCACCTGAGCACTGTACACAATAAATTTCATTATTATTATTATTAAACCATGTATTTGATTCCATCTCAACTAATTCAGTTGTATTCATGTGAATTTATTTAAAAGTCGATAGATTAAAAGTTTACTTGTACATCAATCTATTAAAACAATTATATTAATATTAGTGTCTCTTGAGCATGTTTCTTTTGTGTATGCCTCAACATCACAAACAATTGATTCTTTTGACAGTTTTATAAGAGAATGGGATTTACACACAGGTATCTTACATTTAATCATGAGGGTCCCTCATCTTTAATAAGAAAGAATAGAGTGTATTGTTTTCAGTTTGATGCTTCTCATTCTACATACATATACACATAATACACATACACACACGCACACACACGCACAAACACAACACGCACACAACATAAACACAACACGCACACAAACACAAACATATCACGCACACAACACGCACACAAAACACAAACATATCACGCACACAACACGCACACAAACACAAACATATCACAAACAACACGCACACAAACACAAACACGCACACACAACACACAAACATATCACGCACACAACACGCACACAACACAAACATATCACCACACACACAAACACACGCACACAAACACAAACACACACAAACATATCACGCACACAAACACAACACATCACAAACATATCACGCACACAACACAAACATATCACAAACACACACAAACACGCACACAAACACAAACATATCACAAACACACACAAACATAATACGCACACAAACACAAACTATATATATTATATATATATATATATATATATATATATATATACACACACACACATACATATAGACATGATATATATAGACATACACATATGTATAGATAAACACAGATATACAGACTCAGACACTTTTGTTTTTCCAAATATAGTGAAATGGAACACCTATCTAAAACCATGTGTTGCATATATAATGTACAGGATACTATTTAAGGACTCATTTTTACAAGAAAGTACCAAACAACATTAATGCCTAATAAACAATGTATTACTATGTATTATTACTAAATAAAACACTTTTTTTTCTTTTTAAATCTCACCAACCAAGTAAACTTATTACCAGAAATCTACAATGTTGTATAATGACTTCATATAAAACCAATCATTACTACAGATTAGAGACACCAAATCTGTAAGTCATTGATCTTTGGGCAAAGATTGAAGACTTCAGTATTGAATTTCTTGTTTCAGGGGAATTTATTACTCACTCTTTCTACCAACACTAATTGGATGTCATCAATTTTATAGAAAGTTTATTTCAAATTTGTGCATTTCTAAATTAGGTTCTTTAGACATCAGACATCCAACTCAGAGGTTTCTAGATTACTCAACTGGGAGGAGAGTAAGCTACATTAGTTCTCTTGAGGTAAGATAAGATATTCATTCATCTTGCCACAAAGGTAAATAGAACACAAGTTCAAGTTTGAAGTATAAGCAACTCTCATTCGTAGGTGGGTAGAGATAAAAAAAAAACTGTCAGGTTCCCTTGGCACTTCCATTTGAGATACCTTAGGTATCAGAAATTAGCCCTAGCACTACCGCCTTGAAGATCAATGGAAAAGGTGCAGCCTTTAGAGTTGGCCCCTTGGGAATAGACATTTTACCCCACCCTTTCTTTCAACCAAAAAACTGAGAAAGTAATAGGATATATGGAATTAATGTTTGGCATCTTTATTGCAATCTTTGACATGCAATTAGCATATAACAATTAGCATATCTTGATAGTTAACAAGTAAATTAAAAAGTAAATTTCATTTTCTTAGAAAAATAAAAATAAAAAATCTAGATTAGAAAAGTTTAGTGGCACTATTATATCCCTCCTTGCTAGATTTTACACACCAGCATTAGATGTTGGTCTTTCATTGGAGTAAGTGATAGCAAGTCCCCTCAGGTGTCCAGGACTCTTCTGAGTATTCTAGCCATTCTTAACAGTGTTGTTTTTTGGATAGTCATGATTCTTCCTGATTTCCAATTCTTGCGGGGTTTTTTTGTTGTTTTTTTTTTTTTTACAAAATTTTGGGTACCATTTCAAGGGCACCAACTACAATTGGTATCACTTTACTACATGTTCCATAGTTTCTTTTTTTTTTTTGTTGTTTTTTTAGTTCTCTGGCGAGGTCCAAATATTTGTCTATCTTTTTGCTTTTATTTTCACTGTAGTCCACCAGAATGGAAAAATTCACAAGCTGACATTATTATCATTATTATTATTAGTTTTTCACACTAGCGTTAGCTGATGGTACTTCACTGGAATCTGAGCGACAAGAAATCTCCTCAGGTCTCCAGGACTCTTCTGAGTCTGGATGATCTCAATTCTTCCTCTGATTTCCAGTTCCTCCAGTCTTTTTGGGATAGTTCAAAGTGCACCAACTACTATTGGTATTACTTTGACCCTCATATTTCACAGCTTTTTTTAATTCTCTGGCAAGGTCCAGGTATTTGTCTATCTTTTATTATTATTACTATTATCATCATCATAGTAATATATTTTAGCAGAAAAATCTTGAAATTCAAATGACTAAGTCATATTTTTTTTAGCAAAGCTATGTACCAAATAATGTTGCTGATAAACTAAAGAAATTTGTAACCTCCAGCACAAACAGATACATTAATATAAAATTTGCAGACAAAGTAACATTCCAGAAATATCTGAGATAAATTTTTGTATTATTACACCAATAGATACCTACATCTTAGTACATGATATATACTAAAAGATTCTTAATTTTTATCCTATATGCTAGAATACATACATTGCATATACCTTCAGAATATAAGGCATTCACACATAAATCCTCGTTTACATATTAAAAGAAACTTGAAGTCTTAGAAAAGATTTTTCAGCAAATCAAATTATATATAATTAGTGAAAAAATTTGATTTAAAATGGTTTCTCAAAAAAAATTATTTTAACATTTACTTTTAAATTTGACATTTAATAAAACAGTAAAAAAAAAAAAAAAAAAAACATTTATTAAAAGAGTAATACTTATTTTTTTCCTTAAGAAATAAAAAACTGTTTTAAAAAAGATATAAAATTAAAGTCCATAGGTTATATGCCAAAAAATTACCAATTTAAAGTAGAAGTTGAATTAAATGGAAAATTCAAAGCTCCCAGCCCTGACGTCAGTTCAGCTGGTTATATTTTGACAAGGTTATAGGTCTATTTAAATAAGTATTTTCCTGACCTCCAACCAGGCGGGATTGACACAAGGACTTTTTAACATGGGGAGCCACGTACAAACCGAAGCTCATGCAGTGGCCAGTGCAAAAAAAGTGTGACCACTTAGGTGTTCCCCTTTTAAAGTGCTGGGCAATAAACCCTGCCCTACCCTTTTTAAATGAGAAGGTAGGTGCTGCCAAGGGAGATGGTCCCATGGGATCACAATTAATTTTACCATTACTTACAGACTCAGAAGTTCCTGAGTCCGGTAAGTATATGGGTTCATTCAAGTATACACACTTGTAAAGTAGTAAAGTCTGTGAAGTGGCCTATTGTCAGTATCAACCTGAGTCTATCCCCTTTTCACTAGCGCTAGACCAGGGAGATTGTATTTGCTTCTGAAGGGGGAATGCCACACATACCATCAGCTCACCACTTTACTGCATAGGTCCAAGCTGTGCTACTCCTGTGCTGAGTCAGTATAGTCAAAGATAACTATGACTAGAATGGTTAGTAGCAATAACTATACAGGGTGTCTACAAAGTCTTGAAACAGTTTTAAAATTGAACATTTAATAACTCACATTGTACAAATGATAAAATCTTTTTGTGAAAAACATAAAAGTTCAACTCTTAAAAGGTTTAATATTGTATTTTTTTGGTTATTTCCTATAAATCCAACCTAAAAAGGGGGAACCACTCTGAATGAATTTCATCTGTTAATTAATCTACCCATTATTTTCCCATTAAACTAACCCTAAACCTAACCCAGTCTTCTTTTTTCCTAGTAGATCAATAGGTAAATAAATAATTTATCAGTCAATTAGAGTGGTTCCCCTTATTTATGGAGTTATAGGAAATAACCATTTTTTTTATTATTGCACTTCAACATGACCGCCATCTTTGTTGATACATTTCAAGTTACCCGTTATTTCCCTTAAAATAAAGACTTCTAAATATGTTTAATATTATATTTAAACTAAGGCTATCATTTGGGTCAGATAAGGAAAACAAATACGACTTCTGGTCAGGTGAATGAAGCGGTATAGGATATTAAGAGTTAATATATTTTTTTTATTATTGCACTTTAACATGACCGCCATCTTTGTTGATACATTTCAAGTTACCCGTTATTTCCCTTAAAATAAAGACTTCTAAATATGTTTAGTATTATATTTAAACTAAGGCTATCATTTGGGTCAGATAAGGAAAACAAATGCGACTTCTGGTCAGGTGGAATGAAGCGGTATAGGATATTAAGAGTTAATATATTTTTTTATTATTGCACTTCAACATGACCGCAATCTTTGTTGATATATTTTCAACCTGTAGCAAGACTTTATGGACACCCTGTATAATAAAAATGATAGATACTAACAGATTAACAAAGAGTAGACTGGACTACAGGGAGGATCATCACCCTTACAGCAACAAGTCTATAAAAAATAAGGGGGGTGGGGACAAATTCTGAAGAAGAATAAACTCTCTAGAAATATCTAAAAGAGGTGAGTTAGTAACCTTCATGAGCGAGGTCTTTTCTAACACAAAATGGCTCAAATAATGAAATCAATGAGAGGCAGCCATTAGCCAAACAGTGAGTGAAAGGTGCAATTATTGTTGTTGTGTGGTTCTAGTTCATAGAAACCTGTTGGCATTTAGTTCAATGGAATTCTGGCAAAGCTTCAACATGACTCACAACAGATTTTCAGTGACATTAAAAAGGAATTGGTAGACACTCTTTAACAATAGGAAAAAAAAACCTTTGAAGCATAGGAAAAACAACTAAATAAAAAATAATAATGGACAAATGATATTATTCCAGTTAAAGAAAATAGACTGCCTGGAATTTGGCAATCTCATTAAAAACTCTAAGATCTTTATTATTTTGTGTCATTGTAGTTGTTTTGCACCTTCTTTAACTCTTAACATCCTGTTGAGAATTCCAGTCCCATTCCTATAAGGATTTATCAATAAATGGCTAAAAATGGCCTTTTCATTTAAAGTTACCTGTTATCTCCCTTAAATTAAAGACTTCTAAATATGTTTAATATTACATTTAAATAAAGGCTATTGTTTGGGGGTGGATTAGGAAAACAAATGACTTCCAGCTGGGTGAAATGAGGTGGTATAGGATGTTAAGAGTTAAACAAATGTTGAATTAAGACTTTAAAATCAACGATTTATAAACAACTAGAAGCGACTACCCAGCATCGTCTGGGTAGGAGGGGCCTAGTGTATTGATTTGATTACTTTTGAGATTTACAAATGCTAAGTAGAATTTCAATGCTATTTGAGTGTATATCTTAATTTTTAAATATCTTCAAATATAAATTAAATCTTCATAATTTTTGCACAAAAAGCAAGAACCGATGATATTTAACATGTATATATATTTTACTAATAATATATACATAAAATATTTATATTTATTATATATATATAATATATATATATATATATATATATTTACTATGTTGTCAATTGTTTTATTTTCATAGTTTCATCGGAACATACATACTGTCCAGGATTTGAACTCTGGTTGACGAGTCCATTTCCTATAACTCTAACCTTTACACCACACGCCTCCACCAATTAAAAATTTTCATGAATAAAAATTTATAAATCATTCAAGAGACTTCTCAACCTTTTATTCTTCATTATGCATTATGCCAGCAGCATGCAAGGACTGTATTAAGTTACAGCTTGTCTGTTGTTTTCGTCTACTAACTCGACGGTAGTTAGAACCCCACTGCGACGGTGAGTATCATATTGTTTCTATATCTGAAGGATAACTTCTACAGGTCATATCAAACAAAAATCCTGATGTGAATCAAGGCAAAGAACTTTTGTTACATCTTTATGAAAATTTTATCAAAAGTACAAAAACTTCATTATGCTCCACAATCTGAAGAGAACAAATGCACCTATTGACCTTTACAAACCATGTGATTGTGTACAGACACTAAAGGCTTTTGTTCTGGGATTGTAATTAACAATCTCATATTGTGATGGACAACCACAAGAAAGAAAAATGTGATATGCCACAAGCAAAGGAGTATTAAAAAAAAATAATTTTAAAAACACCTCTGGAGGGTGGGGGATTTAATTATTTTATAGGTGAATAGCTGTTAGAGAAAATATACTAATTATGTATATGCCAAGGAAATCACTAGCAAATGAGGTTAGTAAAATGCACTTTCAATTTCCAATAAGATATTTGATGTTCAAGTAATTTAGAAAGTAACATTTTACTTCAAATTCAGAACATAATGTTTCTAAAATAATTTTTTCTTAATAAAAAATCTCATGGAATAACATGAAAGATATACAATGTTCTTTTTTTTTGTTTTATATAATTGACTTCATATTTTGTAGGCCTAATAATGATCTTGACTATAAGTCGTGAAATGTTTCTATTTCACAAACCATCAAGATATTCATTCCATATTCATCATTAACTTTCATTTAATAAATAAAATTTAAAAAAAACTTTTCTTTACAAACAACTGTAACAAATTAACAATCATCAATTCAAATTAATACAATTCCTTCAAAAAAGAAAGAAAAAAAAAGTGGCTACCCAGCATCACTTGGGTATTGATTTGTTTACTTTTGAGATTTACAAATGCTGGACATTTTTAAGTAGAATTTCAATGCTATTTCTATGTAGATTTCAATTTTTAAATATTTTCGAATATGAATCACATCTTCATAATTTTTGTACAAAACATTTTTACTTTGTCGTTAATTGTTTTATTTTCATAGTTTCATCCAGACATACATACATATCAACTGCCCTTTATATATGTACAAATAGATTATTAAAATTCCCATATTTACTTTAATAGTCTAAACCATTATACTGAATTATATCTATTCTTTTAAAAAAGCAAATAAAGTTAAACTTCCAAGTTTACTTAGAAATATCAGGCAAATACATTTTTATCCGAATGTATTTGAATTTTCCATTGATTCTAAGGCAAAGTATTTCCATTGTAATATCAGCCTATAGATCTAAAATTGAAAACCTCAGATTTCTTTAAATAGGCTTATATACCTCAAGAAAAAAATACAATCTTCTGAATGACCTTACTATTAGAGTCTAAAACATTGTAAGCAAACTTTATTAAATTGCAGTGTGAAGAAGACACTAATAAGCTTATAAAAAGACTACAACATTGTTATTGTTCTCAATTGGTCTAACAATAGAACAAAAGATAATCATAACGTAAAGTGACAGAAGACTAATTTTTTTTTAGTCATAAATAAAACGCAGAGGTGATTGTTGAGTAGCAATAAGACTGCAACAAAAAGGCAGACATTTAATTAAAATAAAGGATATTAAATACAAAGTCATTTCTTTTTTTTTAAGATTATCAATGAAGAAAGTTCAGCTGAAAAGAAATTTAAATTGTTAAAGGTTGTAATATAGAGCAAGTCAACATAAAAAGACAATGTATAACAGAAAGTTAAAAGCAAAGAGAAAAATGATACAAAAAAAAAAAAAAAAAAAGCACCTCTAAGGACTTAGTATCTAACATTGACTGAAAGAAACAATTAAGAACGGGGAATGGGGTACTAAAGTTTTTTTGTTTTTTTTTGTTGTATTTCTAAATTCTTGTCTTTAAAAAAAAAAAATAATTAAAAAAAAAAAAAAAAAAAAAAAAACTAAAAAAAAAAAAACTATATCCCTTGTAGATAGAGGTGCATGGTATAATGGTTAGATTCGTATGAAATAGACTTGTCAACCCAAGTTCAAATCCTGAACTACACTGTTTGCATTTCAAATTGTGCTAATACCTTTGGGAAAGGTATGAATCAATCTATTCTCCCTTCAGCTATGGGTAAATAGTAGGGCATACTAGGCTCTTTAATCTTGGCTCGGTAATCAGTCTAGAAGGAAAACTCTGAATTCAAACCTGTTAAATTCTGCTAAGAAATTGACCTAGTGTTGCATCATCAGTCCATATCAGTTTAAAATAAACGAGAAATTCTGGTCTGCTCAAGCCTGACAGGTAGGGTTCGAATAATAGCTCTGCTGATGAGGCCTAATAGGCTGAATGTACATACAGAGATCGGAACGTTAGGTATGACTTTAATTAAGTGTCGGATATATATATATATATATATATATATCTCCCTTGTAAATTGAAGCCCACAAGTTGTTGATTTTATACATTTTCTAACAGGTAGCTTATACAAATAGTTGATTTACTCATATATGTATATGAAGAGTGCTGAAAAGTTCTTAGCCCAACTAGACTTTCCAATGATGTTGCTGATGAATGACAATTGCTTGAATATATCATTTCCTCATATTGTATAGATATAAGAACAATTCATGACTAAGGATAGTTTATTGTCAGAGCAAACTTAATAGAAGAGAATAGAGACATGACAGAAAATACAAAGAGGAGATTATACATAGTTGCATAAGAGAAATGCCCTAATAGGATATATATATATATATATATATATATATATATATATATATATATATATATATATAAAGATATGAAAACAAAATGCTGTTAAAGTGAAAACATTTTATAATTTCGCTGATATTGAACAATATTTCGATTTTATGAAAATCGTCATCAGAGCTTGTTTATACTCCGTGTTTTTTTTTGCAATGCCAAGGTTTTTGTTTTGAACTCATATGACTTGTCTCCGTTCTTAACAACACGGAGTATAAACAAGCTCTGATGACGATTTTCATAAAATCGAAATATTGTTCAATATCAATTATAAAATGTTTTCACTTTAACAGCATTTTCTGTTGTTCTTTATATTGCTGCTTGCTATACCACCTAGTGCTTACTGGTAGATACAGGAGATAATTGCATCTTGTGTCTCCTATTAGCAAAGAGATGTAATCTGAACAATGTGAAACAATTTTCTTTTCTTTAAGTAATGAAAAGGATCCTGCAAATTGTCACTTTACAATATAAAAAGAACCCTCTTTCTAGCTACATTGAAAAGAATAAAGCTCAAACTTTTGGAAACAAGTCAGGCCGAGAACTTTTCAGAATATCCATAACCCAGGAGATAAGAGTACTGCCCAACTATAGCAAACAATAATTATATCTTTAGAATCAAAATGAAAAGAATATTACAAAATGATTCCAAAAGTAAAGTTGGCGGAATGGCCTATTGTCAGTATTAGCCACACAGCAAGGGAGTCTATACCCTTTTTACTAGCGCTAGACTAGAGAAGATTTTTTTTTTTCTGAGGTGGAGCACCACACTTACCATACTTCCTACTTTACCACACAGATCATATTACCATCTGTGCTACTCATGTGCTGAGTTGGTGGAGACCAGTATCGAACAGAAACCTTGCGATTCCTAGGCAGATGCTCTACCAACTGAGCTAAACCAGCCCTTATGATCCCAAAAGTAAAGCCTAATTTGAAGTTAAATAACAACACTTGTCACTTCCAATGATTTTTATATTCACCAAATTATGGCAGACTGGAGATGGTCTCATTCCTCCTTTTTCTAAACACTTGAAACAGAAAACTCAAAGTTATCATCTTTCAATCTTCAAGAAGTTTTACCAAGTTCCTAAAATGAGAGAAACTACCAGCCCAACGCAGTCAACAGAAAATTCTTTGAAACTGAAAATAATTTAGATGATTTGATAAAGACCAGATCATCAAGATATTCTAAAAATAAAAAGCTAAATTAAAAATAGCTGAAGAAATTATTCCATGTGAATTCTGTTGAATTCCTGAAAAGTTTAAGTTACTCTAAGTAATTGATCCAAAAATAGATAATTAAAAAAAAAACAAAAAAATTTAAAGAACAGTTGAGAAAGAAATAAGTAACTGAAAAAAAATTTTTTTTTAATAAATAAATATATATATATATATATATGAATGAAAGGTAAAATGGATATGAATCTGACAATATGTGTAGAAAGTTTGTAGAAAAAAACAAGATGTTAAAAGTTTTGCTGACAGAAATCTGTTTCGACCATATGAAGAGGTCTTCATATGGTCGAAACAGATTTCTGTCAGCAAAACTTTTAACATCTTGTTTTTTCTACATTATATATATATATATATATATATATATATATATATATATATATATATATATGTATTTACCAATCTCTCTTCACAAATAGGATGTGATACAAGGTCTATTTTTTTAAGCAGAGTTTAACAGTTTTGAATTCAGAGTTTTCCTTCTCCTATGCAGGTTGCCATACCAAGGTTAAAGAACCCGGATTGGCCTACTATTTACTCATAGCTGGAGGAAGAATAGGTAGATGCATACTTTCCCAAAGGTATTAGTGCTATGGGAAAAACTAATAACCCCATCCAGGATTTGAACTCTGGTCTATGAGTCCATTTCTGATGATGATAACCATTACATCACAAGCACCTCCATAAATAAAATCTTTGTAACTAGTGAAACAACTGTATGGTCATTAGATATTGCTCAAATATCTAATACTATAACATTTATCTGTTACAGATCCTTGAAGAAAGGGATTATATTTAGGGACAATATTCCTACTACACTAAAATGTTAAAATGGCACCTTACACTACTGAAAATATCTAACTTGGGAAGAAAGAAAATTCAAATTATGTGAAAGGATGTTCTTTAAGTGATAGTACTAAAAAGATGCATTTTAAATAAACATCCCTAAAAATGTATGCAACTGTAAAAGAAATTACACAGTTAAAATTTTTAATGCTGAAAAATCACATAATATTCAAATTAGAGTAAAGACAAATACATAAAATAAACAATTTGAATTCAAAGGATAAAATACAAAAATTCATACTTTTCATACAATTCAAAAGCATTTTGATTAAAATGAGAATAAATAAATAAATAAAATTGTAATCTTAAAGACATGCAAAAAAATCTTCTCTAGTTTTATCAAAATGTTTACTAATTATTATCCAACTGCAAGAAGTAATTCTTTTTAAAAACTTCATTTTTTCTCTTCTTTTTTTTCTAATCAGATAAATAGCTATTGGACTTAAATCAAGAATTTGAACATGCATATGAAATGAATTTAGACTTAAAAGCATTCAACAATAAATAAAGAAAAAAAGAAAAGAAAAAAAAGAAAAAGGAAAAAAAAATTTTTTTAAATAAAAAAAATAAAAAAGGAAGCTTCAAAATTTAAGAAAACATCTTTTTCATTAATTTACAATGATATTTCATCAATGAAATTGAACAAATTTTAGCATTGAATTTAAATTCAAATTTTCTGAGATTACTTACACTGCTCTGAAGTTTTGTATTTGTAGCTATCCTGCGGTTTTCAGGGGTATCGGCTACTGCAGTAAACTTAGTTGTTGGGTAATGCCTGCAATGAAAAAGAAAAAAAAATAGAATCAATGTTTTATGTTTACCAGAAAGGTTTTTTTATGGAAAATTTTATAATAATAGGCAGGGGTAAGTTGAATCATTTTTTTTTCCCCCTCGTTAATGCCTACATTTAAAATTTTCAGCTACATTCACACAAAGATTGAGCAGGATGCCTGTCAACCTCTACCACTCAGAAGAAGATTCAGCAAGCTCTAGAGATGGTAATGGTGGACTGGTGAGTTATCATCCATGAGATAGTTTCTTCTCTGTCATGGTTCTGCCTATCAAATCATCCGCAATGAGCTCAACTTCCATAAAACAAGAGTGTGGATGATTTTTTAATTTCCCACATAGTATCAGTGATGACGATAGCCTTTTGATTTAGTGCATCCTGGGATGCACATATTTGCTTTGAATGAGTCCCTGGGAAAATTAATGGGTCCCAACTAAAGTTTCTCAATTGACTAGGGTTTTTATTTATGATCTGAGGAAACAACTAAAGCCGTCTAACTCCTACCTTCGAACATATCTTGTGTAATTCATTTCTAAGAAACTATTGAATCTATTTACAGTTAGCTAGAAATGGGGAGGGAAGAAAAACACTGGGATGCATGGAATATGATTTCCTGCGTCCTTTTAGATTTTTGTGCGTCAGGGACACAGGATGCATACCTATCAGCATCTCTGTAGTATCATCAAGAAAAAATAGTTATTTTAATTCCAAAAATTATGACCTGTTTCTGAAATGGCTATGAATCCAAAAAGCACACTTGTCAGCCATCTTTAACTCTTAACGTCCTATACCCCCTCATTCCACCCGGCCGGAAGTCATTCATTTTCCTAATCTACCCCAAATGATAGCCTTTGTTTAAATGTAATATTAAACATTTAGAAGTCTTTGATTTAAGGGAAATAACAGGTAACTTTAAATGAAAAGGCCATTTTTTGATAAATCCTTATAGAAATGGGGCTCTGGACTTGGTTTGGTTTGGTTTGTTTTACGGCATATCAACCTCAGTTGGTCATTTAATGCCGATAAAGTTTTGAAATAAATCAATTCTTAATGGATAATACAATTTTTTTATAAATACATTTTTCTATTTAACCCATAGATGGGACCCTAACAGGTACTACCGCTCCGGGTCAGAGTGGAGGGAGCAATGGTGATGAAGGGGTGCTCCACATTCCCCAAACCTCCAAAACTGGAACCTCACCATCAGACAGAGTTTAACGTCATTTCCAGGACATGTAGACCCGCAGCCACCGCCTTCTAGCACCCATATGATAAAAAGGGGTTGGGGCTTGCCATAAAGGCAATGGGGTTGGGAAAATCATGTAGGTGCTAGGGCCTGACGTGACCAGCTGATTGATCGGAGGGGGCCTCTCCGACCGCCCGTCTAGCCCAAGATAGGGCCAAAGTGGAGTATTGCAAGTCATGAACTGCTCATCCACCTGGGCTCTATCCTTAAGCATCACGGGTCGCCACCCACGGCCAACAGGTGGCCCCATTGGGGGAGTCTTACCCCTCTGCAGAGGTGCAGGTGCATTCTAACGCCCCAGCCGACAGGGCGGTCTGGACTTGGAAACTTCTCAACAGGATGTTAAGAGTTAAGATATTTTCACATGTCAGATTTACATTTGACTTATTTCTTACAAAAGGATCTTTGTATTTATTTCTTGTCTTCTCGTCTCTTTGGCTACATAACCATTCTATTGATTTAGTATTGCTTCTAATCTTGACTAAAGAATTAAATTCTTTAGTAGAGATTACAAGCAATACTATCCTACCAACTCCCATGGATCACTGCTTGAAAAGATAACATTGATCAACTATTTGGGGGGGTTAAGAAGGTAAGCATTGTATATACTTGCAAAGACATCAGCACATGGATACTTTTCGTCTTCTTTTAAAAAAATATTCTGATAAAAAAGGGTAATAAAATCCTTTAAAGCTAAGGAGTTAAGCTGTTTATATCTTTTTTAATCCAAGCATTAACAAAGTCGATAGGGTGACTAATGTCTGTATCAGCCATACAGCGAGGGAGTCTATCTCATTTTCACTAGCGCTAGATCAAGATTGTTTTTGCATTGAGGTGGAGTGCCACATCTATCATCAGCTCCTCACTTTACTGCACAGATCCCTGGGCTACTCATACGCTAGGCAAAGGCGCTCTACCGACTGAGCTAAACCAGCCCTATCCAGAAATATCAATGTTTCAATTAAGAGAGCAAATTTCCTCTTCAATGTTTTTCATGTTGGACAACATTGTCTGTACAAGTTTTCTTCTTGTAGTGACAGGTTACAAAAATGGTAAAAACTGAAGCTCAGATCAATTCATAATGTACCTCAGAGATGCTGATAGGTACACATCCTGCATCCCGGACACACAAAAATCTAAAAGGACACAGTAAAATCATATCTATGCATCCCAGTGTTTTTATTTTTTCTTACCCCACCATTTCAAGCTAACTGTAAATACATTTCAATAGTTTCTTAGAAAATAATTACACAGGATAGGTTACAAGGTAGGAGTTAGATGGCTATAGTTGGGACCCATAAATTTTCCCGGGGACTCATTCAAGCAAATATGGGTGTCCCAGGATGCACTAAATCAAAAAGCTATCATCATCACTGTACCTATATAATGAATATGCTTGCTCATGTCAATAAAAAAAAAATGTAAAAAATAAAAAAAATTTTTATGAATATCTAACTTCATATTTTAGCTTTGTTTTAAAAGTGAAACCTGATGAATTGTAAATTTATAAACAATGCTAGTAAAACAAAAAAACTGAGCTAGTCAAAAACATGCTGAATTTTCTGTACATGCATTGATAATATTTATTTAAATAAAAAATAATAATGAATATCTAACATCATATTCCAGCTTTGTTTTAAAAATTGAAACCGAATAAAATGTAATTTTATGAACAATGTCTATTAAAAAAAATAAAATCTGAGTTAGTCAAAACAGGCTATATTTTTTTTCCACATGCATTGATGATATTTATTCAAAGAAAGAGAAAAACCACTGTATCAGTCTATACCTTATCTTAAAGCTAAACCATAACAACATTTTTAGAAGTCCATTTTATAGCAAGAGGCCTGGAAGAAAAAAACCTGTTTACTCTAAAATGGCAGAGTAGTAAGAATAGAGAATTGGAAACAATTGAAAGCAAGAAAGATTACATTTGGACACTTTTAAAAGACAAGATGCTTGCTCTCTTTGGTGAAATTCAATATTCATGTAGGATAGTGCAAAACTATCATTTTTATTATGTACATATTGGCTTTAACTGGGTAAAATTCTTTAAAATGGAATGCAAGAGTCTCTTCATCAGATCTAATTAAAAACATGACTACAAAAAGAAAGAGAAAAATTTCCCTGATATTTTGATGTCGCTATTAAAGCTATCAAGTTTTACATTAGTTAATTTCAACAGCAATCAATGTTTATTATCTGATATGGCTACAAGTTAAAAGAGAGAGAGAGAGAGAGAGAGAGAGAGAGAGAGAGAGAGAGAGAGAGAGTGTCGAAATTGTACAATTTATGTAGTACAAAAACTGAACTCTCAAGAAAAACATTTATAGTGTGTGTGTGTGTGTATATATATATATATATATATATATATATCATCATATCACGCAAGCAGCACAGATATCCATGACAATCTCTCACCAACCTTCCCTATCATTCATCGCCCCTGGGAGTTCTTCCGCACAGCAACCATCATCCTCACATAGTTGGTCAATGTAGGTCCTTGCTGGGCAGCCCACATTAGCATGCCCATGTGTTGGCTTCCACAGGAGAATGTCGCTTATAAGCTCGTCTTTGCTTCTCCAGCATGCCTAGTCCATCTTACTCAGATAGTTTGTGAGATGGGGGGGGGCAGGTGGCCATAGAGCTGCTTCCTTGTGGGGTGCTGTTTCCATGACTTGTTCAAGACTGCATGCAGCATTCTTGTGCAGCTCCCATTTAGCTTAGGGTCCAAGTGGTGCAGCCATACAGCAGTACTGATATAACCACAGCCTGGAAGAAATGTTGCTTTAGCTTGTCAGTGAGATCGGATTTTCATATGACTGATAATTTGTTTGTGGCCAGCAATGCCTTTCCTAATCGTGTATTAATATCATTCTCTGTGGATGAGATATATATATATATATATATATATATATATATATATATATATAGCATAATCTTTACAGATCACTGCCGTCCCCCACATGGCGGTGCATAAGCATCAAATTTTATCATCTGATCCATCTGATACAATAGGAAGGATGTCCTTCCTATTTCATATTTGCATCAAAATTTGTGGATCTTCAGTGGGATTGATGAGTCATTTGAGGGCTCATGAGAGGGAAGGTTCTGGTTGTGGAGTTATAGGATTGTGAAGGACGGCAGTGAATATATACACACAAAGTACCATTGATTTCATGTCCATGCTAACCTAACTTAGATAGATATGCTTTAATGATATTGAGCACTCTTTACTAATTAATGCAGTATTTATATATATATATATATATATATATATATATATATATTATACATAAAAGCGAATTATCTTAAAAGCTACATATATATCAAAGCTTCTCTTTGACATCTCAAGCCTCAACCTTTCACGTGGTGGAACCAGAAATTTTGAACCCCTCCGCACGGTTCTTAATTTCTCGTTCCTATTGAAAAAGGGGGAAAAAAAATTAGTTTTTTTTTTTCAACAATTCCAACCTACATATAACCTGCTTTCAATGTATTTCTCTGATGAGAATTGACCGAAAAAAGAATATTTATTTTAGATTATACATTTAATTATAAGGGTATTTTTTATTTAAGATGAATTTTACGTATCTTGTACCAACTTCTTTTTACGGTTGATTAAATTTTGCTTGTCTTTTCTCCGTTAAATTAATAAAAAAAAATTTCTGATCATTTTAAAGTATATATATATATATATATATATATATATATATATATATATATATTTACCAACTCCTCTGCACAAGCAGGATATGACACAAGGTCAATTTCTTAAGCGGAGTTTAGCAGGTTGAATTCAGAGTTTTCCTTCTCCTAGACTGGTTACCTAGCCATGGTTAAAGAGCTGTCTGCCCTGCTATTTATCCATAGCTGAGGGAGAGTAGGATTCATACCTTTCCCAAGGGTATTAGCGCTAAGTGAAATGCAATAACCACGTCCAGAATTTGAACTCAGGGTGACGAGTCCATTTCCCATGACCATATATATATATATATATATATATATATATATATATATATATATATATTCAATGCATGTAAGATTCCTCAAGTGTACTTTCAAATTGACATCTTATACTTGATTTTATACATAGGTGAAAAATCAGTGGCAAAAAGTATACTTACAGCTGTATTCAATGAAACTACCATTTAATTAATTTGAAGCATGTTGTTTCTAATGTTATAGCTGTTTGATTGACTGATTTTAACACCATGTCAACAAGTCTAGGGTTATTTTACAACTAGAGGTTAGGGAATGGCATTCATTGAATGTTCATGTTTTCAGTTTTCTGTGTAATAGTCCCTGAAGGTTTTGTCTTGTTTTGCACAGGGTTAAATAATTTTAAAACAGATTTGACCCATAGATGTGACCATAAAAGGCTTCTACAACTCTGAATCAGAGTGGACCTTTTGTATTTGTATAGCAATGAAGATGTACTATACACTCCCCAGAATTGGAGCCTCAGGACACCCTTTTGCACAGGATACAGTTGGCATATTCTAAACCCTACCAACAGAGTGGGCAACTTATTTAAGTAACAGAATCCTTTATGTGGATGCCTAATCTTATTATAATGGAGATTGTGTGTTTGGCTGTAACCGAAACTAAAGTCACAATTCCCTTAGTTATTTACATCACATTCTCCATGATTTTATTTTTATTTAAACATCAATTATTAATAAAATTGTTTTGTATTATTAATACTGTTGACTATATCTACATACTAATAGCAGGAAATTGTATTTATATATACAACAACATAGTGTTTACAGTGTGAACGGGAAGGCTAATTTTCATATTGATATTAAAAATTTGATTCTAATAAATATGTGCTTAGTATTATTGATTTCTAATTGTTTGGTTTTATCTTAATGAATATGAGCAAAAATCTTGAGGATGAATCTTAAAAGAAATCCGTTAACGAGAAGAAATAACTGTAATTCTATTCTTTACTTCCTAACTAAATAATTAGGAAAATTTAGCAATGAAAATGGAAAATGATGGAATAGTTAGCTTCAAAGTTGTTCTATTTTTTTTTATTATACCCCACCCCCGTTTCAAATAATTTTACTGCATTCTTATTTAGTTTGTTAGTCTGTTTAATTAAATATATTTCATTACATTAAAACAAATACTTATATCAACAGGGTGCATATTTTTGCTAGTTTACACAATATACTTTTTATGGTATGAAATGCAATACAATAGTATAGAGAATGAATTTGAAGTCTGTTTTTAATCCTTTATATTCACATGTCAAATTTGATAGAGATTTGCTCATTTGCCAACAAGTCTGTAAGTAGAATGATTAATTTCTCCCAAAAGTTCCAACTCCCTCTGCAAAGGGGAGGCCACTCCTGCTGATGCCAGTTTTATTTGGGTGAATAAACATTCCTGATAAAGTTTATGCTAAAATGTTTCAGGCACCCACCAACAAATACTATTAAAACACTCCTTATATTCTCTTTACATGTTGCCAACAAGTGAGAAAAAGTAACTATTAATACTAACCTATTTATGGAGTTCTACTTTATCTAGATATTTTAAAAGTACTAGAATAAGATTGCTATTTTAAAATTACCAAGACTGTTTCATATTACTAATATTAAGTATTCAAAGTCAGCAATATTTTGATCCACTTGACATAACTTCAACTATTATCTGAAATTCAGTAAAAAAGACACCATTGTTCTATAAACTATTCAGAATAATTTTCTTCGCCCTTATATTTTTGATAACCACATTTCAATTCATGAATTCTTTAAGTTTCCTCAAGTGTATAATTCATTCATTAGGGTCTCTAATTCTTCTAATAATCAACAGGTCACACTGACAGCATGGATACCCATGACTCTCTCGCCAGTTATGCTTATCAGTCATCACTTATGGCGGGTCCTCTGCACAACATCCAGAATCTGCACAGAGCTGATTGATGTAGGTTTTTGGTGGTCAGCCTACACTGCTGCATCCATGTGTAGGTTTCCACGGGAAGAACATCAGTTATAAATTTGTTTTTGCTTCTCTAGCAGGTCGTATTCGTCTTACTTGGATGGTTTGTGTGATAAGAGGTAAGTGGCCGTACAGCTGCTTTCTTGAGGGGGTACTGCTTCCAAAATGCAGCATCCTTGTGTAGTTCCCATCAAGTGTTTCATTATACAGTGAGGGAGTCTATCCCCTTTTCACTAGTGCTAGACCAAGGAGATTTTTTAGCGTCTGTGACGGAGCGCCACACCTACCATCAGCTCCTTACTTTACCACACAGATCCCTGTGCTACTCATACGCTGAGTTGGCGAGGGCCGGTATCAAACTAGGAACCTTGTTGTTTCTAGCTGAACGCTCTACCGACTGAGCTAACCCAGCCATACATAATACATGAAACTACCAAACCTCAAGGTTCCTGGTTCAATATTGGCCCTCGCCAACTCAGCGTATGATTAGCACCAGGATCTGTGCGGTAAAGCGAGGAGCTGATGGTAGATGTGGCACTGCACCTTAGATTCTAAAAAACAATCTCCCTGGTCTAGCGCTAGTGAAAAGGGATGACGCCTTCAGGCCACCCCAATTACTTTACGTACTTTATATGCACTAGTACAAAATAAAAATAGACTTTTGAAACATATTGCCAGAGGGGTGGAGTAAAAAATTCAATGTCAGCGAATTTGTACCCTAAGTAAGTAAAATCATCAATTCATTAAAGGATTAAAAAAAAAACAATTTGAAATGTAAACTTTAAATATGTATTAAAATAAAACAAACTATATATAGATATGTAATACCAGTCATGTATTTATTAAAACTTGTTTTAAAAAACAATGAGGACTGTCTAATGTTGCATGTTCAAATTTTGTTTTGACGATTTTGGGTAATTTGACGTAAGCAGTGATGTAATTTTTGTTACAGACAAAAAACGGAAGTGAATCTCTATTATTAATAGATATGAAATTAATAAAAATTTGAGAGAGTCCCCATAGAGACGAGAAATACGTGACTAGTTTGTTTTAGAGATTTAGATACAACCTGACTTTTGAGCAGAGCAGACGTGCCTCTCTCTGCTGGGGTTGAAATCTCATACGCGCGGAAAAAACATGGGCTAAATAAAGAAGCTTGATCAAGTTAACAATCAAAATGTCTTGTAGTTCATTCAATTAATTGCAATGACTAAAATAAGCCCAACAGAAACCCTGAGAAGAAGACAGCAACTAGACGAATGTTGACCAGAGAAGAAGAAGAAACAGAAGATAGGCACATGACTAGAAGCAGTAATAAAATTAGCAAGAAGCAAGTAAGATCTCCAGCAAAGTAAGTCTCTAATCTTATAGCTCCAGGTGGACGGAATTTGGATCAAGTTTATGACCTTCTTCACTTTGCCACAATGTCATGGATTGGCCGAAAAATGTTAATTTTGAGATCAACAGGGGACCATCTTCATTTTGATGTATGATACAATGGGTTTTCAACACAAACTCAAAGGATTTCTCTTTCCATTATTACCTTGTGTCTTGTGAATCATACCACCCACCTACCTACAGCACTAAAAATATGAAAGAACTATTTGAGACAATAGATTCCAAGAATATAATCAACTTTTTGAGAACAAAAAAAAAAAAAAAGTCTCCAATTAAAGCTATCCACAAACTCTTAATGTAGAAATGCCCAACTCTCAGTAAAAATACCCAACTAAGAATGAATAAAACAAAAATTTCTTCAGCATAAAATAACCCAAGGATTTTGACATGCCATAAAATCAAACCATCCATCCAAACTAATAAGGATGATTTATGAACGCAGACTCATGACCAATTTGCAGAGTAGGCAACATTCTCAAAGAGTCAAATTATAAAATACCAATCAGACAATTTGTCCAATTGGACATATGGCATGATAGATAAAGGTGTTGGGTCCAGACAGTTCTAAGTGACAATTATCTCTAGACAGCAGGTTCAATCCTGGTCATGAGTGACAGTAACATAGAATAATAATTAACACAGCTTAATACCTGTACCCTAGCTATGGTTAGCGGAATGAGAACAGGATATCCCGTGAATTGAATAAAGGGTTGGGTTCAAAGTTCAGTGATGGCTCCCAATTATGAAAAGAAGGTTCCCGAGTCAGACAAGAAATAACTGAAGAAGTGGAGGGCAAATCAGACGAAACGTTGTACAGATAACAAAGATGAGGACAATAGTCTGAATAATCCAAAATGATACTAAAATTATGAAAATATAAAATCATTGACAATATCCCAATTTCAACTTGGATCCTTTCATCTAATATTACAAGGACATTTTTGTTTTGTTTCAGATTTTAAAAAAGAAAAAAAAAAAAGTTCAAACTGGGAAAATGCTTGAAAAATAAGATTATAAAAACAAAAAAAAAATAAATAAAAAAAATAAAAGGACTCTCTTGTAATTTGCTGAGAGAATGAGATCTGTGGAAATTATTGGAAGCGAAAATGGCTTCCCTCTTATACCGAGCCTTGGCATAAACAAGTGAACAAAAAGAGACAAAAACATCACAACAAAACAGTAGAGATAAAATAGATACTGTTATTCAATTTCATAGAAATGTTGGAACAAAATGTCTGTATATTTTGCCCATTATGATGGGCAAGCCAACCCTCTCATTTTCAAAGAAGGATAAAGAATAAATGTTTGTATCAGTACATATACACCATTTTTGTACTTTAGGTCGGCTCCATGCCACATCACAAGATAATAGCTGAAGAATTACCAATCAAAAAGGTAGATTAAACAGGCCAAATAACCAGCTAGAGGAACAGTTTTTTATGTTAGCAATTCAATTATTTAAATGAATCTCTACTGTCCTAGGATTAGATTGAAATATCTAAACAATAGAAGGAGAATGGCTTATAAGTTGAGTAGTTGTAAACATTTTATCGATAACTATTTCTGAGCTACAAAAATATTCTTTTAAAATCATCATCATCATACATTTATATATATATATATATATATATATATATATATATATATATATATATATATATATACTAAAGCTGAGTTAATCAACTTTTACTTCCTAAAGGCTTTTTTACTGTTTATTTTAATGACACAAATTATACTAAATTATTCCTTACTTTTAGGATTGAATTGTGTTTTTAAAAAATTCTGTTTTAATTGGTTCTAATTAGTCATAATTTGCAATTAAGTCAAAAACTGACCAATCTCTTACTTTACTCTCTGTCTATCACTTTCTTCTCCTCTATGTATCTCTTGACTACCTCCTCGTTATATAATGTTAGTTTCTCTGAGAGAGAGAGAGAGAGAGAGAGAGAGAGAGAGGAGAATTTGAAATGTATTTCTATGTTAAATTTCACAACCAGCAACCCATAGCTTAAATGAGGTCAAACATTCCAGTTCTTAGAAAGCATATTGATGATTTTAAGGTTTCGGTTGGCTATATTTTTTTTTTTTTTTTTAAATTTTTATTCGCTTTGCTAACTCCCTTTTCCTTAATCTCAATTATTTACCCAGAGCTGAATGGGTGACCCAATGGGTCACGTTTTGTCTAGTATGTGTGTGTGTATGTATATATATATATATAAATAAAACCTAAATTTAGTTAGACAAAAGGATCTTCCGGATAATATTGTTGTTGGCATCTTTCCGTCCACTAAAGACAATGGTATAGTGTCCAGAAAAAGAAAAAAAGAAAAAAAAGAAAAATTATCTGCGCAAGTGCAGGCCTATCCCTGAGTAACAGTCTTTGGTGCATTGACGGCACACAAACTGTGATGCTTTCTGGGGCTGCTGTTTTCTCTCCCTCTTTCTGGCTCTCTTTGCTGTCGAGGCTCCTCTTCATGCCTTGTTTAACATGAAGGCACCACACACATATAATATATATATATATATATATATATATTGCTCTCTTTGCATGAATATACTTGTTAACTATGGACAACAAGCCTTAAGAGCCAATTTGGATGTAAAATTGCACATGAATATTCACCTCAAGGAGTGTTTTAACAGTATTTGTTGGTAGCTGCTGCTTGAAACATTTTAGCATAAATGTGATCAGAAATGTTTAATTCATCTGTAAAGCAAATAAAACTGGTATCAGAAGGAGTGGCCTTCCTTTAACAGAGGGAGTTGAAACTTTTGAGACAAAAATTAATCATTCTACCTAAAGACACATTGGCCAATGAGCAAATCAGAATTAAATTTTACATGTAAACTCACTTGACCCCAGAAAGTGTTTTAATGGTATCTGTGGGAAGCAGTTTTGAAAAAAAAAATTATCAAGGTATCAAGTCATGTATATAGGACTGAACAGAAGTTGATGGATTTTTTTTTAATTTTATTCTAAAATATGTGGAGAAAGAGAGTAATAAAAAGGCATTCACAAAAAAACTGGTTATTCAAGACTGGCTATATTTAGACAAGACGGATTTAAACTGGATGTAATATTTTCACAAGGGCTAATCAATAGATAGTCAAGTACAAACAACAAACCAGAAAAATACAAGTTCAATGTTAAAACTGGATAGAAAAAAATGGTGGGGGTGGGGGGCCAACCAACAATGTAACTATTGTTGTTGATTAAATTTCAATCAATTCTTACTCAGAAATTTTTTTCTTAGAAAAAAAAAAAAAAAAAAAAAAAAATTCTTTGTTTTATGGAAATATAATAAATAATATACAAGGTGTGTCAGAAAAATATTGAGATTTTTTTGTACTTTTTGACACCTTGTATTCAACAAAAAAAAAAAAAAAAAAAGTTTTATTTATTCTTGGCAAATTCAACTTTAAACTTGGTACTTTGTGACACACCTTGTATTCTGAAAAAAAATTAATGAATGGAACGTTTTTATTTTTATTGAGGGGGGGGGGGTTCAATTACAAGGTGTGTCAAAAATTACAAAAAAATTTATTTCTTTGACACACATTGTATACTGTTATGAAGTGCTGCTTTTTATTTCTCAGGTAATTCTCTCTAGTCATGCATATTCGTTTCTGCCTTCCCTTTACAATTGGAGTGCTTATATAATCTATGTGCTAACGGTGCATGATGTAGTGGTTATTGTTGTAGGAAATGGACTTGGTGATCAGAGTTCAAATCCTGGACAGGGCTGTTTGCATTTCACATAGTACTAATACCCTTGGGAAAGGAAAGGAATCCAACTATTCCCACTCTAGCGAAGTGATAGTTCGACTGGAGTTTGAACTTGCTTACTACGATGTCGCAGTTCAGCACATTAACCCCTACACCATGACAACTCTTCCTTAATGGGTTTTTATACATATTTTAATGATTTTTTTTTTTTAATGTTTCACTTCAAAATCAATATTTCTAAATTGATTATTATTTCAACTAAAGTAAAAACATTGTAAGATTCTACTTTTCCTTTTGTGTTATGTTCAATTTTTTCCCCCATTCCATTAACAAACATTGCATGACTCTTTTGTAAGCTATTAAATATTTCTAAATTAAAAAAAAATGTGTATATTAAAATGTACAAAGACAAATTCCCAACAAACAGAGTTCATTGTATGATACAAAACATTAAATCTAAGTTGCTTTTATATAGAACTTCCATTGCTTTCAATTCCAATATTTCATCCAATTAAAAAAAAATCCATTTCTAATAATTCTTATAACATCTTATGTTTGAATGAGAGCTAAAATAAATTTAGTAGATTTAATTTACAGCAGATAAATCCCTAAAAGGTAAGTTGTATATTAACACTCAAGGTGTTTCATAAAGGATCTATGTACTTACCCAACCCATCTGCAACAAGCAGGATGTGACACAAGGTCAATTTTTATTTGAAGTAAAGCTGATTTGAATTCAGAGTTTTACATCTCCTAAACTGGTTGCCTTACCCAGGCTAAAAAAGCCAGTCTACCCAACCTCTCCACCATGAGCAGATGTGACAAGGTCGATTTTTAAGCAGAATACTTATTTACCTAACCCCTCTACCATGAGTAGTATGTGACACAAGGTCAATTTTTAAACAGAGTATAGCCTATTTGAATTCAGTTTTCCTTCTCCTAAACTGGTTGTCTTACCAAGGCTAAAAACACTAGTCTTCCCTACTATTAACCTATAGCTCTGCAGAGAACAGATGGAAGCTTTTCACAAGGACTTTAGTACAAAGTGAAATACAAACAGCCCCATTGAGGACTTGAACTCTAGTCACCAGTTCCATTTCCTACAATAATAACTACTATGTTAAGCACACTTCCTTTCATAAAAGATTTTATTTCTCTGTTTAATGGCTGTTAAATACACTTTAAATTAAAGAGATACTTAACAATCGACGCAAACACAAACACCAATAAACATATTCAGGATGTTTATTTCAACACTTGCCACTTGCTCCACTTGCTGATGTAAAAGTGAGCGTGAAGACACACAACACGAAAAGGGCGTGAAGATGCACGGGCACACAAAAAGGGTTTCTTAAAAAGAGGAGAGTTCTCTTAAAGAAAGATGATTCAGGTTATCTTTCTTTGTTCCATGACATCAATAACAAGTCCACTCTGCCAATGTAAAAGTTAGCATGACAACGCACGGGCACACAAAAAAGGGTTTCTTAACTCTTAACATCCTGTTGAGAATTTTCTAAGTCCAGAGCCCCATTCCTATAAGAATTTATAAAAAAAATGGCTAAAAATGGCCTTTTCATTTAAAGTTACCAGAGATATTTCCCTTAAATCAAATATGTTTAATATTACATTTAAACAAAGGCTATTGTTTGGGGCAGATTAGAAAATGTGACTTCTGGCCGGGTGGAATGAGGTGGTATAGGACATTAAGAGTTAAAAGAGGAGAGTTCTCTTAAAGAAAGATAACTCAAGTTATCTTTCTTTGTTTCACAATACCAACAATGGCATATCAATTTTTGTGGGTTATTTAATACCAAAGCCATCCTTGTAGAATAACAGTAGTGGTACTATTAAACCCATAACTGGGAGATAAAAGGGTTCATGCCTTTCCCATGGACATTAGTCCAAAAATGAACATAATAAAAAGGCTGAAGTTCAAACTCTTTCACAGTCTAGGATGTTAGCCACAAAGCTACAAGGACTCTCACTTTCATAAAGGATGTAACCCTAATAAAAAGAGTGTAGAATTTACATGCATTTAACAGTATTAGTCACATAGAAATACTGCACTCAATTACAATAATATTCAGCCATTGCAATGATTTCCTCATGCACAATCGAGTATTCAATCCATTGTGTTATGTCAGTGATGTGATTTTCCATGAAAAACAAATTTTTAATGTGAAACTTCCTAACAGGTTCACAATATTATGTTCAACTGATCAATTTTAGGAGACTCTGCGTGTACAGAATTGAATGAACTCAAGTCGGCCATCTTTTTTTACTGGCAAAATTCTCAATGATGTGTCTTGAGTGTTTAACTCTCTCACCCAGAAAATGTTTAATGGCACATCAATTTTTGGGGGTTATTTAATGCCAAAATTTAGAACACAGTGATGATAGCTTTTTGATTTAGTGCATTCTGGGATGAACATATTTGTTTTGAATGAGTCCCCGGGAAAATTTATGGGTCCCAACTAAAGTTTCATAATAAATTGTAGGGTTTTTATTTATGATCTGGGGAAACAACTAAAGCCATCTAACTCCTACCTTGCAACCTATCCGGTGTAATTAATTTTTAAAACAAACTATTGAAATGTATTTACAGTTAGCTTGAAATGGTGAGGGAAACAAAAAGAAAAACAGTAATAGTACTATTTAACACATAGTAGGGGTATAAGGTAGTTTATACCTTTCCCAAGAGTATTAGTCTGAAAGAGGCAACATTTTAACTGGTAAATACATACATCGGTAGATGTATGTTATGATCACCTAGAGAACTCGAGTCTGTAAACAACAGATGAATGTATATATATATATATATATATATATGATGGACTCTCCCGTTGATTTCGACGTATGAGTGTTCATATAATGAACGTCCACACAGTGATTTGTTTACAGTGGTGAAGGCTTGTGTTGGACCATCCACACTTTTTGGCACAGTCGATAGGAAAGAATTGGTGCATCAAGGGTTGCCACAAACCCAATCAACGACCGACCTCAGGAATTTTGAATTCAGAGTTATCCCTCTCCTAGACTGGTTACCTACCCAAGGCTGAAGGGCCCAGTCTGCCCTACTATTTAACCCATAGATGGAGGGAGAATATATGGATTCATACCTTTCCCAAGGGTATTAGCGCTATGTGAAATGCCATCAGCTTTGTCTAGGAATTGAACTCGAATCGACGAGTCCATTTTCTACGACTCTAACCACTAGCCTCCATATATATAACACAACAACTGTTTTCAGAGCAGAAAAATAAAATACCAAAAAGAAAAAGTGGGGTGAGGGCATTAACCAAAACTTTTCTCATTCCGCAATGATACCTGCATAAAAAAAAATAAGGTGTAAAATAGTTTGGCTTCAGGTTACCCGTACCACATTTTTAACCTGGACTATGATGAAATTTTTATAGATTCTGTACTACCATACACAGGTTGAATCCTTTAAACATCAATGCACACTTGATGCTAAACTGTTTAGAGTTGCACTTTGCAAAGCTGCATTATGGTGGGCGTGAGATTGGAATTTAATCTATTCATAATTATTCACACCAAATTTATATTTCTCATTAAATTATTCCAATGAAGATTATCTTCTTAAAATACTCTGAAAGATAAAATCAATCTGAACATTGCATTCTGCTTTTGTTTTTTTATCTATCTATCTATGCATATATAAAGAGCAGTTGGGGTGTATGTATGTCCGTATAAAGCTACAAAAATAAGACAATTAATGACAAAGTAAATATGTATACACGTTAAATATCCACTTGACATAAAATAACCTTAAACAGGTTGAAGTCCCATTAAAATCAATCAATCAATAAACCTGAATTTAAGCTGGTTAAACTCCACTTAAAAACTGACCTTGTGTCAGACCTTGCTCATGGTAGAGGGGTTGGGTAAATATATACTAATAAACTGATGGAATAACTTTAAACAAAGATACCTGTACCCAGAAATTAAGTTTTGTGAGTTTCATAATATCAAAATGCCAAGGGTTTTTAAATGGATAAGCCACCACTTAAATTTAATATTTCTGGTATTATCAAAATAAATTTAATATTTCTATTATCAAAATAAATTTATATTTCTGCTATTATCAAAATAAATTTAATATTTCTGCTATTATCAAAATAAATTTAATATTTCTGCTATTATCAATTTAATAATTATAATATTTTCTGCTATTATCAAAATTTTAATATTTCTGCTATTATCAAAATAAATTTAATATTTCTGCTATTATCAAAATAAATTTAATATTTCTGCTATTATCAAAATAAATTTAATATTTCTGCTATTATCAAAATAAATTTATATTTCTGCTATTATCAAATAAATTTAATATTTCTGCTATTATCAAAATAAATTTAATATATTTCTGCTATTATCAAAATAAATTTAATATTTCTGCTATTATCAAAATAAATTTAATATTTCTGCTATTATCAAAATAAATTTAATATTTCTGCTATTATCAAAATAAATTTAATATTTCTGCTATTATCAAATAAATTTAATATTTCTGTATCAAAATA